>JAAALK010000289.1:0-600000 GCA_019279435.1 Zizania palustris | reverse complement strand
GGTGGGGCTCGATCCGAAGTACCCCGCCCACTACTTCGTTCAAGGTACTCGCCCCGAAGGGTCAACACTGTCTTGCAATCCTTCGTGTCATGGCTCCTATTGTTGCCATGCACGCAACAGAAGAAACTCTGGCGCCTGCCAGGCACCCTTTATAGAGGCTTCGGCGGCCCAGCTTTGAAATTCTTCACCTGCTGGAAATTGGCAGGTGTATTCAGAGCAGAAGGTGCAATGTTTAGCACCTCCGAACGAAAATGCTTCTTTCCCCGCTTGTGCTCGTTGAAGCGGTTGTCTTGAGGAGGCTGCAGGGGAGTGGAGGTTTCGGTCTCCATCTTTACTTCTCGGAGGGTGGGTGATGGTGCTTCATCTCGCCGAAGACAGCCTTCCTCCGCTTTGGCATACTGTTCGAAGTATGCCATTAGTTGCGGCACAGAGGTCACCGGCTTCCGATGCAGCTTACTGAGGAGGTCGGGGTTTAGCACCCCTTCGCGGGCGGCATCGACTACCGAAGAGGTAGACAGGCCCTTGATCTGCGATTTGGTGTGGGCGAAGCGCGTGAAGTACTCCTGGAGTGTTTCTCCCACCCGCTGCTTCACCTGGAACAAACTTCCTGTGGACATCGGGGCTACGAAGGTGCCTTGGAAGTTGCTCACAAATTTCTTCTTCAGCTGCTCCCAGGAACTGATCGATCCTGGCTTCAGGGACCAGAACCAGTGAAGTGCCACGCCTTAGAGGGTGAGGGGGAAGCATTTTGCCATAGTGCTTCGCACCCCTCCACTCGCTTCTATTGCCAGGGCGTATGAGCGGGCGAACTCTCCGGGGTCCAACCCTCCGGAGTACTTGTGCAATTTCGAGGCCTTGAATCTGGGGTCGAAAGGCACTCTTTGTAAATCCGAATGTAATGGAGACTCGTCATCGAAGGATGCATTCTCGGCCTCCTCCGGGACTTGGATAGCTTCTGGGAGATTGCGGGTACCACCGTCTTGAGGCCCTTCTGGAGTTTCGGTGGAAGCTTGAGTGCGGAGGCGATCGGCGGCCTCTTGCCTCCACCTGGATACTTCCTCCTGAAGCCTGGCTAGTTGCGTAGCCTCGGTTTCAGGAAGGTCTTCGTCTTCGTCGGAGGGCACCTCCGAGTCTTGGGAGATGACGTAATCAGTCTGAAGCACCGTAGGAGGAGCTCGAGGGCCCCGGGGTACTCGACGCCCAGCAGTCTCGGCGGCGCCGGAGTAGCCGAGGGTCCGGCTCCTGTGGTCCGAGGGGACCTTCGGAGAGGACCCGAAGCCTGACTTTGCTTCGGAGGCATAGCTAGCCACGAAGAGGTCTTGGAGACGGAGGACATCGAACGACTCGGGAGGTCGAGTGAAGGCCTTTGGGCTGCACTAAGAAGCCCTTAACTGAAGGGTGCGCGGAATATTGAGACTCCGAGGCTCCCTCCGTAAGTGCTCTTCGAAGTGCAGTCAGCAGCAGAGAACAAGCTTTTAGAACTTGGTTCCCCACGGACGGTGCCAACTGTTGGCGCAAAAGTTGCACCAACAAGTTCTCTGAGATCAAGAACGAACAAACAAAGAGTTTGTGCTTTAGGGCTACCTCGAACCTCCGGGTAGGATAATAGCTCGAGCAGTCTGAACGTATGTGATGAATAACTTGTTCTGGATCCCTCTTACAGGGTACAAAGGGGTATTTATAGGTAAAAAACATAAGGAAAATACCTAAATACCCCTAGATTACAACCGACATCCTGGAACCTATTCGGTACCAGGAACAAGGTTATATAAGGTAAAATACTACAAGGTAGATGGATAAGCTGGATATCCCATCAATCATGTCCTTCGGCTTCGAGGCCTCCATCTTCCATTCGGAGGGTTCTCCGGGGCTTCGCATCGCTGCACCCTTCGGCGTGGCGACTCATACTTCGAACAACTGCTCACTAGCTTCGGAGTTCTCCTCAGCCTTTGAAGGATTAATCTTTAAGCCCTGGAAATGGAGTAATTTCCCCCAACAGCAGGTTTACAGAGCATTTAAGACATGGTCATTTCAAGCTATAGGCATTTAACTTGAATGCACGTAAAAAGAGATGAAAGTTTACTGTTCAAAATTTGTCTCCTGTTCGGTACTTGACGAAGCCTGTTCGAAGTCCTTGAGCGAACGTGTCGTTGCTTGAATGTCCGACTATCGAAGCCTACATGCATTACTCGAAGTCTGCATAACATACTACCAAAGTCTGCATCGAAGTTAGCTGCAAAGCCTGCATTAGCAATGAACTTCGAACAGAGCAAAATACTTTGATAAACTTGTCTCGTTCGAAGCTACAGTGTGTGCACATCGAAAACAGACCGAAACCCACATTGCTAGCTGGACAAAAAGAGCCTCGGGCGAAGTCCCCGTGCTGGCTTCAATTCCGTTGAAGAACAACCGAAGCTAGTTGTACTGTGATGTGGGCCCCACGGTATGAACTTCGAACAAAACACTACGAAAGCGATGAAGCACAAAGGAAGTATCCAAGAAAGATCTCAGAAGACCGTGTAAACTTTCCCGTGCGGAGATAACGCTGCCTCAAAAAACGTGCGCAGAAATAAAACAAATAGCGAAGCTATGCACAGAAAGCTTTCGGAGCCCCACAAAAACACTACCGAAGCTTGCTTTACTACTTGACCTTCAAGACAACTTCCTGTGCCTGCTTCCTGACACAGCTACTGTTGAGTAGTAAACAAATGCCTAGTACTGAGATGAACTATGCAAGCTAGTAGCTGAACTATATCACAAAGAGCAGCTAGTTGCCAGTCTACATGATGACTAGCACTGCCGACTAGAAGCTACAAAGATGAGCTACTGCAATTATTTAATGCTGAAAAGCTGCCGGCTAGCTGAAATTATCCGCCAAATAAAAAGGCCTATGTACTAGTATGCGATTAGACCATCCAGCCATGCGACCAAGAGAAAACCATTGAAAAATATCTCCCTATAGTATGGTACTCAAGAAGCTGCTGTCATGCACAAGAAACAAGAGAAACTAGCACAAGCTACCCATGGAATAGATGATTCTAGGTAGCAGTAAACCACTGCAGCTTCATGATGGCAAATCTAATACAAGTAATCGCACACAGCAAACAAGACAAGGAAGCGAAGAAACTAGAACATATTTAAAACAAAATATTCTTCAGCGCATAAACACAAAACAATAGAACTTAAGTCATCGCACATAGATGATAGCAGAAGGCACGCAAACAGAGGTACCGATTGAACAAATACACTGCGGAAAACCTAACGGCTTAGATACAAAGACTAAAACCTGGAGTGACGATTTCCCGGCGTTTGCACGATGAAAACTATGGCGGCGGAGAAGAATAAACACCGGGAGGATCAACACCAAAAAGTGACCCAATCTTTTTGTATTAGGAAAGTGATTTCAGAAAGGGTAACCCTAACCCTAGGGATTGGGGCCCTATTTATAAGCATCCAAATAGCCTAGGAAAATACCAAAAGACCCTTAGGGTTTTTACAAACGCTGAAATAAAATAGAAAAGACCAAAAAGCCCTTAGGATATTTTTACAGACTCTACTGACAGACTATGGGCCTAAAGGAAAAATAGTAAACTCCTAATTACAGATGACTTATCCTGAAGCGGAGCTTTCGTAGCGACTACGACTTCGCCTCAGAACGGTCCAATCCGAGATCAGCGGTTGTCAGTTTTGCACCTAAACTGACAAAGCATCCACCGACTTTGCACCAGGTACTTGGATTGGGCCGGCCCGATTCCGCAGCTCTCTCAGCCCGGCAATCGCTCACCGCCCGTGTACCGGAGTCAATCCTGGTCAACAGCCTTGTGGATCCTCTGCTGCTCCTAGCCCATGTACCCGGATTGGGCCAGCCCGACTTCGCGGCCCCTCTGCCCGACAGTCGCTCGCTGCTCGTGTACCCGAGTCACATGCAGCCCAGACACAGCAGGTCTTCTCTTCTCTTCAGTCCTCTTTGACTTCCGTTGACAATCACTGATCACATCTAGTGCCATGAGGCCCACGCTCTTCAGCATGGCTCCTCAATCTCCCCCTTGATGAGTGCATTGTCAACACTTCTCTTTATCAGCTCTCCAGTACCTGCAAGCACATATGGAAACTCAAAAACAAAACACAAGAAGACAGAAAGAAGAAAATAAAATAAAAGTTTAACCCTAATGACCAAAAGCCGAAAAAAGCAAGAAGGCGGTCATTATGGTTAACCAAAGCTAAAGACTCAAAACGAGTGCAATCTCAGAATTATCAACAAGGATATCAAAGAGTAAGGACAAAACGGGACAAAAACTCCCCCTGAAACAAATCCCAGAAAAAGACAAAACTCCCCCTTAGACTCTTTTCCCCAAAATTTCTCCCCCTTGTTGACAATTGAACTCATCAAGCGAGACTAACTGCACTCTAAAGAGACACAAACTCCCCTTGAAATGCATCCCCCCCTCAAAATATGCAAAGAATGCAACTGGGGTACATGTGGAGTGAAGAAAGCATGCTTCTCAGATATGATTGACTGCAATTACAACATCTAGCAGGTATAGCAAAATACATATTGTCTAAGAAACATGACATGATCAGTGCAGTAGATGATATCTAACGAAAGTCATTAGCACACATTTTTCAATATTTGCAACCAAAAGCATCACCACATTTTCTAGCTGACAGGCAAGGTAAAGCATGAGATGCAAAAGCTAACTGATATCAACCAAGATAAGCATTGTCCAAAACAAAGTGCTTTAGCAAACTTGTTATCTTTTTAAATTTCAGGCTTTTTCTTTTTCCTTTTTCATTTTTTCCAGGGGTTATTTGCATGTCAAACCTTATGCTAACAGACCAAGTCAAGCCTAGGCCAGAACTGGACCATCAGAAGCTTAAGACATTGGTCTTGGCATACACTACATTGTCCTAGTTCGTACCAAAGTGCTATGGTAAGCAGTCCAGAACAATGCAATGCGACAAAGCAAACCCACCTGGATCTTTTCAATTTAAACATAAAAAGGCATGGAATCTGTCATTTATTTTTAATTTTTATCATTTTTATAGCACATTTCCATGTTTAAAGCATAAAGATGTCCAAGTTGCATATCTGCGTCTAAGTGAGGAACTAGCTACAAGGCATGTAATAGATAGCAAAAGCATTCAGCCTACACATGCTATTTACCAGAAGCAATGGTGATTATTTTTTTCAATTTTAAAGCATAAAAGCCATGCATATGACAGATACCAGACATATCATGTGAACTGAAGCAAAGCATGATCATCGACAAGTAATCAAAAGCATGTACAAGCTAGAATAAGTAAAGCAGTTCAATCATATAACAGAAGCAAGCTCAAAGTGTGATATGTGAATATGCATATTATGAACACACACAAAAATACTCAAGAAAAGAGTAAAGAAGAAAGAAAAACTGACTCAAAATATCCTAAAAAGGATACACAACACCCAAATCCCCTCGTAAATGCTCAAAAGTAGACTGATCTAGGGGTTTGGTGAAAATGTCAGCTAACTGATGATGAGTATCAACATGAACAAGGCCAATGACACTTTTCTCATATTGATCCCTCAGAAAATGAAAGCGCACATCAATGTGTTTGGTTTTTGAGTGGAGACAAGGGTTTTTCCCTACGCTAATCGCACTGGTGCTGTCACAAAACAGAGGCACTCTGGTAGGAAAGAACAACCCAAAATCTCGCAAAGTGGAAATCATCCAAACCAACTGTGAGCAGCAGCTAGCAGCAGCTACATACTCAGCCTCAGTGGTCGAAAGTGCAACTCCAGACTGCTTTCGAGAAGACCAAGAGACAAGAGAAGAACCAAGAAACTTGCAAGTACCGGAAGTCGACTTGCGATCCAACCGGCACCCACCAAAGTCAGCGTCCAAAAAGCTAGATAAATCAAGAGATGATGATGCTGAGTAATAAAGACCAAGATCTGGTGCATAGGTAAGATACCTGAAAATGCGCTTGATAGCCTGCCGATGAGACGCGCGTGGTAAAGACTGGAAGCGCGTCCACAGTCCCACGATGAACTGTATGTCTGGCCTCGTCACCGTCATGTACAACAGCGGACCGATAATCCCTCTAAACTCTCTCTTGTTGACTTTGACGCTGCTCTCGTCCTTGTCCAGGCCCCCAGGTGTACTCATTGGGGTCATCTGAGGCTTTAGCTCCCCACCAAAGTCGAACTTCTTCAACATGTCCCGTGTATACTTACTCTGGTGGATGAAGGTGTCGTCCTTGGTATGCTTGATCTGGAGCCCTAGGAAATACTTGAGCTCACCCATGAGGCTCATCTCAAACTCATTGTGCATCTACTTAGAAAACATGGGCACAAGAGCATCAATAGTACCACCAAAAATGATATCGTCCACGTATATCTGAGCAACCAAGAAATCTGATGCATCTCCGAGCAAGAAAAGAGTTTTATCCATAGAACCCATCACAAAGCATTTCCCCAACAAAAACTGCTTCAACCGGTCATACCAAGCCCTAGGGGCTTGCTTAAGACCGTATAAATCTTTCTGCAGCTAAAAAACATGTCGAGGAAACTTAGGGTTCTCAAAACCGGGGGGCTACCTAACATAGACCTCCTCCTCTATGTACCCGTTTAGAAAAGCACTCTTGACATCCATTTGAAAAAGCTTAAAACCCTTCAAAGCGGCAAAAGCTAAAAGAATGCGAATGGACTCAAGACGAGCAACAGGGGCGAAAGTCTCTTCAAAGTCTGAGAAACTAAGGGTTGGTTTCGGCGTCTGTGATGAGTGATTGACAGTTTTTACCCTCTGATTCGAAGGGGTCCCTCCGAAGGGGTTCGGAGGTTGGTTCTCCGAAGGTGTTTGGAGGCTGTTTCACCGAAGGGTTCGGTGGGTCTGTTTGCTGCAGCTGTTGCAGCGGAGTGTGCCTGTCGGAGGGGTCCGACAGTACACGATGATTGGCTGTACCGAAGGTCTCGGTACTTTGGGCGGTACACTGGAGTGTGTATTAGAGGTTGTTCACTCGGAGAGGTCTCTGGGGTACTGGATACACTTGTCTGTTTGTCTATGGTGCGTAGGGGACCTTGGAGGCGACGGACGGTTCGTAGCAAGTGAACCTGGGTCAAGCGGGTGGCTTGATGCTAGGGGAGCAGGGAGCTCCGTCACGAAGGCTGCGAAGGGGTCGAGGTCAGACCTCGGGTCGAGGTGCGCCAGGAGAAGGCAGTAAGTGCGGAGTGTGACTCCGGGTGAAGGTACCCGAGACGAAGTCCTCGGAGGCGAGGCACTTCGAAGGGTACTCCGAATGGAGTGACTTCGGAGTATACTAGATCAAGTCCTCAGAATTGAGGCAAGGTGTTCGAAGTGTGCTCCGGAGGGAGACACTCGAAGGTTTACCCGACGAAGGTCTCAGAAGTCGAGGTGCATCGAAGGCATGATCCGAGTGAGGCTCATCGAGGAGTGTGCTCGGGGAGAGACACTGCGACGAAGTGATCATAGAATGCTTCATGCGGAGGCCTTGGACGAAGGAGGGACTTCGAAGGGTGGTACTCCGAAGGTGGGGCTTCAGAGTGAAGCAGGCTTCGGAGCAAGGCTAGCTCCAGAGTGAGGATGACTTGAGGTACTTTGGCCATGCATGGCTTCGGTACACGGACTGACGGAGTTCGAGCTGGGAGAAGCTGCGAAGCCGTGGTGGTCCACTCCGAAGGTGTTGGTGCGAAGGCCCAACGGCTTTGACGGCTTCAGCTCAAAACCGTCACTGTATCGAAGGCTGACTTCGGTGAAGCGAAGGTCGTCAGGTTAAAGGCTTCTCACCGAAGCTACCGCACCCCTCGGGTGCGAAGGGGGGCTTCAGAAGGGTCCAAGACTGTAAAGGCTGACAGTGTCTGCTCTGCAAAAAGCTGACGTTGTTCCCTCTGCAAAGCTGACAAAAGAAGCCTCCAAATAAAGTAGACTACCTTTTGTACCCCTCTGTTCTGATGAGACAAAACCAGTGTAAACCCTAGGGGTAAGTAGTCAATTCACATGGGTGAATAGTGCCTATAAATAGTGGATGCTGGGTAGGTCGCATTAACACTTTGAGCATTCATTATAGAACTCCTGTGCTAGCCAGCACACTCTGTATTCATCCTGTGAGTTCAATTTTTGTGTTCCCTGTTCAAGCATCGAAGTCTTGATTCAGTATTCATTTTCTGCTTGAGCTTTTTTGCATACCTCGCTGCATGCTTCGATCTCTTGTGTGTCACTTCGATTGACTTGAGGTAGTGCACTGAAGCCTGTTTGGGTGAAGTGTGTTTTGAGCGAAGTGTGTTTTTTAGTGTCTGTTCGCTCTGTGTAAACTGGAGGCTAGACCTCTCTGATTACTAGCGAAGCACTGATCGAAGCCTGTTTTTCTTCCCTAGTCGAAGCTCTTAGCGAAGTCTATGAAGTGTGCGTTTTGACCTTCGAAGTACAAAGCCCAGCACCAGTTGCTGACGCTGAGTATTTGGTCGAAGCCCTTAGAGGGAAGTCCGCTCTTGCGAAGGGTGAAGTGCGAAGCCTGCACGAAGGCACCCTGTGTGCGAAGGCTGCACTGACTTAGCAGAAGCTGAATTTTTTGGGGTTGTGGGTGGACCGAAGTCTTCTTGGCTTCGAACTTTTGCTCCTTGCGAAGCCTGTTTTCGGAGCTATGAAATACCTCCGAACCAGTACTTCGAAGGGTGTGTTCGAAGCCTGTTCCGCAGAAGACAGAATTAAAACAGAAGGCTATTTTTAGTCTGAAATTTTAAAAGCTCCCATTCCCCCCCTCTGGTCGCCGTTTCCGGTCCAACAAAGTCAATACCCTATTTCTGGCAAAAACCCTGGGAACTAATCGAGCTTTATTGCGCACCACAACCCCATCTTCACCTTGCTTGTTTTTGAACACCCACTTGGTGCCTATGGGGTTGCATCCGGGTGGCTGCTCAACTAGTGTCCAAACCCGATTGCGGACAAAATTCTCAAGCTCTTCTTGCATGGCATTAATCCAATTCGAATCAGAAAGAGCATGAGAAACGTCTCTGGGCTCAAAAGATGCAACAAATGCAGACTCAGCAAACGCAGTAAGTGAGCAAACAGAAGAGCGCAAAGTTCTCTCAGAAAGATCACCGATGATGAGCTCTGAGGGGTGATCACGCTGAACTTCTCAGGATCCCTGGTGAACTAAAGTCACCTCACCGAAGTCAGCAGCTGGCACCTCTGGACTCGACTGAGGGGGCTCGATCGAAGTGGAAGAAGTGATCAAAGGTCCGCCCTCGTCCTCAGTCGAAGTCTCAGAAGGTGTGGGTTCTGTAGGCTGTGTAGCAGGCCCACCCTCATCAACACATGGAGTGTCATCATCTTTCGCGAAGATGGACTCTCCAAGCTCACCATCTCTAGACAGCTCAAAAGGAGTCAAAGAAGGCAAGGACTCATCAAAGCAAACCTCGCAAGTCTCGACAAGCTATTGGGAGTTGAGGTTCCAAACACGGAAGCCTCGAGAATGCAAAGCATAGCCAAGAAAAACTCCATCCCAGCAACGCGACTCAACCTTGTCTAAATGCCCTCCCTTCTTGAGCACAAAGCACTTGTAGCCAAACGCTCGCAAGTGGCTCACCTTGGGCTGTCTACCAAACCGCAATTCATATGAAGTCTTACCTAGGTAAGCTCTAAGAAAAATGCGGTTGGCCAGATAGCAAGCTGTGTTCATGGCTTCAGCCCAAAAACTCCTAGGAGTCCTGTGCTCATCGAGCATCGTCCTAGCCATCTCGACTAGCGTGCGGTTATTTCGTTCCACTACGCCGTTCTGTGGGGGAGTGTAAGGAGCAGAAAACTGATGATCAAGACCCTGATCACTACAGAAGCTGAAGAACTGAGAGTTCTTGAGCACCACACTCAAAGCATCCGGATTTTGTGTCGTGTCTTTTGAACATTCGCTTATCATAGACACGACGCACCCGGTTATTAAACAGACACAGGTCATCATCTCCTAACGACTCGATCTGGTCCTCAGTGATAGACATCAAAGAGAACCCAACACAGCTTACAGAAGAGGGGTCAGCAGAAGGTGTAGCAAGGGCCAGGGTTTTTATCCAGAGCCAGTGAGATTTATATCTCAACTGGGTATCAACCTCAGTGGCCTTCAGCTTGCTGAACAACTCAGAAATTGTCAAGGTATCATAAGAGGTGCTCTCAATGATAGAGGATACCTTGATCTCCCAGATCTTAGGGTCCAAAGTATGGAGAACCTTGAGCGCCTGCTCATGATCTGAGACCAGCTGAACTCCCTCGGCCTTGTTGGCCCGAAGCTTGTTGATGATCGATTGAAAACGACTAAACAAAGCTTCAACATATTCACCCGGCTTTTGTGTGAAATTTTTATATTCACGCCGGTAGGTCTGATAAAGCCGAGCCTTGACCTGGGCTGTCCCCTCATGGTGTGCCTGGAGGGTAGCCCAGATCTCTCTAGTAGTGGTGAAATGGCTCACATGCTCAAATTCAGTGGGACCTAAGCCAGAAAACAAAATGTTCACCGCTTTGTTGTTGTTCTGATGCTGGGCGATAATATCAAGAGAATTACGCTCAGCAACAGGCAATACTGTGAAAGTAGCGTGAACACAAATGTCCCAAATGTCTGAGCTTTGGCTCATGAGATAGGCTTGCATGCGAGTTTCCAATAATTATAGCCATAAGCTTCCAAGGACGGGACCTTTCCAGGAGAAGTCATGATCACTACCTGGGTTTAGAACCGGTTAAGGTATGGAAAAACCCTAACCAGGCTCTGATACCACTTGTAGGACCGAAAGTAGCGACTAGAGGGGGGTGAATGGGCACCTTAAAAATTCTTGCGAATCAATGGCCTTTTCCCAACACCCAACGCACCTCGACTAACAACCAGTTGAATCTAGCAGATCTAAACCAAGTAAATAATCTAGCCTAAAAACGACTGGTGTCCTAAACAAGAGAACACCAACACAGTGTTTGAAGGCAGTTTTATAGAGCATTTAAGACATGGTCATTTCAAGCTTCATGAAAGTTGAACATCACAGGCATTTAACTTGAATGCACGTAAAAAGAGATGAAAGTTTACTGTTCAAAATTTGTCTCCTGTTCGGTACTTGACAAAGCATGTTCGAAGTCCTTGAGCGAACGTGTCATTGCTTGAATGTTCGACTATCGAAGCCTGCATGCATTACTCGAAGTCTGCATAACATACTGTCGAAGCCTGCATCGAAGTTAGCTGTGAAGCATGCATTAGCACAGAACTTCGAACAGAGCAAAATACTTCGATAAACTTCTCCCGTTCGAAGCTACAGCGTGTGCACTTCGAAAACAGACCGAAACACACTTCGCTAGCTAGACAAAAAGAGCCTCGGGCGAAGTCCCCGTGCTAGCTTCAATTTTGTTGAAGAACAACCGAAGCTAGTTGTACTGTGATATTGGCCCACGGTATGGACTTCAAACAAAACATTACAAAAGCGATGAAGCACAAAGGAAGTATCAAAGCAAGATCTCAAAAGACCGTGTAAACTTTCCCATGCAGAGATAACGCTGCCTCGAAAAACGTGCGCAGAAATAAAACAAACAGTGAAGCTATGCACAGAAAGCTTTCGGAGCCCCACAAAAACACTGCCGAAGTTTGCTTTACTACTTGACTGCAAGACAACTTCCTGCCTGCTTCCTGACACAACTACTGCTGAGTAGTAAACAAATGCCTAGCACTGAGATGAACTATGCAAGCTAGTACATGAACTCTATCACAAAGAGAAGCTAGCTGCCAGTCTAGATGATGACTAGCACTGCCGGCTAGAAGCTACAAAGATGAGCTACTACAATATTTTAATGTCGAAAAGCTGCCGGCTAGCTGAAATTATCCGCCGAATAAAAAGGCTTGTGTACTAGTATGCGATTAGACCATACAGCCATGCTACCAAGAGAAAACCATTGAAAAATATCTCTCTATAGTATGGTACTCAAGAAGCTGCTGTCATGCACAAGAAACAAGAGAAACTAGCACAAGCTACCCATGGAATAGATGATTCTAGGTAGCAGTAAACCACTGCAGCTTCATGATGGCAAATCTGATACAAGTAATCGCACACAGCAGACAAGACCAGGAAGTGAAGAAAAAAGAACGTATTTAAAACAAAATATTCTTCAGCGCATAAACACAAAACAACAGAACTTAAGTCATTGCACACAGATGATAGCAGAAGGCACGCAAACAGAGGTACCGATTGAACAAATACACTGCGAAAAACCTAACGGCTTAGATACAAAGACTAAAACCTGGAGTGACGATTTCCCGGCGTTTGCACGATGAAAACTATGGCGGCGGAGAAGAATAAACACCGGGAGGATCAACATCAAAAAGTGACCCAATCTTTTTGTATTAGGAAAGTGATTTCAGAAAGGGTAACCCTAACCCTAGGGATTGGGGCCCTATTTATAAGCATCCCAATAGCCTAGGAAAATACCAAAAGACCCTTAGGGTTTTTACAGACGCTGAAATAAAATGGAAAAGACCAAAATGCCCTTAGGATATTTTTACAGACTCGACTGACAGACTGTGGGCCTAAAGGAAAAATAGTAAACTCCTAATTACAGATGACTTATCCTGAAGCGGAGCTTTCGTAGCGACTACGGCTTCGCCTCAGAACGGTCCGAGCCGAGATCAGCGGTTGTTAGTTTTGCACCGAAACTGACAAAGCGTCCACCGACTTTGCACCAGGTACCCGGATTGGGCCGGCCCGATTCCGTAGCTCTCTCAGCCCGGCAATCGCTCGCCGCCCGTGTACCTGAGTCAATCCTGGTCAACAGCCCATTGGATCCTCTGCTTCTCCTAGCCCATGTACCCGGATTGGGCCAGCCCGACTTCGCGGCCCCTCTGCCCGACAGTCGCTCGCTGCCCATGTACCTGAGTCACATGCGGCCCAGACACAGTAGGTCTTCTCTTCTCTTCAGTCCTCTTTGACTTCCGTTTACAATCACTCATCACATCTAGAGCCATGAAGCCCACACTCTTCACCATGGCTCCTCAATAAGCAGTTCTCACAAATAGTGGGTGGAACTGACAGTGTCTCAAGCTCTAGCCTAGTCTGCTCTAGCTCAGCTGTGACTCTCTCCAACTCACCCAACTGCTCATCACCCTTGGCTTTCAGCTCAGCTAAACTAGCTAGATGGGATGGGCAATCAACACAGGGCATGACGACAGTGGCATGAGCTTCTTTCAGCTCCAGCTGAGCGCTCTCAAGCTCAGTGGCCAAAGCGTCTCTCTCATCTACCCTCTCTGTGTACCTAGACTTCAGAGTCGTCAGGTCACACAGTAACACCTCAGACAGTGGCCAAAATGTCCCTCTAATCTACCCTCTCAACTCCTGACGGTTCTCTTCAAGTAAATCAACGACTTCTTGTTCATAGGAGGATACCTTTTCATCGTCATCGTCGGAGTTGTCGGGGGAGCCCTTCTCTTCCTTATCCCTAAGAGCCATTGAGCAGAAGCTCTTGCGGGATCTTCGGTGGTGATGTGAGCGGCTCTTCGGCCTGTCCCCGAAGGCCATGAAGCAGAGGCCCGCCGGATCGTCCTTGTCCTTCCCCTTCCTGATCACGATCTCCTCATCGCTTGAGCTTAGCAAATTTTTGGCAAGCTCCGTAGAGCGAAGCCTCCCCATTTTCAAAGCCTTGAAAGGGTCCGAAAATTTTGCATGGACACCGGAGTGCTAAAAGAGTTTTGACGATATTAAAGATTATCTCAGCAACCTCGCAACACTCACTGTGCCCATGGTAGATGAAACCCTTCTTCTTTATCTTGCAGCTACCAGCTCCGCTGTAAGTGCGGTCCTTGTTTGAGAAGTGGATTTCAATGGAAAGTTGGTACAAAATCTAGTATATTTTGTATCAGAAGCTTTATCCGGAGAAAAAACAAGATACTTCGAATTGGAAAAATTCACTTATGCTCTAGTGATGGCTTCAAGGAAACTACGACATTATTTTCTAGCACATAATGTAATTGTACCAACTTATTATCCTTTGGGAGATATGCTTCGAAGCAAAGATTCTACATGGAGAATTGGAAAATGGGCCATCGAGCTAGCACCCTTCGGCATCTCCTTTGTAGCAAGGACAATAATCAAGTCACAAGTGGTGGCTGATTTTGTAGCAGAATGGACTCCATCAGCAGTGTGGGCTCCGGAAAAATCAAGTGAAGGAATATGGACCATAAACTCTGATGGAGCCTTTCAAGCATCCGGAGCATGCGTAGGAGCAGTGATAATTTCACCTTCGAGACAAAAAGCAATGTACTCCACAAGGCTCAACTTTAAGTCCACCAATAATATTGTGGAGTACGAAGGAATTTTGTTGGGTCTTCGCAAGGCACATTCCCTTGGTGCTACAAGAGTTGTTATAAAAACAAATTCCTAAATTGTAGCAGGGCATGTTGATAAAAGTTTTCAAGCTAGGCATCTGAAACTTGCTAAATATCTAGAAGAAATCCGTAAGATCGAAGCAACATTCAAAGGGATTTCTGTCGGAAGTATACCAAGAGCTGATAATGCACAAGCTAATATCCTGGCAAAAGCTGCAGTCGGAGCCATAGATATTCCGGAAGGGGATTTTTATGAAGATCTTAATTCTCCTTCGATGCCCCAACTCCCTCCTGTGGAGGTCCTTTGCATACCAAACACCGATTGGCGGAGTTCAATTATGGAATTACTGCAAGGCGAAGCTAATTTACCCGAAGGCCTGAAACTTTCAAGATTGCAATTGAGAGTCCAGAATTATCATATTATCAACGGTATTCTTTACAAGGCCAGAGTATGTTCTCCCCTACTCCGATGTATTTCTCAAGCTGAAGGCCAAGATATACTCTGAGAAATTCATGAAGGCCTTTGTGGTAGCCATCTCGCCCCTCGAGCCTTGGTAGGAAAAACACTTCGTCAGTGGATTTATTGGCCCACAATAGTAGCTTATGTGAAGGCCTTGGTCTGCACTTGCCAAGGGTGTCAATGGATGGGAAGACGAAGTCATCGTCTGCCAACACCTCTTCAAGTTATTTCTCCAGATTGACCCATGGCCAGATGGGGCATGGATCTCATCGGCCCGTTTCCAATGGCAAAAGAAGTCTGAAATTTGCAGTGGTAGCAATTGAATATGTTTCCAAGTGGGTTGAAGCAGAACCCCTCACAGCTATCACTTCAAAAAATGTACAAAAAGTTTTCTAGAAGAATATTATATGCAGGTTCGGAGTACCTCGATAGCTGACAATCAACAATGGCACCCAATTTGATGTCGAACCATATAGAGAGTTCTGCGAAGGTCTTGGCATAGAAATGTGTTTTGCAGTTGTCCGTCATCCACAATCTAACGGAGCTATCGAGCGAGCTAACGGTAATATTCTATCTGGCCCGAATCGAAGGATAGTAGGATTGGCGAAGGGGATGTGGACTGAAGAGCTCCCAAATATTTTAAGGTCCATTCGGACTACTCAAGCAAGGTCCATAGGTTTTACCCCTTTCAGGTTACTATTCGGAGATGAAGCCATGACGCCAATGGAGCTCAACGGAAGATCTCTTCGCACCATCGAACCTGAAAAAGAAGATGAAAGACAAGCTTCGTTAGACTTAACAGAAGAAACAAGGCTTCGAGCTGTTGCAAATTTGACGAAGTATCAACATCAGACGAAGACTTGGTATGACCCGAAGATTAAACTTAATGAACTTAAACCATGTCATTTAGTTTTGCGAAGCATTATAGCACCAAGGAAATTAGGAAATAAATGGGAAGGTCCATATATCATCCTTCGTTCAAGACGCCCTAGTTCTTTTAAACTAGCTAATATAGAAGGTGAAGAATTAAAGCATGCCTAGCATGCGGAGCATCTTAAGCGATATTTTTCATAGGGGCTCCTTGTAATCATTTGTAAACACTTTCTAAATAAATAAAGCTCATGGTTCGGATAATGCCTACTTCTCAAACATTCCCTACTTCTAGTGGACGCACTAGGAGAACGGAGTTGATTGCGAAGGAAAGTGTCATTCATTTGAACCAATTTTACGTACTTCGAACCATTGGTTTGAAGCTTCCGATAAGGTAAGAAAGTCACAAAAAATGGATTCCGAACCACTAGTTTGATAGCATCCGTAAAAAGAGTCGAAGGAGACCAAACAATACAGACTCCAAGCAATTAGCTTGAAAACGTCTGTAAAAAGAGTCCAAAGTGACCATTATAATCGGATTCAAATGCGTCATTAAAAGTGTCCGAAGTGACCACATTCGAAAAAGAGTACTAAGATACCAATTTTCAAACTCCAAATTAATAGAGTCGAAGATATTTTTGAGGTCCTTAGTGACCATTCTTGGACTTTCAGTCCTTAATTCCTCTTTAATATGATAAGGGGCTCTGAGCCTCCAAAATTGTACTCCTAACTAACGTTATCTTTGTTGTGCGTAACCACCTTCGATCAAATTTCGGAGGTGCTTACCCCCAAGGAGGGGCTGGGGAGTAATGAGACAATTTTGAAACTTTCTAGTTTATATTATTTAAACAGACTACATTACATCATGAAAAATCTGTGTCTATGCCAAGAAGGAAGCGAAGACCTCTTCGATCCCTAGAGCTGTTTCAAAATTAGCCCGACTTCGAAGACGACTTGTGCCGGAGCCTGGAGTCTTTTAAACTTTGCGCTTAACTCTCTTCCCTTCTTTCGAAGCTCGGAAGTCTTTTTGTTCTTGCTGAAGTTCAGCCTATGTCCAAAGTCGTTCGGGACTCCTCTCCCATCTTCGAAGTCATTCGGGGCTCTTTTCTACTTGCTCTTCATCATCATTTTCTTCTTCGGACCATTCAACGTCCTCTGAAGATGAAGTTTCTATACTAACTTCCTTTTCCTCCTTTTTAATATAAGCTAATACTTCTTTGTATATATTGGGTATAACCTCTCTAGAACTTCCCCGAGGAATTGATAATCGAGGATGCCTGTGAGGCTTTAAAGCTTCGAAGGTGGCCCATCGTAGGCGAAGTTCTTCGTTAATCTCTAACACTTCGAGCTCATCGAAAAAAGGTTGGGAATCCTAAAAACATTTTCAAATAACTCTTTTCATTCAAAAGAGAACAAAAACAAAAGTTTTTACATAGGCGGAGCCCTAAGGAGAACTAAACCTTCGGGTCCGAAGGAGGCTTGCTACTCGAAGGCTGTGACCGCGCTTGCTTTTGACGGAGACCTTCATCAATCCATGTTTTTATAGCCGATCGGCCTTCAGCTCTCCAAGATGGTTGAAAGGCCTCCCAAACCACGGCCACGTCAGCTAAAGGAGTCGGAAGTCAGCCGTCACCAAAATTGACGGGGGCTACTCCGGGCTTCAGTGAAATAGATAACCCAAGATCTTTGTAGTAACGAAGTACTCCAAGAGAAGCCACTTGGCCGGAGATCACTCCTTACCGAGTACCTATTGCCTTCATAGTCTTCGCCACTGCTTGGATCATCTTCATTCTTCGCAGCAGGGAGTCGTTGCCAGCCAAAGAAGAAGTGCAAGAAGTGCCGAAGTATTCTAGGACACCCCGAAGGGTGTCAATGGTCTCCGAAGCCACCTTCTCGCACTTTATCTTTTCTTTAGACAATGTTTTGTTTGATGAAGTCAGCTCGTCTGTCAAAGATGAAAGTCTAGATGCCTCTTTCATCAAAGAATTCTTTTGCCCGAACTGTTTTTTGGCCTCCTCTGTCAAATTTAGTTACTCCTATCGAAGCTTGACCATTTTAGCTCCCGTAACTACCTTCTCTCCCCACAGTCTTTCCACCTCAGCCCAAAGTACAACTCACTTAGCCTCGAGTTCTTTTTTGGCAGCCTCCAAGCTAGTCCTAGCATTTCTTTCGGCAGCTACCATTTCTTCCAAGCTCGAAGTCCGAGTCTCAGAGCTAACAAGACTCCCTTGAAGATTTGTTACCTTCTCCTTGAGTTGGTTACATTCTTGCTCATGTGGTATAGCTGCAGCCTGAGCTAGAACTACTTGCTATGAAGGAAGAAGAAGAACAATGTAAGTAAACTATGTATATATGTTTGAACTAACTCTATTTTTGCAGATGCTTCATACCTGGTAGGTTGCCCGCTCCAAAGCTGCATCCAGCTCCGACCCTGTTGGGGTAAAATATTCCATCCTCAGGGTTATTGCAGTAACAACACAAAGGCATATAATGGATTCGAAGGTTTCCAACATGCATCTTCGGAGATGCCTTGAGTCAAGATCGAAGTATGAAGATGGACCTTAGTTCGGAGTATATCTTCGAACATGGACTCTTCTGAGATCTTTTCTGCCAGCTAAGATGGAAGACTTATCTTCTTTCTCATTAGATTAGTCTTTTACCATTTTAGCCCTATTAAGGGTACCGAATAGTTTCCACTATGTCGGTTGTAACAGAGGGGTAAAAGGGTCTTTTCCTTAATGTTTGGGCCTATAAATACCCCCCGTTTCACCCTGTAATAGGGACCGAATACAAGTTATTCAATACACACATTCGAACTGTTCTAAGTTATTATCCTTTCGGAGGCTTAGAACAGTTCACTTCGCAAACACTCCGTTTGTTAGTTTCTAATCTTCAGAAACCTGTTAGCGTAATCTTTTACGCCAACAGACCCCTCTACTTCTCCAAGGATGGAAACCAATTCAGTCTCCCCAACTTCGTGACTAGCCCGAGCCAAAGGCTCTAGCAAAGTCTGAAGTCCGGTTCTTCGCTCCAGAAAAGGAGCTAAAAGGGGGATCCTTGACAAGGCGATCTAATTATCTTCATTGGGAGATGGACCAGAGCATAGTGAAACATCTTCGGAGGCTTCTGTAGATTGACCTCCGTCCATGGATCCTGATGGAGTCCACCCTAGAACAAGAGCAGGAAAAAGCAAACCTTTACCTTTGCCTTTTCTAGGACCCATCATCTTCTTTGAAGTCGTTTCTCAGACCGAAGTCATTTGTGTTACGGCTGGAGCTAGCTTCGGAGGTGCAATAGGCTCCGGCTCACCCTCCGTAGCGGGAGTCACCTCCACCACAGCTGATCCTGTAAAAACCAAAGGTATATGATATTGCTTAAATTTTGCAGGACAAAGAGAAAAAAGGGAAGAAGAAAAGTTATTCTACTGAAGCTTACCTCCGACATTTTGTTACCGAACGAGCACTGGACTGCTCGAGGGCTCGAACATCTGGCCGAAGTGCTCTTCACACTCTAGACTTTGAACTGAAGGAATAGCTACAAAGATATCTTCGACCACTACATTTATCACTTCGTCCGAAGACAAGACTTGGACATCGACAATCTCGACACCGCCTTCTCCCATAATTGGGGCATTTACCTGGCTAGGCAGGACGTTTTCAGTCTCCGCCTGCTCAGGGTTACCTTTAACGGTAGGCGCCACCACCACGTCATCTTTAACGTGGACTTCAGCTCCCATTCGAGACCCTTCATCCCCTACTAGGAGGGCTTCGAACTCCTCCCCCATTGCTCTATCTGCTTCTTCATCTTCAGATGACTCCGAAGACAAAGTTGGAGATTTGGAAGGAGCAGGGGCCTTCGGCTTTTGAGCCACCTTTTTAACAGGTATCTTGGCTAGCGCTGAAGTCCCTACTTCGGCCTTCCTTTTCTTTGGAGCTTGTTCCAAGCTGATCTAGTCCGGAAGAATTGGAGGTGCAACTCCGAGTACACTCCATACTCGGTTGAATCACTCCCAGCTGCCAACCAACTTCACCCTCCACTCTTTTTCAATGGGCATAGGAGCCCTAAGGATCTTATTTGAAGTTCGGACAATTTGTTTCGAAGTGAGGGTGACGCGTGGAGCTGAAAGATAAGATTTCCTTTCGGTTAAATCATTTTTATAGAATCAATACTACGTGTAAAAATATTTTTTGCAGGACATACAAGAAGTTTACCTACAGCACTTGAAGGGATCTCTCGGAGTCCACCCTCCGGGTTCTCTTTGAAGTTGATTGGCCATCTAGCCATCAAGGGTGGGATCCGTGGTCTGATGAACTCCTCCGCTAAGTCACACATTCTCATGCGATGACTTACGGATTGCAGCAGCCCGAGGCGGACTTCGAGTTGACTTGGGTCCGATTGGACCTCCGCTTCTCTCCGATACAAGATGTCCTCCAGAGGTCCGGCCAAGGCGTTGTCCACTCCTACCTCAGCATAAAACTAGTGAAGAATCCAGTCCATGTACCATCTAGAGTTAATGTCCTTCGCTGGGAACCGATCTTGATATTCTTCACGAAGTCAAAAATTGATATTCCCGAAGGCGATCACCATCTTTTCTCCTCTCGCTACGGTATAAGTCTTCGGTTGGCATGAAGCTTTGTTAAGAGCCGTGAAGATCTTGGCTCTCCCGGCACACCCTTCGGCTTGCATCGCCCATTCGAAGATGGCCAGGCGAGCGATTGCATTTGGAGAGAGTTGAGGCAAAGTAACGTGGAACAAGTTCAATACCTCCAAAAGGAACTCCACTGCTGGAAGCCCCAATCCAGCTTCGAAGAATGCTTCAAACACCACCACTTCTCTGGCTTGTGGCACAGGAATCACCTCTCCCCCAGTCTGGCAAATCTTGATTCCAGGTCCCATCTTCCCAGCAGTCGCCACCACAATTGACTTCTTCGAACAAGTTGAGGGCCCCAAACTATACGATTGATCCATATATTTGGCAGATGCTGGGTGGAGATCATGAGGACCGATTGGGCGAGGGTTATCCAAAGACGTTGTTGCCACTGCTACCGCCATCACCTGTTGCCTGGCCAAGGACGAAGCAGGAACGGGGACCTTGTGGCTCGTTTTCGCCATTGGAGAAAATGAAGTTGGAAGATTGGCTCATGAAGCAGAAAGGGGAAAATGCTGGAGCAGTTGGTAAAATATCCAAAACTCACCCTTGCACTCTTATTTATAGCGTGTACTTGCAGTTGCAGTGTACCTTTCATGTGTGTCGTTACATCTTCTTTACCATTCTGATTCACTGCGACTCTTCATCAGAAATCATGCCTTCGGAAACGAAGCGACAGTTTAGCCTTTAAAAAGGTAACGGTTATTTCTGTGAGTCTAACGGTTATTTCAGCTTCGCAAGGATCTATCTTCAAAGCCCCTTCGATATGTACCTTCGCACAGAAGTTGGTCCGAAGATTCCAAACCTTCGAATGCTTCAAAGAGTGGTAAAACTCATTAAGTTCTTGATTCTAAGTATGAAATTATTTTTGCGTATACTGCCCTCTTATTGTATAGGCAATTTGTAGAGAAGTATTCGAGGGGCTACTATTGGGGGAAAATATTTCATCCTCTAGAGGTCAAGGACATTCCCCTAAAGATACAAGTAGAAGGGACGAAGTCAGAAGCCTTGATCTTCGAAGATCCTAAAAGCATCGAGGTTTTTGCTATATTTGGAGTATTGTACAGCGAAGACCTCTGTTAACGCTTTGGCATAACGAATCTTCCCGAAGCCTTTCCACCCTAAGGGGTGTTGCCAGCAAGGATAGAAGATTTGTCTTCTTTCTGATTAAATTAGTCTTTTACCTTTTCACCCCTATGAAGAGTATTAAACAATATCTTCTTAGTCGGTTGTAATTAGAGGGTAAAGGAGTCTTTTCCTTTAATATTCTGTCTATAAATACCCTTCTTCACTCTGTAAAGGGTATCGAATACTCAGATATTCAATACACAACTTCGAACTACTTCTAGCTGTTATCCTATTCGGAGGCTTGAGATAGTCCGCTTTCACATACACTTCGTTTGTCACACATATAGTTTCTTAAACCTGTTAGGGTAATCTTTTCGCCAACAGTTAGGCTCTTTGGTTTTGGTGGCATTTGATGGAATCTCTTTGGACGGTGTAGGTAAAGGATCAAGAAAAGTGTTTTGGTCTTTGAATTTAGGAATCTAGATGGACTTCTTGGATGGAGCTTTAGGTGGAATATCCATTTTGGATTTCTCTTTCTCAAGGGTAGTGGAAGAAGTAAAAATGGTCTTTTCCTTCTCATGACACTCAACTCTCTCAAAATCCAAACCCAAAGTTAAACCACCTTTGTCGACACACATCTTGGTCTTGGCCAAAAGTAAATCCATCATTTCTTTACCTTCAGAGCATTTTTCAATCACGGAGAAAAGATACTCATTTTCAGACATGAGGTTCTGAGCTTGCTCTCTAGCAAAGTTTAGTTTGTCCTAAAAGATATTATAGGTGAAACATTCTGGTTGCACATCTTTCGAACTCCCAGCAATCTTCAATCTAGCCTCTAACTCCTTAACATGATTATCCCTTAATTAGGTACTCTCAATAAGCATTGGACAATTTTATCAAGCATCTAAAGGATAGAGTATAGACTCCTCCACAGTGAGATTTTTCTCTGCAATTTCAAGCTGCTCGATAAGTTGAGCATGCACAGAATGTAGCTCAGCAATCTCACTCATGAGAACTAAACAGGACTCATAATCAGCATCATTTAGCTTAGACCTAATCATGACAAGTTCAGTAGAAGTAGATTCATATTTAGATCTAAGTTCTTTTAGTTCACACACAACTTTAATTAGTAATCTATCATGTCTAACCAAAGCATCATTTAATTCAAACTACTTTAATTGAAAGTTTGTCATATGATAGATTTAGCTCAGTGGAATTTGATTTGTTGTCGCTGTTGTTGATGTTATCGGCCATGAAGCAAAGTCTAGTGCAGTATTTTTCCCTTCTTCTCTCATGGATCGTCCTCCTCTAAGCTATCCTCCTCACTGGATGATATGTTTATGTCATTTAGGGCTTCCATAAAAGCTCTTGAGGTTGCTTATCTGCTCTCTTAGCTATCTTCTCTCTATTCTTTTTGTGGAAGGGTTTTTGTCTCTCTTGTGGTGTGTGTGGTCACTCTCATCTCTCTTCTTGAGCTTGGGGCAGTCAACCTTAATATGACAAGTATCACCGCACTCAAAACACCCACGAGATCCTCCTCTCCTTTGATCGCGTCTATCATTATAGAACCAGGTGAACTTCTTGACAACGAGAGCAAGCTCCTCATCGTACAAGGTGTCCACCTTCTCTTTTGTTACAAAAACTAGAGAGGACAAAGCAAAACCACTCACAAAAGTAGAAGAATTAAAAGAATTATCTCTAGATGAAGTGCCACTGCTAGAACCGAAAACTAGTTCCATGGAAAAAGGCAAAGAGTTCCCATGTCCTAGCTGAGATGTCTTGGCAATCTCAGTGGACTTGAGCTTACTGAAAAGCTCGTCGCAAGTCAACGTGTTGTAACTTGTCAACTACTCAATACTAGATATCTTCACCTCCCATGTGCTATAATCTAGAGCATAGAAAAGTTTGATCAATCTATCATGATCAAAATAAGTTAAAGACCTAGTGGAGCGCAAGTTGCTAACAATGTCGTCAAAGCGCACAAATATGGAAACTACCGATTCACCTGGGCCTTGCACAAATAGTTAATATTCTTGATTATATGTGCTTTGGCGCCTAGCCATGATCTGGGTAGAGCCCACATGGAAAACAACCAGAGTGGACCAAATTTCATGAGCAGCACACAGGTGCTGGACCCTATCGAACTCATTCTCACTTAGACTAGTAAACAATATGTTTCTTGCCTTGCTATTGTAATCATATTGTTCTTCCTCAGTTTGGGTGGTGCGAGTATCAGGGATCACATATTGGGAATCAACAATGTTCCAAATAGCACTTCCTTGGCTTTGAAGATAAGCCTTCATGCACACTTTCCAATAAGCAAAATCACGCCGAACGAACAGCGGCATATTACTATGACGGTGGAATGCGGTCACAAGAGGCAGTACAAGAGACGTCGGTGATGAGCTCGAGGACTAGAGAGTGTAATGCATATGAAGAAAGCGTAGAAGAAGAAAGGAGAAGACGACGGATACTTATAGAGTGAGGGCAATGCCTTGGCAGTCAGGTCAATCTGGTTACAGCGGATTTGGTAGGGTCAGCCTCAACATTCGACAAAAGGTATAATCATGAGTATAATTTTCAAAATGTTGAATTGTCTGTAGGTACAGAATTGGAGGAGCAAAATCTTCAGTGATTCTGCTTAAAGGTACCATTGCTAGACTGTGTGGAATGAAGCCTGGTCTAATGCCACCACAAAGAAAAGTAGATGCGTCAGACCAGGAGACATCCATCACAGTCATTCATGGTCGAAGAAGAGAAACAAGAAGAAGGTGAAAAGGTTGATGAAGATACTTAGAAGACATACTATAGATGCAAAAAGGGCCAAAATGTGAAAGGTTTTCGGCTACTAGTGGAAAGCTTGATGAGACTTTTGAGATGACATGGTGCAGGAAGCTTTGATGACTGATAATTTTGAAGCATTAGCTATACTTATGCAACGAAACTTAGGGGCATGTGTTGATGGCATGATTTGGTAAATCCCAAGCCCTTTAGGAGTACCGCACGGTCAACAGAAGTCAAAGGTGGGTCAAAGAAATCCATTTGAGTTGTTTTGCATGACCGGGTAAGAAGGCGCTGATAGAGATAAAGAGGTGGGGATAAGAGCCAGTATTAGTTGCGATATACTTGGATTTAGGCGGCAAGTCTCCAAACAATAAATATGTACCTATTAGCTAGGTTAGAGGACAATCAATCTACAAACACAACAACAAACTACTCTTGGCGCATCACCACCCTTGGCTTCCAAGGTTTAATCTCGGCGAGACTTGGCACTCGGAGCTGAGTTGCATCGCTTCAATCTCTGGTGAAGAGGTGAGTCTTGTCACCCTGATGTTCATATCGGATGGATCTATGACTTTCGAGGCTGCATCGTTTTGATCTCTTGAAGCATTGGTTTGGTCAGTATGATTGCCGATTTATCTTGGTGTATTTTCTAGGTCTAAGGCTGCATGGTTATGACCTCTTGGATTGATGTGAGTCTTGTATCGTGGTTCAAGGCTTCATCGGTTGAGTCCGACATATTGATCTACTGTATCTGGTTTATGTTGCACACCATTCATCTGAATAAAGCATGTCCGATGTGTTAAAGTACTATTAATTATTCATGATTTAGCAACTATCTTGGTTATGTCCAATCTTGCTTTTATGGTGATTTAATAGTATGGACGTAGTCTCTAGTATGTTAGATTTAGTTTCTATTGGAGTACAAGCCAATAGGTTATCCTTAATTCCACAATACATCTCATCGACGTCGGGGATTATTCATCGGCCCTAGCGTGTAACACGCTATTGGCATGTCCATCGGTCTAATGGCGTGTTATATGCATCAGCCGAAGGCATGATCGATCCCGATGGTCTGGCTTTTGTTATCGGCTCAGTAGCCGATAAACACCGGTATTCATGACTATTTCTTATCACCACGGTCATTGGCTCTATAGCCGATTAGCATTGCTCCTAATGCTTTCTCCTGTCCCTTATCAGTTGCAGTGTAAAACTGATTGGCGCACCTCGTATCGTCTAAGATTATATGACCTGTACTAGAGTTAAGCAGATCTCTGAGGCCACGCGTGTGACCAAAAATGACACCAACACTATGTTGTCATTGCTCTATGGGCCAACATCAATGTGAGTCATTGATGTTGATGTACGTGGCAATAAGGAGGAAACCATTGGCGAGGTGATTTTGGAAATTGATGGGACATCTCTGACACAATTAAACCCGAGTTTAATATTGTTGACGCTAAAATCTGTCGACTAAGCGCCAACGGACACCGACGTTTGTTCGACGATTCAAAAGCGCGTAGACGCCTAGGGATGGCCCACTAAATGTCTCATGATACTGATGTCGCATTCCGATGACCCTTGACCATGACAAGGGGGTATGCGTGGAGTCACCAGGCAACCAGACTGAATTACGAGAATACAACTCGATTAAGAGAAGTGTAGAGGGAATAGATCAAACTGGCCAAATAGGGCTGGTTAGACCGTGGTGAAGGGGTCGGTCAGACTAGCCGTATGGTGGTGGTCAAACTGGTGGTGAAGAAGGGGGAGGCGATCAGGGGAAACTACGTGTGGGCGGTTGGACCGGCTGTGAATGGCCGGTTGGACCAATTGTTGCCGGCACGACCCTATCGGACTTGCGGAAGATGGTTGGTTAGACCGACGGGCGGGCAGTGATCGCCTTGACTCGCCGTCGATTCCGCCGATGAAGATGGCTCGGTGCAGATGCCTTTTTATGATGAAGATGACCATCCAATCTCTGCAAAATACATAAATCAGAGGCAACTCAGCCTAGATACCAAATTACCGATAAAAAACGATAAAAATATGTTATGTGGATTAAACGGAGGATTCACAAGCGAATCGACAAGGATTATCACGATTACGACGTGATGAACGGATGGTTTACAGTGCTAACCAACAAAGATGGATGTGTTTTAGCTACTCCTAGGACAAGGAGAAGTAAAGGGTAAAAAAGAACGATCCAAGGAAATAGTAGATTAGATCGGTTTTAAATTTGGAGAGTCCCTTGAATCGACCTTGCCCCTATATTTATAGGGGGTGGTCTTGTCGTCCTTGGGCTTGACTTCTACTCTAATTTGATTATTAGACGAGTCCAAGTGGTTAGAAATTAGTTAGGGATCAAATTACCCTGAAACCATCTAATTCGTCCCAGACCCAGACTGGGCCTACATGGCTGGTTGGACCGGCCTGTGCTAGGGTTGGCATATTTTCGGTCCAAAATTATCAATTTTGATATTTTGACAATTTCGACCATTAATGACATTTTTTGCTATCAACACATGACTAAGGGCGATATGCTCCATATTGGCCTTATGACACCTTAAGCATCTTGCCACACACTTAGGAAGTACTGTTTCAAATATCTATCATTTAGAGCTCTACGAAATCGCTCTCCTGGCAAAGACTCTAACAAATATGCATTACCTGGAGGAATTTCAACAACTTTAAAAGGACCTTCCTAATTAGGTGACCATTTATCAAACTTTGGGATTTTAGTGCCTAAAAGCAAAATCGTCTTCCAAACTAAGTCACCAACCTAAAACGATTTTGCTTTCACCTTCTTGTTATAAGCTCTAGCCACTCTTCTCTTGTCACTTCTTCCAAGTTATCCTTCGACAGGACTTCATAATCACCGATCGATAAGCCATCTTGTTTAAGTAACCTCAAAGAGCCAATATTTAACTCTACTAGTAAAACGGCTTCTTGTCCATACACCAACTCATATGGACTTACCTTTGTAGCATCGTGCTTCGCTGTTCTGCATGCCCATAACGCCTTAGAAAGCACTTCATGCCACCTTATAGGAAACTCTTCAATCTTTTTCTTAATAAGCTTAATCACAATCTTATTACTAAACTTGGATTGACCATTGGTCTGACTATAGTATGGTGAAGAGTTTATCAACTTTATACCATAAGATTTGACAAAATCAAACACTTCTTTAGAGATAAATGAAGCACCCTGATCTATAATAAGAGTTTGGGGAATACTGAATCTATGTATAATATGCTTCAAAATGAATTCAATTAACTCGTTATGCATCATATTCTTTAGAGGCACGGCCTCGGTCCACTTGGTGAAGTAATATGTAGCCATCAACATGAACTGATGCCCTTTTGAAGCGGAAGGATGAATTTGGCCAATGAAATCCAAGCCCTGACCTCGGAACAACCATGGTTTGATAATAGGATTAAGTAAAGACGTGGGAGAAAGCTGATTATTACCAAACCTTTGACATGCCTCACATCCTCTTTAATACCTAAAATAATCCTCAATCATAGTCAGCCAATAAAAACCCGCTCTCTTGAGCATCCAACTCATCTTCTAAGTCGACTGATGAGTACCACAGAGTCCTTCATGGACTTCACCCATAGCAACTTTAGATTGATCGGCATTCAAAGTTTTTAAAAGTACTCAATTGTTCGGCGATATAACACATTGTCAAGCAACACAAATTTAAGCGCTTGCCACCAAACTTTCTGATCAACCCTCTTGCTAGGATCCCTCAAATATTGAACAATCAGAGTTCTTTAATCATCCATGTGATTCCTAGAAGTACTTGCCAAATATCCACTCGAATTGGCATTCAAAACACAAGTTTCAACATGCCCCCCGGGCACTGTGCCATCTTGGCACACGGCGGTCAGACCGGCCATGGTGGGCTGGTCAGATTGGCCGTTGTCGGGCGGCTGGCACAAGGCGGTCAAACTGGCCTAGCATGGCCGGTAAGACCGACTTTCGCATGGTAAAATTGTATCAAGCATTGGATTTTCCTGTGCAAAGAATTTACCTCTTTTGATTTGATAACCCGATGCTTGTTGAGACAAATCATTTGCCAATGAGTTGGCTTCTCTAGACACATGAGATATTTCAAAATCGTTAAAAGTACAAATTATGTCTAAACACTTGTCTAAATAGATATTTGTTGAACAACTAATAGAGAATCACCATATGCATGAACATGTTTAACACCCATGAAGTCTAAAATTTCAAGTCCTAACAATAAAGCTTCATATTTGGCTTGATTATTACTACAAGGAAATTCTAAATGGGCCGAGGTCTCGAAACTCATACCACTAAGTGACATGAGTACCACTCCAACAACTTGGCCATTTTGCAAGTCGAACCATCAAAGTAAAGTTTCCATGGTACTACAACAATCGGAACAATGTTGCTACTCCAATTGACATCTACATGGTGATCAACAATACATGTGCCAGATAGATGATAGTGGTGAAGTTTGGTACATGCATAATAAAGTGATAAATATAAACACTCTAAAAACACGTACCTCATCTCGGCATCTAACAGGCGACGACTCAAAAACATGATGATGTACTCCTTTCCCTCCACCTCCTGAGTCAAAATAGCTCCTATCACGCTATCCTTTGCAGCAATGTACAACTAAAACGGAATCCCGGACTTTGGTGCTCTTACTACGGGCGGTGACAACAAACACTCCTTGATTTGATTAAAGGCACATTGCTGACTTGCCTCCTAAGTGAACTCGGCTTCGTTCTTCAGCCGAAGTATAGGGACAAAAGAATCAATCTTGCCAGACAAGTTAGATAAGAAGTGACGCAAATAATTTACCATACCTAGAAACTTCTACACACCTTTCTTACATGTCGGTGCTTCACACCCTCTAATATTCTCAAGTCTCTTAGGATCAATTTCAATACCTCTCTCATGAATCATGAATCCTAAGAACTTGCCCACCGACACGCCAAAAGCATACTTGAGTGGGTTCATTTTCAAGCCATACTGATGCATCTTTTCAAAAGCAACTCTCAAATCGACTAAATGATTACCCATAGCATCCGATTTGACTACAACATCATCTACGTAAACTTCTAATATAACTCCTAGCAAGTCATGAAATATCAAATTCATAGCTCGTTAATATGTAGCACCAGCATTCTTCAAACAAAAATTTATCACAACACACTCAAACAAACCGACAAAATTGGGACATATAAAGGTCGTTTTGTAAACATCTTCTTCGACCATGAAAATTTTATTGTAACCAGCATTACCATCAAGAAAACTTAGTACCTTGTGTCCTGAAGCATCGTTGATCATGAGAAACCAAGGGTTGGTTTCGGAGTCTGTGATGAGTGATTGACAGATTTTATCCTCTGGATTCGAAGGGGTCCCTTCGAAGGGGTTTGGAGGTTGTTTCACCGATGGATTCGGTGGGTTCGGTTGTTGCGGCTGTTGCAGCGGAGTGTGACTGACGGAGGGGTCCAACAGTACATGATGATCTGGGTGTATTGAAGGATTCGGTACTTTGGGTGGTACACTGGAGTGTGTACCGGAGGTTGTTTACCCGGAGAGGTCTCCGGGGTACTGGATACACTTGTTTGTTTATCAGTGGTGCGCAGGTGACTTTGGAGGCGACGGACGGTTCGCAACAAGTGAACCTAGATCAAGCGAGGCTTGATGCCAGGCGAGCGGGGAGCTCGGTCACGAAGGCTACGAGGGGTCGAGGTCGGTCCTTGGGTCAAGGTGTGCCAGGCAAAGGCAGAGAGTGCAGAGTGTGGCTCCAGCTGAAGGTACCCGAGATGAAGTCCTTGGAGGCGAGGCACTTCAAAGGGTACTCCGAATGGAGTGACTTCAGAGTATGGTGGACAAAGTCCTCAGCAATGAGGCAAGGCGTTCGAAGTGTGCTCCGGATGGAGGCACTCGAAGGTTCACCCGACGGAGGTCTCAGAAGTCGAGGTGCACCGAAGGCATGGTCCGGGTGAGGTTCGTCGAGGAGTGTGCTTGGGGAGAGACACTACAACGAAGTGCTCATGGAATGCTTCATGCGGAGGCCTTAGACGAAGGAGGGACTTCGAAGGGTGGTACTCCGAAGGTGGGGCTTCGGAGTGTGGATGACTTGAGGTACTTCGGCCATGCATGTCTTCGGTACACGGACTGATGGAGTTCGAACTGGGAGTAGCTGCGAGGCCATGGTGGTCCACTCCGGAGGTGATGGCGCGAAGGCACAAGGGCTTTGACAGCTTCAGCTCAAAACCGTCACTGTATCGAAGGCTGACTTCAGTGAAGCGAAGGCCATCAGGCTCAAGGCTTCTCACCGAAGCTACCGCACCCCTCGCGTGCGAAGGGGGGCTTCAGAAGACTCCAAAACTGCAAAGGTTGATCATGTCTGCTCTGCAAAAGTGATGATGTCTCCTCTGCGAAGCTGACAAAAGAAGCCTCCAAATAAATTAGACTACCATCTGTACCCCCTGTTCTGATGAGACAAAATCAGTGTAAACCCTAAGGGTAAAGTAGTCTAATCACAGGGCTGAATAGTGCCTATAAATAGTGGAGGCTAGCTAGGAAATAGTAACACTTTGAGCAACCATTTTTAGAACTCCTGTGCTAGCCACCACACACTTCTGTATTCAGTCTGTGAGTTCATTTTGTGTTCCCTGTTCAAGCAATGAAACTTTGATTCTGTTTTCAATTACTTCTTGAACTTGTATGCTTGTTTTGCACTGCAAGTTTTGATTTCTTTCTGCTCCACTTCTTCCTGGTTCAAGTTTGTGCACTGGGGTGTTTTTGGAGAAGTGTGTAAGTGATCTGTGCTTGTGAAGTGTGTGTTCTCAGTGTCTGTTCGCTCTGTGTAAACTGGAGGCTAGTCCTCTCTGATTACTAGAGAAGCACTGTCTATGGCTTAAATCGAAGTCTATTTTCTTCCCTTGTCGAAGTCCTCAGCGCAGCATGTTCTGTGTGAGTTTAGACCTTCGGAATACGAAGCCTAGTACCAGTTGCTAGTGCAGAGTATCTGGTTGAAGTCCTCAGAGGGAATTCATCTCTTGCGAAGAGTGAAGTGTGAAGTCTGCTCGAAGGCACCCAGTGTGTGGATCCTGCACTGACTTAGCAAAGTTGAGTTTTGGTTTGTGGGTGGAGCGAAGTCTTCTTGACTTAGAACTTTTGCTCCTGGTGAAGCCTAGTTTCGGAGCTATAAAATACCTCCGAACCAGACCTTCGAAGGGTGTGTTCGAAGCCTATTCCGCAGGAGACTGTTTTTTAAAACAAAAGACTATTTTTAGCCTGAAATTTTAAAATCTCCCATTCATCTCCCCTCTAGTCGCCGTTTCCGGTGCAACAATTGGTATCAGAGCAGGTTAAGATCACTAGTTGACCTTAACTAGTTTTGTGATCTGTTGGCGACATGGACAGAGTTAGTAAAATACCTCTATTCGATGGGACTGATTTTGCATACTGGAAAGTGTGCATGGAGACTTACTTGCTAAGCCAAGGAAATGCAATTTGGGAGATTGTGGACTCACAATACTCCATCCCTAAAAGTCACACCTCTCAAACAGAAAAGGATCAGTATAATGCTAACTCCAAGGCTAGAAATATATTGTTCATTGGTTTGAGTCGGAATGAGTTTGATCGGGTTCAGCACCTAAGGACAGTAAGGGAGATTTGGACTACACTCACTATTTTTCATGAGGGCTCTACACAGATTAAGGCTAGGTGCCAAAGCATGTACAATCAATAGTATTAGCTATTTGTGCAGGCGTCTGGTGAATCTATAGATGCCATGTTTTCTCGTTTTGATTCAATAGTGAGTAACTTGCGGTCCAACGGGACGCTTGCTTACAATGATCATGACAGGGCTATTAAGCTTCTCTATGCCCTTGATCGTAGCATATGGGAAGTAAAGATATCCAGCATTGAGGAGTCTACAGGTTATGACACGTTGACTGATGTAAACTAGGGTTCCCAATCTTCCGCAAGGTTCTGATATCTCTCGATTTTGTGGAGTCGCTACACAAATCGACCCGGCTTCTAGACGACACGTCTTGAGCCCACAATCGTAGCACAACGTCTCCTCTGGTTATCGATCGAACGGTGCCTGGCCGACCTCGCCAAGAAGGCTAATCCTTGCCTGTGAATCGAAGAACACAAGCAAGAACCAAGAAGAATGCAACTGAATTGCAGATGTATGATTAAACTCACAAATTGGGGTTCCACAAACCAATATGACGGTGAAACTGTTCTAGACAGAATAATCTAAGAAAAACCCCTGATAGACAGTGGCGGCTGCTTTTTATATAGGCTAATGAACATGGATTAAACCTAAAACGCGTCCTTAAGGGACTCCAACTCGGTACATGGGCCAAAGGCCCAAACTAGTGACGCAGCATCGAAACGGTTCTAGAAATGGTACTGTTTTGACGATTGCCGATGACTCTGATTTTATCTTGATGTGAGTTTGGTCCCATTAGAAAGGTTATCTGCTCATCTTTCCAACCATATGTGGAACGTCCAAATTGGAGGTCTTATGCATCCTGGGTGTCCGTTTTACTGTCAGGTGGTCCTGGAGTCCGAATTGTACTCGAAGTCGAGCTGGATCGGATCTCCAACATGGCTTGCACTCCCTTGCTGTACCTCCCCACCTCCAAGTCCTTCTTCATGAATCTCCTAGTCCTCTCCTTGGTTCCTAATCACAATATAATCATTAGGTAGCAATCTATTCTCAAATTCATAATTTGAAATGCTTAGGAACGAGCTCACCTCTAAATTCAAGTGTCGTGCACGAGCTCTAGTGATCAGAACTTGAATGTCCAGCGGAGAAGTGATGTCCTCATCATTGACCTGTGATGAGCTCTTTAGCAAGCTGAAGTCCACAGAGATTGCCAAGGCATCTCTTGTAGTGCATAGGAACTCCTTCTCACAACCATTGGCACTAGTTTCTAGCACTAGCAGTGGCATCACTGCAGAACCAAGCTCATCTGGCACTTGTGTTCTAGCAGGTGGTTTTGCCTTGTCCTCCCTGGTCTACGTCACTAAGGAGCAGGTGGATACTCTGGATGATGAAGAGCTTGCTCTCATTGCCAGAAGGTTCACCCATTTTCACCATGAGAGATGAGATCAAAGGAGAAGCGGATTTAGTGGTTGTTTTGAGTGTGGCGACACTTCTCACATCAAGGCCAACTGCCCTAATCTCAAGAGGAGAGATGAGAGTGAGCACCCCAAATACCACAAAAAGGAGAGGAAACCCTTTGTGAAGGGCAAGCACGGCAAGGTGGCTAAGAGGGTAGCCAAAGCTGCTTCTAGAGCTTTTGTTGCTGCTCTCAGCGACATCGACACTTCCTTAATTGAGGAGTCAAGCTCTGATGAGGAGGAGGAGTCCCCAAGGAAGGAGGAGAAGAAGAACAATAAGGGATGAGATTTCACCGGCCTCTGCTTCATGGCCGACAGTGATCACAACGGCGATGAGCTTGACTCATCTGAGGTACCACTATCCTATGACCAGATTTCAATTAAATTAGATGAACTGAATGAAGTAGTTCTTGGTTAGGATAGGTTGCTTGTGCAAGCCGCTAGAGATAGAAAAGACCTTAGACTTAGGCTAGAATCTGTTTCTACTGATTATGCCATGCTTAAGTCTAGAGTTAATGATGCTGAATGTGAATCTTGCACTATTGTCATGGGTGAGCTTGCTCAGTTGCGTTCTATGCATGCTAAAACTCTTTCTGAGCTTGAGACTGCATAGAAGCAACTTTTGATCGTTTAATCTAGTCCTCATGGTATAAATGAATGCATGAATTGTCCCTTATTACGTGAGAGCATTGATTTACGTGATAAGCATCTTCAGGATTTAGAGGCTAGATTGGAGAGGGCTGGTAGTTCTAAGGATGTGCAACCTGTGTGTGACACTTGCATAACCCTTAAGGACCAGCTAGGCACTGTTAGAGAGCAAGTTGAAAACCTCATGACTGAAAATGAATATCTTTTTTGTGGTTAACAAATGCACTAAGGGAAAGGGTAGAATGGACTTGCTCTTGGCCAAGACCAAGATGTGTGCTGACAAGGCAGGGTTACTCTGGATTTGGGTTTTGAGAGGATTCCTTGAGACAGTGAGAACAAAACTATTTTTACCTCACCCACCAACTTAGAGAAAGAAAGAGTCCAGTTAGACACTCCATCAGCCAAAAAGCCTACCCAAACTCCAAAGAAAACCGCTCCTCCTACCAAGAAAAATCCTCCCAAGAAAACCACTCAGCAGAAGCCCAAGAAGCGTGTGAGAATTTCTCCTATGACCCATGAGAATGCCCCTAGGAGAGCTTTTCATTGTTCCTACTATCAGCGGGCGGGTCATCTGGTTGGGTTCTGTTTTCATCGCATCAAGGATGAGCGACGCTCTCAAGCGATGAGTTTCCAAAACATGCATTATCCATCTCTAGGTATGCATGAGTCTGAGGTTTACTCACGTCTTGTTTTCGAGGCTCCTCGTACTTCCCAGAGAGGTTTTGCTCCTCGAGGTGTTCACCATGCTCCATATGGTGGTAGACCCCATGTGAGTAAGTTTGTGCCTCGACTGGTTAGGAGACCTCGTCATGTTTTTGGGTCACAGCATGTAGGTAGACCTCACACTTTGCATCATTCTGATTATCCTCTGCATAAACAGTCTATTTTTACTGTGCCTACTACTCGTATCACTACTGGATGCCTCGTCATTGGTTCACTCACCCCAGCACTGAGCGATCGATATTCTCTTATCATGTGTAGGCGCCAGACCGAGGCTTGTAGGGCACGTGGATCATGGACTCCGGTTGTTCACGCCACATGACCGTAGATGCAGCATGGTTCTCTAGCCTCACCACAACCAAGCAAAAGGAACATATCACCTTTGGCAACAATAGAAGGAGTAGAGTGAAAGGTAAAGGTGTGGTAAGAATCAACTAAAATTTCACTCTCAAAGATGTTGATTTGGTTGAAAATTTGGGATACAATTTGCTTTTTGTATCTCAATTGCTTGATGAGGGCTTTCAAGTGCAAATCCATCGCGATACTTCGCAAGTACTACATTCTGATGGCGTTGTGGTCTGTAAGATCTTTAGAGATGGGAGAGTTTTTGGAGCTGAATTTTTTGAGTCATCTGGTTCTTCTTATTGCACATTTGACTTCTGAGCTTTGGAAGTGGCATAGGAGACTACGACATATGAGCTTTGAGTTGCTTGCTTGTCTAAGTGCCCTAGGTCTGATCCGAGGATTGCCCAAGCTCAAGTTTGAGAAGAACTTAGTTTGCGCTCCATGTCGACATGGAAAAATGATTGCCGCTTCGCACTCGCCAGTCACCACGGTGATGACTGAACAACTTGCAGAACTTCTCCACATGGACACTGCAGGTCCTTCTCGGGTTAGTTCTTTAGGTGGCAAGTGGTATGTGCTAGTCATTGTCGACGATTACTCTTGCTACTCTTGGGTCTTCTTTCTTGCCAGCAAGGATGAAGTGTTTTCACACTTTCGGAGCTTGGCTGTGAGAATTTTTACTGAACTCCCTGGTGCATTAAAATTCATTCGAAGTGATAATGGCACTGATCAGCAAGAAACAAGGCATAGGACAAAAGAAAAAAAGCCGCACTAATTCAATTTTCTATATAAAGATTCCAAGTACAAAAAAAGAAAGACATTTTGTAAGTACAAAAAAAGAAAGACATTTTGTGTGACCTCTGCTTCAAAGTTTCGAAATTCAGCTTGCTGTTTTGAGTATTTTGGTGATTACGTTTGGGTGACGGCTCATGTCTCTATCATGGTTTGGACTAGTACCAGCACAGTACCATCGCGGAACATTTATTCAACTTACTGTGACTAACATGGTACTAGATGTTCCTTTGTGCAATTGTTTTAGCAGCCACCTACAGCTCCATAAAATTATCTACAACACCACCGGGTTGTGCTGGCAGTCACCGTTTGTTGTTGTTTTTGCTGTTTGCATTATGTGGTAAGAACTTGCAAGATCTTGATTTCTTGCTAGTGAGAAAGTGTCTGTGTCCTACCATCTCCTAGCAACTGCTAGGTTTAATCTGCTTGCTTTTGTACTTCTTTTGTACTAACCATGTCAGCTGATGCGAGTGAGATGCTTCCACATTCACCACGTACGAGAGGCATCATTCAGCATTTCGAATGCCAACTAAGGTTGCACACGGAAGCCCTCAACGAGAATGTTCAAGTCACCAATGAGCGCATTGGTCAATTAGAGGCGGCGCAGATTCTTGCCAACAACCAGCTGACCACATTGGAGAGAACAGTTGGGGCTATTAACACCTCTCTTGTAGCAATCAATGCGCGATTAGAGAGGATGGAACAAGCTAGGCTTAGAGAGAGGGAACAACATGATGATGACGGCCATACCTCCATTGGCAGCGCCGCAAGATATGACGAGCTAGAGTATTTAGTGGATATCGAGCTTGATGATGGATCTTTTAGGTATCAATGGCAACCATGTCACAACTATCACGGTATGGTTGGCCGAGCTCCATGACGTGAGGTACGTGACAACGATGATTCTATACGTAGGATTAAATTCTCCATACCATCTTTTGATGGGAAATATAATCCTGATGCATATCTATCTGACTTGGGAGCTGTCGGTAGATCAAAAATTTGCATGCCATGAATTTCCTGATGATAAAAAGGTTAGAGCTGCCACTAGTGAATTCAATGACTTAGCTTCTATTTGGTGGCATGAGTATCAAACTAAAAATCTAGCTATTGTACCACAAACTTGGAATGTTTTAAAAAGAATCATGCGTAGTCGTTTTGTTCCTTCCTATCATGCTCGTGACTTGTTGCATAAATTAAAACAGCTTTGGCAAGGCAACAAATCGGTTGAGGAGTACTATCAAGAACTACAAATAGGCATGATGAGATGTGGTCTAGTTGAAAATGGAGAGGTTGTGATGGCTCGGTTCATGGGTGGTTTAACTAGAGAAATTCAGGATATATTGGCTTACAAGGAGTACACTAATGTCACTCGATTATTTCATCTTGCTTGTAAGGCTGAAAGAGAAGTGCAGGGATGCCGCATAATAACTAACACTCCTGTAGGTCAGACTACATCATGGCATCCCCGCACAAGTGTCGCTCGTCCTAAACATGATTTTCTTGTGCCGCTCATCCTAAATATGATTTTCAGAGTGATGCTTCCAATCGGCTGTCCACAACTACATCAAAATCAGCACCTTTCCGTACTACCGAGACATCAAAAGGATCCACCCAAGCTGCAGCCAACAATTCTTCTTCTGTCGCTTCCACTAGGAGAATGAAGGACATCCAGTGCCTCCGATGCAAAGGATTTGGGCACATACAAAGGGACTATCCAAGCAAGCGTGTGCTGATCGTATGAGAAAATGGTGAGTATTCATCAGCTAGTGATTTAGATGATGAAACATATGCCATGCTTGCTGCCCAAGATGCAGGCAAGAAGAATGATGATGAAGAACACATTGGGGCTGAACATGCTGAACACTACGAGAGTCTTGTTGTGAGGCGTATCTTGAGTGCCCAAATGATTCAAGCTGAACAGAACCAGCGACACAATCTGTTCCAAATAAAGTGTGTAGTTTTGGAACGATCGTGTCGCATTATTATTGATGGAGGAAGCTGCAACAACTTGGTGAGTGCCACCATGGTAGCAAAACTTGGGATGAAAACACTTCCACACCCACATCCCTACTACATCCAACGGTTCAATGATAGTGGTAAGCTTAAGGTAACATGTATGGTCCGAGTGGAATTTACAATTGGTTAATACCATGATTACATTGATTGTGATGTGGTACCTATGCAAGCTTGCTCTATGTTTGGTAGACCTTGGCAATTTGATAAGGATACCTTGCATCATGGTAAATCAAATCAATATTCTTTCATGCATAATGAGAAGAAGCTTGTTTTGCACCCTATGTCCTCTGATGCTATTTTGAGGGATGAAGTTGCTAGAGCTTGCAAGGAGAAAAACAAGAAATCTTCTCAAAATGACAGTGGTGTTGTGAATGGATCGGTTCAACCTAAGAATGACAAATCTAAATCTACTCATGTTGGGAAAAATGACATAAAATTGAAAAGTGCTTGTTTCCTTGCTTCAAAATCCGATTTGCTTGAATTAAATGATGATGCCATGATCTGCTATGTATTTGTTTGCAAAGAAGCTTTGTTCTCGCTTCACGACATACCATCTACTTTGCCTCCTACTGTCACTAATCTTTTGCAGGAATATGCTGATGTGTTCCCAAAAGAAGTGCCACCCGGGCTACCACCAATCAGAGGTATTGAGCATCAAATTGACCTCATCCCTAGGGCTTCCTTGCCAAATCGAGCGCCATACAGGACCAACCCAGAGGAGACCAAGGAGATTCAGCGACAAGTACAGGAATTACTCGACAAAGGTTATGTGAGTGAGTCCCTTAGTCCTTGCTCTGTTCCTGTTCTGTTGGTTCCAAAGAAAGATGGATCATGGCGCATGTGTGTAGATTGCGGAGCAATTAATAGCATTACCATCAGATATCATCATCCTATCCCTAGGTTAGATGATATGCTTGATGAACTTAGTGGCTCGATGATTTTCTCTAAAATTGATTTGCGTAGTGGATACCACCAAATTCGCATGAAGCTAGGAGATGAATGGAAAAAAGCGTTTAAAACCATGTTCGGTTTGTATGAGTGGTTAGTCATGCCTTTTGGCCTCACTAATGCACCTAGCACTTTCATGAGATTAATGAATGAAGTTTTACGTGCTTTCATTGGAAGATTTGTGATAGTTTACTTTGATGACATCTTGATCTATAGCACATCTCTAGAAGAACATCTTGAACATCTATGTGTTGTTTTTAATGCTTTACGCGATGCACGCTTATTTTGTAACATTGACAAGTGCACCTTTTGCACAGATAGAGTATCTTTTCTTGGCTATATTGTGACACCACAGGGAATTGAAGTTGATCAAGCCAAGGTGGAGGCAATACACAGTTGGTCGGTTCCTACCACGGTCACGCAAGTCTGAAGCTTTCTCGGGCTTGCTGGATTCTATCGCCGATTTGTGAAGGACTTCAGCACCATAGCAGGCCCACTACATGAGCTTACGAAGAAGGGTGCTCCGTTCACCTAGGGGAAGGCGCAAGAGGTAGCATTTAACACTTTGAATGATAGGTTAACTCATACACCCCTTCTCCAATTACCATATTTCAATAAGGCTTTTGAATTAGAATATGATGCTAGTGGTATTGGGTTGGGAAGTATCTTGTTGCAAGAAGGAAATCCTATTGCTTATTTTAGTGAGAAACTGAATGGGTCTAGTTTGAACTATTCCACTTATGATAAATAATTATATGCTCTAGTTCGAACTTTGGAAACGTGGCAACATTATTTATGGCCTAAAGAATTTGTTATACATTCTGATCATGAATCTTTGAACCACATTAGGAGCCAAACCAATTTGAACCATAGGCATGCCAAGTGGGTAGAATTTATTGAGTCCTTTCCTTATGTCATCAAACATAAGAAAGGAAAAGATAATGTCATTGCGGATGCCTTGTTTCGTCATTATACTATGCTATCCCAACTTGATTTTAAAATCTTTGGCTCGGAAACAATTAAAGAACAATATGCTTTTGATGCTAATTTCAAAGATGTGTTGATGCAATGTAAAGAAGGGAGAACATGGAACAAGTTTGTTCTCACTGATGGCTTCGTGTTTCGGACTAACAAATTATGCATTCCAGCTAGTTATGTGCGTCTGTTACTATTGTAGGAAGCGCATGGCGGTGGGTTGATGGGGTACTTTGGTGTGAAGAAGACAGAAGATATCCTAGCAAGCCATTTCTATTAGCCAAAGATGAGAAGGGATGTGGAGAGGTTTGTTGCTCGCTGCACCACCTGTCAAAAAGCTAAGTCTCGTCTTAATCCACATGGTTTGTACATGCCTCTCCCTGTTCCTAGTACTCCATGGGAGGATATTTCTATGGACTTTGTTTTAGGACTTCCTAGAACAAAGAAGAGGAGGGATAGTATTTTTGTTGTTGTGGACAGGTTTTCTAAAACGGCACACTTCATACCATGTCACAAAACTGATGATGCTACCCATATTGCTGATTTGTTCTTTCGTGAAGTTGTTCGTTTGCATGGGGTACCAAATACTATTGTTTCAGATCGGGATGCCAAATTCCTTAGTCATTTTTGGAAAACCTTATGGGCTAAGTTGGGAACTAAATTACTATTTTCTACTACTTGTCACCCTCAAACTGATGGACAAACAGAAGTTGTAAACCGTAGTTTATCTACCATGCTTAGGGCTATTCTGAAACATAATATCAAATTGTGGGAAGAATGTTTGCCTCATATTGAATTTGCTTACAATCGTTCGCTACATTCGACTACTAAATTATGCCCTTTTGAGATTGTGTATGGTTTTGTCCATCGTGCTCCCATTGATCTTATGGCCATTCCACCTTCAAAAAAATTGAATTTTGATGCTTCTCGCCATGCTGAATTAATTCTTACGATGCATGAGCAAACTAAGGCAAACATTGAGGCCATGAATGCTAAGTATCAACAAGCCGGTAGCAAGGGTAGAAAGCATGTTACTTTTGAACCTGATGATTTAGTTTGGGTTCATTTGAGAAAGGATAGATTCCCGGATTTGAGAAAGTCTAAATTGCTACCAAGAGCTGCTGGACCCTTCAAAGTGCTTGATAATGCATATAAAATTGAGTTGCCTGCAGATTTTGGGGTTAGTCCCTCTTTTAACATTGCAGATTTGAAACCATACTTGCACGAGGAGGACACGTTCGAGTCGAGGACGACTCTATTGCGAGAAGGGGAGGATGATGAGGAAATCGCTGCCATTGATACAACCACAATGGCATCCCCTTCACCGCTTACACCTAAGAAAGGACCAATGACATGCGCCCGTACACGTGAACTTAATTATCAGGTGAACTCGTTCCTAGCCGTTCAATTTAATTATTTTTCCAATGGAGTACTATTAAAGCCTTGTGATGACTTTATTATCCTTAAGTGCTTAGGAATTGAACCAGCTAGGAGTGGAGAAGGCAACAGTGCAATAAATATTGCTACTCCCAAAGGGACTCTTGTAACTGTAGAAATCCAAGATTAAATGTTGCATATCTTTCAACTCCCAAGGTTGTTTAAAGCAAATAAGTACTTGTTGGAAATGTCTCTTCGTCTACTTTCCAACGGATCAAGAATCAATGGCAGAGAACAAATGAAACGTCCAGAAACTATCGAAGAACACTCGTGACTCCATCCTGAGTTTCTAGTTTTCCTTTTAAGCAAGTAGTAGCCAAAAAAAGAACTCGGGTTTTGTTTGATGTAAGTTAGCTGCTGCTACTTCCTTGTAAACGCGTGTTTCAGCTAGACTGCCCGATTACTTGAATCAAAACTCCAACTTCTATCAGATCCATGAGTGTTTGCTTGTCATTTTGTTCTTGCTTGTTCTTCGATTGCTTGCAGGTTCAAGGCTGTTCTTAGTACGGCAAGAGCATCAACAACCAGAGTCGGTGTAACTATCGATAAGACACAGCATCCTTGAGGTTGTTGTAGTCAGGTAGCACAACGTCGATCTCCACCCCCAAATCATAGTTATCAGGAGACGATGTACTTGCCGCTCAAGGCGCCACACCATCTTGGTTGTGGTAGTCGGGCAGCCAACATCGGCCTCCAGCAAATTCTCCGCATCCTCCATCTCTCATCGAAAGATCGGGCTCCCCAATACCCATCGGGTCCATTATGCTGGACCAACAGTGTCCATGTGTAACAGCTCTCCCGGATACGAAGTCATCACCTGAGTCATAGGTGTGTGAGAAGCGGCAACCATTTTCCCATGACGATAGGGACGGCAAACTAAATCCTTCTCCATCTTAAGCTTGGGCAATCCTCGGATAAGGTCCATAGAGCTCAATCTTACTAGCATATCAAAACTCAATTGACCTAACCTCCGATGCCACTTCTAGAGCTCAGAGGAGGATCCAGCAATCAAACAGCGAGAAGGGTCAAAAGAACTAGAGAAATCAATCCGAAAATCCTTACCGAAGGGTAAGATCTAGCAAACCAAAGATCCTCTAGAATCAACAATAGAAGACATTCCCTTTTTAAAGCAAACCTCTAAACCATCCTCAAGAAGTTGCGATACAGAAATCAGATTAAAATTCAAGTTTCCAACCAAAGCAACATTCTTCAAAGAGAAATGATCAGAGATGCGAATTGAGCCAATGCCATGTACCTTCCCTTGACCACTGTTCCCAAAGTGATGTACTCCTTGGAGCTCGGGGAAGTGAGGCTGGAGAATCATCTGCGATGTCTCGTCATGTGGCGAGAGCATCCTGAATCCATGATCCACACATCCTCTATTCCTCGATCCTACATGATCAGTGGTCGTAAGTGGAAGCAAATGGTCCGGCACCAGGTTTAGCAAAAGAGCTAAACCAGTGTCGAGCCATCTGCTCAAAAGAAGGAAAGCAGAAAGAATCATAAAAGTCTGGACCAGAATGCGTCTCAAAGCGCGGTCCTCGGTTCTGCCTAAAGTCTCGGCCACAAGGTCCAAAGCCATATCCAGAACGATCTAGAGCTCTGCCGGAGAGAAAACCACCCTCTGGAGCATGGGCAAGAAAGTCGTCTCCTCTACCACCACCTACACGATGCGGCCTGGCCTCTAGCCTCTCCCCACGTTGAGGAACTCTTAGTCTACCACCCTGCTGGTAGAACTGCTCCTGCCCAAATCGAGCTCTCTCTGCTCTCTCAACCCGCTTCCTCCTAAAGCAAAACTCCTCTAGATGCTCGTCTCTCTAACAGTACTCAGAGTGATAGGTAGGCTTCTTGGTATGTGGTTGAGGCTTGGGATTTTTGGGCTTGATGATGTTGAGTGTAGACTCTTTTGTGTGAGAGGGTTCAGGTAGAGAGTCAAGAGAAGTGTGTAGATGTTTTGGCTTTGGGACCTAGATGGGCTTCTTGGGTGGAGCTTTAGGTTGTTCTTGGAACACTCCATCCTTAGGCTGACTAGCCTGGAAAGACTCAGTGGATCAGTCTTGGGATATCTCTGCTCAGGAGTCATCTTACTCCACTCCACTACTCGGCTAATAGCACTCTCAAAGTCAGCCTTGGTATAGGTGTAACCTACCCTAAACCGATCCTGCCTCTTGAACTGCTAGATCATCATGATGAGTTGTGGCTCTCTGGCACTCACCCAACTCAGGATCTGACGTAGGTAAAAGTTCTTATTCTGAGCATAAGCTAGCTCCTCTCTCAAAGAAGCTAGCACCTCCACCTGAGACAAGTAGATCTCACACTCTCTATAAACTTAGACAGACTTCTCAGCTTTTAGCTTGATCAACTCCAATCTAAGAGACAAGCAGTTCTCACAAACAGTGGGTGGAACTAACAATGTCTCAAGCTCTAGCTTAGCCTGTAATAGGTCGATGGGTCCCGATCTTCTGCTAGGTAAGGATAACTTGGATTGGTGGAGAATCTCGATGTTAACGATCCAAGGCTCCGGTCCGACGGATCAAAACCTTACAATCGCTACACCACCGTCTCCGTTGGTTATCAACCACGCAGGGCGGGATTGACCTCGCCACGAAGGCTAGTTCCTGCAAGCAAATCCAAGAACACAAGCAAGAACAGGAAGAACATGAGTCGAATGCCAAAACACAGATGAACTATGATGAGGAGAGGTTTCACAAACGCCGTTGCAGCAGCCAATCGGTTCGGTGCAAGAGCGGGATCTAAACACACGAGTGTAAATGCAAACAAAGCAAAACCTAACTCTAATGATGGTTGTCATGAGTATATATAGTCGTGGGCAGCCTGTAGGAGGTGCACACGACTTGGACTATGGGCCAACACGGCCTCCAACTCAGTACAGGGTCCAACTCGGCCCAATTCTATCACGCAGGACTGTTTCAGTCATACAGGATGACTCGAGACTCCAAATGATATGAAACCAACTCCAAAAGATTCGTATTCTCCTTATCTTTCCAGAAAGTCCAAAAACGCGCCAATCGGACTTCGTATGAGGAAGTTATCCCCATTTTGGTTCATGGTGGTTGATGTAGTATGAACCAGCGAATTCTTGACTTCAAATCATCCGTGCGACTCCATCTTCAACTCCAACTCTCCTATTCCATCTCCCATGTTCCTAAGCAACAAAATATCACTAGTATTCAGTAGCATCCCATCCAAACAAATATTAACATAGTTGCTAAGGAAAGAATTGACCTCATGGTTCAAGCGACGGGCACGGGCGCGTGTGATTGGTCCTTGTAATTGAATTGTAGGTGGAGGCTCCATGTGTGTATCATTTGAAGTGATGTCCTCATTAGTCTGCTCTAGCTCAGCTCTTACTCTCTCCAACTCGCCCAACTGCTCATCACTTTTAGCTCTTAGCTCAGCTAAACTAGCTAGATGGGATGGGCAGTCAACACAGGGCACGACGACAGTGACATGAGCATCTTTTTGCTCCAGCTGAGCGCTCTCAAGTTCAGCGGCCAAAGTGTCTCTTTTATCTACCCTCTCTGTGTACCTGGACTTCAGAGTCATCAGGTCACACAACAACACCTCGCAGTTAGGGCACTCACTGCTACCACCCAAGAAAGGGGAAGAAGATAGACTCTCAATCCTGCGATTGGCCATGGCAAGCTCACTCTCAAGCTCATCTATCCTATTCTTAGCCCCTCTAAGTAGTTTCTCCCGATATCTCAACTCCTGATAGTTCTTGAGAAACCAAGGGTTGGTTTCGGTGTTTGTGATGAGTGATTGACAGGCTTTTACCCTCTGGTTCGAAGGGGTACCTTCGAAGGGGGTTCGGAGGTTGGGACTCTGAAGGTGTTCGGAGGCTGGTTTCACCGAAGGGTTCGGTGGTTTGGTTGCTGCAGCTGTTGCAGCGGAGTGTGCCTGTCAGAGGGGTCCGACAGTACACGATGACTGGGTTTGTACCGAAGGTCTCAGTACTTTGGGCGGTACACCAGAGTGTGTACCGAAGGTTGCTAACCCGAAGAGGTCTCCGGAGTACTGGATACACTTGTTTGTTTGTCTGTGGTGCGCAGGGGACTGCGGAGGCGACGGATGGTTCGTAGTAGGTGAACCTGGGTCAAGCGGGAGGCTTGATGCCAGGGGAGCAGGGAGCTCCGTCACGGTGGCTGCGAAGGGGTCTGGGTCGGTCATCGGGTCGAGGTGCATCAGGAGAAGGCAGTAAGTGCAGAGCGTGGCTCCGAGTGAAGGTACTCCGAGACAAAGTCCTCGCAGGCGAGGCACTTTGAAGGTACTCCGGAAGGAGTGACTTCGGAGTTTGGTGGTTCAAGTCCTCTACGGAGGCAAGGCGTTCGAAGTGTGCTCCGGAGGGAGACATTCGAAGGTACCCGACGAAGGTCTCAGAAGTCGAGGCGCATCGAAGGCATGGTCCGGGTGAGGCTCGTCGAGGAGTGTGCTCGGGGAGAGACACTGCGACGAAGGGCTCATGGAATGCTTCATGCAGAGGCCTTGGACGAAGGAGGGACTTCGAAGGGTGGTACTCCGAAGGTGGGGCTTCGGAGTGAGGAAGGCTTCGGAGCGAGGCTGGCTCCGGAGCGAGGTTGACTTGTGGTACTTCGGCCATGCATGGCTTCGGTACACGGACTGACGGAGTTCGAGCTGGGAGTAGCTGCGAAGCCGTGGTGGTCCACTCCGGAGGTGGTGGTGCGAAGGCCCAAGGGCTTTGACGGCTTCGGCTCAAAACCGCCACTGTATCGGAGGCTGACTTCGGTGAAGCGAAGGCCGTCAGGCTCAAGGCTTCTCACCGAAGCTACCGCACCCCTCGCGTGCGAAGGGAGGCTCCAGGAGGTCAAAGACTGCAAAGCCTGACATTGTCTGCTCTGCAAAAAGCTGACGTTGTCCCCTCTGTAAAGCTGATAGAGAAGCCTCCAAATAAAGTTAGACTACCTTTTGTACCCCTCTGTTCTGTAGAGACAAAACTGGTGTAAACCCTAGGGGTAAAGTAGACAATTCACTTGGGTGAACTGTGGGCTATAAATATGGGGGCTCGGTAGGTAACATTTAACACTTTGAGCATTTATTGTTGAGCTCCTGTACTAGCCTCTCACACTTTGAATACATCTAGTGAGTTCATTTTAGTGTTCCTTGTTCAAGCAGCGAAGCCCTGCTTCTATGTGCTTTTTGCTTGAGCTTGTTTTTCATACCTCGCTGCATACTTCGTCCATTTTTGTGTCACCCTGAGTGACTTGTGGCAGTGCATCGAAGCCTGTGTTGGCGAAGTGTGTTGTGTGCGAAGTGTGTCTTTCAGTGTGCGTTTGCTCTGTGTAACAGGAGGCTTGCCCTCGCTGCTTACTAGCGAAGCCCTGTTCGAAGCCCGTTTTTGCTTCTCGTGTCGAAGCCCTTAGCGGAGTCCACATAGTGTGCGTTTAGACCTTCACAGTACGAAGCCCAGCACCAGTTGCTGTCGCTAAGTATTAGGTCGAAGTCCTCAGAGGGTAGTCCACTCTTGCGAAGGGTGAAGTGCGAAGCCTGCTCGAAGCACCCTGTGTGCGCAGCCTGCACTGACTTAGCAGAGTTATTTTCGGGGTTATGGGTAGAGCGAAGTCTTCTTGGCTTCGGACTTTTACTCCTTGCGAAGCCTATGTTCGGAGCTGTCAAGTACCTCCGAACCAGACCTTCGAAGGTTGCTGTACGAAGCCTGTTCCGCAGTAGACAGAATTAAAACCGAAGGTTATTTCTAGCCCAAGTTTTTAAAAGCTCCCATTCACCCCCCCTTTGGTCGCCGTTTCCGGTCCATCAGTTCTCTTCAAGTAAATCAACGACTTCTTGTTTATAGGAGGATACCTTTTCATCGTCATCGTCGTCGGAGTTGTCGGGGGAGCCCTTCTCTTCCTTATCCCCAAGAGCCATTGAACAGAAGCTCTTGCGGGATCTTCGGCGGTGATGCAAGCGTCTCTTCGGCTTGTCCCTGAAGGACATGAAACAGAGGCCCGCCAGATCATCCTTGTCCTTCCCCTTCCTGATCACGATCTCCTCATCACTTGAGCTTGATGAAGAGAAAGAAGACGAAGACTGCTTGGAGTAGCTTCTCTCCATCTCGGCAAAGAAGGCCTTGTCTCGCTTCTTGTTCTCACATCGGTAGTCCTTCAGGGCCTTTCGAAAGAATTTTGTCTTGGGCTTACCCTTTGTGAAGTGGAGCTGTCGTGCTTTCCAGAGTCATAGGAGCCACCACCGGTACCCTTCTTGTGACCATTCCGCTTGGGGCAGTCGGTGATGAAATGACCTGGATCGCCACACTCAAAGCATCTGGATTTTGTGCCGTGTATTTTTAACATTCGCTTATCATAGACATGACCTTAGAAACCGGGAACTGGGAACTTGGCCACGTTCCTCATTCCGGGAATGTTCGTTCCGTTCCAAGAACGGGGGAACAATCTCGTTCCCGTAGTGTTAAATCCTAGTTTTAGTAGCGTACTGTGTACCATGTTCCCGTTCCTTGATCCCATCGATCCAGGAACTTGGTTACTAAGGACACGACGCATCCGGTTGTTAAACAGGCACAAATCATCATCTCCTAGCGAATCAAGCTGGTCCACAGTGATAGACATCAAGGAGAACCCAGCACAACTCAAAGAAGAGGAGTCAGCAGAAGGTGTCGCAAGGGCCAGGGTTTTTGAGCTAGTACCAGTGAGATTTGATCTCAACTGGATATCAACCTCTTTGGCCTTGAGCTTGCTGAAAAGCTCTACGATAGTCAAGGTATCATAAGAAGTGCCCTCAATGATAGAAGATACCTTTATCTCCCAAATCTTAGGGTCCAAGGTATGAAGAACCTTGAGCGCCTGCTCATGATCTGAGACCAACTGAACTCCATCGGCCTTATTTTCCCGAATCTTGTTGATGATCGATTGAAAATGACGAAACAAAGCTTCAACAGATTCACCCGGCTTTTGTGTGAAATTTTCATATTCACGCCGGTAAGTATGATAGAGCCAAGCCTTGACCTAGGCTGTCCCCTCATGGTATGCCTAGAGGGTAGCCCAGATCTCTCTAGCAGTGCTGAGATGGCTCACATGCTCAAACTCAGTAGGACCTAAACTAGAAAATAAAATGTTCACCGCTTTGTTGGTGTTCTGATGCTGGGCGATTATCTCGGGGGATGTACGCTCAGCAACAGGAAGTATGGTAAAAGTAGCGTGAACAGAGACGTCCCAAATGTCCGAGCTCTGGCTCATGAGATAGGCTCGCATGCGAGTCTTCCAATAAGTGTAGCCAAAAGCTTCCAGGGACGGGACCTTGCCAGAAGACGTCATGATCACTACCTTGGGTTAGAACCGGTTAAGGTATGGAAAAACCCTAACCAGGCTCTGATACCACTTGTAGGACCGAAAGTAGCGACCAGAGGGGGGTGAATGGACGCCTAAAAAATTCTTTCGAATTAATGGCTGTTCCCAACACCCAATGCACCTCAACAGAACAATCAACGAAAGAAACCAGATCAAATAGTGCTAAATATAATCTAGCCTAAAATCGACCAGTGTCCTAATTGAAAAGACACCAACACAGTGCTAAAAGGCAGATTAACAGATTAATCAACTGACAGGCATTTAATCAGACCAAAATTCATGTAGATGATAAACTGTGATCATAGATTGTCCAACAGATGTGAGAACATCACACAGATCAAAACTAGAGATGGACAAGCACTTCATTCAATTACTGGCATTTCATCAAGTTCAAGATAATAGATTCAACATCATCCATTCTCTAACCAAACAGATAAAGAGCATCCATATTCTGTAATTTTTCGATAAACATATCAATGAGTAGAACACAATCACAGGAAGTCAGAGATTACTAAAAACTGTTGAAATAAAAACTATGAGTAGAACACAATCACAGGAAATAGAGAAAAATTAATTCCTGTTCATGAAATCTGCTACCTGTGTGATTTGGTGTGCCCCTATGCTGAGAGCTTTGCTCGGGCCTGCTGCTGCTCGTGCTGCGTGCTTGTGGGTCCCACGCTGTGCTTGTCTCGTCATTGTGCCCTGGTCACCTCGTGAAGCAGCAGCTGTCGTGCCGCCTGCGTCGCCTAGACAACAAAGATGTTGTCGGCTTCCTGCGCGCGTGTTGCCAAGGCCTATGCTCCTAGTGCCCGGTGCCTACGGCCCGCTCCGCCGCTCAAGACCAGCCGGCTGCACACGCTACTTAGAAGTGCACAGCACAACACCGTGTAGAACCCCGCATGACCAGAAAAGACCGGCGGGAAAAATGGAGACCTGGCCGGCGATAGGAGAACATGACGCCGGCCGTGGAACAGAGGTAGAAGTTAGGAAAAACACCAGAGAGAGTGACCCAATTTTTGAGATTGGTAAAGTAATTTCTGAAAATGGGTAACCCTAACCCTAGTATTGGGGCCTTTTTATAGGAAGCCCAATAAATGGAGAAAAATCAAATTACCCCAAGGGTTTAAACAGACGCTGAAACAAAAATTGAAAATACCGAAATTCCCTTAGGGTTTTTTACAGATTCGACTAACAGACTGTGGGCCTAAAGGAAAAATAGTAAAATCCTAAATAAAGATAACTTGTCCTGATGCGGAGCTTTCGTAGCAGCTGCGGCTTCGCCTCAGAATGGTCAAATCCGAGATCAGCGGTCGTCAGTTTTGCGCCGAAACTGACAAAGTGTCCATCGTATTCACACCGTGTACCCGGATTGGGCCGGCCCGATTCCACTGCTCCCTCAGCCCGGCAATCGCTCGCCACCCGTGTTCTTGAGTCAATATCGGTCAACAGACCAGTGGATCCTCTGCTGCTACTAGCCCATGTACTCGGATTGGGCCAACCCAACTCCACGGCCCCTCTGCCCGGCAGTCGCTCGCTGCCCGTGTACCTGAGTCACATGCGGCCCAGACACAGCAGGTCTTCTCTTCTCTTCATCTTCTCAATGACTTCCGTTGACAATCACTCATCACATCTGGAGCCATGAGGCCCATGCTCTTCAACATGGCACATCACCCATTTCAAAGCTTTGCATCTTTTAAATGCTCCTTGATGCTTGCATTGCCAAAGGGGGGAAATCCTTGTATTCTCTGCAGTAAGGGGGGAAAATAACTCAGGGGGAGTTTTTATTGTGCAAAGAGAAAGATGTGTCGAAGGGACTTTTACTCTTTTGAAAAAGGGGAGAGAAATTCTTTTGTCAAGTGACATGATTTGACTCTTTTCGGAGTTTTTATGGTCACTTGTGTGCTGAAATTTTTCAAATTTTCTTAAACTTAAATTTGGTTGTCGATGCACTCATCAAGGGGGAGATTGAGAAACCAAGGGTTGGTTTTGGAGTCTGTGATGAGTGATTGGTAGATTTTATCATTCGGATACGAAGGGGTCCCTCCGTAGGGGTTCAGAGGTTGTTTCACCGAAGGATTTGGTGGGTTCGGTTGCTGCGGCTATTGCAGTAGAGTGTGACTAACTGAGGGGTCCAACAGTACACGATGATCTGGGTGTACTGAAGGATTCGGTACTTTGATTGATAGATTTTATCCTCTGGATTCGAAGGGGTCCCTCCCTAGGGGTTCGGAGGTTGTTTCACCGAAGGATTTGGTGGGTTTGGTTGCTACGGCTATTGCAGCAGAGTGTGACTGACTGAGGGGTCCGACAGTACACGATGATCTAGGTGTACCAAAGGATTCGGTACTTTGGGCGGTACACCATATTGTGTACTAGAGGTTGTTTACCCGGAGAGGTCTCCGGGGTACTGGATACACTTGTCTGTTTGTTTGTGGTGCGCCGGTGACTTCGGAGGCAACGGACAGTTCACAGCAAGTGAGCCTGGGTCAAACGGGAGGTTTGATGCCGGGCGAGCGGGGAGCTCGGTCATGAAGGCTGTGAAGGGTCGAGGTCGGTCCTCGGGTCAAGGTGCGCCAGGCGAAGACAGAGAGTGCAGAGCATGGCTCCGGCTGAAAGGTACCACGAGATGAAGTCCTCGGAGGCGAGGCAGTTCAAAGGGTACTCCGAATGGATTGACTTCGGAGTATGGTGGACAAAGTCCTCAGCAATGAGGCAAGGCATTTGAACTGTGCTCCGGATGGAGGCACTCGAAGGTTCACCCAACGGAGGTCTTAGAAGTCGAGTTGCATCGAAGGCATGGTCCAAGTGCGGTTCGTCGAGGAGTGTGCACGGGGAAAGAGACTGCAACGAAGTGCTCATGGAATGCTTCATGCGGAGGCCTTGGACGAAGGAGGGACTTCGAAGGGTGGTACTCCGAAGGTGGGGCTTCGGAGTGTGGATGACTTGAGGTACTTTAGCCATGCATGGCTTCGGTACACGGACTGACGGAGTTCAAGCTAGGAGTAGCTGCAAGGTCATGGTGGTCAACTCCAGCACAAGGGCTTTGACGGCTTCGGCTCAAAACTGTCACTGTATCGACGGCTGACTTCGGTGAAGTGAAGGCCATCAGGCTCAAGGCTTCTCACCGAAGCTACCGCACCCCTTGCGTGCGAAGGGGGTCTTTAGAAGACTCCAAAACTGCAAAGACTGATCATGTCTGCTTTGCAAAAGCTGATGTTGTCTCCTCTGCGAAGCTGACAAAAGAAGCATCCAAATAAAATAGACTACCATCTGTACCCCCTGTTCTGATGAGACAAAATCAGTGTAAACCCTAGGGGTAAAGTAGTCTATTCACAGGGCTGAATAGTGCCTATAAATAGTGGAAGCTAGATAGGCAACAGTAACACTTTGAGCAGCCATTTTTAGAACTCTTGTGCTAGCCGCCACACACTTCTGTATTTAGTCTCTGAGTTCATTTTGTGTTCTCTGTTCAAGCAATGAAACTTTGATTCTGTTTTCTTTACTACTTGAACTTGTATGCTTGTTTTGCACTGCAAATTTTGATTTCTTTCTGCTCCACTTCTTCCTGGTTTAAGTTTGTGCACTGGGGTGTTTTTGGAGAAGTGTGTAAGTGATCTGTGCTTGTGAAGTGTGTGTTCTCAGTGTGTGTTCGCTCTGTGTAAACTGGAGGCCAGTCCTCTCTGATTACTAGTGAAGCACTGTCTATGGCTTAAATCGAAGCATGTTTTCTTCCCTTGTCGAAGTCCTCAGCGTAGCGTGTTCTGTGTGAGTTTAGACCTTCGGAATACGAAGCCTTGTACCAGTTGCTAGTGCAGATTATCTGGTCGAAGTCCTTAGAGGGAAGGTATCTCTTGCGGAGAGTGAAGTGCGAAGTCTTCTTGAAGGCACCGAGTGTGCAGAGCCTGCACCGACTTAGCAGAGTTGAGTTTTGGTTTGTGGGTGGAGCGAAGTCTTCTTGACTTCGAACTTTTGCTCCTGGTGAAGCCTGGTTTCAGAGATGTAAGATACCTCCGAACCAGACCTCCGAAGGGTGTGTTCGAAGCCTGTTCCGCAGGAGACTGTTTTTTAAAATAGAAGGCTATTTTTAGCCTGAAATTTTAAAAGCTCCCATTCATCCCCCCCTCTGGTCGCCATTTCCGGTCCAACAGATCAACATGTCGACTATTGGCATGGGATACTCATCTTTCGGAGTGGTCTTGTTCAAATCCCTGAAATCAATACACACACGAATCTTGCCACTCCATTTCTTTTCAATAGGCATAATGTTAGCAACCCATTCAACATACCTACATGGCCTAATAAACTTAGTCTTAAGTAATCGCTCTATCTCTTATTTAACTCGATCATATACTGCCGAATTAAAGCGACGAGGAGGCTGTTTATAAGGCCTAAAACTAGGTTTGATAGGTAGCCAGTGCTCTTCTATCTTGCGGCTAAGTCCGGGCATCTCCCTATACTCCCACGCAAAACAATCGATATACGACCGAAGCAACTTTATTACTCCGGCCTTATCACAAGCCGGTAAATTCTGATTTACAAAAGTCGGCCTCAGAATACTACCATCTCCTATGTCTACCACTTCTAAAGGGTCGACCGACGCAAAACCTTGATCTAACTTCTCTACCTCACTAAAGTCTTCAATGGCTTTAGAGACACCATCTTTAGAAGACTTATATTGCTCTACACGAGACTTTAGCCAATCAAGATTGTTTCTTCCTGACATGATGACTAGTTTAGAGACAGTCGAGCTACACCAGCCGGCTTTACAGAGACTAGAACAAACCTCCCCTTAGACACACTGACAAAATCGTAATCTGAGAGATCTCTACCTGACAAACACTCTACTTTATCGTGGATAGCGTCTATGGACACATCGGCCAAAGCATCCTGGGCCGAAGTGTGAGCTAGTACAACCTCCACATCGTTGTCATCCCACTAGATCAAACACTGGTGCAAGGTAGAGGGAATACAACAATTCGCGTGAATCCAACCACACTTAAATAGCACACTGTAGTTACCTTGCACATCTACCATGAAGAACGTCGTAGGCAATGTCTTCATCAAGTCCTCCTCATCCTTGTCGAGCTTCTTCAAAAGAGAGTACGGCATTAGGTTGACGGTGGTGCCTCCGTCTACTAGCATCCTGGATATCGGCCTTCCTTCGATGTGTCCTCGAATGTAAAGGGGCTTCAAGTGATGAGCCGACTCCTCGGGCTTCTCGAAAACAGCTTCAGGTAGGCCGAGATTTAGTTGAGTGACCTCGGCCTTTTCTTCTAGCAAACCAAACTCAGTGGGAAGCATCACTACATTCACATCCATCGGTTGAGGAAGTGGTCCCTCCAAGATGGTCTTGTAGTCATCGTCCAGCATGTCATAGCCTTCATCACTTGGAGTTGGATCAAGGTTGTCCACCGCAACCAGCTTTGGCTTCCATACTTGCTTGGGTACTGGTCGGGGGAAATCTCATTGAATATCACATCCCGCTCATCCTTGGCCTTCTTCTCTCTCATCTCTTAGGCTCGAAGATGTTGTAGACGCCTCTTTTGGGACTTGGTCATGCCTGGAGGTGCCCACAAAGGTTATGGCTTTGTGTCGGGCACCACGAACTTGCTCCTGGAATTTTTGGCCAAATGGGAATTACCCGGATCTACCTCGACAATTTTGCGCTTGGCGTGGGTGTCTTCTTGTACTCTATCGGTCGGACCGGCCATGGTGGGCTAGTCTGACCAACTAGTGTCAGGTGGCTGAAAACTAGCTGTCGGACCGGCCACAGTAGGCCAGCCAGACCGGAGTGGTGAGGGCGGTTGGACTGGCCCTAAGGCAGTGGTCAAACTGACAGGCTGCTCCTTGGCCACCTTCTGTGGTTTGCCTCCTTTTGCTTCGGTGGGGTCCCCTTAGGGGTTGGGACATCCTGGGAACCCACCTTGACAACGATGGCCTCAGAACTCTGATCTGGTCATCCCTACGGTGCGACGGATAATCGAATGAATATGTCACACCCCGCTGCGCTCATCTGCCCCTGCATGTTATGTATCCCATGTGGCATGAAAGGAGTGCCCTTGATGAAGTAAGGTAATCTATAACTAGTGGGCAGAAAGTAACATGGGGCCCACTGCACCATTGGGAACTAGTACGGAGGTGGAGGCATTGATGGTTCTAGTGGTCTTGCCCACTATGGGCCAAACACATTCCTACACGGAGGGTTCGGCCTTGCTGGAGGTCCTAACCGAGTGCTCGCCTTCTCGGCCTATTTTTGTGCTTTTGAAGCAGCATCTCATACGTCACCTTTGTCTTCTTGTGCGCATGGGATGAAGATGTCGCATTGGTGTTCACTTTCCATACTCCCACCTCAGGATTCTTTGGCACGAGCATTTGCGGGCAAGGCTCTCCAAATACAACCGCTTTCCCCTTGGCCGTCTCGGCCTGCTTAGGCCGAATCAGCACCTTCTTCTCATCGAGGTCAATGGTGTTTACAGGGAAGGGGTCTTGGTCGAGATTCATCTTGGGACTAGTGTCCAACTTCAATCGTCCTTCCTCTATGGCCAATTGAACCTGTCGATGAAAGACATTGCTATCATTAGTAGAATGAGAATGTGAATCATGCAACTTATAGTAAGCGTGTTTCTTCAAATCATCGGTAGTGGGAATGATGTGACCTTTTGGCAACCTAAGGAGTTTGTTCTTCAACAAAAAATCAAATATATTGTCGCATTTGGTCACATCAAAAGCGTATTTGTCTTCACTAGGCTGACTCTTAGTGGGAGACGACCATAGCTCAGAGCAAGTAACTGGTTTGGACTTGTTAGACCAAGTCCACTCCGCAGTGTACATATCAGTCGAGTCATCCTCGCTTTCCAATGATTCCACATCGGAGTGCTCCATGTTGTGTACCTTGGCCTTGGGCTTGCTAAATGTTTTAGTGAATTTTTTGTTTTTGGCTCGGCCTTCCTGGACTAGAGCCTTCTGTAAGACCTGACTAACCTCTAGGAAATCCTAGCCATCTAGCTTCTCCTTAAGCTCAGAATGTAAGCCATTAAAAATAAGTCGGCTAAGTCTCTTTCATAAATGTTCAAGAAAAAACATCAGTTTCTAGTGTCTCTAAAGCGCCTAATGTACTCGGAGGCACTGTCATTAAATTTTTGCCTAACCGATGTCAAGTGTGAGAGCCTAAGTTCAGTTTCCCTAGTATAAAAGTAATTGTGGAACTTCCACTCTAATTGGGCCCAAGTCTGAATGGAGTTTGGTGGCAGGGCCGAAAACCAGGTAAACGCAGTGCCGAATAGAGATAGAGAGAATAATCTAAGCTTAAAGGCGTCTGTCCCGCTGGCCTCAGCACAGTGTGCTAGAAACTAACCTATATGCTCCCAAGTAGTTTTATTACCCATGCCGTCGAATTTTGTGAACTCGGGAACCCTAAAACCGCGAGGATATGGGATCATGTCAAAATAATCCGGGTACGGCTTGTGGTAAACCCTAGTCCGATCCCAGTGTGAGAAACCCATGCACTCCCTAAAAAGTGCAAAGATACGCTCATCGATGTCATCCCCTCCTCTATCTCCCCGGTGTAGGACCGAAAGTAGCGACTAGAGGGGGGTGAATGGGCGCCTAAAAAATTCTTTCGAATCACTGACCTTCTCCCAACACCCAATGCACCTCAACAGACAATCAGTAGAAGCAAAAACAGATCACAAGTACTAAAAGTAATCTAGCCTAAAAACGACTGGTGTCCTAATTGAGAAGACACCAATACAGTGCTTAAAAGTAGATCAGCAGGTCATTCAACTCACAAGCATTTCAAGCATCATAAGGACAATCATCACAGGCATTTAACCAAACAAAATAAATGTAGTAAATAAACAGTGCTCATAGATGACTCAACATGAACTAGAGATATAAACATTCATCAATGAAAATACACAGTGCAATCCACAAGAGAGAGATATCACAATTTTTAGCGCATTTAATCTTGAAAAAATAAATGCAGGAAATAAACATGCTATGTATTTAATTCATCTATTGCAGAATATTCAGAGCTGAAACCAATGCACGAAAATCGAGGAAAGAGCGTTTATTGTTTTGACGTTCCTTTCCTGAAGCTTCTCCTATTTGGGCATTAAGTCGAACAGGTCACGCGCGTCTTGCTCCAATCCGCCAAGCGCCACACGCAACCTTGATATTTCCCTTGCGTATGTGCGTCACTTCGTGCTCTGGCATCACGGCGCTCACAGAAGCATCGCGAGATGCCTAACAAGGCCACGCGTTGTTCACCCAGGGCAGCACACTTCTTCCACCCAAGGTCACCCGTGAATTCAAGCCAAAAGATCACGTGCCAGGGACAAAATTAGTCGAGCGTACTCACGGTATGCTACTGCGCACAGTCAGGGGATAGGAGACACTGTCCTCGATAGGAGACACAACACAGTGAATTTGTAGTAGTACTCAATCCACATGTAGTCGCACAGGAAGAAAAAAATCGATCTCTGCCTTTAGACTGGTGGCGGCGATGCCCAAGTATGAGTGCTAGGAAGCTGCCCCAGGTACGCTCGACCACGCCGAGGAAAATCGTGATGAAAAGGAAGAATGAACCAGCGCGATGGCTTCGCTTGAAGAAGTATGGCGGCGCTGGTGTTTTTCGGTGAGGAATAGATCGCCAACAGAAGGTAGAAGAAACACCCAAAAAGTGAACTCAGGTTTTTTTGCATTGGAAGAGTTAACCCTAACCCTAGGGGGTTGGGTCCTATTTATAGGCAACCCAATAAAAAGGAAAAAGACAAATTTACCCTAGGGTAAATTACACAGACGCTGAAAATAAAAATGGAAAAAACCGAAATGCCCTTAGGGTTTTTTACGGATTCGACTAACACAGCCTGTGGGCTAAAGGCAAAATAGTAAAATCCTAAATAAAGATAACTTCTCCTGATGCGGAGCTTTCGTAGCAGCTACGGCTTCGCCTCAGAACGGTCGGATCCAAGATCAGCGGTCGTCAGTTTTGTGCCAAAACTGACAAAGCGTCCACCATCTTCGCACCGGGTACCCGGATTAGGCCGGCCTAATTCCGCGGCTCCCTCAGCCTGGCAATCGCTCGCCGCCCGTGTACCTGAGTCAATCCCGGTCAACAGACCAGTGGATCCTCTACCGCTCCTAGTACATGTACTCGGATTGGGCCGGCCCGACTCCGCAGCCCCTCTGCCCAGCAATCGCTCGCCGCCCGTGTACCTTAGTCACACGCGGCCCAGACACGACAGGTCTCATCTTCTCTTCGTCTTCTCTTTGACTTCCGTTGACAATCACTCATCACATCTGGAGCCATGAGGCCCATGCTCTTCAACATGGCTCCTCACCCGGTTGTCCTCCTCTTGCGCCGGCTCATGGTATGCGATGTGTTCGGGCCTATGCAGGTATGCTAGAGTAGGAGGTGTGGGCAGCGCAGGCAAAGGTGGTGTTGGCGCTGGTGGAGATGGTGCATAAAATACTACGGGGCCGGTCTGACCGAGGGTATAATGGCCGGTCGGACTGGTCTGGTAGCAAGTATGACCGATCGTTGTCAGTAATAGTGGTGGGCTGGCGCGCGAGCTCTGTGCTATGGGCTGGCACATGTTGATCTAACCGCCCTAGAGGCTGGTTGTACTAACACCTACCAACGGTGTAATCTGACAAGCACCGGTCTAACTGGCCTGATGGATGGTTTGACCGACAAGGAAGGGTGAAGTCTCAACCCTAGGTGGCGAGGGGGATACAGAAGAGGATGGTGGCATTACCTTATCCATGGAGATGTTGGGGAGATCGGGGGTGCGCTTGACGAAGCTCGTATGAGTCTTCGTGTAGTGTCCAAGCATGATGGCATGCAACTCCTTCGTCTTGGCCTCGATCCCAGCCTTGTCCTCCCGGAGATGTCGCTGATGGTGGGGAGGATGGCATTGTCATCGTCGATCTCTGCGCTCCCCGCCATGTTCGCCGATTTAGAGGGTACCGTTGATGTAGTCGTAGTAGTCGTGCTCATCGTCGGCGTAGTCGTACTTGGCATGTATTTCCCTAGTGGAGGTCCCAAAAAGTGTGTTGATGCTAAAATCTGTCGACCAAGATCCAACGGACACCGACGTCATTTCGTCGATTCATAAGCGTGTAGATGCCTAGGGATGGCCCACTAAATGTAACATGACACTGATGCCACATTCCGATGACCCTTAATCGTGACAAGGCGGTATGGGTGGAATCACCAAGCAACCGGACCGAATTATGAGAATATGGCTCGATTAACCGAAGTGTAGAGGGAATAGATCAAACTGGCCAAATAGGGTCGGTTGGACCATGTTGAAGGGGTCGGTCAGACCGGCCATATGGTGGTAGTCAAACCGGTGGTGAAGAAGGGGGAGGCGATCGGGGTCGACTGCCTGCGGGCATTTGGACCGACAATTTTGGTTGAAGTCAAAGTTTACCTTTGCTACTTTGTTAGTTGAAGCCATGATCGGTTAGGTCATTGTTTCATTATTAAAAAACTCCATCATCTATAACCATGCGAAAATACTATGAGTATACTTGTTCATATTATCTTTGTTACTTTTCAATTGCTTGCAGGAATAAAGACCCTTGTAGTTTGGTTTGGTATAGAGATTTCTAAGACACAACGTTCCTAGACAATTGTAGTTAGATCGCTAACATAATCTCCTTCTATCAATCGACTTATCCTCTCATCAAAAGATCAGGTCATTTAAGTTCCAATCAAAGATAGAGGGGTAAGACTAAAGGGAAAAAGAGCTTTCCAGAGTGTTATGTATTCGACGGAGAGAAAAAAGTAAGATTTGTTTATGTACATCTCGATTATCATCTAGCACCACTAGAGATTATTGGATTTTTTAGTCCACAAATATTTTATGCGTTGATTCAATATTATCGATGTTCTGAGCCAGTCTCTATAGACTAAAACATCATATACTTTAGGATGAAGATTTACATTATGTTTATTAATACTAAACTATTAATATATGACATTTTAAAATGTCCTATATTAACGAGCAAAGAGAGAAATCTTTTACTAAAATAGCTTTGAATATGTTGGTGCCCTCCATTGTTTGTTTTAGTCGCATCGGATTCTCTTGATACAATGTAAAAGCTAGGGTCAGATCGGTGCTTTAAAAGGTAACCATTTTCTTTTGACAAGATGATCAAAGCTTGTTCCAATGACAAGTTATTAGACCATTCATTACTTTAAGAACCATTAGAGCATCTCAAAAAACCTCTTCATTTTTGACTCTCCATTTATCTATTTAGAGCATCTTTAACAGTCTCTCCATTTTTAGCTCTTTATTTATCTATTTAGTTGACTCTCTAAAAAATTCCTCTCTATATCTGTTATACACTCCAACGGACTCTCTACTTACAACTCTCTAAAAAAATTACTATTTTTTAAATACCAAAATATTTTAAAGAATTGATTTCTATTTAAAATCCCAATTTCTAACCTTATGTGGGATCAGAATAACGACTAGAGGGGGGTGAATAGGCGCCTCAAAAAATTTTTGTAAACTCAAAGGCCTGACCAATACTCAACCCACATCTAAAACTCACGAATCATAATTTGGAGCAATCAGAACATGTTCATAACTGAAAACAGCCTCAGAAGCAATATTAGGTCTAGATCAGAGTTTGATTTGTCGATTTACTCAGTCGATATTTGGAACACCGAAATTCACTACCTAGATCGGCAACTGGTTTGTCGATAGGAAGATATCGGAGAGTAATTGGTCGACAAAGATCAGAACATTCAGATGAGAGTTTTAAAGATTCATTCTATTGCACTTAATGCAATCTGAGATACCTTGGTCCAAGACTTACACAATCACAACACTATGAGTCACAATGAACAGAATATTGATTCAAAGAAATAATTCAGAATATGTTTGTAATTCATGGATCAAAAAGTAATTCAGCCTAAAATAGACAGCAAGAACAGATCACACACTTCTATGAGCAGTATTCAACAAAATATTGAAAACTAAACTGAAACAGTATTCTCTGAAATAACCTTATACTGTACTCAGTCTAAACCATACAAAAATTTATGCTTGACTGAAAGTGATCAAGGGAAAGAGAAGTACATCTGTAATCTACACACATCAAAGTATGTTTAATTGTATTTTGATAATTTCACCAGTATTCAGTAATATATGAATCTGAACAGTATTTAGAATTCAAAGTATTTAGTGAAAACAGTCCAAATTACTCAAACAGATGCTTGTTATAGATTCAGGTAGCTATTTTAGGTGGCAGGTAAAATTGCATTAAGGTATGTCACTGTTAAGTATCCAGAATTTAGGGCATCTAGTGCAATCAGTATGGACACAAACAACAAAATTCAGCAATTAAAAATGAAGCAACTGAACAGCATTAGTGAAGTTCTCGATGTTCAAATCAGCAAGCTAAGGAGTAAAGATCAGTCCCCTGATGCTTGTCTGAGATGACCACAAAACTCAATCAACAAAGGCCACAAAAAAATTCAGGAGAACCAAGATCATAATACTGATAAACTGAACTTAGTATTAACATCACAGTGGAGATGAAGATGCTCACATCAAAAACAAATCATCAGTAGTTGTAATCAAAAGGGCAGCAAAATATATGCATAGTAAATTCACTCAGAGAAACTAGATCAACACAACCAGAAGAATATCTATTTGAAGACCTTTTTGCTGATGTAGCACGGGTGCTGTAGCTCGTCCTATAGCTCGTCTACGAAAAGATCTCTGAAGAAAAACCTTGAAGCAGATCGGCTCTTGTAGCCCGAACGACAAGATAAACAGTTCTCTGGATGAAAAGCTGGCAGCTAGGAGGAGAAGAAGGCTACAGGAGTTTTTGGATAAGGTGCTCAAGACTCCTATCAAAAGACAGCCATACAAGTTGTAAAAGCAAAAAGATTCCTGTTCAAAAGTGGCAGCCCAACCTTAGGGGACATTTTACAAAGAGACCCTTGAAAATATTCAGATTAACAAAAGGACTATGAGATATTTTCAGAATTACATATTCTGAAAAATACCCACATTTGACTTGACTCTATTTTATTACAACTTGACTCTACACTTTTAATATATTTTCAGAATTTTGGAAGTTCTGGAAAATACTAAAAGTTTACACTTACTCTAAATTACTAGACAAAAATAAACTCCTAATTATTGGAATTTAAAAACATTTAGACATGAGACGGTTTTTAGCAAAAACCGACAAAGCCTCCTCGATCGCCGACATGTGACGCCAATCCGCGAACTCGACCACCAGCAAGTCTCTCCCGCTCTCGATCCCCTCGAGCTGCCTGATCACTTGCACTGGCCTCTCTTTCACTGTGTTGACCATCACTCTGTCTCGATCATCTTTATGTTCATGTCTTGCTGTATCTCCTCGTGCTCTCCTGAGATCATCTCAAACTTCACCTGACATCCTTGATCCTCTAGCATCGAGCTCCCTGCTCGACCCTTGATCACCCGCCGTTGACAGTTAGTTAGCATCTCCACCCTGCACACATGAGACAAGACAAAACAAGAAACACGACGCACATTGATCCCCTCGGCATACACTCTCCATAACCACACATCAAACCGATCGATGTAATCAAACCATAACTCAATCACTCATCACTCCAGATCACTCAACCTTGTCAATCACTCATCATACAGATAGAAACCACAGTGCGATATCACTTGGTTTCACAATCTCCCCCTTGATGAGTGCATTGACAACCCCAAACAGAAACATGATGAAAGTTTCAAGTTAAGCGCACAAGTAACCATAAAAACTCAGAAAAGAGGTAAAACATGTCACTTGATAAAAGATCTCCCCCTTGGGCAAAAACTCATGCAAAGCAAAGCATCTTTGTTGGCAAAAGCATCAATGCATCATGAAAGCCATTACTCCCCCTTAACCAAGCAATCATCCAAAAGCATCATGTAAACCATTTCTCCTCCTTTGTCAATGCAACCATCAAGATGATAAAAATATGCAAAGAGGGGTGTGAGGGTAGAGTATTGATGCAAGCTTCTGAAACATGAGAAAATCCAATTATAGTATTGTTGATAGAAAAAAATGGCATCAATGATTAAGCTTGTCAAAATGTCAATTTTGGTAAATTGGGCCAAAAATACACATGTCCCGGGTCAGGCCGAAGCCCTACAAGGCCGAAGGACCATTGGGCTACGGGCTCCGGAAGCTTCCAGCCAGCCCATAGCCTTCGGACAAGAGGCCTTCGGAGGCCCACTCCGTCGAATCTTCGGCCCGAGGAGCAGGCTTCGGTGGGCCTGGCCGACGGACCACTTCGGGCAGAGATAGAGTTTGATCCGTTTTTGGCTAAGTGTTTATCTCTACGCATGATTCAATCGAGTTATAGCAAATTATATTTAGAGATTAGAAGTCTAGCCCCTATAAATACAGGGGCGAAGCCGGTTCAGAGCCCCCAAACACAAATCAACCACAAAGCCTAGCTTTGAATCGTATTTACTTTATCTTTACTTTTCTGTACTCTTCATGGGTTTGCCTGGAAGGCCTCCGACGGCCACTTCGGAACAGTGGTAATCCTTGTTACTTCGCTTGTAAAGTATCTGTTAATTTACGTAATAGATTGTTATCATCTTGTTACTTAGCATGTGAAGTATCCATTAATCTGTGTAATAGATTGCTATCACCTTGTTACTTAGCCTGTGAAGTATCCGCTAATCTGTGTAACAGATTGCTACCTTCGCCACTAGTGCAACACTTAGCAGAATTCGGTCCTCAGGCCGAATTGGTACTTCGAATCTACTCCGTTGCATGTTTCCATGTTCGGAGCTACTTCGTCGGAGGTGTCCGAAGCTGAGAGATTGGTTTCGGATGTTGCCAGAACACCCTTCGGTGAGACTGTTGCTTCGACCGCATGCCAACAGACTTCGTCATGACAAGCTTCGCCACGCTCGTATTCCGCTCCTGATGAAGTTGCGCTCGCGCATTGCGCCTGAGTCATCACTCTGTATCGTACTGTATCGGACACTTCACGCCGAACCCCACTAATCGGAGGTGATTGTCACGTCCAGATCCATTCGGAGTTCATCTTTGGCCAGATCAGTCTGAATGCCGAAGGTACCCTTCGGCGGGACACTTCGCACCAGACGCCGAAGGTACCCTTCGGCGACATCCTTCCATACTTCAAATCAGTCAGGCTTCGCTCGGTTTGCTGGTTTGTACTGTTCAATGTATTTCTTTCAGCTAATTGGATTATTTTGTGTGATCTGATTGCCTGGCGACTCCACCCCCCTTACCACAGCTAAGGGTAGTCAGAATGGGACATCGGTGTTGTGTTACGCTTAGACTTGTCCCTAAGTATCCACACACTTTTGGATCGTCGAACTGACCCAAGTGCGGGGACACGTTTTCGTGTCAACACACTTTTTGGCGACTCTGCTGGGGAAAAGCTATGCCAACATGACGGGTACGTCTACATCGGCCGCCGGTACATCTACAATGACTACTACGTCTACACCGCCAATGGACACCGTAGGAGGCGCGGATATCGACTACCGCAACATACTGACGCCTACTCTTGAAGATATTCCTGCAGAAGACCGAGCAGAGATCGAGGCAAAGTTGAAGGTGCTCCAAGACATGATGCTTGGGGGCTACGTCAAGACATGCGCGAGCTTCATCAAGCGTGACATCATTGCCCCCGACCTTGCTCAGATCCAGGTAACATCCGTATTGTCTCGTTTATCTTCTTTAGATATTGAGCAAAAAGTAGTCGCATCAGTAGATCAGGCCGTTAGCGCTTCGCTATCCAACTGTTTAGATTCGGTAGTTAGCTCCCATGTAGAGGTGACACTTAGAAGGTTCGGCTTTACTGAGGCTGTACCATCAGCCCCTATTGCAAGTGTACCTCTGGTAAATCATGTGTACAGCAGAACTGATGGTAGCACTGGCAAGACCATTACGTCTCTGACCTCAACACCCATGACCGAGACTAGTCATTATGCTTACGGCCAAGCTAGCACCGCGTACCACGCACCAACACCACCTGCGCTGGTACCAGCCCTGCCCGCGCTGTCCGCACCACATGCACAAGCGCCTGGGCTCGAGCACATCGTACATCTAGCGCATAGGGAAGAGGCCCATGGCCGACACGCAGATATCCTGCCGCGTGTCGTGCCCCCGCACGAAAGACATGCATAGGCAGCAGGCCAAGATCACCTAGAGGAGCGAATCCGCACATTATTTAGGGAATGCGCCAGCTTCATGCCTAGGGGTCCCGTTAGGGTTTACTGGAAGCCATATCCTGACCATTTCGACACAATACCCTACCCCCACGGCTATAAAATCCCCGAATTCACTAAGTTCGACGGCGAGGGTAGCAAAACCACACTAGAGCATGTTAGTCAATTTTTAGCACAGTGTGGAGAAGCTAGCGGGACAGACGCTCTAAAAATTATACTATTTTCTCTCTCGCTATTCGGCACCGCTTTCACTTGGTTTTCGGCGCTCCCACCGAACTCTGTTCAGACGTGGGATGAATTAGAACAAAAATTCCATGACTACTTTTACACAGGTGAGACAAAACTTAGGCTTTCACACTTGACATCGGTCAGGCAGAAATCTAACGAGAACGTCTCTGAGTACATCAAGTGTTTTAGGGATACTAGAAACCGATGTTTCAGCCTTAATATTTCAGAAAGGGATTTGACGGAGCTAGCTTTTAATGGGTTCTATTCTAAGATTAAAGAGAGACTAAACAATCATAACTTCTTAGAGGTTAGCCAAGTCTTGTAGTAGGCTCTAGTCTAGGAAGGCCGAGCCGAAGATAAAAAGTTTATTAAGACATTTAACAAGCCTAGGGCTGAAATCCACATCATGGAACACTCCAATGAGGAGGAGTCAGAAGAGGAGGATTCGGCCAACATGTACGCGGCCGAATGAGTTTGGAACGCTAGGAGTAAACCTATCACGTGCTCTGAGTTACGACCATCTCCCACAAAGAATCGGCCTAGTGAGGTCAAGTACTCATTTTACATAACTAAGTGTGATAAAATATTTGATTTTCTCTTAAAGAACCAGCTTCTCAGGTTGCCTAAGGGCCAAGTCATTCCATTTGTCGATGAGTTGAAGAAACATCCATATTGTTAGTGGCATGACTCGCATTCACATAATACTAACGACTGCAATGTTTTTCGATGGCAGGTTCAATCGGCCATAGAAGAAGGATGATTGAAAATAGACCACAATACAAAGATGAAGCTAGACAAAGATCCCTTCCCCGTTAACACCGTCGACCTCGGTGAGAAGAAGGTGTTGATTCGGCCAGAACAGGCCGAGTCGACTAGAGGGAAGGCGGTAATTGTTGGAGAACCACGCATGCACACACTCATACCTAAGAACCCTGAGGTCGGAGTGTGGAAACAAAACATTAGCATTCCTTTGGCTAAGGCTCGCAAGAAGCCGAAGGTAACATACAAGATGTTGTTGAACAAGCATCAAAGAAAAGCCAAGGAAGCAGGCCCCGCGCTAAAAAACTAAGTCAGCCGAAGGGCCCAAGGCGTCTGGAGGGTGGCTTCGGACCACAGTGGTCGAGCCCTCATCATGATGGTTTCAGACCGCAACGGTAGAACCCTCCACACGGTGACTTCAGGCCATAGTGGCCTAACACTCCGTACGGTGGCTTCAGACCTCAATGGCCGAACCCCCGCATAGTGGCTTCGGGCCCTAGTGGCCGAACCCATGCGGAGCGAGTTCATCCCCCAATGGCTGAACCCTGCACCACTCTAGATGAACCCTTCGACAGAAAGCTTCAGCCCGCACTGGCCGAACGTACCTCCGGCCTGGCAGGACCCCTCATTGATATGGTCTGAGACACCGTCGACTCTACCGAACCCCCCTCCGGGTAACGGGTTCGGCTCACAGTGGGTGAGGCCATTGGAGCCACCGATGCATCCACCATTTAACTGGGTGGGGACTCCGTGGGCTCCATATGTATCACAGCCGGAGTACCCTCCGCAACTTAACAATATGCCTTGTTTTCCTTCGGAGTATTATGAATGGCAGGGACAAACAGACGCAGTGGAGGGAGGCATCATCCACAGGCTGTCTGTAGTACCTCCGGGTTGGCTCAGCGAAGTCAAAGGGTACGAGCGCGAAGGGGCAAAAGACAGGGAGTCCAAAGCTATCACAGTCAGAGTAGGGTCTCAGGAAGTCCCAATCCCGAAGGCCCCATCGCCGAAGTCTGACGGAGGTAAGTCCCCTGCTTCGGCCGAAGCCCGCATTGGAGCCTAGTCCGATCGGCCGAACAAGGCCGGTCCGATTGTCGGGGTCCGCAACGAAGGATCCTCTGAAAATAGAGTGCGCAAGGCCGAGGTAGGCATTACCACTTTGGCTAGAGTTGACAGGAACTAGGCAGTGGCACCTGGCACCAAGCCACCACCATCTTGGGCACCTCCAGGTATGTCCAAATCACAAAAGAGGGGTCTACAACGACTACGGACACAAGAGATGTGCGAGAAGAAGGCTAAGGACGAGCGTGATGCTATTTTTGAAGAAATACACCCTCTACCAACTACGAGACAGGTATGGAGGATGAAGCCGGTTGAGATGACCAACCCGGTTCCTAGCCCGAGTGACGACGACGGCGACATGCTCGACGACGATTACTCGCCTGTCTCTTAGGGGCCCGCACCCCAGGCGATGGACATCAACGTCGTCATGCTGCCCGCCGAGTTTGCCCTACCGCAAGATGAGGCCGAGATCAATCAGTTGAACCTCGGCCCACGCAACGCCATTTTTGAGAAGCCCGAGGACTCGGCTCGCCATCTAAAGCCTCTCTACGTCAGAGGTCACATTGACGGAAAGCCGATTTCCCGGATGCTTGTCGATGGTGGTGCCATTGTTAACCTAATGCCCTACTACCTATTAAAGAAACTTGGCGGGGACGAGGATGATTTGAAGAAGACTAACTTGATGCTCAACGGTTTCAACGTCGAGTGTTCTGAGGCCAAGGGCGTGCTCTACATGGAGTTGACAATGGGAAACAAGACATTGCCAACATCATTCTTTGTCGTTGATGTACAAGGTAACTACAGTGTGCTGCTTGGGCATGACTGGATTCACGCGAATTGCTGCATTCCTTCTACTCTGCACCAGTGCCTAATTAAGTGGGACGGTGATGAAGTAGAAGTCATTCCCGCAGACACTTCGGCCCAAGTAGCATTGGCTGATGTGTCAATCGACGCCGTTCACAACAAGGTAGAGTGTCTGTCAGGTAGAGATATTTCGGATTACGATTTTGTTAGCGTGTCCGGAGGACGTTTTGTACTAGTGTCTGTAAAGTCGGCTGGTGTAGCATGGCTATTTTTATATTAGTAGTCATGTCTAGCAAGAGTAATCTGGATTGGCTAAAGTCTCGTGTACAGCAGTATCGGTCTACTAAAGATGGTATTGCCGAGGCCATCGAGGACTTTAGCGAAGTAGAGAAATTAGGACAAGGTTTTGTGTCGGCCGATCCCTTAGAAGAAGTTGACATAGGTTATGGTAGCATCCCGAGGCCGACTTTTGTAAACCAACATTTACATCTTGATAAAAAGGCTGAAGTAATAAAGTTGCTTCGGTCGTATGTCGATTGTTTCGCATGGGAGTATAGCGAGATGTTGGGACTAAGCCGCGAGCTCATGGAGCATCGGCTACCTATCAAGTCCGGATTTAGGCCTTATAAACAGCCTCCTCGTCGCTTTAACTCGGTCGTCTATGACCGAGTTAAAGAAGAAGTAGAGCGACTGCTCAAAGCTGAATTTATTAGGCCATGCAGGTACGTAGAATGGGTCGCTAACATTGTTCTTGTAGAGAAGAAAGGGAGCGGCAAGATACGAGTATGTATTGATTTCAGGGATCTGAATAAGGCCACTCCAAAATACGAATATTCAATGCCGATAGCCTACATGCTAATCAACGATGCTTTAGGACACAAGGTACTAAGTTTTCTTGATGGCAATGCTGGTTATAATCAAATCTTTATGTCGAAGAGGACGTCTACAAGATAGCCTTTCGATGCCCTGGTTTTGTCAGTTTATTCGAGTGGGTCGTTATGACTTTTTGTTTGAAGAATGCTGGCGCCACATATCAGCGTGCTATGAACTTAATCTTTCATGACTTGCTAGGAGTTATGTTAGAAGTGTTCATTGATGATGTTGTAGTCAAATTGGACGCTATGGGGAACCATTTAGCTGATTTGAAAGTTGCTTTTGATAGGATGCGACAGTATGGCTTAAAAATGAACCCACTCAAGTGTGCTTTTGTCGTGTCGACAGGTAAGTTCTTAGGTTTCATGATTCATGAAAGAGGCATAGAGATTGATCCTAAGAGGCTTGAGAAAATTAGAAACATTACGGCACCGACATGCAAAAAAGATGTGCAAAAGTTGCTAGGCAAGATGAATTATTTGTGTCGCTTTATATCTAACTTGTCTGGCAAGATTGATGCCTTTGTTCTGATACTCCGGCTAAAGAACGAGGCCTAATTCACTTGGGGGCAAGCCAGCAAAGCGCCTTTGAGAAAATCAAGGAGTGCTTGTCATCGTCGCCCGTGGTGAGAGCACCCAAAGTCGGGATTCCATTTCGGCTGTACATCGCTGCTGAAGATAGCGTGATCGGGGCCGTGCTAACCCAGGAGGTAGAAGGAAAAGAGTACATCATCACGTTCTTGAGCCGCCACCTGCTGGACGCCGAAACCAGGTACGCATTTGTTGAATGTTTGTGTTTGTCACTTTACTACGCGTGTACCAAATTGCGCCACTATCTTCTCCCTACTACATGTGTTGTCGTTTGCCAAACCGATGTTATAAAACACATGTTGAAAAAGCCGATTCTAAGTGGAAGAATCGGAAAGTGGGCTTACACTTTGATTGAATATGATTTGGCCTATAAACCCCCAAGGGCTATGAAAGGCCAGATCATAGCCAACTTTATAGTTCATCACCACATAGACGTCAGTTGGAGTGACAATGTCGCTTTGATTGAGGTAATGTCGTGGAAACTTTACTTTGAAACCTTGGCTCGTTTAGAATTTCCCTCTACCAACAACCAAGCTGAATATGAGGCTTTACTACTAGGGCTTGAATTGTTAGAATCCATGGGTGTTAAACATGTTGATGTGTATGGTGATTCTTTGTTAGTAGTACAACAAGTGGCTAAGAGTGCTCAATGTTTTAATGGCTTGCTAAATAGCTACTTGGATAAGTGCCTAGACATAGTTGCTACTTTCGATGACTTCAAAATTTCTCGTGTCAAGAGAGGCCAATTCAGTTGCAAATGATTTGGCTCAGCAAGCATCTGGTTACCTAGTCAGGAGAGGAAAATTTTCTATACGAGAGAAGCCGATGTTTGGTCTCACTACCAAAGCCAATGACTTCGGACAGGCGCACCCTCTAGGTCGGACCCCTCCGGCTGCCGGAGACTACCACATGCCGAGGTCCCGGAGTACTCCACCCACCGAAGGGTCTGGCGTGCTGGAGACCGTGAGCCGAAGTCCTCGGGTCAGTGAGGGCTTCTGGGATCCCGGACCCTCCGGCAGGGGGCTTTGGCCTAATGCGCTCCGAGCAGCCAGTCCAACTAGGCTTCGGCAGAAGCCAGTAGGGCTCGGGGGGCACTCCGAAATCAATAGCTTAGGCATTTTTCAGGGAGCGGGCTAGCAAAACCCTCAAAAGTCCACACGAGCGATTGGAGAACTCCATTCATCCAGTATTTGAGAGACCCTAGCCAAAGGGTTGATCGGAAAGCGTTTAAATTTGTGTTGCTAGACGACACATTGTATCGCCGAACCATTGATGGAGTATTGTTGAAGTGTTTAGACAATGAACGATCCCAGGTGGCTACGGGAGAATTCCATGAAGGACTTTGTGACACTCATCAGTTGGCCCAGAAAATGAGTTGGATGCTCAAAAGAGCAGGTTTCTACTGGCCGACTATGACTGAGGATTGTTTTAAGTATTATAGAGGGTGTGAAGCATGTCAGAAGTTTGGCAATATTCAATTTTCTCTTGCTTCATTACTTAACCCTATTGTCAAGCCATGACCATTCCGAGGTTGGGTTTAGACTTCGTCGGCCAAATTCACCCTCCTTCCTCGAAAGGGCATCAGTTCATGTTGATGGCGATGGATTACTTCACCAAGTGGACCGAGGTCGTACCTCTTAAGAACATGACTCACGCCGAGGTACTTGCTTTATATTGAAACACATTATACATAGGTTCGGTATTCCTCAAACTCTCACTACAGATCAGGGTAGTTCATTTGTTTCTAAAGAAATGAGGGACTTTGCCGAATATTATGGTATTAAGTTGATAAACTCTTCGCCCTACTATGCTCAGGCCAATGGTCAGGCCGAGTCTAGTAATAAAACCATGATTAAGCTCATTAGGAAGAAAATTGAAGAATTCCCTAAAAGGTGGCATGGAGTGCTATCCGAGGCACTATGGGCTTGTAGAATTGCAAAGCACAGTGCTACCAAAGTTAGTCCATATGAGTTGGTGTATGGACAAGAAGCCGTTCTACCTGTAGAAGTAGATCTTGGCTCTCTAAGAGTGTTAAAGCAAGATGGCTTATCGGTCGACGAGTATGAAACTCTTTTGAAAGACAATTTAGAAGAAGTGATCGATAAGAGGTTGAGGGCTTTAGAAGCCATAGAAATAGACAAGAGGAGAGTAGCTAAATCCTACAATAAGAAGGTTAAACCAAAATCGTTTCAAGTAGGTGACTTGGTTTGGAAGACGATTTTACCCTTAGGCACTAAGAGTCCCAAGTTTGGTAAATGGTCGCCTAGTTGGGAAGGCCCTTTCAAAATAGCCGAAATCGCTCCTGGCAATGCATATGTGTTAGAATCTCTACAAATAGATCGGTTTAGAAGAGCTTTGAATGGTAGATACTTGAAAAGGTATTTCCCAAGTGTATAGCAAACAGCTTAAAAGAGGTCGAAAGGTCGATACGGAAGGTATCATCTTTAGCCCATTGTGCTTTTAGTTCACTTAGTTCACTAAAAGGCAGGGGGCATGTGTTGATAGCAAAAAATGGCATCAATGATTAAGATTGTCAAAATGTCAATTTTGGTAATTTGGGCCGAAAATACACATGTCCCAGGTCAGGACGAAGCCCTACAGGGCCGAAGGACCATTGGGCTACGGGCTCCGGAAGCTTCCAGCCAGCTCACAGCCTTCGGCCAGGAGGCCTTCAGAGGCCCGCTCCGTCGAAGCTTCGGCTCGAGGAGCAAGCGTTGGCGGGCCTAGCCGAAGGCCCACTTCGGGCAGAGATAGAGTTGGATCCGTTTTTGGCTAAGTGTTTATCTCTACACATGATTCAGCCGAGTTATAGCAGATTAGATTTAGAGATTAGAAGTCTAGCCCCTATAAATACAGGGGCAAAGCTGGTTCAGAGCCTCCCCAACACAAATCAACCACAAAGCCTAGCTTTGAATCGTATTTACTTTATCTTTACTTTTTTGTACTCTTCGTGGGTTTGCCTAGAAGCCCTCCGACGACCACTTCGGAACAGTAGTAATCCTTGTTACTTCGCTTGTGAAGTATCCGTTAATCTACGTAATATATTGCTATCGCCTTATTACTTTACCTGTGAAGTATTCGTTAATCTACGTAATAGATTGCTATCGCCTTGTTACTTCGCTTGTGAAGTATCCGCTAATCTGTGTAACAGATTGCTACCTTCGCCACTAGTGCAACACTTAGCAGAATTCAGTCCTCAGGCCGAATTGGTACTTCAAATCTACTCCATTGCCGGTTTTCACGTTCGGAGCTACTTCGTCGGAGGTGTCCAGAGCTGAGAGATTGGTTTGGGAGGTTGCTAGAACACCCTTCGGCGAGACTGCTGCTTCGACTGCACGCCAACAGACTTCGTCACGACAGGCTTCGCAGTCTGTGAAACTACCGGAGAAACCAAGGGTTGGTTTCAGAGTCTGTGATGAGTGATTGACATGTTTTTACCCTCTGTTTCGAAAGGTTCCCTCCGAAGGGGTTCAGAGGCTGGTTCTCCGAAGGGGTTCGGAGGTTGGATCTCCGAAGGTATTCGGAGGTTGTTTCACCGAAGGGTTCGGTGGGCTCTAGTTGTTGCAGCTGTTGCAACGGAGTGTGCCTATCGGAGGGGTCCGACAGTACACGATGATTGTCTGTACCGAAGGTCTCGGTACTTTGGGCGGTACACCGGAGTATGTGCTGAAGGTTGCTTACCCGGAGAGGTCTCCGGGGTACGGGATACACTTGTCTTCTTGTCTGTGGTGCGCAGGGGACTTCGGAGGCGACGGACAGTTCGTAGCAAGTGAACCTGGGTCAAGCGGGAGGCTTGATGCCAGGGGAGCGGGAAGCTCCGTCACGAAGGCTGCGAAGGGGTCAAGGTCGGACCTTGGGTCGAGGTGTGCTAGGAGAAGGCAGTAAGTGCGGAGCGTGGCTCCGGGTGAAGGTACTCCGAGACGAAGTCCTCGGAGGCGAGGCACTTCGAAGGGTACTCTAGAAGGAGTGACTTCGGAGTATGGTGGATCAAGTCCTCAGCGGAGGCAAGGTGTTCGAAGTGTGCTCCGGATGGAGACACTCGAAGGTTTACCCGACGAAGGTCTCAGAAGTCGAGGTGCATCGAAGGCATGGTCCGGGTGAGGCTCGTCGAGGAGTGTGATCGAGGAGAGACACTGCGACGAAGTGCTCATGGAATGCTTCATGCGGAGGCCTTGGACGAAGGAGAGACTTCGAAGGGTGGTACTCCGAAGGTGGGGCTTCGGAGTGAAGCAGGCTTCGCAGCAAGGCTGGCTCCGGAGTGAGGTGGACTTGAGGTACTTCGGCCATGCATTGCTTCGGTACACGGACTGATGGAGTTCGAGCTGGGAGAAGCTGCGAAGCCATGGTGGTCCACTCCGAAGGTGTTGGTGTGAAGGCCCAAGGGCTTTGACGGCTTCGGCTCAAAACCGTCATTGTATCGAAGGCTGACTTTGGTGAAACGAAGGCCATCAGGCTCAAGGCTTCTCACCGAAGCTACCACACCCCTCGCGTGCGAAGGGGGGATTCAAAAGGGTCCAAGACTGTAAAGGCTGACAGTGTCTGCTCTGCAAAAAGCTGACGCTGTCCCCTCTGCAAAGCTAACAGAGAAGCCTCCAAATAAAGTAGACTACCTTTTGTACCCCTCTGTTCTGATGAGACAAAACCATTGTAAACCCTAGGGGTAAAGTAGTCAATTCACATGGGTGAATAGTGGCTATAAATAGTGGAGGCTGGGTAGGTCACATTTAACACTTTGAGCATTCATTGTTGAGCTCCTGTACTAGCCACCACATACTTTGTATTCATCCTGTGAGTTCAATTTTTGTGTTCCCTGTTCAAGCAGCGAAGCCTTGATACTGTCTTCATTTTCTGCTTGAGCTTGTTTGCATACCTCGCTGCATACTTCGATTTTTGTGTGTGTCACTTCGATTGATTTGAGGCAGTGCACTGAAGCCTGTTTGGGCGAAGTGTGTTTTGAGCGAAGTGTGTTTTTCAATGTGTGTTCGCTCTGTGTAAATTGGAGGCTAGACCTCGCTGATTACTAGCGAAGCACTGATCGAAGCCCATCTTTCTTCCCGTGTCGAAGCCCTTAGCGAAGTTTGTTTTGTGAGCGTTTTGATCTTCGAAGTACGAAGCCCAACACCAGTTGCTGTCGCTAAGTATTTGGTCGAAGTCCTTAGAGGGTAGTCCACTCTTGCGAAGGGTGAAGTGCGAAGCCTGCTCGAAGCACCCTGTGTGCGGAGCCTGCACTGACTTAGCAGAGCTGATTTTTCGGGGTTGTGGGCAGAGCGAAGTCTTCTTGACTTCGAACTTTTGCTCCTTGCGAAGCCTGTTTTCGGAGCTGTAAAATACCTCCGAACCAGTACTTCGAAGGGTGTGTTCGAAGCCTGTTCCGCAGAAGACAGAATTAAAACAGAAGGCTATTTTTAGCCTGAATTTTTAAAAGCTCCCATTCACCCCCCCCCCCCTCTGGTCACCGTTTCCGGTCCAACAATTGGTATCAGAGCGGGTTAAGATCACCAGTTGACCTTAACCGGTTTTGTGATCTCTTGGCAACATGGACAGAGTTAGTAAAATTCCTCTGTTCGATGGGACTGATTTTGAATACTGGAAGGTGCGCATGGAGGCTTACTTGCTAAGCCAAGGAAATGCAATTTGGGAGATTGTGGACTCACAATACTCAATCCCTGAGACTCGCACCTCTCAAACAGAGAAAGATCAGTATAATGCCAACTCCAAGGCTAGAAACATACTGTTCATTGGTTTGAGCCGGAGTGAGTTTGATAGGGTGCAGCACCTTAGGACAGCTAGGGAAATTTGGACCACTCTCACTATTTTTCATGAGGGCTCTACACAGATTAAGGCCAGGCGCCAAAGCACATACAATCAACAGTATCAACTATTTGTACAGGCACCTGGTGAATCTATAGATGCCATGTTTTCTCGATTTGATGCGATAGTGAGTAACTTGCGGTCCAATGGGATGCTTGCCTACAATGATCATGATAGGGCTATCAAGCTTCTCTATGCTCTTGATCGTAGCATATGGGAAGTGAAGATATCCAGCATTGAGGAGTCCGCAGGTTATGACACATTGACTTGTGATGATCTCTTCAGCAAGCTGAAGTCCACAGAGATTGCCAAGGCATCTCTTGCAGTGCATAGAAACTCTTTGCCACAACCATTGGCATTGGTTTCTAGCACTAGCCGTGGCACCACTGCAGAACCAAGCACATATAGCACTTGTGTTCTAGCAGATGGTTTTGCTTTGTCCTCCCTGGTCTCCGTCACTAAGGAGCAGGTGGATACTCTAGATGATGATGAGCTTGCTCTCATTGCTAGAAGGTTCACCCGTTTTCACCATGAGAGACGGGATCAGAGGAGAAGTGGTTTTAGTGGTTGCTTTGAGTGTGGTGACACTTCTCATATCAAGGCCAATTGCCCGAAACTCAAGAATAGAGATGAGAGTGAGCGCCCCAAATACCACAAGAAGGAGAGGAAACCCTTTCTGAAGGGCAAGCGCGGCAAGGTGGCTAAGAGAGTAGCCAAAGCCGCCTCTAGAGCATTTGTTGCTGCTCTCAGCGACATCGACACTTCCTCAATTGAGGAGTCGAGCTCTGAGGAGGAGGAGTCTCCAAGGAAGGAGGAGAAGAAGGACAAGATGGGACGAGATTTCACCGGCCTTTTCTTCATGGCCGACAGCGACAACAACGGCGATGAGCTTGACTCATCTGAGGTACCACTATCCTATGACCAGCTTTCAATTAAACTAGATGAACTGAATGAAGTAGTTCTTGGTCAGGATAGATTACTTGTGCAAGCCGCTAGAGAAAGAAAAGACCTTAGACTTAGGCTAGAATCTGTCTCTACTGATTATGCCATGCTTAAGTCTAGAGTTAATGATGCTGAATGTGAATCTTGTACTGTTGTCATGGGTGAGCTTGCTCAGTTGCGTTCTGTACATGCTCAAACTCTATCTGAGCTTGAGACTGCACAGAAGAAGCTTTTGATGGTGGATTCTAGTCATGATATAACTGAATGTATGAACTGCCCTTTATTACGTGAGAGCATTGATTTGCGTGATAAGCATGTTCATGATTTAGAGGCTAGATTGGAGAGGGCCGGTAGTTCTAAGGATGTGCAGCCTATCTGTGACACTTGCATGACCCTTAAGGACCAGCTAGGCACTGTTAGAGAGCGAGCTGAAAATCTCATGACTGAAAATGAGTACCTTCTTTCTGTGGTTAACAAATGCACTGAGGGAAAGGGTAGGATGGACTTGCTCTTGGCCAAAACCAAGATGTGTGCTGACAGAGCAGGGGTAGCTCTAGGTTTGGGTTTTGAGAGGATTCCTTCAGATAGTAAGAACAAAACTATTTTTACCTCATCCACTACCTTAGAGAAAGAGAGAGCTCTGTTATACACCCCATCAGCCAAAAAGCCTACCCGGACACCAAAGAAAACCACTCCTCCTACCAAGAAAATTCCTCCCAAGAAAACCACTCAGCAGAAGCCCAAGGAGCCTGTGAGAGTTGCTCCTATGACCCATGAGAGTGCCCCTAGGAGAGTTTTTCATTGTTCCTACTGTCAGCGGGTGGGTCATTTGGTTGGGTTCTGTTTTCATCGCATCAAGGATGAGCGACGCTCTCAGGCGATGAGTTTCCAGGACATGCATTACCCATCTTTAGGTATGCATGAGTCTGAGTTTTACTATCGTCCTATTTTTGAGGCTCCTCGTGCTTCTCGGAGAGGTTTTGCTCCTCGAGGTGTTCACCATGTTCCATATGGTGGTAGACCCCGAGTGAGTAGCTTTGTACCTCATCAGAGTAGGAGACCTCGTCATGTTGTTAGATCACAGCATGTAGGTAGACCTCGCACGTTGCATCATTCTAATTATCCTGTGCATAGACAGTCTACTTTTACTGTGCCTACTGCTCGTATCACTCAGTGCTGGATGCCTCGTCATATTTTCACTCACCCCAACACTGAGCGATCGAGATTTTCTTATCATGTGTAGGCGACAGACCGAGGCTTGGAGGGCACGTGGATCATGGACTCCGGTTGTTCGCGCCATATGACCGGAGATGCAACATGGTTCTCCAGCCTCACCACAACCAAGCAAAGGGAACATATCACCTTCGGCAACAATCGAAGGAGTAGAGTGAAAAGGAAAGGTGTGGTAAGAATTAACTTGAATTTCACTCTCAAAGATGTTGCTTTGGTTGAAAACCTGGGATACAATTTGCTTTCTGTATCTCAGTTGCTTCATGAGGGCTTCGAAGTGCGATTCCATCACGATACTTCGCAAGTACTCAATTCTGATGGCGTTGTGGTTTGTAAGATCTTTAGAGTTGGGAGAGTTTTTGGAGCTGATTTTTCCAAGGCATCTGGCTCTTCTCATTGTCTTGTTGCACATTCTACTTCTGAGCTTTGGAAGTGGCATAGGAGACTAGGGCATATGAGCTTTGAGTTGCTCGCTCGTTTGAGTGCCCTAGGTCTGAACCGAGGATTGCCCAAGCTCAAGTTCGAGAAGAATTTAGTTTGCGCTAATTGTCGACATGGAAAAATGATTGCTGCTTCGCATTCGCCAGTCACCACTGTGATGACCGAATAACCCGCAGAACTTCTCCACATGGACACTGTAGGTTCTTCTCGGGTTAGTTCTTTAGGCGGCAAGTGGTATGTGCTAGTTATTATCGACGATTTCTCTCGCTACTCTTGGGTCTTCTTTCTTGCCAGCAAGGATGAAGTGTTCTCACACTTTCAGAGCTTGGCTTTGAGACTTTTCACTGAACTCCCTAGTGCATTGAAATTCATTCGAAGTGATAATGGCACTGAGTTCAAGAACAGTCTCTTTGTTGACTTTTGCATGGAGCATGGCATAGAACATCAATTCTCTGCTCCGCGGGTTCCTCAACAGAATGGTGTTGTTGAGAGGAAGAACCGCACTTTGGTTGAGATGGCTAGGACGATGCTCGATGAGCATAGGACTCCTAGAAAATTCTGGGCTGAGGCCATGAACACTGCTTGTTACATCTCAAACTGAATCTTCTTGCGCTCAATTTTGAATTTGACATCTTATGAGCTACGTTTTGGGAGACAGCCCAAGGTTACTCATTTTCGAGTTTTTGGCTAGCGTTGCTTTATCCTAAAATGTGGTAATTTGGATAAATTTGAGTCGCGTTCTTCTGACGGGATCTTTTTGGGTTACACTACACATGGTCATTCTTATCGTGTTTATAATTTGGAGACTAACACTGTCATCGAGTCATGTGATGTGACTTTTGATGAATCAACCCCCTCTGTTAGTTCTGCTCTTGAACAGGCAAATGAACACAATATGGAACAGACTATCTTCGAAGAAGAAGATCCCGGAGATTTCAAGGATGAACCCCTACTACCCTCGACATCAACCCCCGAAGCCGACCCCACTTCGACCACTTCGGCACAAGGTCCCGAAGCAACTACCTCGACATCGGTCATCTTGGACCACTCCAACGCACAAGTTGAGGGGGATACTGCATCTTGCCGCGAGGCTCCACTCCATGTTCAAAGGATGCATCCTCCCGAGCAGATCATCGGTGAGCCTGATCAAAGGGTAACACGTTCTCATGCTCATTTCATTAATTCCGCTTTTGTTGCTTCTTTCGAGCCCTTAGATGTTAGTCATGCACTTTCTGATTCTAGTTGGATCAATGCCATGCATGAGGAACTTGAAAATTTTGAGAGAAATCAAGTCTGGACTTTAGTTGATCCTCCACCAAATATTCATTTCATTGAAACAAAATGGATTTTCTAAAACAAACAAGGGGAGGATGGGACTATAATTAGAAACAAGGCTAGACTTGTAGCTCAGGGTTATTCTCAATTAGAAGGGATTGATTTTACTGAAACTTTTGCACCTGTTGCTCGTCTTGAGGCCATTAGGATTTTGCTTGCCTTTGCGACATCCCGGGGATTCAAATTCTATCAAATGGATGTCAAAAGTGCTTTTCTTAATGGTTTCATAGGCGAAGATGTTTATGTAAAACAACCCCCTGGTTTTGAAAACACCAAATACCCACATAAAGTCCTTAAACTTCATAAGGCTCTTTATGGACTCAAGCAGGCCCCTCGGGCATGGTATGACAGACTTAAGTCTTTTCTGCTTGAGCGGGGGTATTTGATGGGATCTGTTGATAAAACCCTGTTCACTCTCAAGCATGGCAAAGATTTCCTCCTAGTTCAGATTTATGTGGATGATATCATCTTTGGTGGCTCTTCTCATGCTTTGGTTGCCGAGTTTGCAGATGCCATGAGCAGGGAGTTCGAGATGTCCATGATGGGCGAACTCACATTTTTCCTTGGTTTGCAAATCAAACAAAGCAAACAAGGTACTTTCGTCCACCAGACAAAGTACACCATGGACCTGCTCAAGAAGTTCGACATGACTGATGCGAAGCCACTCGCCACTCCAATGGCTACATCCGTAGCATTGGATTCTGACGAAGATGGAGAAGCCGTAGATCAGAAGGAGTACCGAAGCATGATCGGCTCCCTCCTTTACTTGACTGCTACGAGGCCGGACATACACTTCGCAGTGTGTCTGTGCGCTCGTTTTCAGGCTTCACCACGAGCTTCGCACCGCCAAGCGGTAAAGCACATTCTCAGGTATCTCAAACATACCCTCGAGTTCAGCATTTGGTATTCAGCATCTTTCTCTTTGTGTCTTCGAGGTTATTCCGATGCGGATTTTGTTGGGTGTAGGATTGATAGGAAAAGTACCTCTGGTACTTGTCATTTTCTGGGTACTTCGCTGGTTTGCTGGTCTTCCCGCAAATAGTCTAGTGTTGCACAATCGATGGCTGAGGCCGGATATGTTGCTGCAGCTAGCTGTTGCTCTCAGATTTTGTGGATGGTTTCCACTTTGCGGGATTTCGGGTTAGATTATAAGAGTGTTCCACTTTTCTGTGATAACACTAGTGCTATTTGTATTGCAAACAACCCGGTTCAGCATTCCAGAACCAAACACATTGATGTGCGATATCATTTTCTCAGAGATCATAATGAGAAGGGTGATATTGAGCTTCAATATGTTGATACCCAACACCAGCTAGCCGATATTTTCACAAAACCCCTCAATGCTTCACGATTTGCCTACTTGCGTGAGGAACTTGGTATTTGTCACCCTTACGGCATTTGTGAGGGGGAGCATATTTTAATTGTCTTGCATATGCTCATCATGTGTGAAATTGCATTTACATCTTTTGCACTTATATGCCTAATTATAATTCATGAATCATGTCAGCTCAGCTCTATTTGATATATCTAAAACATTATGTGCATGATTTTTCTTTCCAAAATCAAATCATGCTCACTGCTTAGTCTTGAAATCTAGCTTGTTTAGGCAGGTCTGTTTTAGCTATCTTTTAGCAAGACACCTTTTCTTTGGATGCTAAACAATGCAACTTGAAAAATGTATTCATGGATATTCATCAAGAGTTACACCATTTGATTCACTTAATCAAAATTCCAAAAAATCCATGATTTGCATGCTTCAAAGCAAAAAGATCCAGGTGGGTTTGTTTGTCGCACTACTCTATTCTAGACTGCTTACCATTGCACATTGGTCTGAACTGGAATAGTGTAGTGCATGCCAAAATCATTGCTTTAAGCTTCTGATGGCTTTCATGCCTAGGCTTGGCCTGATTGGAAAGCATAAGGTGGACAAACAAATAACCCCTCGCATTATGAAAAGCACAACAAAATTTATTGATCATCAAGTTTGCTTTCAATGCTTCATTTGAACTGGACTTGTCTGTCTCGCGTAGAAATTGACTAGCTTTGCGCAGTCCCTGCTTTTTACTTGTCTAGTTTTCTTGATTGAGTGGTGATGCTTTTATTTCAAAATGACAAAATCACATGCTGTCATCATGTTTTTAGAGACTGTTAAATTGAGCTGAGCACATGATCATTGGTATTAATATTGGCATATTTTTGCTTTATATGTCTTTGCAACTCTGCCCATTTCGAAGCTATGCATCTTTTAAATGCTCCTTGATGCTTGCATTGCCAAAGGGGGAGAAATTTGAGTTCTCTGTTGCAAAGGGGGAAAATTATCTCAGGGGGAGTTTTTATCTTGCAAAGGGGAGATTTGCCGAAGGGTTGTCGAAGGGGCTTTTACTCTTTTGAAAAGAGGGAGGAAAATTCTTTTGTCAAGTGACATGATTTGGCTCGTTTCTGAGTTTTTATGATCACTTGTGTGCTGAAATTTTTCAAATTTTCTTGAACTTGAATTTGGTTGTCAATGCACTCATCAAGGGGGAGATTGAGAAACCAAGGGTTGGTTTCGGAGTCTGTGATGAGTGATTGACAGGTTTTTACCCTTTGTTTCGAAAGGGTCCCTCCGAAGGGGTTCGGAGGCTGGTTCTCTGAAGGGGTTCGGAGGTTGGATCTCCGAAGGTATTAAGAGGCTGTTTCACCGAAGGGTTCGGTGGGCTCTGGTTGCTGCAGCTGTTGTAGTGGAGTGTGCCTGTCGGAGGGGTCCGACAGTACACGATGATTGTCTGTACCGAAGGTCTCGGTACTTTGGGCGGTACACCGGAGTGTGTGCCGAAGGTTGCTTACCTGGAGAGGTCTCCGGGGTACTGGATACAGTTGTCTGCTTGTCTGTGGTGCGCAGGGGACTTCGGAGGCGACGGACGGTTCGTAGCAAGTGAACCTGGGTCAAGCGGGAGGCTTGATGCCAGGGGAGCAGGGAGCTCCGTCACGAAGGCTGCGAAGGGGTCAAGGTCGGACCTCGGGTCGAGGTGCGCCAGGAGAAGGCAGTAAGTGCGGAGCATGGCTCCGGGTGAAGGTACTCCGAGACGAAGTCCTCAGAGGCGAGGCACTTCGAAGGGTACTCCGAAAGGAGTGACTTCGGAGTATGGTGGATCAAGTCCTCAGCAGAGGCAAGATGTTCGAAGTGTGCTCCGGAGGGAGACACTCGAAGGTTTACCCGACGAAGGTCTCAGAAGTCGAGGTGCATCGAAGGCATGGTCCGGGTGAGGCTCGTCGAAGAGTGTGCTCGGGGAGAGACACTGCGACGAAGTGCTCATGGAATGCTTCATGCGGAGGCCTTGGACGAAGGAGGGACTTCGAAGGGTGGTACTCCGAAGGTGGGGCTTCGGAGTGAAGCAGGCTTCGGAGCAAGGCTGGCTCCGAAGTGAGGTGGACTTGAGGTACTTCGGCCATGCATGGCTTCGGTACACGGACTGACGGAGTTCGAGCTGGGGGAAGCTGCGAAGCCGTGGTGGTCCACTCCGAAGGTGTTGTGCGAAGGCCCAAGGGCTTTGACGGCTTCGGCTCAAAACCGTCACTGTATCGAAGGCTGACATCGGTGAAGCGAAGGCCATCAGGCTCAAGGCTTCTCACCGAAGCTACCGCACCCCTCGCGTGCGAAAGGGGGCTTCAGAAGGGTCCAAGACTGTAAAGGTTGACAGTGTCTGCTCTGCAAAAAGCTGACGCTGTCCCCTCTGCAAAGCTGACAGAGAAGCCTCCAAATAAAGTAGACTACCTTTTATACCCCTCTGTTCTGATGAGACAAAACCATTGTAAACCCTAGGGGTAAAGTAGTCAATTCACATGGGTGAATAGTGGCTATAAATAGTGGAGGCTGGGTAGGTCACATTTAACATTTTGAGCATTCATTGTTGAGCTCATGTACTAGCCACCACATACTTTGTATTCATCCTGTGAGTTCAATTTTGTGTTCCCTGTTCAAGCAGCGAAGCCTTGATACTGTGTTCATTTTTTGCTTGAGCTTGTTTGCATACCTCGCTGCATACTTCGATTTTTTTTGTGTGTCACTTCGATTGATTTGAGGCAGTGCACCGAAGCCTGTTTGGGTGAAGTGTGTTTTGAGCGAAGTGTGTTTTTCAGTGTGTGTTCGCTCTGTGTAAACTGGAGGCTAGACCTCGCTGATTACTAGCGAAGCACTGATCGAAGCCCATCTTTCTTCCCGTGTCGAAGCCCTTAGCGAAGTCTGTTTTGTGAGCGTTTTGATCTTCGAAGTACGAAGCCCAGCACCAGTTGCGGTCGCTAAGTATTTGGTCAAAGTCCTCAGAGGGTAGTCCGCTCTTGCGAAGGGTGAAGTGCGAAGCCTACTCGAAGCACCCTGTGTGCGGAGCCTACACTGACTTAGCAGAGCTGATTTTTCGGGGTTGTGGGCAGAGCGAAGTCTTCTTGACTTCGAACTTTTGCTCCTTGCAAAGCCTGTTTTCGGAGTTGTAAAATACCTCCGAACCAGTACTTCGAAGGGTGTGTTCGAAGCCTGTTTCGTAGAAGACAGAATTAAAACAGAAGGCTATTTTTAGCCTGAATTTTTAAAAGCTCCCATTCAACCCTCCCCCCTCTGGTCGCCGTTTCCGGTCCAACACTACCTTTGCAGGCTTTTATACTGGTCGCTTAGGACTTTAAAAGTGTCTCATTGGCCGTAGCCTTGAAACCTTATTGCTTGGTTGCCTTCGACTCTTTTACAGATGCTTCGAACCCATAGGCCGGAAATCTGTTTATCTTTAAAGTCCTTGGACTCTTCTACATATCCTAACAAGCCTAGGCCTGGAATCCGTAGGGTGGCCACCTTCGGCTCTTTTACAGATACCTCGAACCCGGAGGCCGGAAATCTGTTCTTTTAAAGTCCTTAGACTCTTCTACGGATCCTAACAAGCCAGAGCCTAGAATCCGTAGGCTGGCCACCTTTGGTTATTTTACAGATACTTCGAACCTGGAGACCAGAAATCTATTCTTTTAAAGTCCTTAGACTCTTCTATGGATCCTAACAAGCCGGAGCCTGGAATCCGTAGGATGGCCACCTTCGGCTCTTTTACAGATACTTCGAACCCGGAGGCCGGAAATCTGTTCTTTTAAAGTCCTTAGACTCTTCTACGGATCCTAACAAGCTGGAGCCTAGAATCCGTAGGCTGGCCACCTTCGGCTCTTTTATAGATACTTCGAACCTGGAGGCCAGAAATCTGTTCTTTTAAAGTCCTTAGACTCTTCTACGAATCCTAACAAGCCGGAGCCTTGAATCCATAGGCTGGCCACCTTCGACTCTTTTACAGATACTTTGAACCCGGAGGCTAGAAATCTGTTCTTTTAAAGTCCTTAGACTCTTCTACGGATCCTAACAAGCCGGAGCCTGGAATCCATAGGCTGGCAGCAAAGCCCTTGAACCCATGGTTCGCAGGCTGTTGCTCGGGTCTTAGGAAAGATGCTTGACTATGCAAGCATCTCCGTCCTCCCGATGCGTCCATCAGGAGTAAGGGATATTCGAAGAGCAAACAAAATTCGACCCTCCACTTTATTTAGAAAAGGAATTCTTTACAAGTGATTACAAGGAGCCCCTAAGCGTAGTAACGCTTAAGGTGCTCCGCATGCCATGCATGTTTCAATTCTTCCCCTTCTAAATTAGCAAATTTAAACAATCCGGGGCGTCCTGAGCGTAGGATAATATATGGTCCTTCCCATTTATTTCCTAGCTTCCCCGGGGCTATTACACTTTGCAAAACTAGATGACCTGGTCTAAGCTCGTTCAGCTTTATCTTAGGGTCATACCATGTTTTTGTTTGGCCTTGGTACTTCATCAGATTGGCGATAGCTCGAAGCCTTGTTTCTTCTGACAAGTCCAGCGAAGTGTTTCTTTCATCTTCATCTCCGGACTGTACTACACGAAGGTATCCACCCCTGAGCTCCGTAGGAGTCATGGCCTCATCTCTGAATAGTAGTCTAAATGGGGTAAAGCCTGTGGACCTGGCTTGAGTGGTTCGAATGGACCACAAGATCTTGGGAAGCTCCTCGACCCACATCCCGTTGGCCAACCCGACAATTCGTCAATTCAGACCGGAGAGAATGTTCCTGTTGGCTCGCTCGACAGCTCCGTTGGACTGTGGATGGCGCACTGCAGTGAAGCACAACTTAATGCCCAGTTCTTCACAAAATTCTTTGAATGTGTCAGCTTCGAACTGAGTTCCATTATCCACGGTTAGCTCCCTTGGCACTCTGAACCTGCATATAATATTTTGCCAGAAAAACTTTTGCACATTCCTTGAAGTGATAGCAGTCAATGGTTCTGCTTCGACCCACTTTGAAAAATATTCGATTGCTACCACCGCAAACTTCAAGCTGCCTTTTGCCATTGGAAAAGGCCTATGAGGTCCATTCCCCACCGAGCCATTGGCCATACCGGGGCAATAACTTGAAGTGGAACTGGCGGACGGTGGCTTCGTCTTCCCATCCATTGGCATCCTTGGCAGGTTCGAACCAACTCCTCCACATCTCTTACAATTGTCGCCCAGTAGAGCCCCTGCCGAAGTGTCTTGCCTACTAGATCACGAGGGGCCAGGTGGCTTCCGCACAAACCTTCATGAATGTCCCGAAGTATGTCTTGGCCTTCGGGTTTTTAGATGCATCGGAGTAGGGGGAACACACTCCGGCTTTGTACAATATTCCGTTGACAAGCTTGTAATTTCGAGCCCGTGCTTACAATCTTCGGGAATCTGGACCTTCTGAAGAATCTGTGCCACCTTGCAAGATATTCATTATCGGAGCCCGCCAATCTGTAGCTGGAATGCAAAGTACTTCTGTGGAGGGTAATTGATTGACTGTAGGCTTGACTAGTTCTTCATAGAAAGCACCCTCCGGGAGGTCCAATGCTCTGACTGCAGCTTTTGCTAGAATATCTGCGAGTTGATTATCTGCTCGAGGGATACTTCGAACAGAAAATCCTTTGAATGCTGCTTCAGTCTTGCGGATTTCTTCAAGGTACCTCGCTAGATGCGGGTTCTTTGCTTGGAAGCTTTTATCGACATGCCCTACGACGACTTGGGAATATGTTTTAATTATTATCCTTGCTGCTCCAAGTGCCTTTGCCTTTCGGAGGCCTAGCAGGACCCCTTCTTATTCTGTGATGTTATTGGTGGTCTTAAAGTTGAGCCTCGCAGAATACATGGCCTTTTGCCCTGACGGTGATATAATTACCACTCCTGCTCCGGCACTAGATGTCTGATAAGCTCCATTAGAAAATATCGTCCATAAACCTTCGGAGGGCTCCTCCACAGCCCACACTGCAGATGGAGTCCACTCTGCTACGAAGTCGGCTATGATTTGGGATTTGATAGTTGTTCTTGCCGTGAAGGAGATTCCGAAGGGGGCTAGCTCGACAGCCCATTTTTCGATCCTACCCGTAGAATATTTGCTTCGGAGCATATCACCAAGAGGGTACGAGGTAGGAACGATTAGGTTATGCGCCAGAAAGTAATGCCTTAGCTTCCGCGAGGCCATTACCAGGGCATAAGAAACTTTCTCGAGCTCGGAGTATCTAATCTTAGCTCCGGACAAAGCTTCTGAAACAAAATAAACTGGGTTCTGTACCAGCTTTCCCTTAAGCTCAACTTCCCTAACCAGTACTGCACTTACTGCGGAGCTTGTTGCTGCGAGATAAAGGAGGAGTGTTTCCTCCGGGAGGGGCACAGTAAGTGTTGACAGGCTTCCTAGGTATGCTTTTATATCATCGAAGCTCTTCTGGCACTCCGTCGTCCAATTGAAGCTTTCAGACCCCTTTAGGGCTTTGAAAATTGGGAGGCTTCGTTCTGCTAACCTAGCCAGGAATCTACTAAGAGCTGCGAGCCTTCCTGCTAGCTTCTAGACTTGCTTCAAATTCCCTAGTGGAGCCATTCTTTGTAGTGCACTTATCTGTGTTGGGCTAGCTTCGATTCCCCTAGCAGTTTTCCTGCTTGCGCTCTGAATATATATTTTTCAGGGTTGAGGCGTACTCCACATGCTCGAAGGCTCTCAAACGTTTCAGCTAGGTCTAGGCTATGCTAGTGCTTTTGAGCACTTTTTATTACAATGTCATCCATATAGGCTTCGACATTTCGGCCTATTTGGTGACCTAGAGCCTTAGCTATTAAACGTGAAAAGGTGGCTCCGGCATTCCGCAAGACAAAAGGCATTCTTACATAACAAAATACCCCGGAAGGAGTTATGAAGCTTGTCTTGGCTTCGTCTTCACGCTTTAGCCAGACTTGATGATACCCGGAGTAAGCATCGAGGAAGCTTAGCAATTCGGAGCTGGCTGTGGAATCCACCAGCTGGTCTATTCGGGGCATCGGGTAGGGGTCTCGCGGGCATGCTTTATTTAATGAAGTAAAGTCAATACACATGCGACACTTGTTCGAGTCCTTCTTCCTTACAAAAATAGGGTTCGCCAACCACTCGGTATGGGCTACCTCCCTGATGATGCCAGCCCTTAATAATTTTTCTACTTCGGTCTTGGCGAGGCTTGCCCTTTCCGTAGACAGCTTGCGGAGCCCCTGGCGCATTGGCCTAGCCTTCGGGTTGACGAGTAGGCTATGCTCGATGATACTCCAATCAACCCCGGTGATGTCTTCGTCAGTCCAGGCAAAGACGTCCAGATTTTGCTTGACGACTTCTTCCAACGAGGCAGCTATCTCTGGGGATAGCCCCTTGCCGAACTGTACTGGGTATTCTTTGCCATCCTTTGAAATTATCTTCGTCTCGACATCACCTTCCGGGCTTGGCTTAAGGGAGAGCCCCTTCGAAGAGTTCGAAACCTCTGTAACCTCTTCTGTGCGCTCCGTCACGCTGTGCACTTGTTGGGGGTCCAACGGTTGGCCGTGCCCATACTCCATTCTCCGGGCTATAGCTTGGTCTCCTGAAATAGTAAGAACTCCACCTTGCGTGGGCATTTTGAGACAGAGATAGTTATGATGCGCTATAGCTCCGAATTGGTTCAGCATCCCTCGCCCAAAGATTGCGTTGTAAGCATAGGGGGCGTCGACGACGTCGAAGATCACCTCTTCCACCCTTGCCAAAGGACCCTTTCCGAAAGCAACCTAAAGGCCTATCTGGCCGAGGGCATCGAGAGGCAATCTTGAGAAACCTTGAAGTGGCCGGTCCGCTGGAAGTAGATGTTTCCAAGGTATGCACATTTGATCGAAGGCCTGGACAAAAAGTATGTCTGCGGAGCTCCCGCCGTCCACCAGGATCCTTCGGACTTCCACCCCTGCTATGTCTGCGGAAATGACCAAGGGGTCAGCATGGGGGAACTTTACCCCCGCGGCATCACTAGAAGTAAAAGAGATGGGCATATGGGACCATTCTGGCATTCCCTCCGCGGAGCTCGAAGTCCCAATGTGCCCTACTTCACGGACGTATTCACGCCGCTGCCTCCTGGACATGTTCCCGAGGGTCCCCCCTCCGGAGATGGGTAGGACCACTCGCTTGTCGCGGTCTTGTGGGTCTTCCTGCTTCGGTGGTGGCATAATATTGGCCACCGGAAGTCGCATGGGGGCTTCGGGGACACCGGCTCGGGCCACGATTTGCACAGGCTCCGACCGTGCCGCTGGTTGGGCTCGATCTGAAGTACCTCGCCCGGTACTTCGCCCTAGGTAGTCGCCCCGAAGGGCCAACACTACCTTGCAGTCCTTCGTGTCATGGCTTCTATTGTCGCCATGCACGCAGCAGAAAAAACTCTGGCGCCTGCCAGGTACTCTTTCTTGAGGCTTCGGCACTCCAGCCTTGAAGCCTTGCACCTGCTGATAACTGGAAGGTGCCTTCAGAACGGAGGGTGCGATGCTGAGCACCTACGAACGGAAATGTTTCTTCCCTCGCCTATACTCGTTGAAGCGATTGTCTTGAGGGGGTTGCAGAGGAGCTGAGGCTTTGGGCTCTATTTTTACTTCTCGGATGGCAGGTGCGGGTGCTATGGCTCGCCGAAGGCAGCCTTCCTCTGCCTTGGCATACTGTTCGAAGTATGCCATCAACTGTGCCACAGACGTCACAGGCTTTCGATGGAGCTTGCTGAGGAGGTCGGGGTTTAGCACCCCTTCACGGGCAGTGTCGACTACCGAAGAGGTTGATAGGCCCTTAATCTACGACTTGGTGTGGGCGAAGCGCGTGAAGTACTCCCGAAGTGTTTCTCCCGCTCACTGCTTCACCTGGAACAAGCTCCCTGTCGACATCGGAGCCACAAAGGTACCCTGGAAGTTGCTTACAAACTTCCTCTTCAACTGCTCCCAAGATCTGATCGATCCCGGCTTCAAGGACCAGAACCATCGGAGCGCCACACCTTCGAGAGCGAGGGGGAAACACTTTGCCATAGTGTTGCGCACTCCTCCGCTTGCTTCTATCGCCAGGGCATATGAACGAGCAAACTCCCCGGGGTCTGACCCAACGGAGTACTTGTGCAACTTCGAGGCTTTGAACCTGGGATCGAAGGGCACTCTTTGCAAGTCCGAATGTAGCGGAGACTCATCATCAAAAGATGTGTTCTCAGCCTCCTCCAGGACTTGAACAACTTCGGGAAGACTGCGAGCACCACCGTCTTGGGGCCCTTCTGGAGTCACGGTGGAGGCTTGGGAGCGGAGGCGATCAGCGGCCTCTTGCCTCCATCTAGCCACTTCCTCCTGAAGCCTTGCTAACTAAGTAGCTTCGGTTCGAGGAAGGTCTTCGTCTTCATCGGAGGGTAGCTCCGGGTCTTGGGAACTGACATAATCAGTTCGGAGCACCGTAGGAGGAGCTCGAGGGCCCCTAGGCACTCGACGCCCAGCGGCACCCTCGGGAATCGTTGGAACAGATGAGGGTCCGGCTCCATTGGTTCGAGGGGACCTTTGGAGAGGACCCGAGGCTTGGCTTCGCTTCGGAGGCATAGCTAGTAACGGAGAGGTCCGAAGACCGAGGACTTCGATTGGTCTGGGAAGGCGAGGGAAGGCCTTCGAACAGCACTAGGAAGCCCCTTACCGAAGGGTGCGCGGAATCTTGGGACTCCGAGGGTCCCTCCGTAAGTGCTCTTTGAAGTGCAGTCAGCAGTAGAGAACAAGCTTCTAGAACTTGGTTCCCCACGGACGGCGCCAACTGTTGGCGTAAAAGATTACGCTAACAGGTTCTCTGAGATCAAGAACGAACAAACAATGAGCTTGTGCTTAAGGACTATCTCAAGCCTCCGAATGGATAATAGCTTAAGTAGTCCGAATGTGTGTATTAGAATAGCTGAGTATTCGATCCTTGTTACAGGGTAAAGAGGGGGGTATTTATAGGCAAAGATGTCTAAGGAAAAGACCTATTTACCCCTGGATTACAACCGACATAGTGGAAACTATTCGGTACCCTGAACAGGGTTAAAATAGTAAAATCTATCCGAGGCAAGTGGATAAGCCAAACGTCTTATCAATCCTGTCGCTCTGCTTCAGAGCCTCATATCTTGCGGAGGGCTCCTTCGGACTTCAGATCGAGGCACCCTTCGGCTTAACGCCTCCACCTTCGAGTATGAGCCCATTAGCTCCGAAGCTTAATAAGTCTTTTTGAACTGTTAACCTCTAAGTCCTGAAAGTTAAGCATTTTCCCCCAACAATACCCACATTTGACTTGACTCTATTTTATTACAACTTGACTTTACACTTTTAATAAATTTTCAGAATTTTGGAAGTCTGAAAAATACTAAAAGTTTACACTTACTCTAAATTACTAGACAAAAATAAACTCCTAATTATTGGAATTTAAAAACATTTAGAGATGAGACGTTTTCAGCAAAAACCGATAAAGCCTCCTCGATCGCCGACATGTGATGCCAATCTGCGAACTCGACCACCAGAAAATCTCTCCTGCTCTCGATCCCCTCGAGCCGCCTGATCACTTGCACTGACCTCCCTTTCGTTGTCTTGACCATCACTCTATCTCGATCATCTGTCTGTCCATGTCTTGCTCTATCTCCTCGTGCACTCCTGAGATCATCTCCAACTTCACCCGGCATCCTTGATCCTCTGGCATGGAGCTCCCCGCTCAACCCTTGATCACCTACCGTTGACAGTTGGTTAGCATCTCCACCCTACACACATGAGACAAGCCAAAACAAGAAACACGACGCACACCGATCCCCTCTGCATACACTCTCCATAACCACACATCGAACCCATTGATGCAATCAAACCACAACTCACTCACTCATCACTCCAGATCACTCAACCTTGTCAATCACTTATCATATAGACAGAAACCACAATGCGATCTCACTTGGTTTCACACCTTAAAAATACTCAAATTATAAAATTTTCAAATTTTAGAAATTAAAAACTATCTTCTTTTCATTTATATTTTTCTTTCTTTTATCTTCATCCTTTCTTTATCTTTCCCTTTTTAAACATTTGATTTCTTTTTAAAATCCCCTAGTTATAAAAATTTCAAATTTTTATTTTTTTAAAAAAATATTTTTCTTCTCTTTATTTCTATTTCTCTTTTATTATTTCTCCTTTCTTTCTATTTCCTTCCCTTTTTTTCTTTGGTTCGTGTTCTGTTTCTTCAGTGTGAGAGTGTGAGACTATGAGAGTGCCTAGGCGTTGGCATGTGGGGGCAACAGGGTGATTGTAGACAAGAAGGATCTTGTTTGTAACGTGGGGCCACAAATGGCAAGCCAATTTGGCTGGTTAAAATTGACTAGTGAGTAGCAGTGTTCAGATGGCATAGCTAGTCTGTTGGAGTCCAATTTTCAACCAAAATTGCTAAATTTTGGTTTAAAGAGTGGGTTGGAGAGTATAGTGGAGATGATCTTAGAGCATCTCCAAAAGAATGGCCAAACGCTTCTCTAAACTAAAATTTGACAAGTTTGATGAAAAAATAGGCTCCAACAGATTGGCCATTTGAGTGGCTAAGCCATCTGACTGGCCAAAATGTTGTTCCCGTTGGCTATCCGTGGGCTCCACATTAGCTTCATTCTCCCCATCGCAATGGATTTCTTCGATAGCATGTAACGCCCCAAAATTTCACAATTTCAAGTCTATTGAATGTCCTTAAGAAAATCAACTTACAAAATGTTCATCAAGCGACAACATCTTACGACAAACAAAATATAGCTCAGAGGCTATTTTATTACGCTGAAAATAATCTAACAAAATGAAAGACTGCAAAATGATGAACATCTTGCTACTAGAATCACACCTTGACTGGGACAGATTATTCTAAACCTTCTTCTTCGACAAACTCAACATCTAAAAAGGGGTTTTTCAATAAGGATGAGTACAAAACGTATTCAACAAGCCACTGAATGCAACATAAATGCAAAAGTAATATCAAATGATAGGCATATGGCTTGTTTTGCATAAAAGTACATTTTAGTAGTTAAGCATTTATGGTGAACAGGTTTAATGAATAGAAAGTAAATAATATGATAAACCATTCACAACCTCGAGTAGCACAATTGTACTCACTCGCACAACAGTCCTTAAGAAACTAGTCAACATTCACATTCAAGTTAATTTATACTAACTGCGGAGAACATCACTTAGATCGCCCATAACAGTAGGCACAACTTTTCAAAAAGATTGTACTCTAATCATAGGTGTACAAACTTATAAACAATGCAAGAATTCAGTAGATCTTTACTAAATTCTTACCAAAACCCTTTGAAATAGATTGTCTCAATAGAAGGACAACCACACTAGGTTTTGTCGACGCTCCAATGCTTGGATTACGTAGACCCCCTTTTATGCCATTGTGTCTAATCAATAAAAAGGAACAAGGCATCCTTTCTTCTCGGCTCTCCTGACCCACCACTTGGTGCATCCTGCTGAACCGACCTATATGTCAGGTTAGGCATTACCCACTAGAATTTCGGCTTGTGCGGAAATGCTTTGTAATAGATCCCATAGACTACTCCTTATAGTGCCCTAGGTGCTACCAACCAGTACATTCGCTTGCACCCGGAAACCCACTTTTACCATTAGCTTAGACATTTTCCAAACATTGCTTCCATCTTTTGGAACCATGAGAAGAGACATGTCTAGGTACATATAGAAGAATAAAGTAGCCATTCTAGTCTACGACTCATTTTGTAGCAATACTAAGCAAGTGTGTCAATACTTGGGCACTAACTAATATTGTAGTATTCATGCGACAAGGTAAAATGGATCAACAACATGGCTTGGGTTTTCACAAAAAGGTCAAGGGATCTAAATAAATATAAATGTAGGTTTTAATTGGACTAATGCAATTAATTCCGATGTGTTATAGAAATAACTACTTTGAAAACATGGGTTCAATATGTTCAAGGCATGGGGTGTGACTTGCCTGTCTCAACAAAAGACAAAGACGGCTCCTCGAAAAAGAGTTAGGCTCCTCGACAGCTTCAAACCCTAAAAGCACGCAAAACAAGGAAATCACAATTAAAAGTAGGAAAATAAATAGTACAATCATGAAATTAAATTAGTTCATGTTGTAGAGAAAATTATGAGGGTTAAAATGGAATTTGAATGGATGAATTTATAGTTAGGATGTGAAAGATATGAATTTTTGAAGTTTGAATCAATTCTAGAATTAATTTTGAACTGAAAAAAAAAGAAAAGGTCCACGGTAGACTGAGTCCACGGTGAACTCACGCACGTGCGTTGTGGATCGAGCGGCTCACGGCCATCGGATCTCGATCGAATGGTGCAGGGCAAGGCGAGAAGCTTAAGTGATGATCAACGACTAGGATTAAAACGTAGCGAATCAGTACGATAGATGCACCAGAACGAGCCACGTCACAGATTTAATCAGGGCCACATGATCTAGATCAGATGACTGAGATCTGATCCGGCACGCGAGCGCATTGCCGGCGGTGACGGAGCATGGTGGTGAGGGATTCTGGCGACGGTGAGTGGTGACTTTGCAATCTAAGGTTAGGAGTGGAGCCAGAATAGGATGAGGATCAGTCTAGTACCTGAGATAGTCACTGGTGACGACGGACGGTGGCCGGCGGTTAGCGGTGGTGGAAGAGATCCCTCGGGTTGACGACTCGGACGAAATCCGGTGATGGGGAGGCCGAACAGGGTCGATGCCGAGGACGAGGAGGTGGTGGTGGTCACGATAGTGCGGGTGGCGAGGATTGGCAGGGTCATCAGTGGTGAGGTGAGGCTGCCGGAGCTAAAACAGAGCGGCGGAGGGATTTCTAGAGATCACTGGTGATAAGACGATAATCGACGAAGCTAAGGGTTGGAACGGGTTCGTGGGATTGAGGCGAAGGGTTTTGTAGGGGTGGGGGAGCTGGAGATCGTGAGATAAGGTGTTAGGGTTAGCGGTGGCTTCAGGATTTTGGGGATTCCGGTAGGAGTTCAAGTTAGGGCCGATGGAGCTAACAGGTGGTGTCCATGGGTCAGTGACGGCAGCGAGCACGCAAGGCTGGCAAGAAGAGTACATGTGGCAGAAAGGGTGGGATGTGCGCGCGAGCGAGGGACGACACTGATAGGCGGGGCCCGGTTGTCAGTGAGAGGGCGCGAGTGGGCTGGGCCACGGAGAGAGATCGGAGGGAGGCGGCCCAACAGGAATTTATATCCATTTTTCAATTAAAATAATTGCTGAAAGTCATTTGTAATTTCTATGCTAGTTGTAAAAGTTTTAAAAATTTTGATAAAATTCCTAAAATATTCTTTTGACTTGGAGAATTTAACAAAAAAATTATCAACTCAAAATGTGGATTATTTCTTAAGATTTTTAATTCTTTTAATTCTTTTCACACTTTAAATAATTATTTTCTCAATTTTTTATTTTCTCAAAAAATAATATTTGGCAAAAATTAAGGGTGTTACATAGCCTGCGGTTGCGGCTGGATTTTCAAAGGGATGATCTCCATCCCATGGGTAGCAACATCGGCCAACGGCCCGTTGTCGGTGCCGGTCTGCCACTCGTCGTCGGCGCCGACCTATGGAAACTCCACCGCTCGACGCCTAGGCACAAGCCGGCGCTGCATCGCCTAGTTCCCCGGGTAGGAAAAGAGAACGAAAGAAAGAAAGCGAGGAAAGAGAAAGGAAAGAGAAGGAAGAAAAAGAAAAAAGAAAAAATAAAAAAAATAAAAATAAAAAATAGAAAAGAGAAAAGATAAAAGAGAAAAGAGAAAAAGAAATAAAAGAATTTTTTTTAAAATTTGCAAATATTTTGAGATTTTAAAAGGGGAGTAAATTGTTTAGAGAGTTGGGAATAGAGAGATTGTTGGAGTACATAGCAGATTTGGAGATGAATATTTTTGGAGAGTTGGCTAAATAAATAAATAGAGAGATTTTTGGAGATGCTCTTAGCTAACTCTCTAAATAGATTCCTCTCTATATTTACTGCACACTCCAAAAGACTCTCCATTTCTAACTCTCCAAATCCTAACGACTAGTTCCTATCTAAAAATATGCACTCTTCATCCACTCCAGTACCGATCCAATCCAACAAGCAACAATCCCAAGTCTCACACCCATCAAAGCTACTTAGATTTTCGCTAAGACTAGCCATAATGTACCATGAACATACCTAACTCACCAAGAAATACTGAACACATAAATTTCCACCCTCAGGGACAAAACTATTAGTAATACTAACAATTATTAACAATAAAAATGAATAAACTAGATAAAAAAGAAAATAAATATGGGATTAACCATTTTTCCAAAGAAATAGGTTGTTTACACAATATTGTCTTCCGCCCCCCATTCGATCACCACGATGAACACCACCAGTAGCAGAGTTGTCACAACTCACAACAAATAAAGAATGGTCATCTAGCTGATCATTACAAAGTGACCGCATATCACAAATTCACCAAAACACCTATCTAAATCGATTCAGTCACCACATGTAGGCCCAAGAAATTAACCACCAACACGGTTCATTGCAAGATTCATGAAATGAGAATGATATAACAATTTATCTCATAAACGCCTGTACAAGCGAAATCACAACAGCCAATCATTCATCGCCATGACATGTCGCACCACTAAAGCCATGACGAGCCATGGCGTGTGGTCAACATGACAGGATGAGGGGTTGGGGGCAAGGGCAAAGGCCACAGAAGAGAAGGGGAGGGGAGCACTTGCTTGTCTTGGAGGCCTCGAGCGGCGTAGTAGCCGAGCGATGGAGATAGAGATGGATGAACGACAGAGGCGTAGGATCGGCGCTGGTGGCCCAAGCAGCAATAGGTTGAGCAATGGAGATGGAGATGAAGATGGCACGACGCGATAGCGATTAGAGAAGAGGATAAGTAGCACGCGACATAGGGGAGAAAAGAACTGCTAACATGGGGCCCACAAAAATAGCCACCCAACTTGGTTAGGGAGACTGTTTGGTCAACTAGATAGCTTGACCATTGGATTAAAATTTTGCCTGGAGAGTTAGATAGAGTCTTTTAAAGATATTCCTACTTCCTATATGTTGAATATGTTTATTAAAAAAAGGTGAATTTAAGATAAATTGACAAAACAAATTGTATAATAGTATATTCCAGCCATTTTTGTCATGTCTGAGAACTTGGCATAGAGTGTACAATGCTGATAAATTAGCCAAAATGAAAAAAATATACATCTAATTATTTTTACAAGTCATTTTGTACCTGTGTGCAATAATCAAGAAATCAAATCAAATACCTTTGTACCACTTATTTATTATGCTTTGAAAAATACGAATAGTTTATTTAAGGGTGGTATTATTTATTTGATAAAAACATATATAAAAAATAAAAATACCTAAAATTTATAAAACGACGTATATTAAAAAGTTGATAATACTAAAATAATTTATAAATAAATCAGAGTTAACAAATCATTCTGCAAATCTGCCTTTTCAACCCGCTTTCTTCGTTCTTGAGTGGCTTCTCAGTTCTCTCACGGGTTTTGGTCACTCCCACAAGATACATCAGCCAGTCAACTGTAAACCCCGAGAAGTGCGTGAGAGAGAAAAATACACCTCTCGTTCTCTCTCTCTAAAAGACTGGGCAGCCGAACGCCAAAAGCACGGCGAGCATGACAGGAAACTAGAGAGAACCATGGCCAGGAAAGCTGAGAGCCCCAAAACCTAGAGAGGGAGGAAAAGATCTATTTTTCCTGCAACTTGAGCCACTGAAGATCATCACGGATTGAAGGGGAGGCCTAGATCAAGTGGTCATGGGGAAGAGGAGGTCTTCCTCCTATCGCAATAATGACTTCTCACTGCTTCTGGTACCGGTGTTCTTCTTGTTCTTGTTTCTTGATGCGTCCATAGACGCCACAGCCGCATCGTCATCGTCCCCAGTAAATACAACACAGGTATCGATCATGACGGAGCTTTCAGCCCTGGTTTTGCTCAGTGCCAGGTGGAACACGAGCGATTCGAATCCATGCCGATGGGATGGGGTCAATTGCTCGAGTTCCAAGTCCAATTCCTTCTCAGTTGTAGCCAACCTTACTTTGTCTAGCTTTAGCTTGTCCAACTCCGCCATCTTTGTGCCCTTATGCTCTCTTGCCACCTTGCAATCCCTTGATCTCTCCAAGAATTCCTTCACCAATGTGTCACACCAATTCTTCACCTCTTCTTGCTCCATGAAGGCCGGATTGCGGTCACTTAATCTCAGCAGCAACCGTCTAGCCACGCCTCTCGGTGATTTCTCTGGTTTCCCCCTTCTGGAAGTTCTTGATTTGTCCTTCAATTCATTCCATGGTGATGTGATAACCCAGCTGAATTCTTTGCCCAATATGAGAAGCTTGAACCTTAGTGGGAACCGATTGGTTGGTGATGTTCCTACGGGCATGGTTCTGTCTCTAGAGGAGTTGGTGTTGTCTAACAATAATTTCAGTGGTAACATTCCGAGAGCTTTATTCAATTACCAAAATCTTACCATTCTGGATCTTAGTCAGAACAGTCTGACGGGTGATGTCCCAGATGAGTTTTTCAAGCTTCCCAAGCTAAGGATTTCACTCTTATCAGGTAATGGACTGAGTGGCAATATACCTGGGAGCATGTCAAATGTGACTAGCCTCTCTCGGTTTGCAGCTAATCAGAACAATTTTACTGGCTCTATCCCTAGTGGTATCACCAAAAATGTGAAGATGCTGGATCTGAGTTACAATAGTCTTAGCGGAGTAATCCCCTTCGATATTCTTAGTCCTGTGGGATTGGAGACTGTTGATCTCACCGGAAATAAGCTTGAAGGGCCCATCCCCAGCACCTTCTCTTTGACCCTCTATAGATTGAGGTTTGGTGGCAACTTTCTCAACGGAACCATCCCAGGCACCATTAGTGATGCATTGGCCTTGTCTTATCTTGAGTTGGATAACAATCAGTTGATTGGAAGCATACCTCTGGAACTTGGCAAATGCAAGAACTTGTCCTTGTTGAATCTGGCATCAAATAAGTTTCAGGGTCCAGTGCCTGATGCAATCAACAAGCTTAACAAGCGGGTAGTTCTGAAACTCCAATCGAACAATCTGGATGGACCTATCCCAATTGTACTTTCTGATTTGGCTAGCCTGAGCACATTGAATCTGAGTCATAATTCTTTCATTGGAGAGATACCAAGAGAAATCGGCAATCTGTTGAAGCTTTCTATTTTAAATTTGCAAGGCAACATGATCCATGGCAGCATTCCAAATTCAATCAGATTATTAACTTCTCTAATTGAACTCAATCTGGGGAATAATTACCTGACGGGTACCATCTCAATGATGCCGGTAAAATTGAGTACTCTTCTTGATCTTAGTCACAATAATCTCAGTGGATCTATTCCTTCAGATATTCAATTTTTAACTGACCTAGAGATTCTTGATCTCTCATACAACAACTTGTTTGGTGAGGTGCCAACCTCTCTTTCAAAGCTACAAAGCTTGACACAGCTGGTTCTTTCTTATAATCACTTTTCTGGGTCCATTCCTATGTTTCGTCAATGTGTGGATATTACTACCACTGGAAACCCTGATCTTACAGATGGTACAGGAAATAATGATAACACTCCTGCAAATGGTAAGAGAAGGACACACCATGCAGTCATCATTGTCATTGCTATTAGTGGTGCTTTTGTTGGATTGTGCTTGCTTGCTGCTATTGTTATGATTTCATTTTCCAAAAGGATTTACCGTGTTGAAGACTCTCATTTGGTGACTTTTAGTAGTGGCCATCGTTCAAGTCAGATCGACTTCGTTCTCACTAGAAGAGAAGATAAACAAGCATGTTTGGATTGCAAGGTGATATCTGGAGAGAGTGTTGTGCCCCAACATAATCTTGCGGTGGCTGACTTTCGTTTTCGGATCCGTACCCATAGGGATAAACAAGCCAAAATTGCGAGGACGAAGTGGTGGAAACTCAAAGGGGAGACATCCGAAGTTTTTAAGGAAAGAGTTTCTGTGGAGGGCGCTTGGTCCGAAGAAGAAGATGCAAACAACATGTGGGTGAAGATGGCAACTTGTATTAGGAAGGTGGCGTCAGAAGTGTTTGGAGTGACCAAAGGGAGCAAAGGTGAACCTAAAGATACTTGGTGGTGGACCGAGGATATTCAAAAGGCAATAAAGGAGAAGAAAGAATGTTACAGGAGCTTGTTCCATGACAGGAGCGTGGTCAACATAGAGAGGTATAAGGTAGCAAAGAAGACTGCTAAGCGAGCTGTGAGTGAGGCAAAGGGTCGAGCCTATGATGATCTTTACCGAAGACTAAGTACAAAAGAAGGGGATAAGGATGTCTACAAGATGGCTAGGATTCGGGAAATGAAGATAAGGGACCTCAACCAAGTTAAATGCATTAAAGATGAGATGGATCAACTCTTGGTGAAAGGACAAGACATCAAACAGAGGTGGCAGAGGTATTTTGACAACCTTTTCAATGGTGAGAATGAGACTATGGACACCCAATTGGATGACTCCTTTGATGATTTAAATAGATGCTTTGTACGCAGGATGCAAGAGTCGGAGGTGAAAGAAGCTTTAAAGAGGATGAAAGGGGCCAAGGCGATGGGTCTGGATGGTATTCCAATAGAGGTGTGGAAATGCCTTGGGGATATTGATATCGTTTGGCTAACCAAGTTGTTCAACCATATTTTTCGATCAAACAAGATGCCCGATGAGTGGAGGAGGAGTACATTAGTACCAATCTTCAAGAACAAGGGAGATATTCAAAGTTGTACCAACTATCGAGGGATTAAGCTCATGAGCCACACTATGAAGCTTTGGGAGAGAGTTATTGAGCATCGCCTAAGAGGAATGACGCATATCACCATGAACCAATTTGGATTCATGCCTGGAAGGTCAACCATGGAAGTAATTTTTTTAATAAGACAGGTCATGGAGCGGTATAAGGAGAAGAAGAAGGACTTGCACATGGTTTTTATCGACTTGGAAAAGGTCTATGATAAAATACCTAGGAATCTCATATGGTGGGCATTGGATAAACATAAAGTCCCAACAAAGTATGTTACGCTCATTAAGGACATGTATGACAAGGTTGTGACTAGTGTCCGAACAACTGATAGTGATACAAATGTTTTCCCGATTAACATAGGACTACATCAAGGTTCAGCTTTGAGCCCTTACCTATTTGCCTTAGTGATAGATGAGGTCACGAGTGATATACAAGGAGATATTCCTTGGTGTATGCTTTTCGCTGACGATGTAGTTCTAGTAGATGAAAGTCGGGAAGGAGTAAATAGAAAGCTAGAGTTATGGCGTCAGACCCTAGAGTCAAAAGGATTTAGAATTAGCAGGACCAAAACCGAGTATATGAGATGTGACTTTGGTACTACAATTAGTGAGGATGGAGATGTAAGCTTGGGAGGCCAAGTAGTACCAAAGAAGGACACCTTTCGTTATTTGGGATCGATGCTTTAGAGAGATGGTGATATTGATGAAGATGTTAGCCATAGGATCAAAGCGGGGTGGATGAAATGGCGTCAAGCATCGGGAGTCCTATGTGACAAGAGAGTGCCACAGAAGTTGAAAGACAAGTTCTACAGGACGGCGATTAGGCCTGCTATGTTATATGGATAGAAGTGCTTCGAAAGAAGCTATCCACGTGCCCGAACCGTGATTAGGTCTTTTCCCTTTTAGTGCTCTTAAAAGCTTTTCCCCCCTTTCTCTCTCTCTTTGGTGACTTCTTGTTGGGTTTCAACTCTAGCCTACCCCAACTTGCTTGGGACTAAAAGGCTTTGTTGATGATGTTGATGATGATTTACCGTGTTGAAGACGAAGGACTGCCAGTTGAGGAGGGTGTTTCTCAAATCATCAATGGCCACCTCATAACCATGAACAGTATCCACACCTCTGCAATTGATTTTATGAAAGCAATTGAAGCAGTTTCCAGTCACAAGAACATATTTCTGAAGACAAGGTTCTGCACCTACTACAAAGCTATGATGCCAAATGGTTCAGCCTACTCTGTAAAAAAGCTTAACTGGAGTGACAAGATATTCCAAATTGGGGGCCAAGATAAATTTGGTCATGAACTTGAGGTACTTGGGAAGTTGAGCAATTCCAATGTAATGGTGCCATTGGCATATGTGTTGACAGAAGACAATGCATACATCCTCTATGAGCATGTGCACAAGGGCACTGTGTTTGACATCCTACATGGTGGAAGGTCAAATGTTCTGGAATGGCCTTCACGGTATAGCATTGCTTTTGGGATAGCCCAAGGGCTGACCTTTCTTCATGGCTGCACTGAGCCAGTTCTGCTGCTTGATTTGTCAACAAGGACTGTCCACTTTAAGTCAATGAATGAACCTCAGATTGGAGATATTGAGCTTTGCAAAATTATTGATCCTTCCAAGAGCAGTGGAAGCCTTTCAACCATTGCTTGCACAATTGGTTATATTCCACCAGGTAATAGACTATACTTGCGCTATTTAAGCACCAAATTACCAACTTAAGCAATTAAGCTGGTACTGTTGAAAGCTATTATTTCTGTTGTTTTGTGATGATACAAACTATATTTTGTTTGTAGAAAAATTATCAAGTAATTTGGTCGAGGCAAATCTGTTTGAGCATTTACCGGCAAATTTTGATTGACCATAGTCCTGTCTAAACTCAAACACTATTTTGTTTTCTGAAACTTCTGGATGAAATATCTTTTCTTTATTTAATCCTCTTGGTTCGGATTCACACAATAACATGGTTCGTTATCTACTACATTTGCAGTATGTCATCCAAACGAAGTACCTCCTATTCTTGACTAGTCTAACATATAAGATCTTGTCCTTCAGTAGACTAGCAAAAAGTGATTTAATGCTTTCTGAAATCCATAGGTGATCAGACATGTACTAAAGCTAAATTTCATTGAATTATGGTTACAGAATATGCTTACACTATGAGGTTGACGATGGCTGGCAATGTTTATAGCTTCGGAGTTGTCTTGCTGGAGCTTTTGACTGGGAAACCATCGGTCAATGATGGCATCGAATTAGCCAAGTGGGCTCTCAGTCTTTCAGGTAGCCCTGATCAAAAGGACCAAATCCTTGACACCAGGGCGTCAAGAACTTCAGCTACTGTTCACAGCCAGATGTTGTCGGTCCTGAACATAGCTCTCTCTTGCGTTGCACTCTCTCCAGATGCTCGGCCGAAGATGTGCAAAGTCTTGAGGATGCTGTTCAATGCAAAATGAACCGGCATGATATGCTTTGGTAGCTTAGATAGGTTCTGAATGGAGTTTGATCATTTTGCTTAGCTTGTGGATGCCAGCAATCAGTATACAGAGGTCATTGTATATTACCATAGCGCCATAGTTCAAGGTAGATTATTAGATAGATTATCATATGCCTGAAAAATTTAGTAGTCGGCTATCTGTTTTGGAATGAATCAGGAATTGAGTTCTCTTGTGCTATATCATCATTTACCCTTCTACCCTACTATATAACTAGTGAAATTGAGTGTATTGGACCGGAAACGGCGACCAGAGGGGGGGGTGAATGGGAGCTTTTAAAATTTCAGACTAAAAATAGTCTTTTGTTTTAATTCTGTCTTCTGCGGAACAGGCTTCGAACACACCCTTCGAATTACTGGTTTGGAGGTATTTCACAACTCCGAAAACATGCTTCGCAAGGAGCAAAAGTTCGAAACCAAGAAGACTTTGCTCCACCCATAAACCCAAAAATTCAGCTTCTGCTAAGTCAGTGCAGTCTTCGCACACAGAGTGACTTCGTGCAGGCTTCGCACTTCACCCTTCGCAAGAGCGGACTTCCCTCTGAGGGCTTCGACCAAATACTCAGCGACAACAACTGGTGCTGGGCTTCGTACTTCGGAGGTCAAAACGCACACAAAACAGACTTCGCTAAGGGCTTCAACACGGGAAGAAAACGGGCTTCGATCAGTGCTTCGCTAGTAATCAGCGAGGTCTAGCCCCCAGTTTACACAGAGCGAACACACACTGAAAAACACACTTCGCTCAAAAACACACTTTGCCCAAATAGGCTTCGGTGTACTACCTCAAGTCAATCGAAGTGACACACAAGAGATCGAAGCATGCAGCGAGGTATGCAAACAAGCTCAAGCAGAAAATGAACACATAATCAAGACTTCGATGCTTGAACAGGGAACACAGAAATTGAACTCACAGGATGAATACAGAGAGTGTGGTGGCTAGCACAGGAGTTCTACAATGAATGCTCAAAGTGTTAAATGTGACCTACCCAGCCTCCACTATTTATATTCACTATTCACCCATGTGAATTGACTACTTTACCCATAGGGTTTACATTGGTTTTGTCTCATCATAACAGAGGGGTACAAAAGGTAGTCTGCTTTATTTGAAGGCTTCTCTTGTCAGCTTTGCAGAGGGGACATCGTCAGCTTTTTGCAGAGCAGACACTGTCAGCCTTTACAGTCTTGGACCCTTCTGAAGCCCCCCTTCGCACGCGAGGGATGCGGTAGCTTCGGTGAGAAGCCTTGAGCCTGACGGCTTTCATTTCACCGAAGTCAGCCTTCGATACAGTGACGATTTTGAGCCGAAGCCGTCAAAGCCCTTGGGCCTTCGCACCAACACCTTTGGAGTGGACCACCACGACTTCGCAGCTTCTCCCAGCTCGAACTCCGTCAGTCCGTGTACCGAAGCCATGCATGACTGAAGTACCTCAAGTCAACCTCTCTCCGGAGTCAGCCTCGCTCCGGAGCCTGTTTCACTCCGAAGCCCCACCTTCGGAGTACCACCCTTCGAAGTCCCTCCTTCGTTCAAGGCCTCCGCATGAAGCATTCCATGAGCACTTCGTCGCAGTGTCTCTCCTCGAGCACACTCCTCGACTAGCCTCACCCGGACCATGCCTTTGATGCACCTCGACTTCTGAGACCTTCGTCGGGTATACCTTCGAGTGTCTCCCTCTGGAGCACACTTCGAACGCCTTGCTTCATTGCTGAGTACTTTGTCCACCATACTCCGAAGTCACTCCATTCGGAGTACCCTTCGAAGTTCCTCGCCTCCGAGGACTTCGTCTCGGGGTACCTTCACCCGGAGTCATGCTCCACACTTACTGCCTTCTCCTGGCGCACTTCGACCCGAGGTCCGACCTCGATCCCTTCACAGCCTTCGTGACGGAGCTCTCTGCTCCCCTGGCATCAAGCCTCCCGCTTGACCTAGGTTCACTCGGTACGAACCGTCCGTCACCTCCGAAGTCCCATGCGCACCACAGACAAACAGACAAGTGTATCCAGTACCCCGGAGACCTCTTCGGGTAAGCAACCTTCGGCACACACTCCGGTGTACCGCCCAAAGTACCGAGACCTTCGGTACAGCCAATCATCGTGTACTGTCGGACCCCTCCGACAGACACACTCCGCTGCAACAGCTGCAGCAACCAGAGCCCACCGAACCCTTTGGTGAAATAGCCTCCGAACCCCTTCAGAGGGACCCCTTCGAATCAGAGGGTAAAATCTGTCAATCACTCATCACAGACTCTGAAACCAACCCTTGGTTTCTCAATCTCCCCCTTGATGAGTGCATTGACAACCAAATTCAATTTCAAGAAAATTTGAAAAATTTCAGCTCACAAGTGACCATAAAAACTCAAACCGAGCCAAATCATGTCACTTGACAAAAGAATTTTTCTCCCCCTTTTCAAAAGAGTAAAAGCCCCTTCGGCAAAAAGAATTTTCCTCCCCCTGAGTTAATTTTTGCAGCAGAGAACTCAACAATTTCTCCCCCTTTGGCAATGCAAGCATCAAAGAGCATGTAAAAGATGCATAGCTTCGAAATGGACATAATTGCAAAGACATATAAAGCACAAATATGCCAATATTAATACCAATTGTCATGTGCTCAGCTCAATTTAACAGTCTCTAAAAAACATGATGACAACATGTGATTTTATCATTTGAAATAAAAGCATCACCACTCAATCAAGGTAACTAGACAAGTAAAAGTAAGGACTGCGCAAAGCTAGTCAATTTCTACTCTAGACAGACAAGTCTAGTTCAAGTGGAGCATTTAAAAGCAAACTTGATGATCAATGAATGTTGTTGTTCTTTTCATAATGCCAGGGGTTATTTGTTTGTCTACCTTATACTTTCCAATCAAGCCAAGCCTAGGCAAGAAAGCCATCAGAAGCTTAAGGCGGTGATTTTGGCATACACTACACTATCCCAGTTCAGTCCAATGTGCAATGGTAAGCAGTCTAGAAGAGGGTAGTGCGACAAACAAACCCACCTGCATCTTTTTGCTTTGAAGGATGCAAATCATGGATTTTTGGAAATTTGATTAAGTGAACAAATTGTTTAGCACTTGATGAATATCCATGAGTATTTAGAACAATTGTTGCAAGTTGCAATGTTTAGCATTCAAAGAAAAGGTGTCTTGCTATCAAGCAGATAAAAGATAGCTAAAGCAGTCCTGCCTAAACATGCTAGATTCAAGACTAAGCAGTGAGCATGATTTGATTTTGGAAAGAAAAATCATGCACATAATGTTTTAGATATATTAAATAGAGCTGAACTAACATGATTCATGAATTATAATCTGGCATATAAGTGCAAAAGATGTAAATGCAATTTCACACACGATGAGCATACACAAGACAATTAAAATCTGCTCCCCCTTACAAAATGCCGTAAGAGTGACAAATACCAAGTTCCCCACGCAAGTAGGCAAATCGAGAAGCATCGAGGGGTTTTGTGAAAATATCGGCTAGCTGGTGTTGGGTATCAACATATTGAAGTTCAATATCACCCTTCTCATTATGATCTATGATAAAATTATATCGCACATCAATGCGTTTGGTTCTGGAGTGCTGAACCGGGTTGTTTGCAATACAAATAGCACTAGTGTTATCACAGAAAAGTGGAACACTCTTATAATCTAACCCGAAATCCCGCAAAGTGGAAACCATCCACAAAATCTGAGAGCAACAGCTAGCTCCAGCAACATATTCGGCCTCAGCCGTTGATTGTGCAACACTAGATTGTTTGCGGGAAGACCAGCAAACCAGAGAAGTACCCAGAAAATGACAAGTACCAGAGGTACTTTTCCTATCAATCCTACACCCAGCCGAATTCGAGGGTATGTTTGAGATACCTGAGAATGCGCTTTACCGCTTGGCGGTGCGAAGCTCGTGGTGAAGCCTGAAAACGAGCGCACAGACACACAGCGAAGTGTATATCCGGCCTCGTAGCAGTCAAGTAGAGGAGGGAGCCAATCATGCTTCGGAACTCCTTCTGATCTACGGCTTCTCCATCTTCGTCAGGGTCCAATGCTACAGATGTAGCCATTGGAGTGGCGAGGGGCTTTGCATCGGACATGTCAAATTTCTTGAGCAGGTCCTTGGTGTACTTCGTCTGGTGAACGAAAGTACCTTGTTTGCTTTGCTTGATTTGCAAACCAAGGAAAAAGGTGAGTTCACCCATCATTGACATTTCAAATTCCCTGCTCATGGTATCTGCAAACTCGGCAACCAAAGCATGAGAAGAGCCACCAAAGATGATATCATCCACATAAATCTGTACTAGGAGGAAATCTTTGCCATGCTTGAGAGTGAACATGGTTTTATCAACAGATCCCATCAAATACCCCCGCTTAAGTAGAAAAGACTTAAGTCTGTCATACCATGCCCGAGGGGCCTGCTTGAGTCCATAAAGAGCCTTATGAAGTTTAAGGACTTTATGTGGGTATTTGGGGTTTTCAAAACCAGGGGGTTGTTTTACATAAACATCTTCTCCTATGAAACCATTAAGAAAAGCACTTTTGACATCCATTTGATAGAGTTTTAATCACTGGGATGTCGCAAAGGCAAGCAAAATCCTAATGGCCTCAAGACGAGCAACAGGTGCAAAAGTTTCAGTAAAATCAATCCCTTCTAATTGAGAATAACCCTGAGCTACAAGTCTAGCCTTGTTTCTAATTATAGTCCCATCCTCCCCTTGTTTGTTTTTGAAAATCCATTTTGTTCCAATGAAATAAACATTTGGTGGAGGATCAACTAAAGTCCAGACTTGGTTTCTCTCAAAATTTTCAAGTTCTTTATGCATGGCATTGATCCAACTAGAATCAGAAAGTGCATGACTAACATCTAAAGGCTCGAAAGAAGCAACAAAAGCGGAATTAATGAAATGAGCATTAGAACGTGTTACCCTTTTATCAAGCTCACCAATGATCTACTCGGGAGGATGCATCCTTTGAACATTGTGTGGAGCCTCACGGCGGGATGCAGTCTCTCCCTCAACTTGTGCGTTGAAGTGGTCCAAGATGACCGACGTCGAGGTAGTTGCTTCGAGACCTTGTGCCGAAGTGGTTGAAGTGGGGTCGACTTCGGGGGTTGATGTCGAGGGTAGTACGGGTTCATCCTCGAAATCTCCGGGATCTTCTTCGAAGATGGTCTGTTCCATGTCGTGTTCATTTGCCTGTTCAAAAGTGGAACTAACAGAGGGGGTTGCTTCATCAAAAGTCACATCACATGACTCGATGACAGTGTTAGTCTTCAAATTATAAACACGATAAGAATGACCATGTGTAGTATAACCCAAAAAGATCCGATCAAAAGAACGCGACTCAAATTTGTCCAAATTACCACGTTTTAGGATAAAGCAACGACAGCCAAAAACTCGAAGATGAGTAACCTTGGGCTGTCTCCCAAAACGTAGCTCATAAGATGTCAAATTCAAAATTAAGCGCAAGAAGATTCGGTTTGAGATGTAACAAGCAGTGTTCATGGCCTCAGCCCAGAATTTTCTAGGAGTCCTGTGCTCATCGAGCATCGTCCTAGCCATAGCATCGTCCTAGCCATCTCAACCAAAGTGCGGTTCTTTCTCTCAACAACACCGTTTTGTTGAGGAACCCGTGGAGCAGAGAATTGATGTTCTATGCCATGCTCCATGCTAAAGTCAACAAAGAGACTGTTCTTGAACTCAGTGCCATTATCACTTCGAATGAATTTCAATACACTAGGGAGTTCAGTGAAAAGTCTCAAAGCCAAGCTCCGAAAGTGTGAAAACACACCATCCTTACTGGCAAGAAAGAAGACCCAAGAGTAGCGAGAGAAATCGTCGACAATGACTAACACATACCACTTGCCGCCTAAAGAACTAACCCGAGAAGGAACTACAGTGTCCATGTGGAGAAGTTCTCCGGGTTGTTCAGTCATCACTGTGGTGACTGGCGAGTGCGAAGCGGCAATCATTTTTCCATGTCAACAAGGAGCGCAAACTAAATTCTTCTCAAATTTGAGCTTGGGCAATCCTCGGATCAGACCTAGGGCACTCAAACGAGAGAGCAACTCAAAGCTCATATGCCCTAGCCTCCTATGCCACTTCAAAAGCTCAGAAGTAGAATGTGCAACAAGACAATGAGAAGAACCAGATGATTCAGAAAAATCAGCTCCAAAAACTCTCCCAACTCTAAAGATCTTGCAAACAACAACGCCATGAGAATTGAGTACTTGCGAAGTATCGCGATGGAATCGCACTTCGAAGCCCTCATCAAGCAACTGAGATACAGAAAGCAAATTGTATCCCAAGTTTTCAACCAAAGCAAAATCTTTGAGAGTGAAATTCGAGTTAATTCTTACCACACCTTTACCTTTCACTCTACGCCTTCGATTGTCGCCGAAGGTGATATGTTCCCTTTGCTTAGTTGTGGTGAGGCTGGAGAACCATGTTGCATCTCCGGTCATATGGTGCGAACAATCGGAGTCCATGATCCACGTGTCCTCCAAGCCTCGGTTTGTCGCTTACACATGATAAGAAAATCTCGATCGCTTAGTGCTGGGGTGAGTGAAAATATGACGAGGCATCCAGCACTGAGTGATACGAGTAGTAGGCACAGTAAAAGTAAACTCTCTACGCACAGGATAATCAGAATGATGCAAAGTGCGAGGTCTACCTACATGCTATGATCTAACAACATAACGAGGTCTCCTACTCTGATGAGGTACAAAGCTACTCGCCCGGGGTCTACCACCATATGGAAAATGGTGAACACCTCGAGAAGCAAAACCTCTCCGAGAAGCACGAGGAGCCTTAAAAACAGGAGGATAGTAAAACTCAGACTCATGCATACCTAAAGATGGGTAATGCATGTCCTGGTAACTCATCGCCTGAGAGCGTCGCTCATCCTTGATGCGACGAAAACAGAACCCAACCAAATGACCCATCTGCTGACAATAGGAACAATGAAAAAATCTCCTAGGGCACTCTCATGGGTCATAGGAGCAATCCTCACAGGCTCCTTGGGCTTCTGCTAAGTGGTTTTCTTGGGAGGGATTTTCTTGGTGGGAGGAGTGGTTTTCTTTGGAGTTCGGGTAGGCTTTTTGGCTGATGGAGTGTCTAACAGAGCTCTCTCTTTCTCTAGGGTAGTGGGTGAGGTAAAAACAATTTTGTTTTCACTATCTGGAGGAATCCTCTCAAAACCCAAACCTAGAGCTAATCCTACTCTGTCAGCACACATCTTGGTCTTGGCCAAGAGCAAATCCATCCTACCCTTTCCCTTAGTGCATTTGTTAACCACAGAAAGAAGGTACTCATTTTCAGTCATAAGGTTTCAGCTCGCTCTCTAACAGTGCCTAGCTGGTCCTTAAGGGTTATACAAGTGTCACACACAGGCTGCAAATCCTTAGAACTACCGGTCCTCTCCAATCTAGCCTCTAAATCATGAACATTCTTATCACGTAAATTAATGCTCTCGCGTAATAAGGAACAGTTCATGCATTCAATTGTATCATGAGGTCTAGAATCAACCACCAAAAGCTGCTTCTGTGCAGTCTCAAGTTCAGATAGAGTTTGAGCATGTACAGATCGCAACTGAGCAAGCTCACCCATGACAATAGTACAAGATTCACATTCAACATCATTAACTTTAGACTTAAGCATGACATAATCAGTAGAAATAGATTCTAGCCTAAGTTTAAGGTCTTTTCTTTCTCTAGCGGCTTGCACAAGTAATCTATCCTGACCAAGAACTACTTCATTCAGCTCATCTAATTTTATTGAAAGTTGGTCATAGGATAGAGGTACCTCAGATGAGTCAAGCTCATCGCCGCTGTGATCGCTGTCGGCCATGAAGCAAAGGCCGGTGAAATCTCGTCCCTTCTTGTCCTTCTCCTCCTTCCTTGGAGACTCCTCCTCCTCAGAGCTCGACTCCTCAGTTGAGGAAGTGTCGATGTCGCTGAGTGCAGCAACAAATGCTTTGGAAGCGGTTTTGGCTACTCTCTTAGCCACCTTGCCACGCTTGCCCTTCACAAAGGGTTTCCTCTCCTTCTTGTGGTATTTGGGGCGCTCACTCTCATCTCTCTTCTTGAGTTTTGGGCAATTGACCTTGATGTGAGAAGTGTCGCCACACTCAAAACAACTACTAAAACCACTTCTCCTCTGATCCCGTCTCTCATGGTGAAAACGGGTGAACCTTCTGGCAATGAGAGCAAGCTCATCATCATCGAGAGTATCCACCTGCTCCTTAGTGACAGAGACCAGGGAGGACAAAGCAAAACCATCTGCAAGAACACAAGTGCCAGATGTGCTTGGTTCTGCAGTGGTGCCACGACTAGTGCTAGAAACCAATGCCAATGGCTGTGACAAAGAGTTTCTGTGCACTGCAGGAGATGCCTTGGCAATCTCTGTGGACTTAAGCTTGCTGAAGAGCTCATCACAGGTCAATGTGTCATAACCTGCGGACTCCTCAATGCTGGATATCTTCACTTCCCATATGCTACGATCAAGAGCATAGAGAAGCTTGATAGCCCTATCATGATCATTGTAAGCAAGCGTCTCGTTGGACCGCAAGTTACTCACTATCGCATCAAAGCGAGAAAACATGGCATCTATAGATTCACCAGGTGCCTGCACAAACAGCTGATACTGTTGATTGTATATGCTTTGGCGCCTGGCCTTAATCTGTGTAGAGCCCTCATGAAAAATAGTGAGAGTGGTCCAAATTTCCCTAGCAGTCCTAAGGTGCTGCACCCTATCAAACTCACTCCGGCTCAAACCAATGAACAGTATATTTCTTGCCTTGGAGTTGGCATTATACTGATCCTTTTCTATTTGAGAGGTGCGAGTTTCAGGGATGAAGTATTGTGAGTCCACAATCTCCCAAATTGCATTTCCTTGGCTTAGCAAGTAAGCCTCCATGCGCACCTTCCAGTATGCAAAATCAGTCCCATCGAATAGAGGAATTTTACTAACTCTGTCCATGTCGCCAACAGATCACAAAATCGGTTAAGGTCAACTGGTGATCTTAACCCGCTCTGATACCAATTGTTGGACCAGAAACGGCGACCAGAGGGGGGTGAATGGGAGCTTTTAAAATTTCAGACTAAAAATAGCCTTCTGTTTTAATTCTATCTTCTGCGGAACAGGCTTCGAACACACCCTTCGAAGTACTGGTTCAGAGGTATTTCACAGCTCCGAAAACAGGCTTCGTAAGGAGCAAAAGTTCGAAGCCAAGAAGACTTCGCTCCACCCACAAACCCAAAAATTCAGCTTCTGCTAAGTCAGTGCAGTCTTCGCACACAGAGTGCCTTCGTACAGGCTTCGCACTTCACCCTTTGCAAGAGCGGACTTCCCTCCGAGGGCTTCGACCAAATACTCAGCGACAACAACTAGTGCTGGGCTTCGTACTTCGGAGGTCAAAATGCACACAAAACAGACTTCGCTAAGGGCTTCGACACGAGAAGAAAACGGGCTTCGATCAGTGCTTCACTAGTAATCAGCGAGGTCTAGCCTCCAGTTTACACAGAGCGAGCACACACTGAAAAACACACTTCGCTCAAAAACACACTTCGTCCAAACAGGCTTCAGTGCACTACCTCAAGTCAATCGAAGTGACACACAAGAGATCGAAGCATGCAGCGAGGTATGCAAACAAGCTCAAGCAGAAAATGAACACAGAATCAAGACTTCGATGCTTGAACAGGGAACACAGAAATTGAACTCACAGGATGAATACAGAGAGTGTGGTGGCTAGCACAAGAGTTCTACAATGAATGCTCAAAGTGTTAAATGTGACCTACCCAGCCTCCACTATTTATAGGCACTATTCACCCATGTGAATTGACTACTTTACCCCTAGGGTTTACATTGGTTTTGTCTCATCAGAAGAGAGGGGTACAAAAGGTAGTCTGCTTTATTTGGAGGCTTCTCTTGTCAGCTTTGCAGAGGGGACAACGTCAGCTTTTTGTAGAGCAGACACTGTCAGCCTTTACAGTCTTGGACCTTTTTGAAGCCTCCCTTCCCACGCGAGTGGTGCGGTAGCTTCGGTGAGAAGCCTTGAGCCTGACGGCCTTCGCTTCACCGAAGTCAGCCTTCGATACAGTGACGGTTTTGAGCCGAAGCCGTCAAAGCCCTTGGGCCTTCGCACCAACACCTTCGGAGTGGACCACCACGACTTCGCAGCTTCTCCCAGCTCGAACTCCGTCAGTCCGTGTACCGAAGCCATGCATGGCCGAAGTACCTCAAGTCAACCTCACTCCAGAGCCAGCTTTGCTCCGAAGCCTGCTTCACTCCGAAGCCCCACCTTCGGAGTACCACCTTTCGAAGTCCCTCCTTCGTCCAAGGCCTCCGCATGAAGCATTCCATGAGCACTTCGTCGCAGTGTCTCTCCCCGAGCACACTCCTCGACTAGCCTCACCCGGACCATGCCTTCGATGCACCTCGACATCTGAGACCTTCATCGGGTATACCTTCGAGTGTCTCCCTCCGGAGCACACTTCGAACGTCTTGCCTCATTGCTGAGGACTTAGTCCACCATACTCCGAAGTCACTCCATTCGGAGTACCCTTCGAAGTGCCTCGCCTCTGAGGACTTCGTCTCGGGGTACCTTCACCCGGAGCCATGCTCCACACTTACTGCCTTCTCCTGGCGCACTTCAACTCGAGGTCCGACCTCGACCCCTTCGCAGCCTTCGTGACGGAGCTCCCTGCTCCCCTGGCATCAAGCCTCCCGCTTGACCAAGGTTCACTCGCTACGAACCGTCCGTCGCCTTCGAAGTCCCATGTGCACCACAGACAAACAGACAAGTGTATCCAGTACCCCGGAGACCTCTCCGGGTAAGCAACTTTTGGCACACACTCCGGTGTACCGCCCAAAGTACCGAGACCTTCGGTACAACCAACCATCGTGTACTGTCAGACCCCTCCAACAGGCACACTCCGCTGCAACAGCTGCAGCAACCAGAGCCCACCGAACCCTTCGGTGAAATAGGCACAAGGGTGTCTCGATCTTTCGATGAGATGATAACTATGGATTTGGTGGAGTTGACTTTGATGATCTGACTACAAACATGTGACGATGTTGCGCCTTAGCAATCGCTAAACCAACTCCTAGAGGTTATTGACCACGCCAGAGCACGATAAACCTGACCACGAAGGTCTAATTCCTACAAACAATCGAAGAACCAGCAAGAACTAAGATTTGCAATCTGATATTGTGAATAGATGACATAGCATTGACAAAAGTTTGGGGTTCTGTAAGCGGTCTTGGTCCGGTCGTTGGACACAAACAAAGTACATGAAGTTGCAATGATGGTGAACTTTTTAACTAAGAGGACAAGTGTGATTTCAACATCTATAATACCGATAGGATATTCGATCTATTACTCAAAGAGAAGTAGATCGAGTTGCCACCAAATCACGTGATACCACCTGTTGGTGTAGATGACTAGGACGACAGTTTTCTAAAATGTTTCGAGTGGAAGACTTGGCTTAGAGCCGTATTCTTGAATTGTGTGTTTCTATTATGTACAATGCGAAGAGGGGGAGGGTATTTATAGTGGAGCCCTACAGTGGCCCAATACTTCCAAACCCCTCTGACAGACATATGACATACAATGGCCTCCCCTTAAAGACAAGGGTACAGCCCCAATTGCTCTGTCAGTCACTCTGGACTGGGCTGCAGTGTCAGCAACAGCACACACAATCACGATCTTGCCACCAGCCTAGTTTGACTGGACTGGTCCTGTCGCCCGTCTTTGCAGCGGGGCTGCAGTGCCTTTTGGAGGTGCTCCTCCACCCTCTAGTTGGTACCTCGGGCTCGGAGGCCTCTCCGGATTCGGGCCCCGAGCCGAAGATTTCTAGGCCCCAGGTCTTGAGCCCAGGGTGGACCCCTCCTCCTGCCTCGTACTGGACTAGAGGCTCCCCTCCGAAGGGAGTCGGGTTCGGCTTGGCCTCCGTACAATTCTGCTCTGGAGCTAGCGACTCCACTGGCCATCGCCTTGTGGAGCCTCTTCTTCGAACTCCGCTATGCGTCCTTCACGCTCCCATGGTACCATTGGGATTATCTCCCCCAATAGTAGCCCCTCGCTTTCTCTCGATCGACGATCTCGTGCAAAGAAACGGGAGGGAGTGCCAAAAATAATCTTGATGGAATGCCTTACCGAAATCCGAACTCACCAAGGGACTCCTGTCGTGCAGACGCGGAACCCCAGAGGGACCCTAACCGTCACACCAGACGGACCGCCTCCTAGATGCCGTGAAACCCTAATAGGTAGATAGGTCCCGATCTTCCGTTAGGTAAGGATAACTTACAATCGCTACAGCACCGTCTTCGTTGGTTATCAACCACGCAGGGCGCGATTGACCTCGCCACGAAGGCTGGTTCCTGCAAGTGAATCCAAGAACACAAGCAAGAACAGGAAGAACACGAGTCGAATGCCAAATCACAGATGAACTATGATGAGGTGAGGTTTCACAAATGCCGTTGCAGCAGCCAATCGGTCCGGTGCAAGAGTAGGATATAAACACACGAGTGTAGATGCAAGCAAAGCAAAACCTAACCCTAATTATGGCTATCATGAGTATATGGGCGTGGGCAGCCTGTAGGAGGCGCACACGACTCGGACTATGGGCCAACACGGCCTCCAACTCAGTACAAGGTCCAACTTGGCCCAATTCTGCCACGCAGGATTGTTTCCGTCACACAGGACGACTCGAGACTCCAAATGAGGTGAAACCAACGCCAAAAGATCCGTCTTCTCCTTATCTTTCCAGAAAGTCCAAGAACGCACCAATCGGACTTCGTATGAGGAAGTTACGCCCATTTTGGTGCATAGTGGTTGATGTAGTCCGAACCAGCGAATTCTTGACTTCAAATCATCTGTGCGACTCCGTCTTCAACTCCAACTCTCCTATTCCATCTCCCATGTTCCTAAGCAACAAAATATCACTAGTATTCAGAAGCATCCTATCCAAACAAATATTAACATAATTGCTAAGGAAAGAATTAACCATATGGTTCAAGCGACGGGCACGGGCGCGTGTGATTGGTCCTTGTAATTGAATTGTAGGTGGAGGCTCCATGTGTGTATCATGTGAAGTTTTGTCCTCATCAAACCCGCCCAGGGCATTAAGCCCGAAAGCGGTTTTAATGCGATTTTCTTGAACTACATGCTGACGCCTGGGAAGACTTAGACTGACGGGGTATTTAATGAACCTGGCGCCGGCTCACGGGTATAAATCCTCTCCTTTGGCAGCGACCAGTCATTCTCCACCGTCCCGCAAGCCTCACCTATGCCTTGCACCCAGCTGCTGTCCTTGTGCCCATTGAGGAGCCATGCTAAATAGCGTCGGCCTCATGGCTCCAGAAGTGATGAGTCATTGTCAACGATAGTCAAAGAGAACAAAAAAAGAAGAGATCTGCTGGTTCATGGGCCGCGTGTGACTCAGGTACACGGGAAGCAAGCGACTGTCGGGCAGAGGAGGCTACGAAGTCGGGCTGGCCCAATCCGGGAACATGGGCCAGAAGCAGTAGAAGACCCACTGGGCTGTTGAGTAGGGTTGACTCAGGTACACGGGCGGTGAGCGATTGCCAGGCTGAGAGAGCTGCGGAGTCGGGCCGGCCCAATCCGGGTACCTGGTGCAAAGTCGGTGGATGCTTTGTCAGTTTCGGCGCAAAACTGACAACCGTTGATCTTGTATCCGACTGTCCAAAAGAGAAGCCGTAGTCGCTACGAAAACTTAGCTTCCGGATAAGTCATCTGTATCTCTAGGCCCACAGTCAGTCAGTCGTGTCTGTAAAAATTCCTAAGGGCAGTAGAGTCTTTTCCTTTATTCTTGCGTCTGTAAAAACCCTAAGGGGCAGGTGGAATATTTCTAGTGTTGGGAGCCTATAAATAGGACCCCAATCCCTATGGTTTGGACTACCCTTTTGCTGAAATCAATACTACTCCTTTGGGTCACTTTTTGTCTCTTGCATTCTCTCTTCTCTCTCTTGTTGTGCACAACCAGACTGCTGTTCATGGGATTTTAGCTTGCATTTATTTCATTTCATTTGATGCTTTGAAGCTTCTATTCTGTAGAACGTGCACAGCAAATCTGCAGCAACATTTGTTGCTTCATTTCACGTGCACAGGAATTTTTTGCTGAGTGATTTGGCTTCGGTTTGCTTCTGTTCTTCACGAGCAGAGTACTAGTTCTTGCTGTTTGCAAGTAGTACTCCTCCACTGTAGCAACAGTACTCTAGTGTCAGCTTTTTGCTTTCTACTGCGCAGCTTTTTGATCGAAGTTGACAGGCCCTAGCAACTTTTCTGACTGTTTTCTGGCGAAGCCATACTCTCTGTTCGAAGCCCCTCAGCTCCGTGAGGCAGGCTTCGATCTGACATACTCGAAGGCTTCGTTGGAACTTTGAACTTTGTTCTGTGTCCTGAGTTGCTAGCTGCGAAGTACTTTTTGAGCGGACAGCGTCGCATACTTCGAACGACGGTGCGAAGGTACTCCGCCTCGAGCTCTTCGAAGTCCACACTTCGACAGGTTTCGAAGTTGGCTTCGAAGCTTGTCGTTCTGTTAGGCTTCGTTTTGGTTTCTCTGTCGCGTGTCAGCCTTCGCTTCTCTTTTCGAAGGTAGAGTGTAGGCTTCGAATTTGGTGCCTCTCTCGTGTGACAGGCTTCGCTTCTTTGTTCGAAGTTTATCCGTCTGTGTGTTGCGTTCGAAGTTTTTTTCTGTTCGAAGGTTTGGCTTCGAAGTACTTGGTTCGAAGCTGTGTTCGAAGTCTTGCCTTCGAAGTACGTACTTCGAAGCAGGCTCCGACTTTCTCATACTTCACTTCGAAGCACACTTCGATTCCTACTTCGACATTTTCACAACACCTTCGATAGACTTCGACTTCCACCTCCGAACCAGACTTCGACCAGCGAAGCAGACTTCGACCTCCGAAGCAGACCTCGACAGGCGAAGCAGGCTTCGCCGAGTTCCGAACAGGAGACAAATCTGAACAGTAACTTCTCATCTCACTTTATATATACTTAGATCATTTCATTGAGAAGTTTGGCCTGACATGTCCAGTATACTTTGTTTATCTGCCTAGTTGCACTGCTTTGGTAGTTCTTTGTTTAACATCAGTTGCTTCTAGGCTAGATACCTTTAGACTTAGGCTATCTGTTCATTATCTACTGTTTAGTCTTTTGAGGTGCGTTGGGTGTTGGGATCAGGCCATATATTCGAAAGAATTTTTTAAGGCGCCCATTCACCCCCTCTGGTTGCTACTTTCGGTCCTACAAGTGGTATCAGAGCAAGGTTAGGGTTTTTCCATACCTTAACCAGTTCTAAACCCTAGTAGTGACCATGACGTCTCCTGGCAAGGTCCCGTCCTTGAAAGCCTATGGCTATAACTATTGGAAGACTCGCATGCGAGCCTATCTCATGAGCCCGGGTTCGGACATTTGGGACATTTGCGTTCACACCACGTTTGTCATATTGCCAGTCGCTGAGCATGGTACTGCTGGTATCATTGCTCAACATCTGAGCAACAGTAAGGCTGTGAACATTTTGTTTTCTGATTTAGGTCCCACTGAGTTTGAGCGTGTGAGTCATCTCTCCACTGCGAGAGAGATCTGGGCTACCCTCAAGGCACACCATGAGGGAACAGCACAGGTCAAGGCTCGGCTCTATCAGACCTACCGGCGTGAGTACGAAAAACTTCACACAAAAGACGGGTGAATCTGTTGAAGCCTTGTTTGGTCGCTTTCAATCGATCATTAACAAGCTTCGGGACAACAAGGCTGAGGGTGCTCAGTTAGTCTCAGATCACGAGCAGGCGCTCAAGGTTCTCCATACCTTGGACCCAAAGATCTGGGAGATCAAGGTATCCTCTATCGTTGAGAGCACTTCTTACGATACCTTGACCATTTCTGAGTTATTTAGCAAGCTAAAGGCCACTGAGGTAGATATCCAGTTGAGATCAAATCTCACTAGTTTTGGATCAAAGTCCCTGGCCCTTGCTACACCTTCTGTTGATCCCTCTTCTATGAGTTGTGCTGGGTTCTCTTTGATGTCTATCACTGAGGACCAGCTTGAGTTGTTGGGAGATGACGATTTGTGTCTTTTTAACAACTGGGTGCGTCGTGTCTATGACAAGAGAATGTTCAAAAGACACGGCACAAAATCCGGATGCTTTGAGTGTGGTGATCCAGGACACTTCATCGCCGATTGCCCCAAGCGCAATGGTCACAAGAAGGGCACTGGTGGTGACTTCCACGACTCCGGCAAGCACGACAACTCTTCCTTCAACAAGGGCAAGCCGAAGACTCGATTCTTCAAGAAGGCCCTGAAGGACTACCGGCGAGAGAACAAGAAGCGCGACAAGGCCTTCTTCACCGAGATGGAAAAGAGCTACTCCAAGCGGTCCACGTCTTCTTCCTCTTCATCGAGCTCAAGCGATGAGGATATCGCCATCAGGAAGGGGAAGGACAAGGATGATCCGGCGGGTCTCTGCTTCATGGCCTTCGGAGACAAGCCGAAGAGCCGCTCACACCAGCGCCGAAGATCCCGCAAGAGCTTCTGTTCAATGGCTCTTGGGGATAAGGAAGAAAAGAGCTCCTCCGACGACTCCGACGACGACAACAAGGTATCATCCTATGAACGAGAAATTGTTGATTTACTTGAGAGCAATCGTCAGGAGTTGAAGTATCGGGAAAAACTGCTTAGGGGGCTAAGAAGAGGATAGATGAGTTAGAGAGTGAGCTTGCCGTGGCCAACGGCAGAATTGAGAGTCTATCTTCTTCCCCTTGCTTGGGTGATAGCAGTGAGTGCCTGAAGTGTGAGGTGCTTCTGTGTGACCTGTCGACTCTGAAGTCCAGGTACACAGAAAGGATTGATGAGAGGGACTCTTTGGCCACTGAGCTTGAAAGCGCTCAGCTGGAGCTGAAAGATGCTCAAGCCACTGTCGTCGCACCCTGTGTTGATTGCCCATCTCATCTAGCTGCCATAGCTGAGCTGAAATCCAAGGGCGATGAGCATTTGGGTGATTTGGAGAGGTTGAGAGCTGAGCTTGCCCAGACTAGGCTAGAGCTTGAGACACTGTCAGTTCCACCCATTGTCTGTGAAAACTGTCTGTCTCTTAGAATGGAATTGATCAAGCTGAAAGCCGAAAAGTCTGTCCAAGTAGAGAATGAGTGTGAGACCTGCTTGTCTCAGGTGGAGGTTCTAGCATCCTTGAGAGAGGAGCTAGCTGATTCTCAGAATGGGAACTTTTACCTCCGGTCTATCCTGAGTTGGATCAGTGCCAGAGAGCCTCAGCTCGGCATGATGATCCAGCAGTTCAAGAGGCAGAATGGGTTTGGAGTAGGTTATACCTACACCAAGGCTGACTTTGAGAGTGCCATTAGCCAGGCAGTGGAGTGGAGTAAAATGACTCCTGAGCAGAGATATCCCAAGACTCACTCCACTGAGTCGTCCCAGGCTTGTCAGCCCAAGGATGGAGTAATCCATGAACCACCAAAAGCTCCACCCAAGAAGCCTATCTGGGTTCCAAAGCCCAAACACCTCCACTCTTCTCTGGATTCTCTTCCTGGACCTTCTCAACCCAAGAAGACTACACCAAACACTACCAAGCCCAAGAATCCTAAACCTCAACCACATCCCAAGAAGCCCACCTATCATTGTGAGTACTGTTAGAGAGACGGGCATCTTGCGGAGTTTTGCTTCAGGAGAAAGCGGGTTGAGAGAGCAGAGAGAGCTCGTAGTGGTCAGGAGCAGTTCTACCAGCAGGGTGGTAGACTGCGTGTTCCTCGACGCGGGGAGAGGCTGGAGGCCAGGCCGCGTTGTGTAGGTGGTGATAGAGGAGACGACTTTCTTGCCCGTGCTCCAGTTGGTGGTGTTCGTACCGGCAGGGCTCCAGGCCGTTTTGGCTACGGTCCTGGACCTCATAGCCGAGGCTTTAGGCAGAACCGAGGACCGCGCTTTGAGTCGCGTTTTGGTCCAAACTCTTTCGATGATTTTCGCTTTCCATCTTTTGAGCAGATGGCTCAACACTGGTTTAGCTCTTTTGCTAAACCTGGTGCCGGACCATTTGCTCCCACTTACAGCCACTGATTGTGTAGGATCGGGGACTGGAGGACGTTTGGATCATGGACTCAGGATGTTCTCGCCACATGACGGGACATCGCAGATGGTTCTCCAGTCTCACACCCCGAGCTCCAAAGAATACATCACATTCGGGAACAGTGGTCAAGGGAAGGTAAGTGGCATAGGCTCTATTCGCATCTCAGATCATTTCTCTTTGAAGAATGTTGCTTTGGTTAAAAATTTGAACTTCAATTTGATTTCTGTTTCGCAACTTCTTGAGGATGGTTTGGAAGTGCGTTTTAAGAAGGGCAGTTCTTCTGTGGTTGATTCTAGAGGGTCTTTGGTTTGCCAGATTTTACCCTTCGGTAAAGTTTTTCGAATTGACTTCTCTAGTTCTTTTGGCCCTTCTCGTTGTTTGATTGCTGGATCCTCCTCTGAGCTCTGGAAGTGGCATAGGAGGTTAGGTCATTTGAGCTTTGATCTGCTAGTCAGGTTAAGCTCTATGGACCTCATCCTAGGATTGCCCAAGCTTAAGATGGAGAAGGTTCTAGTTTGTCATCCCTGTCGTCATGGGAAAATGGTTGCCGCTTCTCACTCACCTGTGACTCAGGTGATGACTTCGTATCCAGGCGAGCTTTTACACTTGGACACTGTTGGTCCAGCTCGGGTACGATCAGTCGGTGGGAAGTGGTATGCACTTGTGATTGTTGACGACTTTTCTCGATTCTCGTGGGTTTTCTTCTTGGAATCTAAGGATGAAACTTTTCAATTTGTTCATGACCTGATTTTGAAGCTGAAGAATGAGAACAATGGTCGGATGCGAGCAATTCGCTCCGACAACGGCTCTGAGTTCAAAAACTCTCAGTTCGATAGCTTCTGTAGTGATCACGGTCTGGACCATCAGTTTTCTTCTCCTTATACTCCCCCACAGAACGGCGTTGTGGAACGAAAGAACCACACGCTAGTCGAGATGGCCAGGACGATGCTCGATGAGCACAGGACTCCTAGGCGTTTTTGGGCTGAAGCCATGAACACAACTTGCTATCTGGCCAACCGCATCTTTCTTAGAGCTTACCTTGGTAAGACATCATATGAACTGCGGTTTGGCAGACAGCCCAAGGTGAGCCACTTGCGAGCGTTTGGCTGCAAGTGCTTTGTGCTCAAGAAGGGAGGGCATTTGGACAAGTTTGAGTCTCGTTGCTGGGATGGTGTTTTTCTTGGATACGCTTTACATTCTCGAGGCTTCGGTGTTTGGAATCTCGAATCCCATTTGCTTGTTGAGACTTGTGAGGTTTCATTTGATGAGTCCTTGCCTTTTTTGACTCCTTCTTTTGAGCCTTCTGATGGTGAGCTCGGAGAGTCCATCTTCGAGGAAGATGATGACACTCCGGCCGCTAATGAGGGTGGGCCTTCTGCACCCCCGCAGAGCCCACACCTTCTGAGACTTCGACTGAGGATGAGGGTGGACCTCTAATCACTTCTTCCACTACGATCGAGCCCCCTCAGTCGAGTCCAGAGGTGCCAGCTGCTGACTCTAGTGAGGTGACTTCAGATCACCAGGGATCCCGAGCAGTTCAGCTTGATCACCCCTCAAAGCTCATCATCAGTGATTTATCTGCGAGGACTTTGCGTTCTTCTGTTGACTCTCTTGTTGTGTTTGCTGAATCTGCTTTTGTTGCATCTTTTGAGCCTAGAGATGTTTCTCATGCTCTTTCCGATTCTAATTGGATTAACGCTATGCAAGAAGAGCTTGAGAATTTTGTCCGTAATCGGGTTTGGACACTAGTTGAGCCGCCACCAGGATGCAACCCCATAGGCACCAAGTGGGTATTCAAGAACAAACAAGGTGAAGATGGGGTTGTGGTGCGCAACAAAGCTCGACTGGTTGCCCAGGGTTTTTGCCAAAAGGAAATTGACTTTGAAGAAACCTTCGCTCCTGTTGTCCGTCTTGAGTCCATTCGTATTCTTCTAGCTTTTGCCATTTCGAAGGGTTTTAAGCTTTTTCAAATGGATGTCAAGAGTGCTTTTCTGAACGGGTACATAGAAGAGGAGGTTTATGTTAGGCAACCCCCCGGTTTTGAGAACCCTAAGTTTCCTCGACATGTTTTTAAGTTGCAAAAGGCTTTATACGGGTTGAAGCAAGCCCCCAGGGCTTGGTATGACCGGTTGAAGCAATTTTTGTTGGGGAAGGGCTTTGTGATGGGTTCTGTGGATAAAACTCTCTTTTTGCTCAGAGTCACTTCAGACTTCTTAGTCGCTCAGATTTACGTGGACGATATTATTTTTGGCGGTACTTCTAATGATCTTGTGTCCAAGTTTTCTGAGCAGATGCACAACGAGTTTGAGATGAGCCTCATGGGTGAGCTCAAGTATTTCTTAGGGCTCCAGATCAAGCAGACCAAGGACAGAACCTTCATCCACCAAGGTAAATACACGCGTGATATGTTAAAGAAATTTGACTTTGGTGGTGAATTGAAGCCACAGATGACCCCGATGAGCACTTCTGGGGGTCTGGACAAGGACGAGAGCGGCGTCAAGGTAAATGAAAGGGAGTTTCGAGGGATGATCGGTTCGTTGTTGTACTTGACGGCAACAAGACCGGACATATAGTTCGCCGTGGGACTTTGCGCGCGTTTCCAGTCTTCACCACGCGCGTCTCATCGGCAGGCTGTCAAGCGCATCTTCAGGTATCTCACTTATGCGCCTGATCTTGGTCTTTTCTATTGAGCATCATCTTCTCTCGGTTTATCTGGATTTTCGGATGCCGACTTTGGTGGGTGCCGGTTGGATCGCAAGTCGACTTCCGGTACTTGCTAGTTTCTTGGTTCTTCTCTTGTCTCTTGGTCTTCTCGAAAGCAATCTGGAGTTGCTCTTTCGACCACAGAGGCTGAGTACGTAGCTGCCGCTAGCTGCTGCTCACAGTTGGTTTGGATGATTTCCACTCTACGAGATTTTGGGTTGTTCTTTCCTACCAGAGTTCCTTTGTTTTGCGACAGCACCAGTGCAATTAGTGTAGGGAAAAACCCGTGTCTCCATTCAAAAACCAAACACATTGATGTGCGCTTTCACTTCTTGCGGGATCAATATGAGAAAGGTGTCATTGACCTTGTTCATGTTGATACCCATCATCAGTTGGCTGACATTTTCACCAAACCCCTAGATCAGTCTACATTTGAGCATTTACGAGGGGATTTGGGTGTTGTGTATCCTTTCTAGGATATTTTGCGTCAGTTTTCTTTCTTTCTTCTTTACTCTTTTTCTTGATTCTTTTTGTGTGTGTTCATATCTTATATATTCACATATCACACTTTAGAGCTGCTTCTGTTATATGATTGATCTGCTTTACTTATTCTAGCTGGTACATGCTTTTGATTACTTGTCAATGATCATGTCTTGTCTCAGTTCGCTTGATAAGTCTGATATCTGTCATATGCATGGCTTTATGTTTCAAAATTGAAAAATGATCACCATTGCTTCTGGTAACTAGCATGCGTAGGCTGAATGTTCTTGCTATCTGTTACATGCCTTGTAGCTAGTTCCTGACTTAGATGCAAATATGCAACTTGGACATCTGTATGCCTTAAACATGGAAATGTGCTATAAAAATGATAAAAAATCAAGAAAAATGAAAATTCCATGCCTTTTTTTATGCATAACTTGAAAAGATCCAGGTGGGTTTGCTTTGTCGCATTACATTTGTTCTGGACTGCATACCTTAGCACTTTGGTATGAACTAGGACAGTGTAGTGTATGCCAAGACCAATGTCTTAAGCTTCTGATGGTCCAGATCTGGCCTAGGCTTGACTTGGTCGGTCAACATAAGGTTTGACATACAAATAACTCCTGGCAAAAATGAAAAAGGAAAAAGAAAAAGCTTGAAAATTGAAATGATAACAAGTTTGCTAAAGCACTTTGTTTTGAACAATGCTTATCTTGGTAGACATCAGTTAGCTTTTGCATCTCATGCTTTACCTTGCTTGTTTACTGGAAAACGTGGTGATGCTTTTGTTTGCAAAAACTGAAAAATGCGTGCAAATGACTTTCTTTAGATATCATCTGTTGCACTGATCATGCCATGTATCGTTCAGTATGTCTTTTGCTGTATTTGTTAGCTGTTGTAATTGCAGTCAATCATATCTGAGAAGCATGCTTTCTACACTCCTTATGCACTCCAGTTGAATTCACTGCATATTTTAAGGGGGAGTTGCATTTCAGGGGGAGTCTGTGTCTCTATTGAGTGCTTGATGAGTTCACTTGTCAACAAGGGGGAGAAAATTTGGGATCAGAGGTCAAGGGGGAGTTCTTACTCTGTTGATATCTTTGTTGTTCTGAAATCGCACTCATTTTGAGATTTTATGTTTTGGATAACCATAATGACCACTTCTTGCTTTTGTTCGGCTTTTGGTCATTAGGGTTAAACTTTTACCTTATTTTTTCTTCTTCTTTGTTTTTCTTGTGTTTTGTTTTCGTGTTTCCACATTTGTTCGTAGGTGCTGAAGAGTTGAAGTGTTGACAATGCACTCATCAAGGGGGAGATTGAGGAGCCATGCTGAATAGCGTGGGCCTCATGGCTCTAGAAGTGATGAGTCATTGTCAACGATAGTCAAAGAGAACAAAAGAAGAAGAGATCTGCTGGTTCATGGGTCGCTTGTGACTCAGGTAGACGGGCAGCAAGCGACTGTCGGGCAGAGGAGGCTGCGAAGTCGGGCTAGCCCAATCCGGGTACATGGGCCAGAAGCAGTAGAAGACCCACTGGGCTGTTGACTAGGGTTGACTCAGGTACACGGGCGGTGAGAGATTGCTAGGCTGAGAGAGCTGCGGAGTCGGGCCGGCCCAATCCGGGTACCTGGTGCAAAGTCGGTGGATGCTTTGTCAGTTTCGGCGCAAAACTGACAACCGTTGATCTTGTATCCGACTGTCCAGAAGAGAAGCCGTAGTCACTACGAAAACTTAGCTTCCGGATAAGTCATCTGTATCTCTAGGCCCACAGTCAGTCAGTCATGTCTGTAAAAATTCCTAAGGGCAGTAGAGTCTTTTCCTTTATTCTTGCGTCTGTAAAAACCCTAAGGGGCAGGTAGAATATTCCTAGTGTTGGGAGCCTATAAATAGGACCCCAATCCTTATGGTTTGAACTACCCTTTTGCTGAAATCAATACTACTCCTTTGGGTCACTTTTTGTCTCTTGCATTCTCTCTGTTCATGGGATTTTAGCTTGCATTTATTTCATTTCGTTTGATGCTTTGAAGCTTCTATTCTGTAGAACGTGCGCAGCAAATCTGCAGCAACATTTGTTGCTTCGTTTCACGTGCACAGGAATTTTTTGCTGAGTGATTTGGCTTCGGTTTGCTTCTGTTCTTCACGAGCAGAGTACTAGTTCTTGCTGTTTGCAAGTAGTACTCCTCCACTGTAGCAACAGTACTCTAGTGTCAGCTTTTTGCTTTCTACTGCGCAGCTTTTTGATCGAAGTTGACAGGCCCTAGCAACTTTTCTGACTGTTTTTTGGCGAAGCCATACTCTCTGTTCGAAGCCCCTCAGCTCCGTGAGGCAGGCTTCGATCTGACATACTCGAAGGCTTCGTTGGAACTTCGAACTTCGTTTTGTGTCCTGAGTTGCTAGCTGCGAAGTACTTTTTGAGCGGACAGCGTCGCATACTTCGAACGACGGTGCGAAGGTACTCCGCCTCGAGCTCTTCGAAGTCCACACTTCGACAGGTTTCGAAGTTGGCTTCGAAGCTTGTCGTTCTGTTAGGCTTCGTTTTGGTTTCTCTGTCGCGTGTTAGCCTTCGCTTCTCTTTTCGAAGCTTGCTCTTTTCGAAGGTAGAGTGTAGGCTTCGAATTTGGTGCCTCTCTCGTGTGACAGGCTTCGCTTCTTTGTTCGAAGTTTATCTGTCTGTGTGTTGCGTTCGAAGTTTTTTTTCTGTTCGAAGGTTTGGCTTCGAAGTACTTGGTTCGAAGCTGTGTTCGAAGTCTTGCCTTCGAAGTACATACTTGGAAGCAGGCTCCGACTTTCTCATACTCCGCTTCGAAGCACACTTCGATTCCTACCTTCGACATTTTCACAACACCTTCGACAGACTTCGACTTCAACCTCCGAACCAGACTTCGACTAGCGAAGCAGACTTCGACCTCCGAAGCAGACCTCGACAGGCGAAGCAGGCTTCGCCGAGTTCCGAACAGGAGACAAATCTGAACAGTAACTTCTCATCTCACTTTATATATACTTAGATCATTTCATTGAGTAGTTTGGCCTGACATGTCCAGTATACTTTGTTTATCTGCCTAGTTGCACTGCTTTGGTAGTTCTCTGTTTAACATCAGTTGCTTCTAGGCTAGATACCTTTAAACTTAGGCTATCTGTTCATTATCTACTGTTTAGTCTTTTGAGGTGCGTTGGGTGTTGGGATCAGGCCATATATTCGAAAGAATTTTTTAAGGCGCCCATTCACCCCCCTCTGTCGCTAATTTCGGTCCTACACCCATCGCTCTCAGCCCCATCCCTTCTCAGCCGGCCTCCAGAGATGTCGGGGGAGAGAGGGCTTCCTTCTGCGGTCGACCCCCAGTTCCTGCAGCGCCAAGCGGCGGCGATGGCCCCTGTTGGACCGAAAACGGCGACCAGAGGGGGCGGTTTAGGCTAAAAATAACTTTCTATTTTAGTTCTGTCTTCTGCGGAACAGGCTTCGAACACAACCTTCGAAGTTCTGGTTTGGAGGTATTTCATAGCTCTGAAACAAGGCTTCGTAAGGAGCAAAAGTTTGAAGTCAAGAAGTCTTCACTCCACCCACAAAACCAAACCCTCAATTCTGCTAAGTCAGTGCAGGCTCCGCACACTAGGTGCCTTGAGCAGACTTTGCACTTCACCCTACGCAGGAGGTGGTTCCTTTTTGTAGACTTTGACCAGCTAATCTGCACTAGCAACTGATACTAGGCATCGTGTTTCAAAGGTCAAAACGCACACAACAGATTTTGCTAAGGGAAGAAAGTAGGCTCCGATCACACACCACTCAGTGCTTCGCTTGTAACAGTGAGATGTTGCCTCAGTTTACACAGAGCGAACGAACACTACAAAACACACTACACAGGCACTGATCTCTAGCACACTTCTCCAAAAACACCCAGTGAACAAACCCAAACCAGGAAGAAGTGGAGCATGATGAAATCAAAACATGCAGTGCAAGGCAGGCATACAAGTTCAAGCAGAAGATGAAAACAAAATCAAATTTCATTTCTTGAACAAGGAACACAAAATGAACTCACGGGATGAATACATGAGAATGGCGGCTAGCACATGAGTTCTACAATGGCTGCTCAGAGTGTTGTTGTTGCCTAGCTAGCCTCCACTATTTATAGGCACTATTCAGCCCTGTGAATAGACTACTTTACCCCTAGGGTTTACACTGATTTTGTCTCATCAGAACAGGGGGTACAGATGGTAGTCTACTTTATTTGGAGGCTTCTTTTGTTAGCTTCGCGGAGGAGATAGCATCAGATTTTGCAGAGCAGACACGATCAGCGTTTGTAGTTTTGGATTCTTCTGAAGCCCCCCTTCGCACGCGAGGGGGTGGTAGCTTTGGCGAGAAGCCTTGAGCCTAACAGCCTTCGCTTCACCAATGTCAGCCTTCGATACTGTGACGGTTTTGAGCCAAAGCCATCAAGGCCCTTGAGCCTTCGCGCCATCACCTTCGGAGTGGACCACAACGGCTTCGCAGCTCCTCCCAGCTCGAACTCCGTCAGTCCATGTACCGAAGACATGCATGGCCGAAGAACTTAAAGACAACTACACTCCGAAGCCCCACCTTCAGAGTACCACCCTTCGAAGTCCCTTCTTCGTCCAAGGTCTCCGCATGAAGCATTCCATGAGCACTTCATCGCAGTGTCTCTCCCTGAGCACACTCCTTGACGACCCTCACCTAGACCACGCCTTCGATGCACCTCGACTTCTGAGACCTCTGTTCGGTGAACCTTCATGTGCCTCCAACCGGAGCACACTTCGCACTTCTTGCCTCATTGCTGAGGACTTTGCCCGCTATATTCCGAAGTCACTCCTTTCGGAGTACCCTTTGAAGTGCCTTGCATCTGAGGACTTTGTCTCGTGGTACCTTCAGCCAGAGGCATGCTCCGCACTCTCTACCTTCGCCTGGTGCACCTTGACCCAAGGACCAACGTTGACCCCACGCAGCGTTCGTACATAGCTCCCCGCTCGCCTGGCATCAAGCCTCCCGCTTGATCCAGGTTCACTTGCTGCTATTTTATCATTTTGAAATAAAAGCATCACCACTCAATCAAGGTAACTAGACAAATAGAAGTACGGATTGCGCTAAGCTAGTCAATTTCTACTTTAGACAGACAAGTCAAGTTCAAGTGGAGTATTGAAAGCAAACTTGATGGACAATGAATTTATACTTGTTCTTTTCATAATGCCAGGGGTTATTTGTTCGTCTACCTTATACTTTCCAATCAAGCCAAGCCTAGGCAAGAAAGCCATCAGAAGCTTAAGACAGTGATTTTGGCATACACTAAATTATCCTAGTTCATACTAAAGTGCAATGGTAAGCAGTCTAGAATAACATAGCGCGACAAACAAACCCACTTGGATCTTTTCACTTTTAGCATTCAAATGATGGATTTTGGATTTTTGATATGTGAACAAATTGTTTGGCACTTTGAAAAATATCCATGAGTAAGTAATATGATTTTTCAATTGTTAATTGTTGTATCCAGAGAAAAGGATTCTTGCTACCAAGCAGATAAAGGATAGCTAAAGCAATCCTGCCTAAACATGCTAGAATTAAGACTAAGCAGTGAGCATGATTTGATTTTGGAAAGGAAAATCATGCACAAAATGAATCATACATATTAAATAGAGCTGAGTTGTCATGATTACAGTAATTAAAACAAGGCATATCAGTGCAAAGCATGTAAATGCAATTTCACACACAAGAAGCATATGCAAATCATTGAAAATGTGCTCCAACTCACAGAATGTCATAAGGGTGACAAACACCAAGTTCCCCACGCAAGTAGGCGAAACGTGAAGCATCGAGGGATTTTGTGAAAATATCGGCTAGCTGGTGTTGGGTATCAACATATTGAAGTTCAATATCACCCTTCTCATTATGATCTCTGAGAAAATGATATCACACATCAATGTGTTTGGTTCTGGAATGCTGAACCTTGGTTGTTTGAAATACAAATAACACTAGTGTTATCACAGAAAAGTGGAACACTCTTATAATCTAACCCAAAATCCCACAAAGTGGAAACCATCCACAAAATCTGAGAGCAATAGCTATCTGCGGAACATACTCGGCCTTAGCCGTCGATTGTGCAACACTAGACTATTTGCGAGAAGACTAGCAAACCAGCAAAGTACCCAAGAAATGACAAGTACCGGAGGTACTTTTCCTATCAATCCTACACCCAACAAAATCCTCATCAGAATAACCTCGAAGACACAAAGAGGAAGACACAGAATACCAAATGCCAAATTTGAGGGTATGCTTAAGATACCTGAGAATGTGCTTTACTGCTTGGCGGTGCGCAGCTCACGGCGAAGCCTGAAAATGAGCGCACAGACATACTGTGAAGTGTATGTCCGGCCTCGTAGCAGTCAAGTAGAGGAGGGAGTCGATCATGCTTCGGAACTCCTTATGATCTACGGCCTCTCCATCTTCGTCCGGATCCAATGCTACAGATGTAGCCATTGGAGTGGCGAGTGGCTTCACATATGCCATGTTGAACTTCTTGAGCAGGTCCTTGGTGTACTTCATCTGGTTGATGAATGTACCTTGTTTGCTTTGCTTGATTTGCAAACCAAGGAAAAAATGTGATTTTACCCATCATGGACATTTCGAACTCCCTGCTCGTGGCATCTGCAAACTCGGCAACCAAAGCATGAGAAGAGCCACCAAAGATGATATCATCCACATAAATTTGAACTAGAAGGAAATCTTTGCCATGCTTGAGAGTGAACAGGGTTATATCAACAGATCCCATCAAATACCCCTGCTCAAGCAGAAAAGACTTAAGTCTATCGTACCAAGCCCGAGGGGCCTGCTTGAGTCCATAAAGAGCCTTCTGAAGTTTATGGACTTTATGCGGGTATTTGGGGTTTTCAAAGCCAGGGGGTTGTTTTACATAAACATCTTCGCCTATGAAGCCATTAAGAAATGCACTTTTGACATCCATTTGATAGAGTTTGAATCCCTGGGATGTCGCAAAGGCAAGCAAAATCCTAATGGCCTTTAGACGCGCAACAGGCACAAAAGGCTCAGTAAAATCAATCCCTTCTAATTGAGAATAACCCTGAGCTACAAGTCTAGCCTTGTTTCTAACTACAGTCCCATCCTCCCCTTGTTTGTTTTTGAAAATCCATTTTGTTCCAATGACATGAACATTTGGTGGAGGATCAACTAAAGTCCAGACTAGGTTTCTCTCAAAATTTTTAAGTTCTTCATGCATGGCATTGAACCAACTAGAATCAGAAAGTGCATGACTAACATCTAAGGGCTCAAAAGAAGCAACAAAAGTGGAATCAATGAAATGAGCATGAGAACGTGTTACCCTTTGATCAATCTCACCAATGATCTTCTCGGTAGGATGCATCCTTTGAATATGGTGTGGAGCCTCGCGGCGGGATGCAGTCTCCCCCTCAACTTGTGCGTTGGTGTGGTCCAAGATGACCGATGTCGAGGTAGTTGCTTCAGGACCTTGTGCCGAAGTGATCGAAATGAGGTCGGCTTCGCGGTCGATGTCGAGGGTAATAGAGGTTCATCCTCGAAATCTTCGGGATCTTCATCTTCGAAGATGGTTTGCTCCATGTCGTGTTCATTTGTCTGTTCAAAAGTGGAACTAACAGAGGGGGTTGATTCATCAAAAGTCACATCACATGACTCGATGACAGTGTTAGTTTCTAAATTGAAAACACGATAAGAATGACCATACGTAGTGTATCCCAAAAAGATCCCATCAGAAGAGTGCTACTCAAATTTATCCAAATTTCCACGTTTTAGGATAAAGCAACGACAGCTAAAAACCTGAAGATGAGTAACTTTGGGTTGTCTCCCAAAACGCAGCTCATAAGATGTCTAGTTCAAAATAGAGTGCAAGAAGATTCGGTTTGAGATGTAACATGCAGTGTTCACGGCCTCAGCCCAGAATTTCCTATGAGTCCTGTGCTCATCGAGCATCATCCTAGCCATGTCAACCAAAGTGCGGTTTTTCCTCTCAACAACACCATTTTGTTGAGGAACCCGCGGAGCAGAGAATTGATGTTCTATGCCATGCTCCATGCAAAAGTCAACAAAGAGACTGTTCTTGAACTCAATGCCATTATCACTTCAAATGAATTTCAATGTACCAGGGAGTTCAGTGAAAAGTCTCAAAGCCAAGCTCTGAAAGTGTGAAAACACTTCATCCTTACTGGCAAGAAAGAAGACCAAAGAGTAGCGAGAGAAATCATCGATAATGACTAACACATACCACTTGCCGCCTAAAGAATTAACCCGAGAAGGACCTACAGTGTCCATATGGAGAAGTTCTCTGGGTTGTTCAGTCATCACCGTGGTGACTGGCGAGTGCGAAGCGGCAATCATTTTTCCATGTCGACATGGAGCGCAAACTAAATTCTTCTCAAACTTGAGTTTGGGCAATCCTCGGATCAGACCTAAGGCACTCAGATGAGCAAGAAACTCAAAGCTCACATGCCCTAGTCTCATATGCCACTTCCAAATCTCAGAAGTCGAATGTGCAACAAGACAATGAGAAGGACCAGATGACTCAGAAAAATCAGCTCCAAAAACTCTCCCAACTCTAAAGATCTTACAGACCACAATGCCATCAGAATTGAGTACTTGCGAAGTATCGCGAAGGAATCGCACTTCGAAGCCCTCATCAAGCAATTGAGATATAGAAAGAAAACTGTATCCAAAGTTTTCAACCAAAGCAACATCTTTGAGAGTGAAATTTGAGTTGATTCTTACCACACCTTTACCTTTCACTCTACTCCTTCTATTGTTGCTGAAGGTGATATGCTCCTTTTGCTTGGTTGTGGTGAGGCTGGAGAACCATGCTGCATCTCCGGTCATGTGGCGCGAACAACCGGAGTCCATGATCCACGTGCCCTCCAAGCCTCCATCTGGCGCCTACACATGATAAGAAAATCTCGATCGCTCAGTGTTGGGGTGAGTGAAAACATGACGAGGCATCCAGTACTGAGTGATACGAGTAGTAGGCATAGTAAAAATAGACTGTCTATGCACAGGATAATCAGAATGATGCAAAGTGCGAGGTCTACCTACATGTTGTGACCCAAATGCATGACGAGGTTTCCTGACTTGTCGAGGCTCAAAGCTACTCACACGGGGTCTACCACCATATGGAGCATGGTGAACACCTCGAGGAGCAAAACCTCTCCAGGAGCCTCGAAAACAGGACGTGAGTTAAACTCAGACTCATGCATACCTAGAGATGGGTAATGCATGTCCTGTAAACTCACCGCCTGAGAGCGTCGCTCATTCTTGATGCGACAAAAACAGAACCCAACCAAATGACCTGCCCGATGATAGTAGGAACAATGAAAAACTCTCCTAGGGGCACTCTCTTGGGTCATAGGAGTAATTCTCACAAGCTCCTTAGGCTTCTACTGAGTGGTTTTTTTGGGAGAAATCTTCTTGGCAGGAGGAGTGGTTTTCTTTTGAGTTTGGGTAGGCTTTTTGGTTGATGGAGTGTCTAACAGGCTCTTTCTTTCTCTAAGGTAGTGGGTGAGGTAAAAACATTTTTGTTTTCACTATTTGAAGGAATCCTCTCAAAACCCAATCCCAGAGCTAACCCTGCCCTGTCAGCACACATCTTGGTCTTGGCAAAGAGCAAGTCCATCCTACCCTTTCCCTCAGTGCATTTGTTAACCACAGACAGAAGGTATTCATTTTCAGTCATGAGGTGTTCATCTTGCTCTCTAACAGTGCCTAGCTGGTTCTTAAGGGTTATGCAAGTGTCACACACAGGTTACACATCCTTAGAACTACCAGCCCTCTCCAATCTAGTCTCTAAATCATGAACATGCTTATCACGTAAATCAATGCTCTTGTTGATAACAGAAAATGGAATTAATGGCTAGATTGTCAAAATATCAATTTTTGATGATTTGGGCCAGAAATACACATGTCCAGGGTCTGTCCGAAGCCCTACAGGGCCAAGGCCCATCAAGCTATGGGCTCCGAAAGCCTCTAGCTAGCCCATGGGCTTCGGCCAGGAAGCCTTCGGAGGCCCATGCTGCCGAAGCTTCGGAGGCCTTCGGAGGACCATGATGCCGAAGCTTCGGAAGCCCACGCTATCGAAGCTTCGGCCCAAGAGCAAGCCTCGACAGCCCTGGCCGAAGCCCACGCTGTCGAAGCTTCGGCCTAAGGACCAAGCATCAACGGGCCTGGCCGAAGCCCACGCTACCAAAGCTTCGGCCCGAGGAGCAAGCCTCAATGGGCCTGGCCGAAGCCCACCTCGGCAGGGATAGAGTTGGATGCGTTGCCAGCTCAGTCTTTATCTCTATCCGGTCGGATTAATAGTAGATCAGATTAGAGTTAACCCTCTATAAATAGAGGGGCCTGGCCAACGTAGAGACCCCCCAACACAAACAAAACCAAAGCCAAGATTTGATCGTACCTTTACTTTTACCTTTACTTTCCTGTACCTCTTCGTGGGTTTCCCTGGAAGCCCTCCGTCCGCCACTACAGAACAGTGGTAAGCCTTGGTACTTCGCCCGTGAAGTCCCCGCTAATCTAAATAACAGATTGCTATCGCCTTGTTACTTTGCCTGTGAAGTATCCGCTAATCTGCGTAATAGATTGCTACCTTCGCTACCCGTGCAACACCTCGCATATTCGGTCCTAAGGCCGAATTGGTACTTCGCATCATCCCTGTTGCAGGTTCGCACGTTCGGAGCCCCCGTCGCCGGAGGTGTTCGGAGCTGAGAGATCAGTTCCGGAGGTCCCCAGGACGCCCTTCGACGAGTCCGCAGGCTTCGCACCATACTTCGTCATGATAGATTTCAGCACAACTACACTCTGCACTAAGACAAAGTTGCACCTGCGTGTGGCCTTCGCGTCACTACTCTGTAATTTGCTGCGTCGGAGATCGCGCGCCGAACCCCGCTGTTCGGAGGTGATCACCGTGCTCAGATCCGTTCGGAGTTTACCTTCGGCCGGATCAGTCGGAACGCCGAAGTACCCTTCGGCGGAGCACTTCGAACCAAGCGCCGAAGTACCCTTTAGTGGAGCACTTCGCATCAAACGCTGAAGGTACCCTTCGGCGCACCCTTCGCATCATACTTCGAACCATGAGGACTCCGACTGGTTTGCTGATTTTAACCCGTTTAATCTATTTCTTTCGGCTAATTGGATTATTTCTCGTAATCTGGTTGCCTGGCGACTCCACCCCCCTTATCACTATTAAGGGTAGTCGGAACGCGGCGTCGGTGCTACGTCACGCTTAGGCCTGTCCCTAAGTATCCGTGCACTTTTGGATCGCCGGACTGACCCAAGTGCGGGGGCACATTTCCGTGTCAACAGCTCTCACGTAATAAAGAACAGTTCATGCAATCATTTATATCTTGAGGACTAGAATCAACCATCAAAAGCTGCTTCTTAGCAGTCTCAAGCTCAGAAAGAGTTTGAGCATGCACAGAACGCAACTGAGCAAGCTCACCCATAACAATAGTGCAAGATTCACATTCTGCATCATTAACTCTAAACTTAAGCATGGCATAATCAGTAGAAACAGATTCTAGCCTAAGTCTAAGGTCTTTTCTATCTCTAGCGGCTTGCACAAGCAACCTATCCTGACCAAGAACTTCAGTCAGTTCATCTAGTTTAATTGAATGCTGGTCATAGGATAGTGGTACCTCAGATGAGTCAAGCTCATCACCGATGTGATCGCTGTCGGCCATGAAGCAAAGGTCGGTGAAATCTCGTCCCTTCTGGTCCTTCTTCTCCTCCTTCTTTGGGGACTCCTCCTCATCAGAGCTCGACTCCTCAGTTGATGAAGTGTCGATATCACTGAGAGCAGCGACAAATGCTCTAGAAGTAGCTTTGGCTACCCTCTTAGCCACCTTGCCACGCTTGACCTTCACAAAGGGTTTCCTCTCCTTTTTGTGGTATTTGGGGCGCTCACTCTCATCTCTCTTCTTGAGTTTAGGACAATTAGCCTTGATGTGAGAAGTGTCGCCACACTCAAAACATCCACTAAAACCACTTCTCCTCTCATCTCGTCTCTCATGATGAAAATGGGTGAACCTTCTGGCAATGAGAGCAAGCTCTTCGTCATCCAGAGTATCCAGCTGCTCCATAGTGACGGAGACCAGGGAAGACAAAGCAAAACCTGCTGCAAGAACACACATACCAGACATGCTTGGTTCTGTAGTGGTGCCACGACTAGTGCTAGAAACTAGTGCCAATGGTTGTGGCAAAAAGTTTCTGTGCACTACAAGAGATGCCTTTGGTAATCTCTATGGACTTCAGCTTGCTGAAGAGCTCATCACAGGTCAATGTGTCATAACCTGTGGACTCCTCAATGCTGGATATCTTCACTTCCCATATGCTACGATCAAGAGCATAGAGAAACTTGATAGCCCTGTCATGATCATTGTAAGCAAGCGTCCCATTGGACCGCAAGTTACTCACTATCGCATCAAAGCGAGAAACTTGGCATCTATAGATTCACCAGGCGCCTGCACAAACAGCTAATACTGTTGATTGTACGTGCTTTGGCGCCTAGCCTTAATCTGTGTAGATCTCTCATGAAAAATAGTGAGTGTAGTCCAGATCTCCCTAGATGTCCTTAGGTGTTGAACCCTATCAAACTCACTCTAACTCAAACCAATGAACAGTATATTTCTAGCCTTAGAGTTAGCATTATACTAATCCTTTTCTGTTTGAGAGGTGCGAGTTTCAGGGATGGAGTATTGTGAGTCCACAATCTCCCAAATTCCATTTCCTTGGCTTAGCAAGTAAGCCTCCATGTGCACCTTCCAGGATGCAAAATTCGTCCCATCGAACAGAGATATTTTACTAACTCTGTCCATATCGCCAACAGATCACAAAACCGGTTAAGGTCAACTGGTGATCTTAACCTGCTCTCATACCAATTGTTGGACCGAAAACGACGACCAGAGGGGGGTGAATGGGAGCTTTTAAAATTTCAGGCTAAAAATAGCCTTCTATTTTAGTTCTATCTTCTGCGGAACAGGCTTCAAACACAACCTTCGAAGTTCTGGTTTGGAGGTATTTCACAGCTCCAAAACCAAGCTTCGTAAGGAGCAAAAGTTCGAAGTCAAGAAGACTTCGCTCCACCCACAAAACCAAACCCTCAATTCTGCTAAGTCAGTGCAGGCTCCGCACACTAGGTGCCTTGAGCAGACTTTGCACTTCACCCTTCGCAGGAGGTGGTTCCCTTTTGCAAACTTCGACCAGCTACTCCACACTAGCAACTCATACTAGGCATCGTGTTTCGAAGGTCAAAACTCACACAACAGATATTATAAGGGAAGAAAGAAAGCTCCGATCACACACCACTCAGTGCTTCGCTTGTAACGGTGAGATGTTGCCTCAGTTTACACAGAGCGAATGAACACTGAAAAACAAACTACACACGCACCGATCTCTAGCACACTTCTCCAAAAACAGCTGAGTGAACAAACCCAAACCAGGAAGAAGTGGAGCACGATGAAATCAAAACATGTAGTGCAAGGTAGGCATACAAGTTCAAGCAGAAGATGAAAATAAAATCAAAGTTTCATTTCTTGAACAGGGAACACAAAATGAACTCACAGGATGAATACATGAGAATGGCGGCTAGCACAAGAGTTCTACAATGGCTGCTCAGAGTGTTGATGTTTCCTAGCTAGCCTCCACTATTTATACGCACTATTTAGCCCTTTGAATAGACTACTTTACCCCTAGGGTTTACACTGATTTTGTCTCATCAAAACAGGGGGGTACAGATGGTAGTCTACTTTATTTGGAGGCTTCTTTTGTCAGCTTCGCAGAGGAGACAACATCAGCTTTTGCAGAGCAGACATGATCAGCCTTTGCAATTTTGGATTCTTCTGAAGCCCCCCTTCGCACGTGAAGGGTGCGGTAGCTTCGGCGAGAAGCCTTGAGCCTGACGGCCTTCACTTCACCGAAGTCAGCCTTCGATACTGTGACGGTTTTGAGCCGAAGCCGTCAAAGCCCTTGAGCCTTCGCGCCATCACCTTCGGAGTGGACCACCACGGCTTCGCAGCTCCTCCCAGCTCGAACTCCATCAGTCCGTGTACCGAAGCCATGCATGTCTGAAGTACTTCAAGACAACCACACTCTGAAGCCCCACCTTCGAAGTACCACCCTTCGAAGTCCCTTCTTCGTCCAAGGTCTCCGCATGAAGCATTCCATGAGCACTTCGTCGTAGTGTCTCTCCCTGAGCACACTCCTCGACGACCCTCACCCGGACCACGCCTTTGATGCACCTCGACTTTTGAGACCTCCATTGGGTGAACCTTCATGTGCCTCCATCTAGAGCACACTTCGCACATCTTGCCTCATTGCTGAGGACTTTGTCTGTCATACTCCAAAGTCACTCCTTTCAGAGTACCCTTCGAAGTGCCTCACCTTTGAGAACTTTGTCTCGTGGTACCTTCAGCCGAAGCCACGCTTCGTACTCTTTGCTTTCGCCTGGTGCAGCTTGACCCGAGGACCGACCTTGACCCCACGCAGCCTTCGTGACAGCGGTCCCCGCTCGCCTGGCATCAGGACTCTCGCTTGATCCAGGTTCACTTGTTGTGAATCATCCTTCGCCTCTGAAGTCACTTGTGCACCAGAGACAAACAGACAAGTCTATCTAGTACCCCGGAGGCCTCTCCGGGTAAACAACCTCCAGCACACACTCCGGTGTACCACCCAAAGTACCGAACACTTCGGTACACCCAGATCATCATGTACTGTCGGACCCCTCCATCAGTCACACTCCGCTGCAACAGCCGCAGCATCCGAACCCACCGAACCCTTCGGTGAAACAACCTCCGAATCCCTTCAGAGGTACCCTTCGAAATCAGAGGATAAAATCTGTCAATCACTCATCACAGACTCCAAAACCAACCCTTGGTTTCTCAGCCCCCAATCCAGCAGATACTCATGATCCCCAAGAGCTCCGACCAGCGTTAGAGAGATTTTAGGAGCAGACTTTGGTGCTAGAGAAGTCAGCCTACACGACTGAGTCAATCGCGCTGGCGGTCTGGCACCGCCTTGGCCTCGATGTGGAGGCCAGGAAATCAGACCTAGAGATCATCCCGGAGCCGCACGAAGGAGAGGTTGTCATTTTCTAGGTGTTCTTCGATGCGGGGCTTGGGTTCCCCACCTCGGAGCTTCTAGCGGGGGTCCTCGACGTGTTTCACCTTGAGCTTCCCCAACTATCTCCGAACGCAGTGGCCCGCCTCGCTATCTTCGAGTGGGCCATGCGGGTAGAGGGTTGTGAAGGATGAGCAGAGGTCTTCGCGAAGATGCACAAAGCGTGCTGTCAGCCGAAGAAGAAAGGGGACCTGGTGCTAGCATACGGGAGCATCAACTTTCAATTCCGGAATAAGTACGCCGATTTTTTCACTGTGAAGGCCATTAATGAATGGTGCTATTCTCAGTGGATACATCATTGGTTCTATGTCAGAGTGGGGCTGGATTCCGGACTGGCAGGGCCTCCGCGCCATATCTAGTTCCAGAAGGAGGTGAACATCGAGGTCGACGTCGGCTCGGTCTCCACCCGCGTTCGACTTCTCTAGATCGTCACCTGCCGGATGAGCATGTGGGATTTGGCGAAGGAGTTCGTTGCCCTTGAGATCCCTCCCCTGTAGGAGGTGTGGCCAGTCTCGCTTTGAAGTGCGTAGGATGGGTCACCTTCGGAGACATTCTCCAGTTCAATAGATTATGCTGCTTTACCCTCCCTGCAACAAGTCGCTTGCAATTTCAGGGGTCAGCGGAGGTATTGAGTACTCATCCCAGCTTGTAGGGTCGTGCGTGGTCAAGACCCCGGAGTTGGTGGCCCGAATCGCCGACAAGATCCTCGGAGCTCCCACTCTAGCTAAGCGTAAATGGAGGATGGAACTCGTGGGATCTTGGGAATGGTTCAACCGCATGTGGAGAGCGCTCAACCTTCCTCCTCCACGCCTCCCGGATGTGGACGCCCTAGGTCCAGCTTCAAAGAAGAGAGGGGTGGACTCCGATGCCGCGGGGCCCTTGAAGCGCCCTTTGAAGAAGACTACGAAGGGCCCGAAGTGTGACGCCTAGATTTAATAAATCCGGACCTTTCTTGAAATTCCATAGAAAATCAATAAATCAAGATCTTCATCACACGACCGCGCAAAATACGACAAGCATTCATGGGTCATAGACCATATTAGTACAAAAGTGTTAAAGTAAAAGAGAAACTAATAAAATAAGGGTCCTAGATGAACGCCTCCTTCCAGTCTCGCCTTGACTGGGTCGCTACTCCAGACCTTCATCCTCCTCATAGTAGACAGGCCCTGGTGATGTAAGTCAACGGGGGTAAGTACAATCGTACTCAGCAAGCCACCGAATGCAAATATAATGCAGAGTAATAACAAGGAAGTTAGTGGCTAATTTTGCGGAAAAACATATTTGTAAAGCAGTTAATGTGATCAAGTTATTAATACAAAAACATAAACATGTATATGCATCATCTTCTAACTCGAGGGGTACAGTCAGCCCACCCTCGCTCAACAGTCCTTACCCACCCTTGACCGTGGGCTCGGCTTTTCGAAAAGATTTAAACTCTGATCAGAGGTGTACCACTGTACCCACAAGGCACGCACTCATCCCATACACCAAAGTGTAACGATATGACCCATACCACGGGAACTTGTGCCAAAACCTTCCATATGGAACGCTCCAATCCGATAGCACCCTCTTATGGGTTTCATATGGTGCCCCGACGCGTCGAGCCAACACCATACCCCCCTTGAGCCACGTCAGTACAAGTCACCCGTAGGTTGCCCCTTGCCCCCTCCACTATGGTGCATCGAGTCGGTTTGTTCCATACTTCCAGTTAGTACTTACCCATTAGACTTGTGGTTAGTACAGAAGTGCTTTGCAACAGATCCCACAGACCGGTCCTTATAGTGCCCTGGGTGCGACCAACCAATGCCCTAGCTTGCACCTGGAACCCACCATACTTATAACATAGCCAACTCCAACAGAATCCAGAGACGAGAATAACGGGGAAATTCATATAGTAGAATCCAACTATCTACGACTCATTCTTTTATCCTATAGCAGTTGTGTCAGTACATTGGACAACTAGCTCAATAATCATGGTTTGGGTTTACACACAAGGATGAGGATCTAATAAATATAATTTAGGGATTGATATTAGACTAATGCAAATATATCCTATGTGTTATAGCGATATTTAAATAAAACATGGGCTCAATTATGATCAAAATGGGGGTTGTGACTTGCCTTAGTCAGCAAATGGTGACGGTGTAACCTCGGGGTAATACTCCGAATCCTCGATGGTCTCGTAGTCTTCTCGATATGGAAAAATTAAACACAACGTTGAATAAACAATAAAAATATCACAAAATATAAGCATACAAGTTTATGGTTTTAGACCAGGGAATTTAAGTCTTAGTATGGTGAAGTTGTGTTGGAAAATATTAATGATTTAATTTTTAAGGATTTCCTGAATTATGTTTATGAAAAATCAATTTATTCCTAAGGGGTTTTTATTCATTTATTTAATAAAAATATTTTTTTCCAAAGTAACATACTGTTTTTATGGCATACATCAGTAGAGAATAAAAAGATGGATTTAACAAAATTTGAATGGTGAAATTTGGAGTTAAACTGAGCAAGTTATGAATTTTTGAAGTTTAAATCAATTTTTTGAATTTTATTTAAACAGAAAACAACCTCTGGTCCACGGTGAACCTGGTTCACTGTGAACCCATGACTGTGCGCGTGGGCCGGCGGGAAGTAAGTGAGATCCAACGGCCCAGAGGGCTTGATACCCTTTCGGCGTGGATTAACGGCCTGGATTAAATCCCACGAGGGATTTAATTATTGTCGCTCGATCTCGATCGCACGGCCAGAAACCAATCCGGCATGGCACGTGGCGCCGACGGTATTTTACCCTTCTTCCCCAACTCCGGCGGCATGATGGTGAGCCATTCCGGCGACGGCGAGGGCCTAAAGGCTTTGCTACCGGCTGAAATGGAACCAAGGGAGTGTGGGGAACGCGATGGTACCGGAGACGACGACAGCAGGGCAGTGGCGGCTGTCGGCGACGAGAGCAGACGGCAGAGCTCTTCGGGTCTGATGTTGGTGAGGTGATCCGGTGGCGTTCAGGCCCAACAAAGATGATGCCGAGGACGGGCACGCGAAGGGGATCCAGGAGGTGGTGTCGGCGAGGGCGGCGGTGGCTCGAGGCGTCGGCGAATGGTGGCCGGAGGCGAAGCAGAGCTAAAGGCCAAAGAAACGGGCAGCGGCGCTCTAGATTGCTCTGGCTAGCGCTTTAGGGGTGGGCGGAGTGCGGTGGAGGCCGAGGGTTTAAATAAGGGGGTCGCCGGCATTGATATGGCAAGGTAAACAGAGGAAACCCGAGAGGGTTCCTTAATTACTCTGTCATGGTTCCTTTTTTCTCGGATATGCTTCCTTAAACATGAAACCGCATCGGCTTTCGAAGGAAGGTGGTCGCCGGTGATCGGGGAAGGCGATCTTGCGATCAATTCGGCGAAAATAGGCATGGGGCGGCGGATAAACGGAAGGGGATCGCTGGGGAAGGAAAGGGGAGGGGGGATTCCATCGGAGACGATGGATCCGACGGGTGGGTCCCACCTATCAGCGAGCGAGCAAAGAAGGAAAGTGGCCGACAGATGGGCCTGAGCGACTAGAGAGAGAGAGGGATGCTGGTGAGTGGCTGATGAGTGGGTCCAAGGCGGACGCAGGCGGGAGAGAGAGGAGGGGAGCGGCGCCGACACCTGGGTCCCACATGGTAGTGAGGGTGCAACTGGATTGGGCCGGGATGGAGGAGGATTCGGGGTTGCGGCCCAATAGGATTTAAAATGTATTTTTCAATTAAAATAATTTTAGTAATTCATTTATTTGCTTAGAGGTGGATTCACTGTTGATAAAATTTGTAAAAAATTTCTAAAAATATTTCTTGTCCTCTAGATTCCATCATAAATTTCTCAGGTTAAAATTTGAAGTTTTTCCCCTTGTTTGGCTTTAATAGGGTTCTTTTAGTCTTTTCTCCAATTAAGTAAATCCTTTAAATTCCTGAAAATTCATTTTATTTATTTTATTTATTTTTAATTCTTGGGATGTTACATGAAGTGTCTCTCTCCATTTCCTTCTTCCAGCTCCACTTCGGAGGAGTCCCTTAGCAAGGAGACGGAAACAGAGCCGGACGCTCCCATGCCGGATCCTGGTGCATCCCGGCTGAGCTACTCGCTACTCGGCGACAGCGGTGGTGGGGCTCTAGTCTTTGAAGATCCGCCTCAGCCTCCCATGGGATCTTAACTGGAGGTAGGCGACGCCGGGGTGAGGGTTGCCCCGCGGGCTACTTCTCCCCTGGCCTGGTGTTGGAGGAAGCCCCCTCCATCTCCTGTGGGAGTTGGGAGGCGGACAGCCTAGACCTCGGGGGGTTGGCTGACCCCTTGGCAGAAGTGGTGGGGGCGCCAGTGTCGCGACTGAATTAGCCGCGGTGCTAGACGACTCTCCAATGAACTCAATGGATAAGTTCTTCTTTCGGCCTGAATCCCCCACAACCATGCGCTCCTTAGACCCCCTACCCGAAGGCGGGAACGAAGGTAGGGAGCTTTGCGCAGGTCTTCCCTCTATCCCACAAATTTCATTTTCTTTGTTATCTCATGACTTACCTCGCTCCTAGGAAGGTGCTTCGGTCCAGGCTCCAACTCCACCGCCTGTGCCTCCTAGAGACATCGCTGACGTGAGGGCCAAGGCCCCCATCGACGTAGTGGAGATCTTGGGGTCGGACGAAGAGGTGGACTCGGGGAGAACCCGCAGGGGTGCCACCCCATGAACCGAAGTCCCTCCGGCCGCATACCGTGGGGGCGCACGCGCGTGCGTGCCTCTCTTAGTCCTCTTCGTGGAGGCTAGCCTGGAGTTCATGATGAGGACTGTGCCCCTCCATTAGTCTTACTTAGGCCTGAGGGGCACCGAGCTGGTGTCGGAGATCGGCCGGTCGGATGGGGCTGACCTCAGCTTTGCTATCGAGAGCGCAGCGAGCCAGGTAAACCTTCCCAGCGCTACCGGCTGAACCCCTGGCTCTTCCTTTTGCCTCCATCTTACTTTTACATACCGTCGTGCACAGATAGTTGCCTTGGCACAAGGGTCGCTAGTGTCCCTCTCCGCCGAACAGAGCCATCATGAGAACGAGGCCTCGAGGCTCGACGAGCATGCCGAAGCTGCCGAAGAGGCTGCCCGGGAGCGTGCTGCTGAAGTGGACCACCTCCATGCGCTAGAGGCAGAGATCATCAGCCTTTGCACCCAGGTCGCTGAGGTTGATGTGCTTTGGGCTAAGGTCACGGAGGTCGACGTGCTTCGGGCCCAAGTCACCAAAGTCGAAGAGCTCTAGTTTCGAGCTTCTAAGGTCGACGCGCTCAAGGCCCAAGTTAGCGAAGTCGATGAGCTCTGGGCTCATGCTGCTTAGGTCGATGCGCTCAAGGCCTAGGTCACCGAGGTCGATGAGCTTTGCTCAAAGGTTGCCACCGCTGAAATCCTGAAGATCCAAGGGATCAAACTGGAGCGAACCGTCGCGGACCTCCTAGCCCGGAATGAGGCGATGACCAAAGCTTTATCCCATGGCGAGAAGACGATGGCTGACGCGGTGGGGGCCCTTCGAGGGGTCATGGAGCGCTTCGGGACAGCATGTGCGCCCTTCGACGCTGCTCGGGAGCCCCTCAGCCACTGGCTGAGGTTCATATAAGCTGTTGTACGGAAGGGTGGACTCCATGGCATCCAGATACGGGGAGGTGTCACGGCGAGTGGCCACCCTCGGCGTCCTTCACCATCTGGAGGACTCCGGAGGCATCTTTCCTTCGGCCTCGGACTCTCCTCCGGTCGCTTTCGGGGTGAGTCACCTTCACTCCCCGACTCCCATAGTCGCGCAGGCTTGGAAAGCTCTCCAGGCGACTTGGAAAGCGGAGGGCCCGGGCGCGGTGAAGGCTTGGATGGATGAATCCCTCTTCCGGACCCAAAGGTGTTGTTGGCGTAAAAGATTACGCTCACAGGTTCTCTGAGATCAAGAACTAACAAATAGCGAGTTTGTGTTTGTGAACTATCTCAAGCCTCATTATGGATAATAGCTTAAGTAGTCCGAATGTGTGTATTAGAATAATTGAGTATTCGATCCTTGTTACAGGGTAGAGAGGGGGGTATTTATAGGCAAAAATGTCTAAGGAAAAGACCTATTTACCCCTTGATTACAACTGACATAGTGGAAACTATTTGGTACCCTTAATAGGGTTAAAATGGTAAAATCTATCCGAGGCAAATGGATAAGCCAAACGTCTTATCAATCCTGTCGCTCTGCTTCGGAGCCTCATATCCTATGGAGAGCTCCTTCGGACTTCAGATCGAGGCACCCTTCGGCTTAATGCCTCCACCTTCGAGTATGAACCCATCAGCTCCGAAGCTTAGTAAGTCTCTTTCAACTATTAATCTCTAAGTCCTGAAAGTGAAGCATTTTCCCCCAACAGTAGCCCCTCGAATACGCCTCTCCGAATTTAACCTGTACAGAAGGGAGGCAGTATACGCAAGGAATATTTTCATATTCTGAGACTTAGAGAAAATTTGAACACATTACAGTCTTTCGGAGGGTCTCTGAACCGAAGCATTCGGACCACAGCTTCGAGCCCCTAACCGTCGTGTGAATGCTTCGTGGGAAAGAGAACCGTTACGAAGCCCAAACGTCGTGATGAACCGTTTGATTATAACCGTTACTACGCAAGTAGCCGTTACGCTCTATAAAAGGTAACGGTCGAAATTTACGGCAGTCTCTCGCCGTTCCACTTTCTGGAGCCACCTGCCAGCGACGGAAGTCGAACCTGCAGTGTGAATGCGATCGAAGCACAGCAACCAGCGGATGGTTATAAAAAGGGGATTAGAATTTACCCAAGACTTTTTACTGTGCCTAGCATATGTGAGTCACCTACTTCAATTTTCAATTCTCACAATCTTTCAATCCACCGAGCCATGGCGAGGACCAGCCACACCATTCCGGCAGCAGCGGGCACTCTGGCGCAGAGGCAAGCGTGGGCTGCCTCAGCCGTAGCAGCAATGGCGGGAGCTCCGGGCGACGCCTGGCCCAAGAACCCCCAGGAGCTCCGCCCGTGTAACACCCCAGAAATTAAAAGGAATAAAATAAAAAGAAAAGTATTGTTTAAATCATTTTTGATTAATTATAAAAGGGAAATTCACAAAAGAACCCAAATAAAGCCAAGCAGGGAGAAATACTAAAAATCTGGACTTGAAAATTTTATGGGATAAACTAGAGACCAAGAAATATTTTTGAGAATTTTTACAAAATTTTAGTAACAGTGCTTCAAGCCTTAAGCAAATATTTGAATTTCTGGAATTATTTTAATTGAAAAATACATTTTAATACTTATTGGGCCGCAACCCCATTTTCCCCTCTGAAGGCCTTTCGGCCCAGCCCATTCCGGCCAAACCCACCGACAGGCGGGACCCACCTGTCGGCACGCGTTCTCCCTCTCTCTCCCGCCACTCGCGCCAAGCCGGCCCACCCGTCAGTCTCTGCAGTGCGCCCCCTCTCCCGCTGACAAGCATGGCCCGCGTGTCGGCTCACTCTCACCCACGCCCGCCCACTGACAGGTGGCCCCCACCTGTCAGGCCCTTCTTCTTCCTTGGAAGGGGATCTCTCCCCTTCCATTTCTAGCCGGCGCCGCCCCTACCCGAAATCACCTCCGCCAGCTGCCGTGAGCCAAATCTGGCCCTAGCCGAAGCCTACCATCGGCCGGCGATCCCTTTCCTGTGATTCCCCACGCGTTTTCGCCCAAATGGAAGGTGATCCGTGCGGATGGAAACCTCTCCGGAGGAAATATGGATCCCCTCCCCGGATTCCTCCATTCCCCTTCCAAACCAGCACCGCCGGCAGTACTATTTAAACCCTGGCCTTCACCGCAGCTCAGGCCACCCCCAATTAAGCCTAGCCACGCCTTCCCGAGCCGCCACTTCGGTTTTCGGCTATTTGCCCTGCCTCAACTCCGGCAAGCCCTCCCCGGCGCTCCGGGCCACCGCCGCCCTCACCGTCGCCACCTACGTGACCGCAGAGACGCGCCCGTCCTCGGTCACACCTCCGTTGGTCGAGAGGACCAGCGGATCGCCTCGCCGCCGGCGAACCCGAGGAACTCCACCGCCCCTCTTCGACGCCGGTCACCGTCAGCTCACCGTCACCGCCACCACCGGTACGACCGAATTCCCCTAGCCTCGCCAGTCCCATTTTAACCCCTAGCTTGGTCGATTACCCCTCGCCGTCGCCGGAATTCGTCGCCGTCGCTCCGCCGGAGCCAGAGACGAAGGGGTACTTACCCCTTCGCCGCGTGCCGTGCCGGACAGGACCTCGGCCGCACGATCCGCAGCCCACGGCCACGATTAGAACCCGAGATCGAGGGCCCGGATTGCTTTGACCGATGTTGACCGGTATCAGGCAATCTGAGCCCTCCAATCTCACTTAAGTGCCCCGCCCTGCGGTCGCCCGTTGGATCTGGATCCAACGGTCCTGCTCGGCCTGGTCCACGCGCGCGGTCAACGGTTCACGGTGAACCCAGTTCACCGTGGACCCGAGACGATTTTCAGTTTAAAAATAATTCAGAAAATAGTTTAAACTTCAAAAATTCATAACTTGCTCATTTTAACTCCAAATTTCACCATTCAAATTCTGTTAGAACCAGAATATTATTCTCCACACATTAATGCCATAAAAACAGTATGTTTCTGTTTCCCAACATATTATTAATAAATAAATGAATAAAAATCCCTTCTGATTAAAATGAATAATACAGAAAATAAATTGGGAAAAATCCTAAAATATTAGACTTTACTGTTTTATATAAAACTCAGAATATTAAAATACTACTTCACATAATAAAACCAACAAATGTGTATGTTTAATATTTGGTGAATTTTATCTGTTTATTGAATGTATTGTTTATTTTCCGTATCACGAAGACTACGAGTTCGTCGAGGAGCAGGAGTTCTGCCCCGAGGTTCCTCCATCCCCATTTGCTGAGCAAGGCAAGTCATCGACCATCTCTGTGGAAACAGTTGATCATATTGAGCCCATGTTTTAATAAATTATCGCTATAACCCATAGGATAATATCGCATTAGTCCAATAATCAAGCCTTACACTTATATTTATTCGATCCCCGTCCTTGTGTGCAAACCCAAGCCATGCTTATTGAGCCTTAACTCCTTGTCACTCTACTATTAAAATATTAGCTAGTGCCCAATGTACCGGCACAACTGCTATAGGATAAAAAGAACGAGTCGTAGATAGCTGGATTCTGTATATGTATTTCCCTGTTATTCTCGTCTCTGGACTCTGTTGGAGTTGGCTAGGTTATAAGTATGGTGGGTTCCGGGTGCAAGCTCGGGCACTGGTTTGTCGCACCCGGGGCACTATAAGGACCGGTCTGCGGGATCTGTTGCAAAGCACTTCCGTACCAACCACAAGTCTAATGGGTAAGTCCTAACTGGAAGTGTGGAACTCTTCGGCTCTATGCACCATAGTGGAGGGGTACAAGGGGCTAGCCTGCGGGCGACTTGTACCAAAGAAGGCTCAAGGGGGGGTATGGTGAGCACTCGACATGTCGAGACACGATACGAAACCCATAAGAGGGTGTTGTGGAGTCGGAGGGAACCATATGGAAGGTTTTGGCACGAGTTCCCGTGAAATGGGTCATCTCGTTACACTTTGGTGTAAGTGATGAGTGCGTGCCTTGTGGGTACAGTGGTACATCTCTGATCAGAGTAATTTAATCTTTTCGAAAAGCCGAGCCCACGGTCAAGGGCGGGTTGTGTGACTACTCGCAGTTAGTTTACAATTGTGTGAATGTTCGGATTTTCCATGGCACGTAAGGACTGTTGAGCGAGGTGGGGTGACTGTACCCCTCGAGTTAGAAGATGATGATACACATGCACAGGTTTACTTTTCCGTACTAATAAATTGCTCTCATTTAAAGCTTTACAAATATGCTGCTTCCGCTAAATTAGCCACTATCTCCCTTGTTATTACCTTGCATTATATTTGCATTCGGTGGCTTGCTGAGTACATCTGTACTCACCCCGTTGACTTACAACATCAGAGCCAGTCTACTACGAGGAGGATGAAGGTCTGGAGTAGCGACCCAGTCAAGGCGAGACTGGAAGGAGGCGTTCATCTAGGACCCTTGTTTTATTAGTTTCTCTTCATCTTTATTCACTTTTGTATTAATGCGGTCTACGAACCGTGAATGATTGCTCGTATTGTACGTGGTCGTGTGATGAACGTCTTGTTTTATTGATTTTCTATGAAATTTCAATAAAGTCCTGATTTATTAAATCGGGGCGCGACAAGATGGTATCAGAGCCGACTTGACTGTAGGAAGCCAAACAGACCTGACCTTAGGACTTATATATATATTCACTATATTTTACAAAAGATTACTTATCCTCTCATCTTCCGAGGTTTTCACAAAATTTTTTTTTTCTCTCTTTTGTAGATGCCGGTTCACACCATGAGCGGAACTCTTCGTGATGAGGCCGGATTCATCCGCGAGCTTCGCGTGCTCGTCGACTTTTTGGGGTTTCCCCATGAGCCTGCGTTCCACGGGATCTTTCCCGATGCGAACGAGAGCTACTGCGAGGTCACGGTTGTGATCCGCCCCTCTTCCACGCAGCCACCCTTCTACACCCATGGAGTTGGAGGACCTTCATTCGTGGTGGCCAGCCAGCGAGCCGCTCTCCAGTCCCTCGCCGAGCTTCGACTGGTCTACGACTGCCACCTCCGTGACACCGTCTACCGCTTCATGCCCATGCGCACACCCGGGAGTCACCGCAGCATCTACATCAGTCCCCTCACCCAGAGCAACTCCGCCATCACCCGCACGATGAGACTCTTGGAGGCCATGGACAACCTCCACACGGAGGCCGTCCTCGACGCAGACAGCCAGCACGACACCATCGACTTCTACCGCCACACTTCGGAGAACCTGACCAGGGAGAACGCCGAGCTCCGTCGACAGCTTGAGCAGAACCCCCTGTTGACCCTTGAGGTAGAGGAGTTGAGACGTCAGAACGAGCTTCTGCGCCAGGGCGCCATGGTCCATACCCAGCTTCGTCAGCAGCTCAGAGAGTTGAAGAAGGATATTGAGGAGATCGCACCTCTTCCGCCTCGCCGGAAGAAACCCATTCAGACTCCCACAGTGAGGCCCAAGAGGATCTCCCACAGTGCTCCACCCGCCAGACCGTCAAGTTCCTCGACCCCGACCAGCTCCCACGAACCCGAGATCGAGCCGTCCCCCGAGCTACCGTAGACGTAGTTTTTTTCGGTTGAGTGTTTTTCATTTTGCTTGATTGTATTAGCATTCATGTCAAAACATAAGGCATGAATGAAGTAATAAATAAATGTAACCGCAAGAACGGCATTTTTGGAATAAAATTTAATAAAAGTATCCACTAAAAGAATGTTGTCTAAATTTTGGAAACCTCAGGATGTCGAACAACCTAGGCTCCGACGCTCCCCAGAACGGAGGAGAGAACGGCAACTTGCCACAGTGGGGAGCGACCGGGCAAAGGCAAGCCCCAGTCGCCAACCACCCCACATTGGCTGAGATGATGGCTACTCAGAACCAGTTGGTTTCTGCCTTATTAAACCAGATGCAACAACAGCAGCAGCAGATGCAAGAGCAGCAGGCTCAGTTTTTCCGCCATCACCAACAGCCCGAGCTGCATCATCACGCCGCCCCAGCTCCCGCGTCCCAGCTCTCGGAGTTCCTCCGAGTTCGTCCACCAACCTTCTCCAGCACCACCAACCCCATGGAGGCTGGGGATTGGTTAAGGACCATTGAGAAGAAGCTAGATCTGCTGACCTGCACTGAGCAGGAGAGGGTGGCCTTCGCCACCCACCAGCTTCATGGTCCCGCCGCGGAGTGGTGGGACAACCTGCGAGAGACTCTGCCCGAAGGACATGTTCACACTTGGGCAGAATTTTCTGAAGCTTTCCGTGCCGCTCATATCCCAGAAGGCATCATCGCACAGAAGCAGCAGGAGTTCAGGGACCTGCAGCAGGGGAGCAGGTCCGTCACAGAGTATTTACACGAGTTCAACCGGCTGGCTCGTTACGCGCCTGAAGAAGTCCGTACTGACGCGGCCAGGCAATCTAAGTTCCTTCGAGGTCTTAAGGATGAGTTGTCCCTTCAACTCGTTTCCGGAGATTATGCCAACTTCCAAAAGTTGGTTAATAAGGCTATTATTCAGGAGACTCAGCAAAATAAGGTCGACCTGAAGAGGAAAAGAATGATTGCTTTCAGGCAGAACCAAGGCATGGCGCAGAGGCCTCGTTTCACCCCTCCTCCTCCGACGCCACAGTACCACCCCCGCCCAGTGCATCGTCCGGCACCACCTGCCGCCAACACCGGAACCGGACAACCTCGCCCTGCTCCTGCCGCGCCAGCTGCACCACCCGCCCCGGCAAAGAAGGCAGAGATTCTGCGCGACAAGCACGGCAAGCCCGTGGTATGTTTTAACTGCCGCCAGGAGGGGCATTTCGCCTATCAGTGCCCCCACCCCAAGCGCACACAGGGAGTCACGACGAACCCCGCCATCCGTGCTCGCGTCAACCATGTCACCACTGAGGAAGCCCAGGCTGCGCCCGAGATCGTGATGGGTAAGTTCATGGTAAATTCAGCAATTGCAATAGTTTTGTTTGACACCGGAGCTACACACTCCTTCATCTCAACTGAATTTGTGGAAAAGAACAATCTAAGCACAGAAGAACTACCCAGAGCCGTACAAATAGTCACCCCGGGTAAACAAACTCTAGCCCTAACCTATAGCCCAAAGGTATGGATAGATATCCACGGCACCGTATTTTGGGCCGACCCCATCCTAATAGAATGCCAAGGCCTGGATCTCATTCTAGGAATGGATTGGTTAAATAAATACCAAGGAGTGATAGAATGTGCCCAAAGAAAAGTGACTGTGACCAGCGAAGAAGGTATTGCCATCACATTTCAGATGCCAAGATTGAAGATCAGAAGACCAAGACTACATCAGATTACCTTGGAAGAGATACCAGTAGTCAGTGAATACCCGGACGTATTCCCAGAGGATCTACCAGGGATGCCACCCAAGAGGGACATCGAGTTCAGGATTGACTTGGTGCCAGGAACCACCCCTATCTACAAGCGACCATACCGGATGGCCGCCAACGAATTAGCTGAGATGAAGCAACAGTTGGAGGATCTTGAGAAGAAAGGTTATATCAGACCAAGCACATCACCGTGGGGTGCCCCCGTCATCTTCGTCGAGAAGAAAGAAGACAAGGCAAAGCGTATGTGTGTGGATTATCGCGCTTTGAATGAGGTAACCATCAAGAATAAGTACCCGTTGCCTCGGATCGACGATCTCTTCGACCAACTCAAGGGAGCTACGGTATTCTCGAAGATCGACCTGCGGTCTGGTTACCATCAGTTGAGGATTCGAGAAGAGGATATACCCAAGACTGCCTTCACTACCCGTTATGGATTATATGAGTGCACGATTATGTCCTTTGGATTGACCAACGCCCCTGCATTTTTCATGAATATGATGAATAAAGTGTTCATGGAATATTTGGACAAGTTCATCGTGGTCTTCATAGACGACATCCTCATTTATTCCAAGGACCAGAAGGAGCACGAGACTCACCTCCGGTTAACCCTAGGAAAGCTAAGGGAACACCAATTGTATGCCAAGTACAGCAAATGCAAGTTTTGGACGGCAGAAGTAAAGTTCCTTGGACATATCATCTCTGCGCAAGGAATCGCAGTAGACCCTGCCACCGTAGAAGCAGTTACGGATTGGTTGCCACCCACGAACGTATCTGAGATACGAAGTTTTCTGGGATTGGCCGGATATTACCGAAGATTTATCGAAAAATTTTCTAAGATAGCCAAGCCAATGACCAAGTTGTTGCAGAAAGGAGAGAAGTTTGAATGGACTCCTGAATGCGAGGAAAGTTTCCGCACCCTCAAGACCCGTTTAGTGTCTGCACCTATACTGACCCTACCGGATATCCGCAAAGACTTCCATGTCTATTGCGACGCATCTCGCCAAGGATTGGGATGTGTTCTTATGCAAGATGGGAAGGTTATCTCTTATGCCTCCCGTCAATTAAGACCTCATGAGTTGAATTATCCTACTCACGATCTGGAATTAGCCGCCGTAGTGCACGCCCTTAAGATTTGGAGACACTATCTAGTTGGAAATCGCTGTGAGATCTTTACGGATCACAAGAGCTTAAAGTATATCTTCACACAGCCAGATCTGAATTTGAGGCAAAGACGATGGCTGGAATTGATCAAGGACTATGACGTAGGTATTCACTACCACCCCGGAAAAGCAAATGTGGTAGCTGATGCATTAAGTCGCAAGGGATATTGCACCGCCATGATGATTCAAGAACACGCACCCTTGTTATGTAAGGAGATGGAAAAGTTGAATCTTGGATTGACCACCAGAGCATATCTAGCCACCTTGGAGACCCAACCGGTCTTGTTTGAGCAGATCCGTGAGGCTCAGATGGAGGACCCGGATATAGCTGCCATTAAGAAGAACATGAGACAAGGAAAAGCCCCCGGATTTTCAGAGGACGAGAGTGGCACCATATGGTTTGGAACTCGGATATGTGTGCCGGATAAACCTGAAATAAAGACTCTTATCCTAAGGGAAGCCCATGAGACGTTGTACTCCATTCATCCCGGCAGTACCAAGATGTACCAAGATCTGAAGGAACGCTATTGGTGGGTTAGCATGAAAAGAGAGATTGCCCAGTTCGTCGCCGAGTGTGACACCTGCAGAAGAGTAAAAGCTGAACATCAGAGACCTGCAGGATTGTTACAGCCACTTAAAGTACCGGAATGGAAGTGGGAAGAGATCGGTATGGACTTCATCACCGGATTACCAAAGACCCAACTGGGGTATGATTCTATATGGGTGATCATTGATCGGCTTACAAAAGTAGCTCATTTCATAGCCGTCAAGACGACCTTCAGTGGCCCTAAGCTAGCAGAGCTATATATGGCCCGGATAGTATGTCTTCACGGAGTGCCCAAGAAGATAGTATCCGATAGAGAAAGTCAGTTTACCTCTCGTTTCTGGAAGAACCTTCAAGAGGAGATGGGCACGAGATTGAATTTCAGTACCGCCTACCATCCTCAGACAGATGGACAAACAGAGAGGGTAAATCAGATATTGGAGGATATGCTTCGAGCATGTGTTTTGGATTTTGGAGCCACGTGGGACAAGAGCTTGCCGTATGCTGAGTTTTCATACAACAACAGCTATCAAGCCAGCCTTCAGATGTCTCCTTTTGAAGCCTTATATGGACGTAAGTGCAGAACGCCCCTACTTTGGGACCAAACTAGTGAATCCCAAATGTTCGGAACGGACATTCTTCGTGAAGCTGAAGAGAAGGTACGAATCATCAGAGACCGACTCAAAACAGCCCAATCGCGACAGAAGAGCTACGCAGACAATCGACGCCGAGACTTAGTCTTTGAAGAAGGAGATCATGTATACCTTCGAGTTACACCCCTCCGTGGCACCCAACGGTTTAACATGAGAGGAAAGTTGGCCCCTCGATACGTTGGACCATTCCCCATTATCCGACGCCAAGGCGAGGTAGCTTATCAGTTGGAATTACCACCCTCATTGGCTGGAGTGCACGATGTATTCCACGTATCTCAACTAAAAAAGTGTCTCCGCGTCCCCACAGAGCAAGTGGACCTTCAGCAGTTGGATGTCCAAGAAGACCTGACCTATGTGGAAAAGCCGGTCAAAATATTGGAAGTCAAAGAAAGAACCACCAGGAGTCGAGTAATCCGCTTCTGCAAAGTGCAGTGGAGCAATCATCCGATAGAAGAAGCTACTTGGGAAAAAGAAGATGAACTCAAGGCGCAGCATCCTGAGCTATTCGAGGATTGATCCGAATCTCGAGGACGAGATTCTCTGTAAGGGGGATAGGATTGTAACACCCCAGAAATTAAAAGGAATAAAATAAAAAGAAAAGTATTGTTTAAATCATTTTTGATTAATTATAAAAGGGAAATTCACAAAAGAACCCAAATAAAGCCAAGCAGGGAGAAATACTAAAAATCTGGACTTGAAAATTTTATGGGATAAACTAGAGACCAAGAAATATTTTTGAGAATTTTTACAAAATTTTAGTAACAGTGCTTCAAGCCTTAAGCAAATATTTGAATTTCTGGAATTATTTTAATTGAAAAATACATTTTAATACTTATTGGGCCGCAACCCCATTTTCCCCTCTGAAGGCCTTTCGGCCCAGCCCATTCCGGCCAAACCCACCGACAGGCGGGACCCACCTGTCGGCACGCGTTCTCCCTCTCTCTCCCGCCACTCGCGCCAAGCCGGCCCACCCGTCAGTCTCTGCAGTGCGCCCCTCTCCCGCTGACAAGCATGGCCCGCGTGTCGGCTCACTCTCACCCACGCCCGCCCACTGACAGGTGGCCCCCACCTGTCAGGCCCTTCTTCTTCCTTGGAAGGGGATCTCTCCCCTTCCATTTCTAGCCGGCGCCGCCCCTACCCGAAATCACCTCCGCCAGCTGCCGTGAGCCAAATCTGGCCCTAGCCGAAGCCTACCATCGGCCGGCGATCCCTTTCCTGTGATTCCCCACGCGTTTTCGCCCAAATGGAAGGTGATCCGTGCGGATGGAAACCTCGCCGGAGGAAATATGGATCCCCTCCCCGGATTCCTCCATTCCCCTTCCAAACCAGCACCGCCGGCAGTACTATTTAAACCCTGGCCTTCACCGCAGCTCAGGCCACCCCCAATTAAGCCTAGCCACGCCTTCCCGAGCCGCCACTTCGGTTTTCGGCTATTTGCCCTGCCTCAACTCCGGCAAGCCCTCCCCGGCGCTCCGGGCCACCGCCGCCCTCACCGTCGCCACCTACGTGACCGCAGAGACGCGCCCGTCCTCGGTCACACCTCCGTTGGTCGAGAGGACCAGCGGATCGCCTCGCCGCCGGCGAACCCGAGGAACTCCACCGCCCCTCTTCGACGCCAGTCACCGTCAGCTCACCGTCACCGCCACCACCGGTACGACCGAATTCCCCTAGCCTCGCCAGTCCCATTTTAACCCCTAGCTTGGTCGATTACCCCTCGCCGTCGCCGGAATTCGTCGCCGTCGCTCCGCCGGAGCCAGAGACGAAGGGGTACTTACCCCTTCGCCGCGTGCCGTGCCGGACAGGACCTCGGCCGCACGATCCGCAGCCCACGGCCACGATTAGAACCCGAGATCGAGGGCCCGGATTGCTTTGACCGATGTTGACCGGTATCAGGCAATCTGAGCCCTCCAATCTCACTTAAGTGCCCCGCCCTGCGGTCGCCCGTTGGATCTGGATCCAACGGTCCTGCTCGGCCTGGTCCACGCGCGCGGTCAACGGTTCACGGTGAACCCAGTTCACCGTGGACCCGAGACGATTTTCAGTTTAAAAATAATTCAGAAAATAGTTTAAACTTCAAAAATTCATAACTTGCTCATTTTAACTCCAAATTTCACCATTCAAATTCTGTTAGAACCAGAATATTATTCTCCACACATTAATGCCATAAAAACAGTATGTTTCTGTTTCCCAACATATTATTAATAAATAAATGAATAAAAATCCCTTCTGATTAAAATGAATAATACAGAAAATAAATTGGGAAAAATCCTAAAATATTAGACTTTACTGTTTTATATAAAACTCAGAATATTAAAATACTACTTCACATAATAAACCAACAAATGTGTATGTTTAATATTTGGTGAATTTTATCTGTTTATTGAATGTATTGTTTATTTTCCGTATCACGAAGACTACGAGTTCGTCGAGGAGCAGGAGTTCTGCCCCGAGGTTCCTCCATCCCCATTTGCTGAGCAAGGCAAGTCATCGACCATCTCTGTGGAAACAGTTGATCATATTGAGCCCATGTTTTAATAAATTATCGCTATAACCCATAGGATAATATCGCATTAGTCCAATAATCAAGCCTTACACTTATATTTATTCGATCCCCGTCCTTGTGTGCAAACCCAAGCCATGCTTATTGAGCCTTAACTCCTTGTCACTCTACTATTAAAATATTAGCTAGTGCCCAATGTACCGGCACAACTGCTATAGGATAAAAAGAACGAGTCGTAGATAGCTGGATTCTGTATATGTATTTCCCTGTTATTCTCGTCTCTGGACTCTGTTGGAGTTGGCTAGGTTATAAGTATGGTGGGTTCCGGGTGCAAGCTCGGGCACTGGTTTGTCGCACCCGGGGCACTATAAGGACCGGTCTGCGGGATCTGTTGCAAAGCACTTCCGTACCAACCACAAGTCTAATGGGTAAGTCCTAACTGGAAGTGTGGAACTCTTCGGCTCTATGCACCATAGTGGAGGGGTACAAGGGGCTAGCCTGCGGGCGACTTGTACCAAAGAAGGCTCAAGGGGGGGTATGGTGAGCACTCGACATGTCGAGACACGATACGAAACCCATAAGAGGGTGTTGTGGAGTCGGAGGGAACCATATGGAAGGTTTTGGCACGAGTTCCCGTGAAATGGGTCATCTCGTTACACTTTGGTGTAAGTGATGAGTGCGTGCCTTGTGGGTACAGTGGTACATCTCTGATCAGAGTAATTTAATCTTTTCGAAAAGCCGAGCCCACGGTCAAGGGCGGGTTGTGTGACTACTCGCAGTTAGTTTACAATTGTGTGAATGTTCGGATTTTCCATGGCACGTAAGGACTGTTGAGCGAGGTGGGGTGACTGTACCCCTCGAGTTAGAAGATGATGATACACATGCACAAGTTTACTTTTCCGTACTAATAAATTGCTCTCATTTAAAGCTTTACAAATATGCTGCTTCCGCTAAATTAGCCACTATCTCCCTTGTTATTACCTTGCATTATATTTGCATTCGGTGGCTTGCTGAGTACATCTGTACTCACCCCGTTGACTTACAACATCAGAGCCAGTCTACTACGAGGAGGATGAAGGTCTGGAGTAGCGACCCAGTCAAGGCGAGACTGGAAGGAGGCGTTCATCTAGGACCCTTGTTTTATTAGTTTCTCTTCATCTTTATTCACTTTTGTATTAATGCGGTCTACGAACCGTGAATGATTGCTCGTATTGTACGTGGTCGTGTGATGAACGTCTTGTTTTATTGATTTTCTATGAAATTTCAATAAAGTCCTGATTTATTAAATCGGGGCGCGACAGCCCGCCATCCAAGAAGAAGATCCCTCAGAGCTTCCTCATCGGCCAGTCCACGAGCACCGCCGAGTCCATTGAAGAGGCTGTGGAAGGGAAGCTGGGGACCGGATTGAGGACTCGAGTTCCCGGGTCGGAATCAACCCCGAGGCCATGGAGCGGAGAGGTCGTGGTTTTCGAGGCCTTCTTCGAGGCAGGCTTGGGGCTTCCGGCCATCGACTTCCTAGCGGAGGTATTGGATATGTTCCACATCACCTTACCTCAACTATCTCCCAATGCCATTGCCCGCCTGGCTGTCTTCGAATGGGCGCTCTGGGCCGAAGGGTGCGAGGGGCGATCGAAGGTCTTCGCCGCCACCCACGAAGCCATCTGCCAGCCGAAGCCGCAAGATGGGCCCGGGGACACCAAGGTGATAACAGCCTTTGGCAGCGTCAACTTCCAGTTGCGGAGGGAGCAAGCCCAACACTTTCCAGTGAAGGCCATCAACGATTGATGGTACACCAACTAGATCCTTCGGTGGTTCTATGCCGAAGTCAGAGAGGACTCTCCAGAGAGGACTCTCCCCTCGCCGGGCCTCTTCAGGAGATCTGGTTCCGGATGGAGGCGGAGGTTACTCCGAACCCTAGCCTGCTCTCAACGCGGCTAGGGCTACTGACTTCGGTGGCCAGTCGCATTAGCATGCGCGACCTTGCCGAAGAGTTCATTGCTCTTCGGATTCCACCCCTTGGGGCCAACTGGCCGATAGTGTTTAAACAAGCATCGGAGGGTGAGATCCGAACTTTAGGTAAGACTTCAACTCCTGCAGTAATATGTTAGATGATGAAAATAACATACTTATAACATGTTACCCTTTTTCCAGCGGCTCCACTGGCATTAGCTCCGGAGGAGATAGCTCGGGGCACCGAACGAGTCCTCGGAGCCCCTGCGGTGGCTGAAAGACAAAAGAGGTTGGAGTTGGTGGGGAGCTGGGAGCGCTCCAACATAGTGCGGGGAGCTCTCAGGATGGTGCCCCCTCCTCTGCCAGATTTTAACTCGGCCAGAGCGGCCCCTCAGAAAAGGAAGGTCGTCGCCGAGCCTCCAAAGAAGGCCCGCAAGACCCCTTCGAAGAAGAAGAAGAAGGTGGTGATGATCCCTCCTCAACTGACCACTCCTTCGTCTGCTTCATCTTTGGACGTTCGGAGCTCGGCTTCGGGAGGTTCTGGGAACGAGGACTCCAGTGCCCAAATGGTGAGGGCCTTTGAGAACTACCTCTTGGAGGGTGACGACGATGCAGCAGGGGTCCCAACCGAAGCTTCTGCTTAGGAGGTTGCGGAGGTAGACTCGGCATGCACACCTGTGCCCGCTGTCGTGAACTCAGAGCCGAACCCTGTAGCCCCCAACTCGCCCGTAGCTGGGGTGATCATGGTGGAGGTCGAGGTTCCAGCGGAAAACACATCGGAGAGGACTTCGGGAGATGATATCGATGAGATCCTCCGGATGTATGAAGTTCTGGAGGACCCGACGATTTTGCCTCACGGTGCCTCTGAAGGTATACTTCGAATCTTTTGCCTTGGTCGATTCCTGCAACAATTTTTACTTGTAAATGTTCACCAAATACCTTGGTACCACAGGTACATCGAAAGGCGACGAAGCCCCAGCTGCACGCGAAGTCCCAGCTTCTTCGGAGGTCATGGTTCCGATGGACACCTCAACTCCACTAGACGCCCCGGCCCCAGTGGCGTGGGCCGTTCCCGCCGACGCGGCTCCAGTGACCGAGGTCACCCCTGCTGATGCGGCTCCAGCCGAAGGGGTAGCCGTCGAAGGAAGATCTACCTTTGTCGTAGTCGAGCTGCCTGCCTTCATGCCGGGGAGGGGCAAAAGCATGTCCAGCTTCGAACTCCCTCCTGGCCCAACGATGACCTCAGCTAGCAACTCGGAGGAAGAGGCCATGGCATATGATCGCCAAGCTTCCTCTTGGCTTCCTTTGCTGGCTCCATTTTTAGAACACCGGACAGGCCTCCGGGCGCTCCTGGAGCCTTTGGCGGAGAAAAGCCAGGACATTGCCAACTCTGACTTGGTCTCTGCTCTAGGCGAAGCCAAGGCCCCGGTGCTCAACATGGCCCTCGAAAGGGCTTCTCTTCAGGTATAAAGAGTACTGCAAATATTTTCAATTAATAAATGTAAACACCTGACTCTTACTTGTTCTTCCTGCAGCAATTCGTCCTTGCTAGAGCGGCAGCAACTTCCAATGAAGTCGAAACCAATCGAATCAAAAGGAAGGTTACCACCCTCCAAACCGCGCTCAAGGGCTCCGAAGAAAGAGCACTTCGGTTGGAGGAAGAGGTCCTCGAAGAACGAAGGGCTAGGGCCGAGGCTGATGAAGCCCTCCGACTAGCAAGGCAAGACAGCGACCCACTCCAGACTTCCGCCCAAGAAGCTGAAAGCCGAGTGCTTGGTGCTCCAGGCGGAGGTTGAGAAGCTCCAGCAAGCGGCGGCCACTTCGAGCACCCAGCTAGTAGAGCTCCAAGGTTCTCTCAAGCAAGCGATGGCCCAGAAGAGCTCCTTGCTGCTCCAAGTGGCCAAAGTGTCTACTACCGCTGCGGAGGTAGAGATAACAGAGAAGAAGAATGCCAGTGTAGCGGAACGTACCTTGGATGCCCTTCAGGGTACCTTGGAATATTTTGGCACTATGTGCCCTTCGTCTTCTGCGGCGGCCAACGAACCCCTCGACCGGAAACTGAAGAGGATTCAAGTGGCGGCGTCACTGATGATGAACTCCGGTGTCCGGTACGGAGAGATCTCCGGTCAGTGTGCCGGAATTGGAGTTCTCCGCCACCTCGAAGCCCTTCAGATTCCCATCGCTCCAGTCGGGGGTTCAACTCCTGGAAGCTTTGCCTCCGAGGACTTGTTGCATCCATCGCCGAATGTAGCCTTGGCCTGGGAAGTTTTCCGGTCAACCTAGAAGACGGACCACAAGGCTGCGTCTAAGGCTTGGATCGACGAGGCCCATCGGCAGAAGCAAGCACAGACGAGGCCACCGCTTCCAGCCTCGCCAGCTCCGGCACCTCCTGCTCCACCAACCGACCCGTAGGTCTAGCTCTTAGGGTAATTATGTATAATAAATCTTGTAAAGCCCCTTTCATTAATGAAAAGTTTATAAACGAAGAGCTTGTTTGGGTGTTTTGTTCTTTTAGGTTTTGTCATGCCCTTCGGAACCTGACTTCGAAATACTCGATTTTACCGAAAGGCTACGGAAGGAGTGGGCAAGCCTCGAGAGCTTAAGGCCCTACCGCCGCTCTCGCTTCTCTGTTCCTCGCGGAGATAAAGGGGAGGTCACCCTCGAGGTTTTTCAAGAATTCTTAGCTTATATCAAGGAATAGGAAAAAGAGAAGGCATCTTCATCCTCTGAACATGTGGATTGGTCTGATTCGGAGTACCAGGCCGAAGACTCTGCGGAGGCTAACTCCAAAATACTTCTGACTTGGGCCGAGCTTCAAGAGGAGTAGAAGAAATTGCGAGTCTCAAAGAAGAAGAGAAGTACTCGGACGCAAAGGAAAATCCCGGTAGCTTCGAGCTCCGAAGGACAGAGTAGCCGGAGAGGTAGCTCTAGAGGCCGACAGGGTCTCTGATTTTTCTTAGGCTTGGACCAAATTTACTCTTGATGTAATAGTATGATGAATTAATGTGAATTGTACCCTAAGCATCTTGTTTGTTATTTACCCTCCTACCCCTCCTTGTGGGTGGGGGACCTTCTGTATTGCCAAAAGGTTCGCCGGACACAATGACGCGCAGAACAAACTGATGCTTCGCACAACACTTAATATTCCTATTCTACCTTTTCGTAGGGTTCTTCGAACATAGTTTTATGTTATACTTTTCTAAGTTTTGGAGTTGAATCTACCTTTACAGGGTTTTATACTGGTCGCTTAGGACTTTAAAAGTGTCTCATTGGCCGAAGCCTTGAGACCTTATTACTTGGTCACCTTCGACTCTTTTACAGATACTTCGAACCCAGGGGTCGGAAATCTGTTATTTTAAAGTCCTTAGACTCCTCTACGGATCCTAACAACCGGAGCCTGGAATCCATAGGATGGCCACCTTCGGCTCTTTTACAGATACTTCGAACCTAGAGGCCGGAAATCTGTTCTTTTAAAGTCCTTAGACTCTTCTACGGATCCTAACAAGCTAGAGCCTGGAATCCGTAGGCTGGCCACCTTCGGCTCTTTTACAGATAGTTCGAACCCGGAGGCCGGAAATCTGTTTTTTTAAAGTCCTTAGACTCTTCTACGGATCCTAACAAGCCGGAGCCTGGAATCCGTAGGCTGGCAGCGAAGCCCCTGAACCCATGGTTCGCAGGCTGTTGCCCAGGTCTTGGGAAAGATGCTTGACTCCGCAAGCATCTCCGTCCTCCCGATGCATCCATCAGGAGTAAGGGATATTCGAAGAGCAAACAAAATTCGACCCTCCACTTTATTTAGAAAAGGAATTCTTTACAAGTGATTACAAGGATCCCCTAAGCGTAATAACGCTTAAGGTGCTCCTCATGCCATGCATGTTTCAATTCTTCCCCTTCTAAATTAGCTAATTTAAACGATCCGGGGCGTCCTGAGCGTAGGATAATATATGGTCCTTCCCATTTATTTCCTAGCTTCCCCGGGGCTATTACACTTCGCAAAACTAGATGACCTGGTCTAAGCTCGTTCAGCTTTATCTTTGGGTCATATCAGATGCCTGATAAGCTCCGTCAGAAAATATTGTCCATAAACCTTCGAAGGGCTCCTCCGGAGCCCAAACTGCAGATGGCGTCCATTCTGCTACGAAGTCGGCTATGATTTGGGATTTGATAGTTGTTCTTGCCGTGAAGGAGATTCTGAAGGAGGCTAGCTCGACAACCCATTTTCTGATCCTACCCGTAGAATCTTTGCTTCGGAGCATATCACCAAGAGGGTACGAGGTAGGAACGATTATGTTATGCGCCAGAAAGTAATGCCTTAGCTTCCGCGAGGCCATTACTAGGGCATAAGAAAATTTCTCGAGCTCGGAGTATCTTATCTTAGCTCCGGACAAAGCTTCTGAAACAAAATAAACTGGGTTCTGCACCAGCTTTCCCTTAAGCTCAACTTCCCTGACCAATACTGCACTTACTGCGAAGCCTGTTGCTGCAAGATAAAGGAGGAGTGTTTCATCTGGGAGGGGCACAGTAAGTGTTGACAGGCTTCCGAGGTATGCTTTTATATCATCGAAGCTCTTCTGGCACTCTGGCATCCAACTAAAGCTTTCGGACCCTTTTAGGGCTTTGAAAATTGGGAGGCTTCGTTCTGCTGACCTGGCCAGGAATCTACTAAGAGTTGCGAGCCTTCCTGCTAGCTTCTGGACTTGCTTCAAATTCCCTGGTGGAGCCATTCTTTGCAGTGCACTTATCTGCATTGGGCTAGCTTCGATTCCCCTACTTGAAACTAAGTACCCTAGCAGTTTTCTTGCTTGTGCTCCGAATATACATTTTTCAGGGTTGAGGCATACTCCACATGCTCGGAGGCTCTCAAACGTTTCAGCTAGGTCTAGGCTATGCTGGTGCTTTTGAGCACTTTTTATTACAATGTCATCCATATAGGCTTCGACATTTCGGCCTATTTGGTGACCTAAAGCTTTAGCTATTAAACGTGAAAAAGTGGCTCCGGCATTCCGCAAGCCAAAAGGCATTCTTACATAACAAAATACCTTGGAAGGAGTTATGAAACTTGTCTTGGCTTTGTCTTCACGCTTTAGCCAGACTTGATGATACCCGGAGTAAGCATCGAGGAAGTTCAGCAATTCGGAGCCGGTTGTGGAATCTACCAGCTGGTCTATTCGGGGCATCAGGTAGGGGTCTCGCGGGCATGCTTTATTTAATGAAGTAAAGTCAATACACATGTGCCACTTGTTCGAGTCCTTCTTTCTTACAACAACAGGGTTCGCCAACCACTCTGTATGGGCTACTTCCCTGATGATGCTAGCCCTTAACAATTTTTCTACTTCGGTTTTGGCGAGGCTTGCCCTTTCTGTAGACAGCTTGCGGAGCCCCTAGCGCACTGGCCTAGCTTCGGGTTGACGAGCAGGCTGTGCTCGATGATACTCCGATCAACCCCGGTGATGTCTTCGTCAGTCCAGGCAAAGACGTCCAGGTTTTGCTTGATGACTTCTTCTGATGAAGCAGCTATCTCTAGGGATAGCCCCATGGCGAACTGCACTGGGTATTCTTTGCCATCCTTTGAAATTATCTTCGTCTCGACATCACCTTCCGGGCTTGGCTTAAGGGAGAGCCCCTTCGAAGAGTTCGAAGCCTCCGGAGCCTCTTCTGCACGCTCCGTCACATTGTGCACCTGCCGGGGATCCAATGGCTGGCCGTGCCCATACTCCATTCTCCGGGCTATAGCTAGGTCTCCTAAAACAGTAAGAACTCCACCTTGCGTGGGCATTTTGAGATAGAGAGAGTTGTGATGCGCTATAGCCCCGAATTGGTTCAGCATCCCTCGCCCGAAGATTGCGTTGTAAGCATAGGGGGCGTCGACAACGTCGAAGATCACCTCTTCAACCCTGGCCAAAGGCCCCTCTCCGAAAGAAACCTCGAGGCCTATCTGGCCGAGGGCATCGAGAAGCGGTCCTGAGAAACCTTGAAGTGGTCGGGCTGCTGGAAGTAGATGTTTCTGAGGTATGCGCATTTGATCAAAGGCCTGGACAAAAAGTATGTCTGTGGAGCTCCCGTCGTCCACCAGGATCCTTCGGACTTCCACCCCTGCTAAGTTTGCAGAAATGACTAAGGGGTCAGCATGGGGGAACTTTACCCCTGCGGCATCGCTGGCAGTAAAAGAGATGGGCACATGAGACCATTCTGGCATTCCTTCCACGGAGCTCGATGTCCCAATGTGCCCTACTTCGCGGACGTATTCACGCCGCTTCCTTTTGGACATGTTTTCGAGGGTCCCCGCTCCGGAGATGGGCAGGATCACTCGCTTGCCGCGGTCTTGTGGGTCTTCCTGCTTCGGTGGTGGCATAATATTGGCCACCGGAAGTCGCATGGGGGCTTCGGGGACACCGGCTCGGGCCACGATTTGCACAGGCTCCGACCGTGCCGCTGGTGGGGCTCGATCTGAAGTTCCCCGCCCGGTACTTCACCCTAGGTAGACGCCCCGAAGGGCCAACACTGCCTTGCAGTCCTTCGTGTCATGGCTTCTATTGTCGCCATGCACGCAACAGAAAAAACTCTGGCGCCTGCCAGGTACTCTTTCTTGAGGCTTCGGTGCTCCAGCCTTGAAGCCTTGCACCTGCTGATAACTGGCAGGTGCCTTCGGAACGGAGGGTGCGATGCTTAGCACCTCCGAACAGAAATGTTTCTTCCCTCGCCTATGCTCGTTGAAGCAATTGTCTTGAGGGGGTTGTAGAGGAGCTGAGGCTTCGGGCTCCATCTTTACTTCTTGGAGGGCAGGTGCGGGTGCTCCGTCTCGCCGAAGGCAACCTTCCTCCGCCTTGGCATACTGTTCGAAGTATGCCATCAGCTGTGCCACAGACGTCACAGGCTTCCGATGGAGCTTGCTAAGGAGGTCAGGGTTTAGCACCCCTTCGTGGGCGGCATCAACTACCGAAGAGGTAGACAGGCCCTTAATCTGTGACTTGGTGTGTGCGAAGCGCGTGAAGTACTCCCGAAGTGTTTCTCCCGCTCGCTGCTCCACCTGGAACAAGCTCCCTGTCAACATCGGAGCCACAAAGGTACCCTAGAAGTTGCTTACAAACTTCCTCTTCAACTGCTCCTAAGATCTAATCGATCCTGGCTTCAAGGACCAGAACCATCAGAGCACCACACCTTCGAGAGCGAGGGGAAAACACTTTGCCATAGTGTTGCGCACCACTCCGCTTGCTTCTATCGCCAGGGCGTATGAACGAGCAAACTCTCCGGGGTCTGACCCGCTGGAGTACTTGTGAAACTTCGAGGCTTTGAACCTGGGATCGAAGGGCACTCTTTGTAAGTCCGAATGTAGCGGAGACTCATCATCAAAAGATGTGTTCTCAGCCTCCTCTGGGACTTGAACAGCTTCGGGAAGATTGCGAGCACCACCGTCTTGGGGCCCTTAAGGAGTCTCGGTGGAGGCTTGAGTGCGGAGGCGATCGGTGGCCTCTTGCCTCCACCTAGCCACTTCCTCCTAAAGCCTTGCTAACTGAGTAGCTTCGGTTCCAGGAAGGTCTTCGTCTTCATCGGAGGGTAGCTCCGGGTCTTGGGAACTGACATAATCAGTCTGGAGCACCGTAGGAGGAGCTCGGGGGGCCCTGGGCACTCAACGCCCAGCGGCACCCTCGGGAATCGTTGGAACAATTGAGGGTCCGGCTCCGTTGGTCCGAGGGGACCTTCGGAGAGGACCCGAGGCTTGGCATCGCTTCGGAGGCATAGCTAGTAACGGAGAGGTCTAAAGACCGAAGACTTCGATTGGTCTGGGAAGGCGAGGGAAGGCCTTCGAACAGCACTAGGAAGCCCCTTACCGAAGGGTGCGTGGAATCTTGAGACTTCGAGGCTCCCTCCGTAAGTGCTCTTCGAAGTGCAGTCAGCAGTAGAGAACAAGCTTCTAGAATTTGGCTCCCCACGGACGGCGCCAACAGGTTCTTTGAGATCAAGAACTAACAAATAGCGAGTTCGTGTTTGTGAACTATCTCAAGCCTCCATATGGATAATAGCTTAAGTAGTCCGAATGTGTGTATTAGAATAATTGAGTATTCGATCCTTGTTACAGGGTAGAGAGGGGGTATTTATAGGCAAAAATGTCTAAGGAAAAGACCTATTTACCCCTTGATTACAACCGACATAGTGGAAACTATTCGGTACCCTGAATATGGTTAAAATGGTAGAATCTATCCGAGGCAAATGGATAAGCCAAACGTCTTATCAATCATGTCGCTCTGCTTTGGAGCCTCATATCCTGCGGAGAGCTCCTCTGGACTTCAGATCGAGGCACCCTTCGACTTAATGCCTCCACCTTCGAGTATGAACCCATCAGCTCCGAAGCTTAGTAAGTCTCTTTGAACTGTTAATCTCTAAGTCCTGAAAGTGAAGCATTTTCCCCCAACAGGTGTAGTTCCCCCCTAGGGCTTTTTGTAGTGCATGCTCCTGTAATAGAAACTTTTCATGACTCATCAATAAAGGAAAGCTATTTTCTGAAAATCGCCTAGGGCGTCTGTGATGCTTCTGGTCCCGAGGTCGAAATACTTGATGGGGGCGAGACCCTTTGGCACCAATGTGCCATCTTCGGGGCCCTCAGGGCTGACCAGCACACACGCTTCAGCGTGCCTTTAGACGACAACGGGCGCATTATTCCCGAAGTCCTACATGAAGTCTTGTACTTTATTAAGGAGGAAGAGAAGGGGAAACACACATCGTCCTCATCACCAGAATTTGTGGACTGGTCTGACGTAGAGACTGGCCTCAGTGGATCGGAGTCCATAGACCAAGGCATGTGTAGCGGGGCACAGCTTCAAGAGGAATAGAAGGCTTTTCAGGCTTAGAAGAAGGAAAAGAAGCGCTCCATCCGCACGGCTCTGAAACCACGGACCGAGGAGAGTTCCCGCGGTCCAGGCAACCTACAAGACCGAAAAGGCTTCCAGTTCTTACTTGGTTTAGATGATGAGTTCTCGTAGCTTCAAGCTTCCAGTTCGATCTTGTAATAACTGGCGTTTATTTGTTACTATATTTCCGATAAAACTGTTTATGTTACTAGTGAATCCTGATTGCTCCCTATCTACTCCCCCTTCCCCTCCTTGCGGGCAGGCGACTCGTCGACTGGGCGTAGTGCGTTAGAGCTTAGAATCAGGAGTGAAAAATGGAAACGGAGGGTACTTCATGCCTGTGTACCGAGCTGGGTCTCGGAACCTGAATGTAGGGTGCTTCGAGCCAGAGCTCGAAACCCGAATGTAGGGTGCTTCGAGATGGAGCGTGGAATCCGAATGTAGGGTGCTTCGAGCCGGAGCTCGGAACCCGAATGTAGGGTGCTTCAAGCTGGAGCTCGAAACCCTAATGTAGGGTGCTTCGAGCCGGGGCTTAGAACCCGAATGTAGGGTGCTTCAAGCTGGAGCCCAGAACCCTCATTGCTTGCCCGGATTATGCTAGTACCATAGTGCGTCCACTTTGGTATAACGTTTCACTAGACCAGCTCTTTTTGCTTCTACTTGTTTTATTAAAACTGAAAGGCAAGGTACATCATGCAGGAAGGCGGAATCGTTAACATTGGTGATTACGCGTAATAGCTCTTTAGATGCTCCGCATGCCAAGTGTGCTTCAAGTCTTCGCCTTCTAGGGTAGCCAGACGAAACGATCCCAGCCGGCCAGAGCCAACGATGATGTACGGGCCTTCCCACTTGTGTCCTAGTTTCTTGGGGGCGATGACTGCCCAAAGTACGAGGTGCCCTGGCTTCAACTTGCTTCGCTTGACCTTGGGATCGTACCACGCTTTTGTCTGGTTTTAATATTTGGATAGATTGGCGACGGCCCGGAGCCTTGTTTCTTTGGAGAGGTCGAGGGAAACGTCGCGTCCTTAGTCGGCTTCTGGTGTTGTGGCTCGTAGGGAGCTGGCTCGGAGCTCCATCAGCATCATTGCTTCGTCTCCGAACAATAGCCGAAAAGGGGTGAACCCGGTTGCCCTGGAAGGAGTGGTCCGGATGGACCATAAGATCTTTGGTAATTCTTCAGTCCATAAGCCCTTGGCCAAACCGATGATCCTCTTGTTGAGGCCAGAAAGGATGTTTCCGTTCGCCCTTTCGATAGCCCCGTTAGATTGCGGGTGCCTGACCGCAGCGAAGCACAGCTGCACTCCGAGCTCTTCGCAGAATGCCTTGAAGGTACCCACATTGAATTGAGTGCCATTGTCCAATGTGAGCTGCTTGGGAAACCCGAACCGACAGACAATGTTCTGCTAGAAGAACTTTGGATGCTCCTCGAAGTGATGGCGGTCAGTGGTTCAGCTTTCACCCACTTTGAGAAGTATTCAATGGCGACGACGGCGAAGCGCAAGTTGCCCTTGGCTCTGGGAAATGGACCAATGATATCCATTCCCCACCGAGCAAGGGCCAGATGGGTGTGATGACTTACAGGGGATGGGGGGCTAATGTCTTCGCCTTCCCATCCACTAAATCCCTTGGAAGGTGTGTACCACTGAGAAACCATGTTGAAGAACATGGGTTTGATACTCCAGATGTGATGAGTGATTGTCAATGGAAGTCAAAGAAAGAGACATGAAGACCTGCCGTGTCTGAGGCGCATGTGACTCAGGTACACGGGCAGCGAGCGACAGCCGGGCAGAGGAACCGCGGAGTCGGGCTGGCCCAATCCGGGTACATGGGCTAGGAGCGGCAGAGGATCCACTGGTTTGTGGACTAGGTTTGACTCAGGTACACGGGCGGCGAGCGATTGCTGGGCTGAGGAAGCTGTGGGGTCGGGTCGGCCCAATACGAGTACCCGGTGCGAAGACGGTGGACGCTTTGTCAGTTTTGGCGCAAAACTGACAACCTATGATTATTTTGTTTTTAGGATATTAATATTTAGTTTTTAAGTCCAGAATATTTTTATTTGTGTTAGTTGATTTTTCCAAGGGTATTTTAGGAATTTCATAATTTATTTTAGAGTCAGTGTAATTTACCCTAGGGGTAAATTAGTATTTTTCATGTATGAGGAGTCACCTATAAATAGGACCCTACCCCCCTAGGGATAGGATGACTGTTTCTTTTTCCCCTCAGATCAATCTACAGTCCAACTTTTCATTTTTCGTCTTTCTCCGAAAAAAACTTCGCTGACTTCTATTGCCTTTGCGTTAAAGCTTTTGGGGATCGCATCACGGCGAAATGGCAGCGCGCAGATTGGCCAGGGATTCAGCAGAGCTGCGTGCACAAATCAAAGTCGAAACAGCAGGTTCCTAGCGGGTCCCACGGTGTTCAGAACGTGATTCAGCGTGCAGTATTTTCACGGGCCCCACGGCAAGATTGAATTGCTTGCAGCTCGGCGGCACGGGAAAAGATGAGCAGGCAGCTACATGGTGGTTTGGCGTGGAGTAGCACATAGCTAGCGTGCAAGGCTAGCTGCAGGCCCTAGCTCCTGCCACGCGTGGGACCCACCGGCGTAGCTCTAACGGTGTGGCTTCCTTCGCTGGTTTCCTTTTTCCCACCGCATCAGCTTCTCCGGGCGGGCAGCTTTGGCGCGGGAGCCAAGGAAGAGCCGGCACGTACAGCAGGCAACGCATCGGCCAAAGAGCAGATGTTTTTCCTCAGTAGTGTTCGGGCTGCACGGCGCGATGTTCCACGGCGAACGCTTTTTCCCAGCGGCAGATGGCGCGTGGCGCGTCAACGGAGAAGATGCAGGTTAGTTGTTTCTAATCTCATATTTTTTAGCTGTTTAATTAAATCAATATTTATCTATTCTTAATTAGCTGCAAATCGGATTATTAATTTCGTGGTTAATATTTATCTCTAAAATATTATTAGTGTTCGCATATTTTTATTTAAGTTTTTAATCTGCTTATATTAAAAGAAAAATCTATTAGTCGTAGTAATATTTTTATTCTAGTTTTTACGTGAAATTTTTTAGGTTTATTCCTGAATTAATTTTTTGAATGATTCATGCTTTACTCATTTGATTAGTAGTTTATTTCTAGACTGCAATATAAATATTTCGTGATTTATCTAGGTGTTTTATTTACTGCAGTATTTTTATTTTAGTTTACCATTAATATCATTTCATTTAAGACACCGGTCATTTTTAGGCTAGACAACTTTAGTTGCTTTGCTAATATAATTTGTCTGATTAAGTTTGTTTGGGAGTTGGGATTAGTTCATAGTTTAGCAAGAAATTTTTAGGCACCCATTCACGCCCCCCCTCTGGTCGCTACTTTTGATCCTACAAGTGGTATCAGAGCAAGGTTAGGGTTTCTTATATCTTAACTGATTCTAAACCCAAGTAGTGATCATGACGTCTTCTGGTAAAATCCCGTCCCTAGAAGCTTTTGGCTACACTTATTGGAAGACTCGCATGCGAGCATACCTTATGAGCCAGAGCTCAGACATATGAGAGATTTGTGTTCATCCTACTTTCACCATAGTGCCTATTATTGTGGATACTGCTGCAGATGTAATTGCCCAGCATCAAAACAATAGTAAAGCAGTGAACATTTTATTTTCTGGTCTAGGTCCTAGTGAGTTTGAGCGTGTTAGCCATCTCACCACTACTCGAGAGATCTGGCTACCCTCCAGGCACACCATGAGGGGACAACTCAGGTCAAGGCTAGGCTATATCAGACCTACTGGTGTGAGTATGAGAATTTCTCACAGAAGCCCGGTGAGACGGTTGAGGCTTTGTTTGGTCGTTTTCAATCGATCATTAACAAGCTTCGCGTCAACAAGGCCGAGCGTGATCAGTTGGTCGTGGATCATGAACAGGCCCTTAAGGTTCTCCATACCTTGGACCCTAAGATCTAGGAGATCAAGGTCTCTTCTATTGTTGAGAGCGCGTCTTATGATACCTTGACCGTCGTAGAGATTTTTAGTAAGCTCAAGGCCTCAGAGGTCAATATCCAGTTGAGATCAAATCTCACTGGTTTTGGCTCAAAGACTCTGGCGCTTGCGACACCGTCTGTTGATCCTACTGCCTTGAGTTGATTGCTTTTTCCTTGATGTCTATCTCCGAGGAACAACTTGATTCTCTAGGAGATGATGGTATGTGCTTGTTTAACAACCGGATGCGATGTGTCTATGATAAGTGAATTTTTAAAAGACATAGCATAAAATTTGTATGCTTTGAGTGTGGTGATACAGGTCATTTCATTGCCGACTGCCCCAAGTGGAAGAATTACAAGAAGGGAACCGACAGCAACTCCTACGACTCCGACAAGTACGACAACTCCACAAAGGGAAAGCCCAAGACGAGATTCTTTTGAAAGGCTTTGAAGGACTACAGGCGTGAGAACAAGAAGCGAGACAAGGCTTTCTTCACCGAGATGGAGAAAAGCTACTCCAAGATATCCTCGTCTTCCTCCTCATCTTCGAGTTCAAGTGATGAAGAGATCGTGATTAGGAAGGGGAAGGACAGGGATGATCCGGCGGGCCTCTGTTTCATGGCCTTCAGGGACAAGCCGAAGAGTCTCTCACGTCATAGCCGAAGACCCCACAAGAGCTTTTGCTGAATGGCTCTTGGGGAGAAGAAAGAAAAGGACTCCTCCGATGACTCCGACGACGACGACGATGAGAAGGTATCTTCCTATGAACAAGAAGTTGTTAATTTACTAGAACAGAACCATCAGGAGTTGAAGTATCGGGAGAAACTGCTTAGAGGGGCTAAGAAGAGGATAGATGAGCTTGATAGTGAGCTTTCCATGGCGAATTGCAAGATTGAGAGTCTGTCTTCTTCCCCTTACTTGGGTGATAGTGGTGAGTGCCATAACTGTGAGGTGTTGTTGTGTGACCTGACGACTCTTAAGTCCAGGTACACGGAGAGAGTAGATGAGAGAGACGCCTTGGCCACTGAGCTTGAGAGCACTCAGCAGGAGCTGAAAAATGCTCATGCTACTGTCGTCATACCTTGTGTAGATTGCCCATCCCATTTAGCTAGTATAGCTGAGCTGAGAGCCAAGAGTGATGAGCAGTTGAGCGAGTTAGCTGGAGTGAGAGCTGAGTTGGAGTAGACTAAGCTAGAGCTTGAGACCTTGATAGTTCCACCCACTGTTTGTGAGAACTGTTTGTCCATGATAATGGAGTTGATCAAGCTAAAAGTAGAGAAGTATGTCGATGTTGATAGAGAGTGTGAGATCTTCTTGTCTCAGGTGGAGGTGTTAGCTTCTTTGAGATAGGAGCTAGCTAATGTTCAGAATGAGAACTTTTACCTACGTCAGATCCTGAGTTGGATTAGTGCCAGAGAGCCACAGCTCGGCATGATGATCCAGCAGTTTAAGAGACAGGATGGGTTTGGGGTAGGTTACACCTATACCAAGGCTGATTTTGAGAGTGCTATTAGCCAAGCAGTGGAGTGGAGTAAGATGACTCCCGAACAGAGATATCACAAGACTCACTCCATTGAGTCCTTTAAGGATAGTCAGCCCAAGGATGGAGTGTTCCAAGAACAACCTAAAGCTCCACCTAAGAAGCAAATCTGGGTTCCAAAGCCTAAACTTCTCCACACTTCTCTTGATTCCTTACCTGGACACTCTCACACCAAAGATGCTACACCAAACACCACCAAGCCTAAGAATCCCAAGCCTCAACCACATCCCAAGAAGTCTACCTATCACTGTGAGTTTTGTCTGAGAGATGAGCATCTTGAGGAGTTTTGCTTCAGGAAGAAGCGGGTTGAATGAGCAGAGAGAGCTCTAGGTGGGCAGGAGCAGTTCTACCAGCAGGTTGGTAGACAGAGAGTTCCTCGACGTAGAGAGAGGCTAGAGGCCAAGCCACGTCATGTAGGTGGTGGTAGAGGAGACGATTTTCATGACCATGCTCCGGAGGGTGGTTTCTGTTCCGATAGAGTTCTAGATCGTTATGGATACGGTTTTGGACCTCATGGCCGTGATTTTAGGCAGAACAGAGGATCACGCTTTGAGTCGTGTTGTGATCCAGACTCATATGATTCCTTCTGCTTTCCTACTTACGAGCAGATGGCTCGACACTGGTTTAGTACTTTTGCTATACCTAGTGGTCGACTATTTGCTCCCACTCATGACCATTGATCTTGCAGGATCGAGGACTAGAGGGCGTATGGATCATGGATTTAGGATGTTCTCGCCATATGACGGGACACCGCAGATGGTTCTCCAGCCTCACTCCCCCAAGCTCCAAGGAATACATCACTTTTGGGAACAATGGTTAAGGGAAGGTACAAGGTATCGGGTCGATTCGTATTTCTGATTATTTCTCTTTGAAGAATGTTGCTTTAGTTGGAAATCTGAACTTTAATCTAATTTTTGTTTCGCAACTTCTTGAGGATGGTTTAGAAGTGCGCTTTAAGAAGGGCATGTCTTCTGTTGTCGACTCTAGAGGATCTTTAGTTTGCCGGATCTTACTTTTCGGTAAGGTTTTTCGTATTGATTTCTCTAGTTCTTCTGGCCCTTCTCACTGTCTGATGGCCGGATCCTCCTCTGAGCTATGGAAGTGGCATAGAAGGTTAGGTCATTTGAGCTTTGATATGCTTGTCAGATTGAGTTCTATGGATCTTATCCGAGGATTTCCTAAGATTAAGATGGAGAAGGATCTAGTGTGTCATCCCTGTCGTCATGGGAAAATGGTTGCCTCTTCTCACGCACCTATGACTCAGGTGATGACTTTGTACCAGGGAGAGCTGTTGCACAAGGATACAGTAGGTCCAGCTCGAGTACGCTCAGTCGGTGGGAAGTGGTACGCCCTTGTAATAGTTGATGATTTTTCTTGATTCTTGTGGGTTTACTTTCTAGAGTCTAAGGATGAGACTTTTCAGTATGTTCATGACCTGATTTTGAAGCTGAAGAACGAGAATAATGGTCTGATGCGAGCAATTCGTTCGGACAACGGCTCTGAGTTTAAGAACTCTCAGTTCATCAGTTTCTGTAGTGATCAGGGTCTTGATCATAAGTTCTCTGCTCCTTACACTCCCTCATAGAACGGCGTTATGGAACGAAAGAACCGCACGCTTGTCGAGATGGCCAGAACGATGTTTGATGAGCATAGGACTCCTAGGCGTTTTTGGGCTGAAGAAATGAACACAGCTTGCTATCTAGCCAACTTCATTTTTGTTTGAGCTTACTTAGGTAAGACGTCATATGAGTTGTGTTTTGGCAGACAACCCAAGGTGAGTCACTTGCGATCTTTTGGATGCAAGTGCTTTGTGCTTTAGAAGGGTGGGCATTTGGACAAGTTTGAGTCTCGTTGCTGGGATGGAGTTTTTCTTGGTTATGCTTTGCATTCACGAGGCTTTCGTGTTTGGAACCTAGACTCTCCGATGCTTGTCGAGACTTGTGAGGTTTCTTTTGATGAGTCTTTGCCCTCGCCGACTCCTTCTTTTGAGCTTTCTGGAGATGATGAGCTTGGAGAGTCCATCTTCGAGGAAGATGATGATACTCCTGCTGAAGATGAGGGTGGGCCCTCTGCACCGCCTGTAGACCCCACACCTTCTGAGACTTCGACTGAGGATGAGGACGGACCTCTAATTACTCCTTCTACTTCGATCAAGCCTCCTCAGCCGAGTCCAGAGGTGCTAGGTGTTGACTCTGCTGAGATGACTTCTCAGCCGAGTCTAGAGGAGCCAGTTGCTGACTCCAGTGAGGTGACTTCAGATCACCTAGGATCCTGAGCAGTTCAGCGTGATCACTCTTCAGAGCTCATCATCGGTGATCTTACGGAGAGATCCTTATAGTCTTCAGTTGGTTCTTTTTCTATGTTTGCTGAGTCTGCTTTTGTTGCTACTTTTGAGCCCCGAGACGTTTCTCATGCTCTTTCCGATTCAAATTGGATAAACGCCATGCAAGAAGAGCTTGAAAATTTTGTTTGCAATCGGGTTTGGACACTAGTTGAGCTGCCACCTGGATGCAACACCATAGGCACCAAGTGGGTGTTTAAGAACAAACAAGGAGAAGATGGTGTTGTGGTGCGCAAAAAAGATCGATTAGTGGCACAGGGTTTCTGCCAAAAAGAAGGTATTGATTTTGAAGAGACCTTCGCCCCTATTGCTCGCCTTGAGTCCATTCGTATTCTTTTGGCCTTTGCTGCTTCTAAAGGTTTTAAGCTTTACCAAATGGATGTCAAGAGTGCGTTTCTAAACGGGTATATAGAGGAGGAGGTCTATGTTAAGCAACCCCGGTTTTGAGAACCCTAAATTTCCATGACATGTTTACAAGCTCCAGAAGGCTTTATACGGTCTGAAGAAGGCCCCCAGGGCTTGGTATGATTGCCTGAAGTAGAGTTCTTGTTGCAGAAAGGTTTTGTGATGGGTTCTGTGGACAAGACTCTTTTCTTGCTTAGAGATGGCGCGGACTTATTGGTTGCTCGGATTTATGTGGACGACATTATTTTTGGCGGTTCTACTAATGATCTTGTATCCAAGTTTTCTGAGCAGATGCATAGCGAGTTTGAGATGAGTCTCATGGGAGAACTCAAGTACTTTTTAGGGCTCCAGATCAAGCAGACCAAGGACGACATTTTCATCCACCAGGGTGAGTATACACGTGACATGCTAAAGAAATTTGATTTTCGTGGAGAGCTGAAGCCACAGATGACCCAAATGGGTACATCTGGAGGTCTGGACAAGGACGAGAAGAGCGTCAAGGTAAATGAGAGAGAGTATCGAGGGATGATCGGATCACTGCTATACTTGGTTGCGACGAGACCAGACATTCAGTATGCCATGGGTGTGTGCGCGTGTTTTCAGTCTTCGCCACGCCACTGTGGACCTGGCTCACCGTGGACCAGAGCCCTTTTTTAGTTTAAATAAAATTCCACAAAATTGTTTAAACTTTGAAAATTCATAACTTGCTCATTTTAACTCCAAATATCATCATTCAAATTTTGTTAAATTCAGTATATTATTCTCTACACATTAATGCCATAAAAATAGTATGTTACTTTGGCACAAAATAATCTTAGCAATTAAATGAATAAAAACCCATTAGGGTTAAAATTATTAATTCAGAAAATAAATTAGGGAAAACCTTAAAAGATAAGTTTTACTATTTTTTACCAAACTTCAGAACATTAAAACCTTATTTCACATAATAAAACCCATAAACATGTATATTATTATTTGGTGGATTTTTATCTGTTTATTGAATGTATTGTTTATTTTTCCATATCGAGAAGACTATGAGTTCGTCGAGGAGTCGGAGTTCTATCCCGAGGTTCCACCTTCACCCTTTGCTGAGCAAGGCAAGTCATCGACCCCTCTTGTGGAAATAGTTGATCATCATTGAGCCCAGTTTTTATAACTAGCGCTATAACCCATAGGATAATATTGCATTAGTCAAACATCAAGCCCTACACTTATATTTATTAGATCCCGTCCTTGTGTGCAAACCCAAGCCATGCTTATTGAGCCTTAACTCCTTGTCACTCTACTAATATTATATTAGCTAGTGTCCAATGTACCGGCACAACTGCTATAGGATAAAAAGAGAATGAGTCGTAGATAGATGGATTGTGTTATATGAAGTTCCCCGTTATTCTTGTCTCTGGACTCTGTTGGAGTTGGCTATGTTATAAGTATGGTGGGTTCCAGGTGCAAGCTCGGGCATTGGTTGGTCGCACCCGGGGCACTATAAGGACCGGTCTGCGGGATCTGTTGCAAAGCACTTCCGTACCAACCACAAGTCTAATGGGTAAGTCCTAACTGGAAGTGTGGAACACTCCGATTCTCTTCACCATAGTGGAGGGGGAAAGGGGCTAGCCCTTAGGGCGCCTTGTACCAACGAGGCTCAAGGGGGGTATGGTGGAAACTCGACGCGTCGAGACACAATACGAAACCTATAAGAGGGTGCTGCTGAGTCGGAGGGGACCATATGGAAGGTTTTAGCATGAGTTCCCGTGAAATGGGTCATCTCGTTACACTTTGGTGTAAGTGATGAGTGCGTGCCTTGTGGGTACAGTGGTACATCTCTGATCAGAGTAATTTAATCTTTTTGAAAAGCCGAGCCCACGGTCAAGGGCGGGTTGTGTGACTACTCGCAGTTAGTTTACAATTGTTTGAATGGTTGAGTTATTCATGGCATGTAAGGACTGTTGTGCGAGGAGGTAAAACGTACTCCTCGAGTTAGAAGATGATGATGCATACACATGTTTACGTTTCCGTACTAATAAATTGTTCACATTTAATTGTTTTACAAATTACGCGCTTCCGCAAAGTTTAGCCACTATCTCCCTTGTTATTATCTTGCATGATATTTGCATTCGGTGGCTTGCTGAGTACATCTGTACTCACCCCGTTGACTTACACCATCAGAGCCCGTCTACTACGAGGAGGATGAAGGTCTGGAGTTGTGACCCAGTCAAGGCAAGACCGGAAGGAGGCGTTCATCTAGGACCCTTGATTTTATTAGTTTCTCTTCACTTTCATTCACTTTTGTAATAATGCGGTCTACGAACCGTGGATGATTGCCCGTTTTGTACGTGGTTGCTTGATGAACGTCTTGGTTTATTGACTTTCTTTGGAATTTCAATAAAAGTCCTGATTTATTAAATCGGGGCGTGACAAGATGGTATCAGAGCCGACTTGACTGTAGGAAGCCAAACAGACCTGACCCTAGGATTTATATTAACCATATTACAAAATTACTTATCTTCTCATCTTCCGAGATTTTCACAAAAAGTTTCTCTCTTTTGTAGATGCCGGTCCATACCATGAGCGGGACTCTTCGTGATGAGGCCGGATTCATCTGCGAGCTTTGCGTGCTCGTCGACTTCTTGGGATTCTCCCATGAGCCCGCATTCCACGGGATTTTTCCCGATGCGAGCGAGAGCTACTGCGAGGTCACGGTTGTCATCCGCTCCTCCCCCACGCAGCCTCCTTTCTACACCCATGGAGTCGGAGGACCCTCATTCGTGGTGGCCAGTCAGCGCGCCGCACTTCAGGCCCTCGCCGAGCTTCGTCTGGTCTACGATTGCCACCTCCACGACACCGTCTACCACTTCATGCCCATGCGCACACCAGGGAGTCACCGCAGCATCTACATCAGCCCCCTCACACAGAGCAATTCCGCCATTGCCCGCACCATGAGGCTTTTGGAGGCCATGGACAACCTCCACACAGAGGCCGTTCTCGACGCAGACAGCCAGCACGACACCATCGACTTCTACCGCCATACCTCAGAGAACTTGAACCGCGAGAATGCTGAGCTTCATCGACAGGTCCAGCAGAACCCCCAGTTGACCCTCGAGGTAGAGGATTTGAGGCGTCAGAATGAGCTTCTACGTCAAGGCGCCATGGTCAACGCCTAGCTACGTCACCATCTCAAGGAGTTGAAGAAGGACATCGAGGAGATCGCACCCCTTCCACCCCACAAGAAGAAATCGCTTCGGATTCCCACCGTGAGACCCAAGAGGATTTCACGCAGTGCACCACACGCCGGACCCTCCAGTTCCACGACCCCGACTGTTTCCGTCGAGCCCATGATCGAGCCGTCCCCTGAGCTGCCATAGACGTAGAATTTTCGATTGATTGTTTCCTTTTATTGTTTTGGATTGTATTATCACTCATGTCAAATATAAGTCATGAGTGAAGAATTAAATGAAAGACAGTAAATGTAATCGCAAGAACGATCCCTTTTGAAATAAAGCTTAGCATTTGTTTCCCCTAAAGAGATGTTGTTTATTTTGGAAACTTCAGGATGACCAACACTCAAGGCTCTGACGCTCCCCAGAACGGAGGGGAAAATGGTAACTTACCACAGTGGGGAGCAACTGGGCAGAGGCAAGCCCCAGTCGCCAACCACCCCACGGTGGCTGAGATGATGGCCACTCAGAACCAGTTGGTCGCTGCACTGTTAAACCAAATGCAACAACAGCAGCAGCAGATGCAAGAGCAACAGGCTCACTTCCTCCGCCTTCACCAACAGCCCGAGCTGCCTCGCCCCGCCACTCTAGCTCCCGCTTCCGCCTCCCAACTCTCGGAGTTCCTCCGAGTCCGCCCACCAACCTTTTCAAGTACTACCAACCCCATGGAGGCTAGGGACTGGTTTAGAACTATCGCGAAGCAGCTAGATGTGCTGACCTGCACTGAGTAGGAAAAGGTAGCCTTCGCCGCCCACCAGCTCCAGGGTCCCGCCGCAGAATGGTGGGACAACCTGCGCGAGACCCTGCCCGAGGGACACAACCATACTTGGGCAGAGTTCTCTGATGCCTTCAGTGCTGCTCATATCCCAAACGGTATCATTGCACAGAAGCAGCAGGAGTTCCGGGACCTGCAGTAGGGGAGCAGGTCCGTAACGGAATATTTACACGAGTTCAACCGACTGGCCCGGTACGCGCCTGAAGAAGTCTGTACTGACACGGCCAGACAGTCCAAGTTCCTTCGGGGACAGAAGGATGAGTTGTCCCTTCAACTCATATCTGGAGATTATACCAGCTTTCAAAAGCTGGTGAACAAAGCTATTATTCAGGAGACCCAATAGAATAAGGTTGACCTGAAGAAGAAGAGAATGATTGCCTTCAGGCAGAACCAGGGCATGGCCCAAAGGCCTCGCTTCACCCCTCCTCCACCGGCGCCACAATACCATCCCCGCCCGGTGTATCGTCCGGCACCACCCGCCGCCAATGCTAGAACCGGACAGCCTCGCCCCGCTCCCACCGCACCTACCGCACCACCCGCCCCGGCAAAGAAGACAGAGGTTCTGCGCGACAAGCACGGCAAGCCCGTGGTATGTTTTAACTGCCACTAGGAGGGGCATTACTCTAATTCGTGCCCCATCCCAAGCGTGCTCAAGGAGTTGCAGCAAACCCCGCCATCCGCGCCCGAGTCAACCACGTCACTGCCGATGAAGCACAGGCCACACCCGAGATCGTGATGGGTAAGTTCATAGTACATTCAACACTAGTAGTGGTTTTATTTGACACTGGAGCTACGCACTCCTTCATATCAACTGCTTTTGTGGAAAAGAACAACCTAAACATAAAGGAACTACCAAGAGTCGTGCAAATAGTCACCACTGGAAAAAAAACCCTAGCCCTAACTTATAGCCCAAGGGTATGGATAGATATCCACGGCACCATATTTTGGGCTGACCCCCTCCTTATAGAATGCCAGGGCTTGGATCTCATTTTAGGAATGGATTGGCTCAATAAACACCAAGGAGTAATCAGGTGTTCCCGAAGGCAAGTAACTGTGACCAGTGAAGAAGGGACTGCCGTCACATTTCAGATGCCAAGTCTAAAGTTCGGAAGGCCAAGACTGCATCAGATTACCTTGGAAGAGATACCGATAGTCTGTGAGTACCCGGATGTATTTCCGGAAGATTTACCAGGGATGCCACCCAAGAGGGACATCGAGTTCCGGATTGATTTGGTACCCGGGACCACCCCCATTTACAAGCGACCATACCAGATGGCCGCCAATGAGTTAGCTGAGATGAAGTAGCAGTTAGAGGATCTCGAGAAGAAAGGCTACATCAGACCAAGTACATCACCATGGGGTGCCCCCATCATCTTCGTCGAGAAGAAAGAAGACAAGGCTAAGCGTATGTGTGTGGATTACCGCGCTTTGAATGAAGTAACCATCAAGAATAAGTACCCATTACCTAGGATCGATGATCTTTTTGACCAGCTGAAAGGAGCTACGGTATTTTCTAAGATCGACCTGCGGTCCGGTTATCATCAGCTAAGGATTCGAGAAGAAGATATACCCAAGACGGCTTTTACCACCCGTTATGGATTATATGAGTGTACCGTTATGTCCTTTGGATTGACCAACGCCCCTGCTTTCTTTATGAATATGATGAATAAGGTGTTCATGGAGTATTTGGACAAATTCATCGTGGTCTTTATAGATGACATCCTAATTTATTCCAAGGATCAGAAAGAGCATGAGACTCATCTCCGGTTAACCTTAGGCAAGCTAAGGGAACACCAGTTGTATGCCAAGTACAGCAAGTGTAAATTCTGGACGGCAGAAGTAAAGTTCCTTGGACACATCATCTCTGCGCAAGGTATCGCAGTAGACCCTGCCACCGTAGAAGCAGTTACGGATTGGCTGCCACCCACAAATGTATCGGAGATACGAAGCTTTCTGGGTTTGGCCGGGTATTATCGGAGGTTTATCGAGAATTTTTCCAAGATATCCAAGCCTATGACCAAGTTATTACAGAAGGGAGAGATGTTTGAATGGACTCCCGAATGCGAGGAAAGTTTCCGCACCCTCAAGACCCGGCTGGTGTCTGCACCCATACTGACCCTACCAGATGTCAGGAAGGACTTCCATGTTTATTGTGACGCATCCCGCCAAGGATTGGGATGTGTTCTCATGCAAGACGGAAAAGTTATTTCATACGCCTCTCGTCAGTTGAGACCCCATGAGTTGAACTACCCAACACATGACTTGGAATTGGCCGCAGTTGTGCACGCCCTTAAGATTTGGAGGCATTATTTGGTCAGAAACCGCTGCGAAATCATTACGGATCACAAGAGTTTGAAGTACATCTTCACGCAGCCAGACCTCAATCTGAGGCAAAGGCGATGGTTGGAATTAATAAAAGACTACGACTTAGGTATTCACTACCACCCCGGAAAGGCCAATGTGGTAGCTGATGCATTAAGTCGTAAAGGATATTGCATCGCCGTCATAATTCAGGATCACGCGCCTTTGCTATATAAGGAGATGGAAAAGTTAAACCTTGGATTAACCACAGGAGCATATCTAGGCACCCTAGAAACCCGGCCTATCCTGTTCGAGCAGATCCGAGAAGCTCAATTAGAAGATCCGGATATAGCCGCCATTAAGAAGAACATGAGACAAGGAAAAGCCCCAGGATTCTCAGAAGACGAGAATGACACCATATGGTTTGGAACCCGGATATGTGTGCCGGATAAACCGGAGATAAAGACCCTTATCCTAAGAGAAGCCCATGATACCTTATACTCCATCCATCCCGGGAGTACTAAGATGTACCAAGACCTGAAGGAACGCTATTGGTGGGTTAGCATGAAGAGAGAGATTGCTCAGTTCGTCGCAGAATGTGACACCTGCAGAAAAGTAAAGGCAGAACATCAGAGACCTGCAGGACTGTTATAGCCACTTAAAGTGCCTGAATGGAAATGGGAAGAGATCGGAATGGACTTCATCACTGGACTCCCAAAGACCCAGCTTGGGTATGATTCTATTTGGGTAATCATCAACCGGCTCACGAAGGTAGCACACTTCATAACCGTTAAGACAACCTTCAGTGGCCCTAAGTTAGCAGAGTTGTACATGGCCCGCATTGTGTGTCTTCATGGAGTGCCTAAAAAGATAGTATCCGACAGAGGAAGTCAGTTTACCTCTCGTTTTTTGAAAAACCTTCAGGAAGAGATGGGAACGAGACTGAACTTCAGCACTACCTACCACCCTCAGACAGATGGACAAACTGAAAGAGTGAATCAGATATTAGAAGATATGCTTCGGGCATGTGTCTTAGATTTTGGAGCAACTTGGGACAAGAGTTTACCGTACGCTGAGTTTTCGTACAACAACAGTTATCAAGCCAGTCTACAGATGTCCCTGTTCGAAACCCTATACGGATGAAAGTGTAGGACGCCTCTACTTTGGGATCAAACTGGTGAATCCCAAGTATTTGGAACAGACATCCTTCGGGAAGCAGAAGAGAAGGTATGGATCATCAGAGACTTAGCTTTTGAAGAGAGAGAACATGTCTACCTCCGGGTCACACCCCTCCACGGCACCCAAAGGTTTAACATGAGAGGAAAGTTGGCCCCCGGTATGTTGGACCATTTCCCATTATTCGACACCAAGGCGAAGTTGCTTATCAGTTGGAACTACCACCCTCATTGACTGGGGTGCATGATGTGTTTCATGTGTCCCAACTGAAGAAGTGTCTCCGAGTCCCTACAGAGCAAGTGGACCTTCAGCAGTTGGATGTTCAAGAGGATCTGACCTATGTGGAGAAGCCCGTCAAGATATTGGAAGTCAAAGAGAGGACCACCAGAAGTCGAGTCATCCGCTGCTGCAAGGTGCAGTGGAGCAATCATCCCGTAGAGGAAGCTACATGGGAAAAAGAAGATGAACTCAAGGCACAACATCCTGAGCTATTCGAGGATTGATCCGAATCTCAAGGACGAGATTCTCTGTAAGGGGGATAGGATTGTAACACCCGAAGAATTAAAAGGAAATAAAATAAAAGAGAAATATTATTAAAGACATTTCTGAATTTTATTATTAAGGAAAAACCCTAAAAGAGCCCTAATTAAGCCAAACAAGGAGAAATATTCAACATCTGAACCTGAAAATTTTATGAGATAAACTAGAGGCCAAAACATAATTTCAGGAATTTTTACAAATTTTTATCAACGGTGATTCAACCCTTAATCAAATATATGAATTACTGGAATTATTTTAAATCAGAAAACAATTTAAATCCTAAATGGGCCTCAACCTTGAATTAGCCTCCAGCCCAGCCCAACCCAGCTCTGTGTCGCTGGCAGGTGGGGTTCGCCTGTCGGCGCCAATCTCCTTCCTCTCTCTCCCGCGCTCGTCCCCGTCTAGCCCCACTAGTCAGCCTCTCCCCTCCCACTTTCTCTCCCTGACAGTCATGGCCCGCGTGTCGGCACCCTCCTCCCCGCACTCGCTCACCGACAGGTGGGGGCCACCTATCGGGATTATCTTCTTCGTTGGAAGGGGATCCCCCCTTCCTTACCCGGCGACCCCCTTTCCAATTTCTCGTCGCCGGCCGCCGCGTTCGCTCGGATTCCCCCCAAATCACCTTCCCCGAGCACCGCCGCCCCTTTCCATCTATATCCGACGCGTAATCGCATGTATGGAAGGTTATCCGAGGATTTGGAAGCCTCGCCGGAGTATGGAAGGAACCCTTTCGGGTTTCCTTTGATTCCCTTGCAATATCCACCGCCGGCGACCCCTATAAGAACCCCTCCCCTCACCGCACTCAGTCCACCCCACCGGAGCCCGAGCCATAGCCTTCAGAGCGCTCCCACTTGGTTTTCGGTTTTTCTCCCCTGCTCCATCTCCGGCCGCCGGTCACCGTCGCCTCGGACCCCCTCCGTCCTAGCCGTCGCCACCCTCATGACCACCGGAGCCCACCCGTCCTCGGCCACCCCTCGGTTGGCCGTGGAACCCGCCGGATCACCGTCACCGTCGAGCTCCCGAGGACCCCCATCGTCTACCCCTCGCCGCCGGCCACCTCCGGACCTCCTTCTTCGCCGTCGAAGGTACGATCATGACTGTCATCCCCTCCTCTTTCCATTTTAGCATGAAGCTAGGCCCCTAGGCCCTCGCCGTCGCCGTCGCCGCCGCGCCCGAGGCCGTCGTCGCTGGAGACGAAGGGTAAAATACCCTCGTCACCACGTGTCGTGCCGGAATCCATCCGAGCCGCACGATCCCGTGCGAATGGTCCAGATTAGATCCTGTGGGGATCAAATCTGAGCCCTCAGACCCGGTCAAACCGCTATCTTTTAATCTGGGCCGTCAATCACTATTTAAAAGTTTGACTCAATTTGGTGCGTCCACTTCGTACCGGTTCGCGAGATCTAATCCTGGCCGTCCGTTGCAACTTAAGCCTTCCGCCTCGCGCCTGATCGCCGGATCTAGATCCAACGGATCTGGTTGATCCGGTCCACACGCACAGTGTAGCGGTCCACTGTGGGCCTGGCTCACCGTGGACCAGAGCCCTTTTCAGTTTAAATAAAATTCCAGAAAATTGTTTAAACTTTGAAAATTCATAACTTGCTCATTTTAACTCCAAATTTCACCATTCAAATTTTGTTAAATTCAGTATATTATTCTCTACACATTAATGCCATAAAAACAGTATGTTACTTTGGCACAAAATAATCTTAGCAATTAAATGAATAAAAACCCATTAGGGTTAAAATTATTAATTCAGAAAATAAATTAGGGAAAACCTTAAAAGATAAGTTTTACTATTTTTCACCAAACTTCAGAACATTAAAACCTTATTTCACATAATAAAACCCATAAACATGTATGTTTATTATTTGGTGGATTTTTATCTGTTTATTGAATGTATTGTTTATTTTTCCGTATCGAGAAGACTACGAGTTCGTCGAGGAGTCGGAGTTCTATCCCAAGGTTCCACCTTCACCCTTTGCTGAGCAAGGCAAGTCATCGACCCCTCTTGTGGAAATAGTTGATCATCATTGAGCCCAGTTTTTATAACTATCGCTATAACCCATAGGATAATATTGCATTAGTCAAACATCAAGCCCTACACTTATATTTATTAGATCCCGTCCTTGTGTGCAAACCCAAGCCATGCTTATTGAGCCTTAACTCCTTGTCACTCTACTAATATTATATTAGCTAATGCCCAATGTACCGGCACAACTGCTATAGGATAAAAAGAGAATGAGTCGTAGATAGATGGATTCTGTTATATGAAGTTCCCCGTTATTCTTGTCTCTGGACTCTGTTGGAGTTGGCTATGTTATAAGTATGGTGGGTTCCGGGTGCAAGCTCGGGCATTGGTTGGTCGCACCCTGGGCACTATAAGGACCGGTCTGCGGGATCTGTTGCAAAGCACTTCCGTACCAACCACAAGTCTAATGGGTAAGTCCTAACTGGAAGTGTGGAACACTCCGATTCTCTGCACCATAGTGGAGGGGGCAAGGGGCTAGCCCTCAGGGCGCCTTGTACCGACGAGGCTCAAGGGGGGTATGGTGGAAACTCAACGCGTCGATACACGATACGAAACCAATAAGAGGGTGCTGTTGAGTCAGAGGGGACCATATGGAAGGTTTTGGCACGAGTTCCCGTGAAATGGGTCATCTCGTTACACTTTGGTGTAAGTGATGAGTGCGTGCCTTGTGGGTAAAGTGGTACATCTCTGATTAGAGTAATTTAATCTTTTCGAAAAGCCGAGCCCACGGTCAAGGGCGGGTTGTGTGACTACTCGCAGTTAGTTTATAATTGTTTGAATGGTTGAGTTATTCATGGCATGTAAGGACTGTTGTGCGAGGAGGTAACACATACTCCTCGAGTTAGAAGATGATGATGCATACACATGTTTATGTTTCCGTACTAATAAATTGTTCACATTTAATTGCTTTACAAATTACGCGCTTCCGCAAAGTTTAGCCACTATCTCCCTTGTTATTATCTTGCATGATATTTGCATTCGGTGGCTTGTTGAGTACATCTGTACTCACCCCGTTGACTTACACCATCAGAGCCCATCTACTACGAGGAGGATGAAGGTCTGGAGTAGCGACCCAGTCAAGGCGAGACTGGAAGGAGGCGTTCATCTAGGACCCTTGATTTTATTAGTTTCTCTTCACTTTTGTAATAATGCGGTCTACGAACCGTGGATGATTGCCCGTTTTGTACGTGGTCGCTTGATGAACGTCTTGGTTTATTGACTTTCTTTGGAATTTCAATAAAAGTCCTGATTTATTAAATCGGGGCGTGACAGTGTCATTGTTTGAGCAACGCCTCTACGGAGTCCACACCTACATAGAAGGATTGCTCCCACACCGGCGTGCTAGCACTGCTCGTGAGAACCGGGGAGAAATCTCAATCCTAACTCTTGAGATCAATAAGGAAGGGAGAGAAGAGGTGTGGTGGCTAGGGTGGAGCACTTGGGTCTTCTGAAAACCTATATCCATGACCTCCTCCTCCCTATTTATAATGCCAAGATGTGGGCCTTTAACCACAATCAAATCTCTAATAGATCCAATCTATTACGTCTTGATCAGAACTTCCGATACCCCTATGGAAACTTTCGATCAAGACTTTCGATCTGTAACTCAGCCCGCATCGTTATTTCTGATACCCCTATCAGAACTTCTAATCTGGCCTTTCAATCTATAAACCAGAACACATCATAACTTCCGATACCCCTATCGGAACTTCCGATCAACCGATTCTAAATCAAAACTTCTGATTTGAACTCTCTATTTCTGAATAAGAAATAATCGAAACTTCCAATTCCAAATTGGGACTTCTGATTTGAGCTCTCGATTTCTCAGACCATAAATTATTGGAACTTCCGAAACCATATCGGAACTTCCGATTTGAGATCTTTGTTTCTAATTCAGAAAAAAAATCGGAACTTCCGATTCTAAATCGGAACTTCCAATCCTCCGAGAATTTTTTGGGGCATAATTCTTTCAATCTCCCACTTGCACAAGAACCAATTCTTAGCACGTTTCTTAATTCATCTCCTTAAGTGTGTGCCTATATAGTTTCATACACAAACGGTCGTTCACCGAAAACCTTTTCTAACTCACCGATTAACAGCGGTACCTAGCAGCACATATTAAACCCCGAAGGTGTACAAAATGAAATTTTCACTGAACCTTTATATACTCATGCACCAGTCCCTTTACCACACGACATCAGTCAAGCTAAAGGCGAGATACATGCCACCCTTGTTGGATAGCTCAACATTTCACTCGAACAAGTATCAGATTCAAATCATGACTAACTCTTTAGTCATAGCGGCATGGCCATGCACTTTTCCAATCCGACTACCTCGAGGGGCCCAGAGATGTCTCTCCCAACATTAGGAGCGGTAAATTCCATCTTGACCGCTCACACCCCACGACATGTTTCACAACACACCTGAAAACAACCCTTATGGCTACCCAGTTACGGAATAACGTTAGGAAACATTTAAGTGAGCCTCTACGCATTTTGGAATCAAATGACGATCTCAAGTCTGAGGACTCTATAAGTACACCATTTGAGATGACAACTGATGGCACATCACAATCCCAACAATATCTCAAGTGGGTCTATCCAACACCATGTTCTCCAACATGTGTCCACATATCTTATTTGACATCCTCATGTCTATGATCCATGAAACATGCTCATCAATAAGCTATATGTGCAAATCTATGTATCATCACCGTCTCACATGATGATAAGATCGGATATACCTTTTGAACAACCACCTTATAAAACAAAGAGTTTCACAGAAAAGTCATCAACTCATTAATCAATGTAAACGATGTTTATTCAAGGAACAGTATAATAATTATCCTCATACATAAGCGTAGACACTACTAACATCTTCCACATACACATGACTCACTCACGCAAGTATCTAATACCCATGGTACTCAGGTGCGCTTCATGCTTGGGCTGTGGAAGAGGTTTTGTCAACGGATCTTCTATGTTCAAATCTGTGTGCACCTTGCAAATCTTCACATCACCTCTCTCTATGATCTCACGGGTCAATTGATATCGCCGAAGTATATGTTTGGACTTCTGGTGTGACCTAGGATCCTTGGCTTGCGCAATGGCACCACTACTATCAGAATAGAGGTCCACTAGACTAGATGCACTAGGAACAACACCCAGCTCAGAATCAAACTTTCTGATCCAAAAAGTCTCCTTTGCAGCTTCTGAAGCAGCAATATGCTCAACTTCTGTCGTAGAATCGACCACCGTCTCTTGCTTGGAACTCTTCCAACTCACTACGCCTCCATTGAGGCAGAACATAAAGCTAGATTGCGATCAAGAATCATCTTTATCGATCTGAAAGCTAGCATCGGTGTAACCGCTTTCAACGAGCTCCTCTTCACCACCGTAAACTTGGAACATATCCTCAAATCTTCTCAAGTACTTAAGGATACTTTTTACAACCGACCAATGACTTTCACTTGAGTTTGACTAGTATGTGCTCATAACACTTAGAGTATAGGAGACATCTAGGCATGTACATAGAATGTCATACACGATGGACCCGATCGCAAAGGCATACATGATCGCACTAATTTTTCTAGCTCATCAGATGTCACGGCACATTGAGTCTTACTAAGAGAAATACCATGTGACATTAGCAGAAAACCCTTCTTAGAATTCTCTATTTTGAACCGCTTCAAAACCTTGTCAATTTACGTACTCTGACTTAATCCAATTAGCCGCTTTGATCTATCTCTATAGATCTTTATGTCCAAAATTTTTGTTTCCTCTACAAGATCTTTCATTGATAAACTATTTTTCAATGAAGTCTTGACAATATTTAACAAAGGAATATCATTTCCGATCAACAATATAAGTGAGCTCCCACTAGCCTTCTTGTAAACACAAGGCTCTTCTTCGTTCCTGATGAAGCCAAACCCTTTGACTAACTCATCAAAACAAAGATTCCAACTCCGAGAAGCTTTCTTCAGCCCATAAATGGACTTCTGCCACTTACAAATTTTCCCAGCATTTTCCAGATATTCAAGACCTTCAGGCTGTGTCATGTACACATCGTCACATAGGTTTACATTCAGGAAATTCGTCTTGATATCCATTTGCCATATCTCATAATCATAAAATGCAGAAATTGCTAGGATGATCTGAATAGACTTAAGCATAGCGACAGGTGAAAACGTTTCATCATAATCAACACCTTGAATTTGACTAAAACATTTCACCACCAATCGTGCCTTATAGATGTTAACATTTCCATCAACGTCTATCTTTTTTCTTAAAAATCTATTTACACTCAATAGTTTTTACACTATCAGGTGGATCGAAACTTGGTTTTCTCGCATGGACTCCAATTCAAATCTAATGGCTCCAAGCCATTTCTCAGAGTTTGGTCCCATCACTACTTCCACACAGGTCTTGGGCTCGCCGTTGTTCAACAACATGTTGCACTGCCCATTGGTCAAAAACATGAACTGCTCCGGTGCGTGACTCACCCTCCCAGACCTTCGTAGGGTTGGTGTCTCTATAATGGGCTCTGCAACATCGTGCATGTCCTGTTGTGGTTCAATGGGATCTGGAACACCTTGCCCTCTTTCTCAAGGAAACCCACAAAGAAGCACGTGTCCTCTTCTCTATTATAGAAGTAGTATACTTTTGTTTTCCTAGGATACCCACAAAGAAGCACTTGTTAGATTTAGGAGTGAGCTTTTCAGACGTCAAACATTTGACATACGCCTCACAATCCCAGATATTTAGAAATGACAAACTAGGACTCCTCCCGGACCACATCTCATATGATGTCTTCTCTACTGATTTAGATGGAACTCTATTTATCGTGAAAGTGGCAATTTCTAGAGTGAGTCCCCAAAAGGATAATGGAAGATCAACCTGACTCACCATAGACCGAACCATGTCCAACAAAGTATGGTTTCTCCACTCAGACACCCCATTCCACTAGGGCATGCCGAGTGGAGTCAGCTGTGGAGCAATTCCACACTGCTTCAGATGATCACTAAACTGATGGCTCAAATATTTACATCCGCGATTAGATCGTAGAAATTTAATTGTCTTGCCCATATGATTTTGTACTTCATTTTGGAAACTCCTTTAACTTTTCAAAGGACTCCCACTTATGCCTCATTAAGTAGACATAACCATATCTACTAAAGTCATCAGGAAAATTGATAAAGTACTGAAAACCCCCTCTTGCAACCTGGCTCATAGGTCAACATACATCAATATGTACAATGGCCAATACCTCACTCTCCCTCTCACTTTGACCGGTGAAAGGCGTCTTTGTCATTTTGCCATGTAAGCAAGACTCACATGTGACATATGATTTAAAATCAAATGACTCTAAAAGTCCATCTCTATGGAGCTTTTGCACACGCTTCTCGTTTATATGACCCAAACGACAATGCTAGACATAGGTAGGATTCAAATCATTGAGGCGTTGTTTCTTTGTACTAATGTTATAAACGTGTGTATCATCAAGACTCGAAATATATAATCTATTCACTAATGGACAAACACCATATAGTATACCATTCAAAAATATTGAACAACACATGTTCTTTATTTCGAATTTAAAACCATATTCTTCTAAATATGAAGAAGAGATAATGTTTTTGCCTAAGACAGAAATGAAATAGCAATTATTCAACTTCAAAACTAATCCTAAAGGTAGCAACAGTGAATAAACGTCGATGGCCTACGTTGCAACTTTTGCACCATTTCCGATGCGGACATCCAGTTCACCACTAGCACACTATTTTGACCTACTCAGCCCCTACAATGATTTGTAAGTATGAATAATCGAACCAGTATCAAATACCCATGAATCATTTGGACGAATAGCAAGATTAATTTCTTTAACATTAATACCTGAAGCGGAATTCACACTTCTCTTCTTGTTCTTCTGTTCTTCCAGATACACCTTGTAGTTGCGCTTCTAATGCCCAGGCTTGTGGCAATGGTGGCAAACGTTAGAGCTAGTAGGACTCGACTTGGACTTTTTAGTCAGTTTAGGCTTCACACTAGAGATCGTATTTGAAGTCTTAGACTTGCCCTTCCTCTTTCTATTTTTGCTCTCCTTCTGAACCATCATCACATTATTGGGAGTTTTCTTGATACTATCCTCGGTTGTTTTAAGCATTCCATACAACTCAGCTAGTGTTTTCTTCGACCCATTCATATGAAAATTCATTATAAATGACTCAAAGCTCAAGGGGAGTGATTGGAGAATCACGTCTATAGCCAAGTATGGATCCAGTGGAGAACCCAGTCTCTCCAAAGTCTCAATGTAACTAATCGTCCTGATCACATGAGGACTCACTAGGTTCTCTTCTGCCAACCTATTTCCAAATAAGGACTTAGATACATAGTTCCTCTCAGTCTGTGCCTAGTTCTGAAACATGCCCTTGAGGCATATGATCATATCGTAATCATCTCTTTCCTCATATTGTTTCTGAAACTCAGAGGACATGCAGGGAAGCATCAGACATCTGACATCCACAGAATCACTAGCATGCTTCTAATAAGCACACTTGTCTGCCGCAGAGGAATCTTCCCTGGTTCATCAAGATGGGGTTCCTCTATAACACAATCTTTTTCTCCTGCTTGAGAACAATTATCAAGTTTTTGTGTCAATCCATAAAATTTGTTCCAGACAATTTCTCTCTTTCAAGAATAGATCATAAATTAAAAACTGAAGTGCTCTTAACAGTAGTAGTTGGTGCAATGATCTACAAAATTAAATGTAAGGTACACTATGCTATATTTATCTTGTATCCAATAAAAGATGTATCACTATTAAAACTAGTCACTTTCCCTCTAATGACTAATAGTGTAACAAGATCCATATTCAATTTACTCCTAGTGAGCTTTGGCATCACTACTAGAAGCTAACTGACATAGGTAAGCAACACTATGCTAATCACATCATATGTGACTCTTGTTCGTTGGAGTGGCATCCAATGCACGACGCCCAACTCCATGCCCTAAGGCTAAAAACCATTTTGATAGCCTCGTTAACCAAACCAATACTATGTGTGCGGAAGTCCGACTTCCACCCCAACTGATCAAGATAAAAGATAGCACCCTGCTTTGGCAGGCCCACTATCAATTATCGAGATCCTTGGTAGGTGTAGCTATTGAAAAGAACATCAACACTTAATTTTTTTAGGGAAAACTATTCTAGAAAGAGCATCTCCATGGCTCCCATCATTGAGTGTGTGCTTTCGGCCTCCATAAGCTTGTACTATCAAAACAACACCTATACTAGTTACATGAGCCGAAGCATCAATAATCGACACACAGGTCGTATGAATATACACCAGCCTTAGACCGTAAATAATCATGACATGCATGACATATATAATTTACATTTGTATGACATTGCTTGAGGATTACTGAGGCTTCACATGAGGTTATGCCATATTTTCTCTACATCGCAAGTCAAGGATACTCCGAAGAAAAAGATCAGAACATAAAGAGCTTCGGACAAAAAGACTCTACTAGAACATAGATAACTTCGTTTTGTTCTTGCTCGAAGATTTTGAAGGGTTCACACTATTCCCAAGAACACAGGTCACTCTGGTCTGATCTCTGCTCATGGATTTCAGGGGCTTCACACTATCTAGTAAAGTATTTTCCACGATGGAGCAAGTTAGGAGCACCTCGAAGAAAAAATTCCACACAGGGAAAAAATCTTCACAAGAACACAAATGGATTTGATCTAGAAAATAGCTTCAGTCAAGAAGATAACTTCACCAAGGCTCCTCAGATTTCAGTATGGATTTTGTATTAGGATTATCTAGGATCAGGTGAGGACATGATTCAATGTTTGTGGTAGATCATTTTTCTAAGATGGCACATTTTATTGTCAGTCACAAATGCGACGATGTGTCGTAGATTGCTAATCTATTTTTAGGGACATTGTGCACTTGCATGGTGTCCCGAGGATGATTGTGTCTGACCGTGACGTGAAGTTCATGAGTTATTTCTAGAAGACACTTGGGGGAAAGCTGGGGACTAAGTTACTTTTCAGTACTACCTGTCGTCCTCAAACTGATGGTCAATCAAAGGTGATCAATTGTGTTGGGTCGCGGGGAAGCTACGCTAGCCAGCAAATTCAAAATTTTAGCCCCCCAAACCATGGAACCATGCGCGTGAGGGATCATGAATTGTTATCTTCTAACACGAGACACGCTAGTGCAATGGAAGAAGATGTTGGGGAAGCGTGTCCTCGCTTATTCTCATCTTGCTCCGCCCATTCCTCAGTGATCCAATCGGTGAATACTATCGATGTCCACGTGAATAAGACGATGAGCGTCGTTGTTCAACCAATGCCTCTAAGGTGTCCACACATATAGGGAAGGATTGCTCCCACGTCGGCGTGCTAGCACCGATCGTAAGAACTGAGGAGAAATCTCAATCTCAACTCTTGAGATCAAGAAGAAAGGGAGAGGAGAGGTGTGGTGGCTAGGGTGGAGCACTTGGGTCTTCTAAAAACCTATATCCATGACCTCCTCCTCCTCCCTATTTATAATGTCAAGGTGTGGGCCATTAACCACAATCAAACCTCTAACAGGTTTAATCTGTTACCATATCGAAATTTCCGATTTAAGCTCTCTATTTCTAATTCAGAAAATAATCGGAACTTCCCATCCTCTGAGAATTGTCTTGGACACAATTCCTTCAAATCACACTTTATCCACACTTTTGCGGACCATGATCAAGAAAAATATCCGTATGCGGGAGGAGTGTTTGCCACATGTGGAATTTTTTTTATAACAGAGCAGTACATTCAACGACGCAACTCTATCCATTCGAGGTGATATATGGTTTTACACTCGTTACTCCACTTGAATTGTTGCCCCTTCCAATTTAGGAGCGAGTAAACATGGAGGCATCCAAGAAGGTTGTTTTTGTGAAGAGGATACATGCACAAACTACAGAAGCAATTGAAAAGAAGGGAAGTTACACTGCTGATTGTGTTAAAAAAAGTGAAAGGAAGTGTTGTTTCAGCCGGGCGACATGGTGTGGGTACATTTTCGTAAGGACATTTCCTGCACAATGCAAGTCTAAATTGCAACCACGCAGTGATGGACCATTTAAAGTGTTTGCCAAGATTAATCATAATGCATACAAGATCGATCTTCCTTCAACTGAGTTTGGTGTGAGTAATACATTCAATATTGTTGATATGACGTCATGTGGTGGAGATGACCTTGATACATCGAGGTCGATACCTTTTCAACGGGGAGAGGATGATGAGGACATCCCTTGTCCTTTACCATTCTCTTCCGGTGATTATGTTGCTACACAAGATAAATATACGGAAGTCAGGATTGGACCAATCACAAGATCACACACAAAGTTACTAGAGTAATAGGTGAACTCACTCTTAGTTGAATCTAATATAATTATTAATGAGAATTTTATACTACCTAAGTCTATGCATTTGTGTATGATCAGGTTTGAAGAAAACACAAGCACTGCCGAGGAGGAGAAGGAAACATGTAGCAAGATCACTTACCATTGAAATGCCTAAATTGTGTGCGTATTGGGAGTTGAGTCTACGAGCTAATGTTTCTGGCCGAACCCAACCCTTGGGTCGGTTTGTATCTGGTTAATTTCAAAATTAGAGTAGGATTTTTACTTAGAGTAGGACTCCGATCAGCAAAGGACTCCAACTCAGGGTAGGACTGCAACTTAAGTAGGACTTCGTATTAAAGTAGGACTCTTTTATTGTTGCTTGCCCTATCTTGGTTGTCGACCCTAGTTAGAGGCAGCATTTAATTTTATATTAAAACTTAAGATTGAACAGTTGTTTTGCCTTCTCCTGTGTTCCACATATTCCTCTTTATTTCGATCAGGGAACCTTCACCACTTTGTTTCGATCTGGTGATTTTGCTACTGAAGAATTCTAGTGTTATATGTTGTTCCCTTAGGAATTAGTAGGTGACAGAACCACTTTATGGCCAGCGGCTACTTGTACAAGTGTATGGTGTTGCAAATATCTATAGAGTTGAGATTTGTTGCATCGGTCACAGGGGGACAATGAGATTATCGATAGAGCCTCGCAAGTTATCATACATCTACAATGAGCTCAACGATAAGATCGAGCTGCCCCGTATCACTGAGGCTTCATGTTCATAGTGGTGATTGGGTGTGGTTGCATCTGCTACATCGTCCAAGGACAACATTGTCTCATCATGGATGCAACAAGCTTGGACCGAAATTTTTTGGGTCATTTCAATTTTGCGGCACATCAACGACGTCGCGTACAAGCTTCAGCTGCGGACTTCTTCCTAGATCCATGATGTCTTCCATGCATGTTTGCTGATGTCATTTGTAGGATCGCCGCCACCGACACTACCAACACTACCACCCCTTCATCATGGCTGTGTTTGTGAGCAGTCGACAAAGGTCATTACATCACGTTGGGCTAGGGACCACTTGGAGCTACTAGTCCAATGGGAGAATCAGCCAGCATCAGAAGCTACATGGGTTCTCCATGATGAGTTCATCTGATTGTTCCCGACATTCTAGCTCGAGGATGAGCTGCTTCTCAGCGGAGGGAAGATGACATGTGGGGACACACATATGGCCGACGAAAGGCTACCACACTGGCCCAAGCCAAGCCTGTGCCAGCCCGACCCAGTGTGCCCCAACATGAGTCGACCCAAATTAGCTATGCCGACTAGAGTTAGATTAGTTTACTCTTTATCTATTCACAGTTAGTTTCTATTTTTAGATTTGTTCCTAGATGACAGCAACCCTATATAAATAGGTCAATAGTTTGTAATCAAATCACTCAAGAAATAAACTAGTTTGGCCTCAAAGCTTAACCCTAGCTGCACAGCCCCCGGCACTGGCCCCTGCCTATGCCATTTGCTGCTACCAGCCCCTGCTCCTCTTCAGCACAAGCCGTTAGGGCGTTGGGGAGTCGAGGGAGCGTGCCCTCATCCTCTCATCAGCCATGGTTACACCCTATGTTCTCTTTCTCACGTTCCACTACGTAGCATCCGTGACACACTCAAACAATGTTAACAGTTTAACACAAAATGCACAGGTCTCAATTTAAAAGATCAATGGAAACAGTTAGAAGAATTGCAGATAACAAAACTGGAAAACAATGTTCGAACTACAGGAGACAATTTTCTTATACTTTTTAAAAACTAATAACAAATTGACTACAATATGAATGATTGAATGTTTACAAACAAGGAAACTAACAAAGAAATATCAGGGTTTCAATGTTGAAGCGAGTTTGGAGGGTTGAGAAATAAGGGGGAGGGGGTAGAATGTTACATTATCCACCTTTCTATTTTGTATCTGTACAAACTAGATATACTAGTGCCACCAAAATGTTTTGTGCTGCTGGGAAGATCCTCAACATAATAACTATTTGAAAAGTTATTCACTATCTTGATGTGTTCCACTTTCTTTACAGGTCTAGGACCCAAAGTATTTAGATCGATGAGAGAACCATAATCTTGGCAAGCCTCCATTACAGTGTCATATGATTTTGCAGGGAGTTCAAACCCTTGGTTGCAAGCCTTCATGTACATCTCATAGGCAATTCTTGGTTTACCATCTTGCACAAGAGCTTCTATCAACATCTGATATGTAATTTCATTTGGCTCAATGTTCAGCATTTTCATCCTGTGGAACCATTCGAAAGCAGCGCCACCCTTATTGTTTCTCACACATACACTAATTATCGCATTAAATGTTACAACAGTTGGTTCTATCTTAGCTGACAGCATATCACGAAGAACAGAATCTACTCTATCATGGTTCCCCTTGCCAATGTAAATTGATACTAAGATTGTATATGCATGTAGGTTTGGTTTAATACCTACCTTGCACATGTGCTCCCAAACTCGGAGTGCCTCGTCATACAGTTTCCCCTTCTCAAGTGCACTCATCAGAGCTCCATAAGAGACTACATCTGGTGTCAACCCTTGATCTATCATTCTCTTAAATATATCCACAGCAGCAGATGTTTCAGCTGCTCTAGAACATGCAAGAAGGACAGCATTCCACTCTCTGCTTCCAGGCTGCAAGCCCTTCTCTTGCATCTTATCAAGCAGCCTGACACCCCACCTCCAAATTCCCCTTTTCTTTGCAGCATTGAGTAGAATATTGAAATGGGACATGATCAGCTCATAGGACAAATTATTTGGTTTGGGTCCCTTGTCCAACAAATCCTCATAAATCTCAAGAGCTGCCCACCACTTCTTAGCTTTGCCCATCAGCCAAATCAGATGGTTACACACAGACAAGGCAATCATCCCATCGCACTCACGGATCCTTTGGTACAACTCCTTGGCAATGGTGTAATGCTCCTCACCTGTACACGCCCACATAAGCCGCTCATAATCGCTCCTGTCTGGCTTCACCCCAGCTTCATCCATGCCAAGAAGAACCTTCAGTACCTCACCTACTGGATTCTCACTACCCACAAGAGACCGACGCATTGCCATGTAGCATACACGAACAGTCAGCTTCTCAAACTTAACAAATTCTTGCTCCCAATCTTCACTATTGCCCAACAGCTTACCCTTGTTGTACATCTCCCTGAGATGGGTAAAGAACTGGAGCGCAGCAAAGGCATCACCAGCCTTCTTGTAGGCTGAAATCACCGTCGAGTATGTCACAGCAGTGGGCACCAGCCCACGGCCCTCAATGCCGGCAAACACCTTGAAGACCTCATCAATCTTCCCTTGCTCAACATAAATGGACATAATAGTGTTGAATGTCACAATGTTAGGGGGAACCCCCTGTGATTCCATGTCTGCAAGCACATCATGGATTCTCCCAAATTCCCCACAGTTCTTGACCGCACCCAGCAAGCAATTGTACACGAACTGGTTGAGGCAGCATCCTCCCCTCCTCTTGAGATGCTCCACGACGGCGAACGCGGCGTCGAGGTGCTTCTCCTTGCCTAGCCCCCGGATCACCGAGTTGTACACCTGGAGCGGCAGGTGCTCGTCACCGTCCACGAAACCCTTCACCACGAACTCCACTTCGTCGGCCGTCCTGGCGTCGCGCAGCAGAGCGCCCACCGCGGCGACGTCCACGCCCCCTCCCCTCGCCCTCCCCCCTCCGCCTCTTCGTCCTCCTCCTCCCGTGCCGTCAGCGCCGCCGATCGCGAACTGCGGGGTCCTAGAACGGAACGCGTCACACTCCGAAGCTGCGCATTTCACGCTGAGACGACGATGAGTACATGGGTTTCCGGGAGTACCTCGGCGGCGCGAACTTGCGGGAGCGACTGGGAGAAGCGGACGACGAAGGCTGGAGCGGGAGGTGGAGGTGCAAGGGCACGCGCTGGAGGCGAGCGTCGGGGTAGAAGACGGCGAGGGAGAAAGCCATTGTGGGAGGGGAGGTGGCTGGTGGCTGGTGAGTGGTGGCCGCTGGAAGAGATCAAGAGAAGAGAAGGGCTATCTGCGGCGGTGGGCGGTGGCCACAAGTTTTTTTTTTTTGCCCGCTTGACGTGCCATCCCCCGGAGACCACGACGTTCGACTTGTGGGTCAAATTGGATGGGCTTGGCAAAACTAAAAATGTGCTCATATGATACACGGAGAAATATTATGTGTAATTATTTATATTGATGTAATCGTGTAATCAAGTGATCTAGTGCATCCACCTGAAACCTACTACTTTTTTACTTTTAACTCCTTTCATATGTAACCGTTGAATCTAGATTGAATGTTCTGGATGGTTTGATTGCACGATTGCACCAAATGAGCGATTGCACAAGATATTTCCCCATGATACACAATGTGTAGACAGGGAGGTGTCAGTGCAGCACATCATTGATAAGCCACATTTTATTACCGAGTAGTTATTGTCTTGACAAAATATAATAAAAAAACATTTTATAAGAACGTAGAAAAATGAAGTTCATTTGCATGTCTGAAATCCAAAGGATATGTAAGTACCATTAATGCTAACCAAAATCAAAGTAACATGTTTCTTAAAGTCCCTAAGTAAGATTCTTAAAGTACTATTTATAACATTGATTGATTGGTTAACAAGTAATGAACGAGGTAACTTAATAAATGAAAGTACAACACACATATTTTTTCTTGATGGCATCATCTAGCATAAAACATTTTATATACCAACTGAAATAGTTATATACCAATATGGAAAGCACGCACCTTAACTTGTTTCCTCACAATCATGATCCTATCTCAACTGGTGATGTTCTCATCATTCTCCCCCTCTTGAAATAGAGTCGTTCTCGACTCATACTCATCTTTTGCTCTCATGGTTGGTTTCAATTCTGCAACGTTAAATGTGGAACTATCCTAAAACTTGGGAGGCAAGACAAGTTTATATTTATGTAACTCAACATAAGATAAAAACTCAGGAGGCATATCAAATTTACACTTATGTAGCTCAATATGAGATAAATACTTAGTGATAACTAGGAGCAAAGTATAAACTATATTAGTAAGAGAATAATAAGGAGTTTCACAAATCACAACATAGCACACATCTTGACTATGAATTTTAGTGTGATCAATTTTATGTGCAAGGATAGAAGAATCTTTTAATTAGATTTCATGCTGAATTTCAGATCTAATATCAAGTTGTTTGCTCTCATTAGTTGCCGTCTCGATATCATCTTTAACAATTTCATCAGAAGTTGAAAGTAACAAAGTAGATTTCACATCCTCATGCACAACGGTATAGTTATTAGACCAATCATGGTGAAGTGCATCATTATCAAATTGCAAAGGATGTTCAATTATTTTAGTTGATAAAGCAACCTCAACGGGTACCTGTAAGGACTTTTTACCTGATACCTCAACTCATGCAGAGATGGAAGGCCATATGCTTGCTGATGTTTGTGCAGGTACATGTGCATGTGCATGACGAACACTTGAAGAATAGAAAGGCTTGATTAGAACCGGTGTGCTCGTTGCTCGTGGTGGATAGGAGTCTCTTGCCTTGTATTGTCGTTCCTGTAATTCTTTCTCTGCAAAGGATGTTCTATTAATTTAGCTGATAAAGCAACCTCAACGGGTACCTGTAAGGACTTTTTACCTGATACCTCAACTCATGTAGAGATGGAAGGCCATATGCTTGCTGATGTTTGTGCAGGTACATGTGCATGTGCATGACGAACACTTGAAGAATAGAAAGGCTTGATTAGTACCGGTGTGCTCGTTGCTCGTGGTGGATAGGAGTCTCTTGCCTTGTATTGTCGTTCCTGTAATTCTTTCTCTGCAATGATGGTAACATGGAACAAATGACTAAGAGTATTAAATTCTTTATAATAAACGATATCTTGAATCTCATGCCTCAATCCATCATAGAAGCGCCACATCGTGTCCTCCGAGTGCTCCACAACACCACAACGGGTCATGCTCTCTCGAAGCTCAGCATAATACTCTTTCATAGATATGTTACCTTGAACTAAGCATTGTAGTTTCTTACACAATTCACGATGATAAGGAGAGACAAATTTACAACGCATAGCTCTTTTTAAATGACCCCATGTATCAGGTTGTAATTGAAGTTCACTTATATCTTCCCACCAGATTAAAGCATGATTTTTAAACATACCAATTGCTTGTTTAACTCTATATTGTTCAGGAACTAGATATATGTTAAATTTATGTTCTACGGTCATCTCCCAATCTAGGTATTCTTCAGCATCATTTTCACTATAAAAAGATGGGATAGTAAACTTACTTTTGATAGAATAAACATTGTTACCATGATTATGATTTGTCGCACCTTCCATACCTGCCATGGTTAGTAGAAAAGGAAAAACACTTGGAAAAAATATTAGCCCTATCAACTATTAGGTAGTGGAATGTATTCTCGCTCATACTCAAGCATCTTACCACAATCTTACAAGGTTCTTACCATCGTAGGGCAGTGGATGTGGCACAATCTTGGTCGTGGCACAATTCTTGACTGGTTGGTGACTTCCAAAGATAGTGGTATACGATTGCAAAGACTCAAGCTGCACTGATCAGAAGTATATATGTGGAGTCTAAGCGGTTAAATAAGAGTAATCTATATGGTGGAACACGATTCAGAAATAGATAGTAATATTAAATAAATGTCCAAATTACTTGTACTAATTGTTGGTCCGAATGTGATCATATCCCTATGACAACAAAGCTTAAATGAGAGAGTGGTTGAGACTCAAAGGATGGCAATTATATTGATAAAATCAGCACAAATCAGTACCGAAAACAGCACCACACAGAACTAATATCTTCCAAGCTTATCCCTAAGTGCTCCTCTTTTTCGATATTCTTCTTTTTTCGATATTTTTAACTCTTTTTTTGAACTCTTTTTTACACTTCTTTTTTTTTGACTAGGAGCACAAACAAGACAAACCAAGAAGATGTGATACAGTTTTGCTGCAAAGAAGTGCTATGTCGATAAATAAAAAATGAGCTGAAAAATCTGCGCAAGAAACTTCGGGGCTGGAAAACTTGATCTTTCCGGCCGAATTTGGAAAAACTAAAATAGGCGAACCTAGATAGCTAGGAAAACTTAGATCTAACTTTGTATGTAGATTTAGAAAATGTATTTATTTGTCTTATTCGGAGTCCGTATGCAAAAGATATGACTGTTTTATCAGAGGCGGTATAAATCAGGATTTTGAGGTTCTAGTTCGGACGCGAATTGCAAATCAAAGGGAATTTATGGGTGGTGTCTAGTATAAGGGATTTAGAAAAAGGGATCACAATACTAACCAGAAACCGGACTTGACCAAGGACACAAACTCAATACTATGGACTCTGAAACCAAAACATGCAAAGGCTAGGGATGGTCTTAGATTGGGGAAAACCTACGACTACAAATTTTTTGTTGGCTTTTTCATGGACTATGGGATGAATATGGAATCAATCTAATCTAAGATACACGAACCTGATGGTAAACCAAGCTCTAAAACCACTTGATGGAGGAGGGGGTGCACGATCTTCTGTCAGGTGGGGGATAAACAACGATTTGTAGAGAACTCGATATTGACGATTCGGCTTCCGATCCACGAGATCGGCCCTTGCAATCTCTACACCACTGCTCTGTTGGTTATCAATCATGCACAACCTAATTGACCTCGCCAAGAAGGCTAATCCTTGCCCGCGAATCGAAGAACACAAACAAGAACACAGAAAACACAATCAAACTGAAAATTCTATTGGAATCTGCGAATTGGGGTTCACTTACAAATCCGGCGAAGCGGCGACTATTAAAGAAATGTGTAAACTAAACCCAAAAACCCTAAATGGCTGTAGAAACACCTTATATAGTAGTTTGGGACGCACCCCTAATGGGCTCAACTGGATACACGGCCCAAAGGCCCAATAACGCAGAAAATAGAATGCTGACATATTCTGGACTCTATCTTTTTTGACGATTTCCATTGATATAAAATGAATTTTCAGATTAAACTGGTGGCATTGGAAAGGTAATTAATTTATCTTTCCGTGGCTGGGTGGAACGTCAAAAACGGAGTCCGTATGCGGCCTAGGCGATGATTTTAGTGCATGCTGCTCCTGGAATCCGAGTTGGATACGAATTGTAGTTGGATTGGATTCTCAAATTAGCTTGGACGTCCTTCCTGGTTCTTCTCCAACTCTTTGTTTATCTCCAAGTGATTTTCATCATCTCCATAGTTCCTAACAATAATAATAATATTAAGTAGTAATTTATTCTCAAGATAATATACTAAGATACTTAGAAACGAGTTGACCTGGTCGTGCTCGAACTCGAATAATTGGATCTTTGTATTCATGTATGGTTGTATCATTGGTAGGGATGTCCTCATCACATTTAGACATAGACACAATAGATGGAGTTGGTATGTTGTGCTTCAGTAAGTCAACCTGCAAAAAATGTATCGGACACCATTTCAACCTACTGTGCAATGGGCAAAAAAAGGAATTGTAGCATGGAACACTATGCATAACACCTTGTTGATAGTAAAAAATGGCGTTAATGGCTAGATTGTCAAAATATCAATTTTTGGTGATTTGGGCCGAAAATACACATGTCCAGGGTCCGTCCGAAGCTCTACAGAGCCGAAGTCCATTGAGCTATGGGCTCCGAAAGCCTCTAGCCAGCCCATGGGCTTCAGCCGGGAAGCCTTCGGAGGCCCACGCTACCGAAGCTTCGGCCCGAGGAGCAGGCCTCGACGGGCCTGGCCAAAGACCACCTCGGCAGAGGTAGAGTTGTATGCGTTTCCAGCTCAATTTTTATCTCTATCTGGCCGGATTAATAGCAGGTTAGATCAAAGATTAAGCCCCTATAAATAGAGAGGCGAGGCCAGCATAGAGAACCCCCCAACTCAAACCAAACCAAAGCCCTATGCTTTGATCGTATTTACTTTACCTTTATTTTCTTGTACCTCTTCGTGGGTTTTCTTGGAAGCCCTCCGCCGGCCACTACGGAACAGTGGTAACCCTTGTTACTTCGCCTATGAAGTATCCGTTAATCTACGTAATAGATTGCTATCGCCTTGTTACTTCGCCTGTGAAGTATCTGCTAATCTGCGTAATAGATTGCTACCTTCGCTACTAGTGCAACACTTAGCAGAATTCGGTCCTCAGGCCGAATTGGTACTTCGCACTCTTTTGTTGCAGGTTCGCACGTTCGGAGCTACTTCGTCGGAGGTGTCCGGAGCTGAGAGATCGGTTTCGGAGGTCACCAGGACACCCTTCGGCGGGACTGCAGACTCCGGTAACAGGCCTCGCCAGCATACTTCATCGCAACGGGCTTCACCACGACCATACTCTGCACCGGACGAAGTTGCGCTCGCGCGTGGCCCTCGCGTCATTATTCTGTAGTTTGCTGTATCGGAGATCTCACGCGAACCCTGCTGTTCAGAGGTGATCGCCGCGTCCAGATCCATTCGGAGTCTATCTTCGACCGGATTAGTCCAAACGCCGAAGCACCCTTCGGCGGAGCACTTCGCACCAGACGCCGAAGGTACACTTTGGTGACCCCTTCGCACCAGACTTCGAACCAGACGGGCTCCGACTGGTTTCCTGGTTCCATTTTGTTTAATCTATTTCTTTCGGCTAATTGGATTATTTTGTGTAATCTGGTTGCTTGGCGACTCCACCCCCCTTATCACTATTAAGGGTAGTCGGAACGCGACGTCGGTGCCACGTCACGCTTAGGCTTGTCTCTAAGTATCCGTGCACTTTTGGATCATCGAACTGACCCAAGTGCGGGGGCACGTTTCCGTGTCAACACACTTTTTGGCGACTCCGCTGGGGAAGGCTATGTCAACATGATGAGTACATCTACACCGGCCACCGGTACATCTACATCGACTACTACGTCTACACCACCTATGGACGCAATAGGAGGCGCGGATATCGACAACCACAACATTTTGTCACCTACACTTGAAGATATCCCCGCAGAAGACCGAGCAGAGATCGAGGCAAAGTTGAAGGCACTCCAAGACATGATGCTTGGGGGCTACGTCAAGACACGCGCGGGCTTCATCAAGCACGACATCATCACCCCCGACCTCGCTCAGGTCCAGGTAACACCTGTATCGCCTCATTTATCTTCTTTAGAGATTGAGCAAAAAATAGCTGCATCAGTAGATCAAGCCGTTAGCGCTTCGCTAGCCAGCCGTTTAGATTCGGTAGTCAGCTCCCAAGTGGAGGCAACTCTTAGGATGTTCGGCTTTACTGAGGTCGTACCCCCAGTTCCTATTGCTAGTGCACCTCCGACAAACCACATATACGATAAGACTAACGACAGCACTGGCACAATCATGTCTCCGGCCTCAACACTTATGGCCGAGACTAATCATTACACCTACGGTCAAAGTAACACTGCATACCACGCACCACCACCTGTGCCAATACCCGCGCTACCCGCACCACACGCGCATGAACCCGGACACAAACATGTCATACAAATAGCGCGCAGGGAAGAGTCCCATGGCCGACACGTCGATGTCCCACCACGTGTCGTGCCTCGGCATGAAAGGCGCACACAAGCAACATACCAAGATTACATAAAGGAGTGGGTCCGCGCATTATTTAGAGAGTGTGGTGGCTTCGTGCCCAAGGGACGGGTTAGGGTTTACCATAAGCCATACCCCGACCATCTTGATACAGTGCCCTACCCCCGCGGCTATAGAATCCCTGAATTCACTAAGTTCGATGGCGAGGGTAGCAAGACTACACTAGAGCACGTTAGTCAATTTTTGGCACAGTGTGGAGAAGTTAGCGGGATAGATGCTCTAAAGGTTAGATTATTTTTTCTCTTGCTATCTGGCACCGCTTTCACTTGGTTTTCGGCGCTCCCACCGAACTCCATCCAAACATGGGATGATTTAGAGCGGAAATTTCATGATTATTTCTACACGGGTGAGACAGAACTCAGGCTTTCGCATTTGACATCGGTTAAGCAGAAATCTAACGAGAACGCCTCTGAGTACATCAAGCATTTTAGGGATACTAGAAACCAATGTTTTAGCCTTAATATTTCGGAAAGGGACTTGGCGGAATTAGGTTTTAACGGGTTGCGTTCCGAAATTAAAGAGAGGTTAGATAACCAAAACTTTTTAGAAGTCAGCCAAGTTTTACAGCAGGCTCTGGTCCAGGAAGGCCGAACCAAAGATAAAAAGTTTATTAAGACATTTAGCAAGCCTAGGGCTGAAATCCACATCATGGAACGTTCTGACGAGGAAGAATCGGTAAAGGGGGATTCAACCGATATGTATGCGGCCGAATGGGTGTGGAACGCTAAGAATAAACCTGTCACCTACTCTGAGTTACGACCACCCCCCACAAAGAATCGACTTAGTGAAGTCAAGTACTCGTTTGATATAACTAAATGTGATAAAATATTTGATTTTCTCCTAAAAAGTCAGCTTCTCAGGTTACCTAAGGGTCAAGTCATTCCACCTGCCGATGAGTTAAAGAAGCATCCATACTGTAAGTGGCATGATTCACATTTGCATAATACTAATGATTGCAATGTTTTTCGATGGCAGATACAATCGGCCATAGAAGAAGGGCGATTAAAGATAGACCATGATCTGAAGATGAAGCTGGATAAAGATCCTTTTCCCGTCAACGCCATCGACCTCGGCGAAAAGAAGGTGTTGATTCGGCCAGAACAGGCCGAGTCGGCTAAAGGGAAAGATGTAATTGTTGGAGAACCACGCAGTCGCACACTCGTGCCAAAGAATCCCGAAGTAGGGGTGTTGAAACAGAACATTAATACCCCTTCAGCTAAGGCTCACAATAGGCCGAAGGTTACATATAACATGCTGTTGAACAAGCATCAAAGAAGAGCCAGAAAGACTGGTCCACACACTCAGAAGCTAAAACAGCCGAAGGGTCCAGGACTCTCGGAGGGTAGCTTCAGACCGAAGCAGCCAAACCCTCCGCATGGGGGCTCCGGGCCACGATGGCCTGACACTCTGCATGGTGGTTTCGAGCCGCAACGGCCGAACCCCCTGTACTATAACTTCGGTCCCCAATGGTCGAACCCCGCACCATGTTGGACTTCTCCGATGGGAGGCTTCGGCCCGCACTAGCCGAACATACCTCCGGCCTGGCAGGACCTTTCACTGGTGTGGTCTGAGATACCTTTGACTTGGCCGAACCCCCCTCCGGGTAACAAGTTCGGCTCGCAGTGGGTGAGGCCACTAGAGCAGCCGATGCTTCCGCCATATGACTGGGCGGGGACCCCGTGGGCTCCGTACGTATCTGGGTCAGGGTACCCTCCGCAACCTAACAATATGCCTTGTTTTCCTTCGGAGTATTATGGATGACAGGGGCAAACAGACACAACGGAGGGGGGCATCGTCCACAGACTGTGCGTGGTGCCTCCGAATCGGACCATACAGAGCGAAGCCGAAGGGTGCGAGCACGCGGAGGCCGAGGTCAGGGAGTCCGAAGACATCACTATCAGAGTTGGGTCTCAGGAAGTCCCAATCCCGAAGACCTTGTCACCGAGGTCTGACGGAGGTAAGTCTCATGCTTCGGCCGAGCTCTGCGCCGAAGCTTGGTTCGGTCGGCCGAACGAGGCCTACCCGTCTGTCAGGGTTCGCAACGAAGCACCTTCCGAATACAGGGTGCACAAGGCCGAAGGGCACAGTACCACTTCGGCCAGAATTAATGGAAGCCGAATAGTCACACCCGGCACCAAGACGCAGCCATCTTGGTCCCCTCTAGGCATGTCTAAATCACAGAAGAGACGCCTGCAAAGACTACGGGCACAGGAGATATGCGAGAAGAATGCTGAGGCCGAGCGCGATGCTATCTTCGAAGAAATCTTCCCTCGGCCAGCTACAAAGCAGGTATGGAGGGAGAAGCTGGTTGAGATAACCAACACGGCTCCTAGTCCGAGCGACGATGACGACATGCTCGACGACGATTACTCGCCCATATCTGAAGGGCCCGCACCCCAGGAGATGGATATCAACATCATCATGCTACCTGTCGAGTTCGCCCTACCGTAGGACGAGGCCGAGGTTGATCAATTGAACCTCGGCCCACGCAATGCCATCTTCGAGAAGCCCGAGGACTCGGCTCTACATCTAAAACCCCTCTATGTCAGAGGTCACATTGATGGGAAGCCGATTTCCCGAATGCTCGTCGATGGCGGCGCCATTGTTAACTTAATGTCTTATTCGTTGTTGAAGAAACTTGGCAGGGACAAAGATGACCTGAAGAAGACAAACTTGATGCTCAACGGCTTCAACGGCGAGAGCTCCGAGGCCAAGGGAGTACTCTCTATGGATTTGACGGTAGGCAATAATACATTGCCAACAACATTTTTCGTCGTCAACGTACAAGGTAACTATAGCGTATTACTCGGACGCGACTAGATTCACGCAAACTGTTGCATTCCCTCTACTCTACACCAGTGCTTGATATAGTGGGACGGCGATGAGGTAGAGGTCATCCCCGCGGATACTTTGGCCCAAGTAGCATTGGCCGATGTGTCGGTTGACGCCGTCCATAACAAAGTAGAGTGTCTATCAGGTAGAGATCTTTCAGATTACGATTTTGTTAGAGTATCCGGAGGACGGCTTGTACCAGTGTCTGTGAAGCCGGCTGGAGTAGCACGACTATTTTTGTATTAATAGTCATGTCTAGCAAGAGTAATCTAGATTGGCTAAAGTCTCGTGTAGAGCAATATCGGTCTAGTAAAGACGGTATTGCCGAAGCCATTGGGGACTTTAGCGAAGTAGAAAAATTAGGACAAGGTTTTGCGTCGGCCGACCCCTTGGAGGAAGTTGACATAGGTAATGGTAGCATCCCAAGGCCGACTTTTGTAAACCAACATTTACAGCCCGATGAAAAGTCTGAAGTAATAAAGTTACTTCGGTCGTATGTCGATTGTTTCGCATGGGAGTACAACGAGATGCCAGGGCTAAGCCGTGAGCTCGTGGAGCATCGGCTGCCCATCAAATCTAGATTTAGGCCATATAAGTAGCCTCCCCGCCACTTTAATTCGGCCGTCTATGACCGAGTTAAAGAAGAAGTGGAGCGATTACTCAAGGTTGAATTTATTAGGCCGTGCAGGTACGCGGAATGGGTTGCTAACATTGTGCCTGTAGATAAGAAAGGGAGCGGCAAGATACGGTTATGCATTGATTTCAGGGATCTGAACAGAGCCCCTCCGAAGGACGAGTATCCAATGCCGATAGCTGACATGCTGATCAACGATGCCTCAGGACACAAGGTACTTAGTTTTCTTGATGGCAATGCTGGTTATAATCAAATATTTATGGCCGAAGAGGACGTCTATAAGACTGCCTTTCGATGCTCTGGTTTTGTCGGTTTATTCGAGTGGGTCGTCATGACTTTTGGTTTGAAAAATGCCGGCGCCACATATCAGCGCGCTATGAACTTGATCTTTCATGACTTGTTAGGAGTTATGTTAGAAGTATACATCGATGACGTCATAGTAAAATCGGACGCTATGGGAAACCATTTAGCCAATTTGAAGGCTGCTTTCGATAGAATGCGACAGTATGGGTTGAAAATGAACCCACTTAAGTGTGCTTTTGGTGTGTCGGTGGGTAAGTTCTTAGGTTTCATGATTCATGAGAGAGGCATAGAAATTGATACTAAGAGACTTGAGAAGATTAGAAATATTTCAGCGCCGACGTGCAAAAGGGATGTGCAAAAATTGCTAGGCAAGATGAACTATTTGCATCGCTTTATATCCAACTTGTCCAGCAAGATTGATGCCTTTGTCCCCATACTCCGGCTAAAAAATGAAGCCGAGTTCACTTGGGGGGCAAGCCAACAAAGTGCTTTTGAGAAGATCAAGGAGTGCTTGTCATCACCGCCTGTGGTGAGAGCACCCAAAGCCGGGATTCCATTTCGGCTATACGTCGCTGCTGAAGATAGCGTGATTGGGGCCGTGCTAACCCAAGAGGTAGAAGGGAAGGAGTACATCATCACATTCTTGAGCCGCCACCTGCTGGACGCCGAAACCAGGTACACGTTTGTGGAACGATTGTGTTTATCACTTTATTACGCGTGCACCAAATTACGCCATTATCTTCTTCCCACTACATGTGTTGTCGTTTGCCAAACTGATGTTATAAAGCACATGTTACAGAAGCTGATTCTAAGTGGAAGAATCGGAAAATGGGCTTACGCGTTGATTGAGTACGATTTGGCCTACGAACCCCTGAGAGCGATGAAAGGCCAAGTCGTAGCCAACTTTATAGTTGATCATCACATAGATGTCGGCTGGAGTGATAGTATTGCTCTAGTTGAGATAGTGCCATGGAAGCTTTACTTTGATGGTTCGGCTTGCAAGAGCGGCCAAGGCATTGGAGTGGTTCTCATATCACCTAATGGGATGCACTTTGAAACTTCGGCCCAACTAGAATTTTCTTCTACTAACAACCAAGCCGAATATGAAGCTTTATTGCTAGGACTTGAATTACTAGAATCTGTAGGTGCTAGACATGTTCACGCATACGGTGATTCTTTGTTGGTAGTGAAACAAGTAGCTAAGAGTGCTCAATGTTTTAACGACTTGCTGAATAGTTACTTGGATAGATGTCTAGACATAGTAGCTACTTTTGATGATTTCAATATCTCTCACGTATCAAGAGAAGCCAATTCAGTCGCAAATGATTTGGCTCAGCAAGCATCTGGTTACCAAGTTAGGAGAGGAAAATTTTCTATATTGGAGAAGCCGATGCTTGGCCTCACTAACGAAGCCAGTAACAGTGGGCAGGCGCACCCTCTGGGTCGAACCCCTCTAGCCACCGAAGGTCACTGCGCGCCAAGGATCCTGGACCGGAGTACCCTGCCGACCGAAGGTGCTGGCACGCCGAAGTCCATAGGCCGAAGCCTCCTGCACAGAGAAGGCTCCCTGGATTCCCAACCCTCCAAAGGGCTTCGGCCCAGCACACTCCGAACGGCCACCCCGGCCAGGCTTCGGCAGGAGCTGGAATGGCTCGGGGGCACCCCGAAGTCAGTAATTTAGAAGTTTCTTCAGAAGGTGGACCAGCGAGACCCTCTGAAACCTGTAAGGGCGATTGGAGAGTCCCAATCATCCATTATTTGAGAGACCCTAGCCAAAGGGTTGATCGGAAGGTTCGGCGACAAGCATTCAAATTCGTGTTGATAGACAACACATTGTATCGCCGAACTATCGACGGAGTGCTATTGAAGTGTTTATACCATGAGCAATCTCAGGTGGCCACAAGAGAAGTCCATGAAGGGCTTTGCGGCACTCATCAGTCGGCCCAAAAAATGATTTGGATGCTCAAAAGAGCGGGTTTTTATTGGCCGACTATGACTGAAGATTGTTTCAAGTACTACAGAGGGTGTGAAGCATGTCAGAAGTTTGGCAACCTCTAGTTAGCTCCTGCCTCATTGCTCAATCCTATTGTCAAGCCATGGCCGTTTCGAGGTTGGGGTTTAGACTTCATCGGCCAGATTCACCCTCCTTCCTCAAAAGGGCATCGATTCGTGTTGATGGCAACGGATTACTTCACTAAATGGACCGAGGATGTACCTGTCAAGAACATGACTCACAATGAGGTACGTGATTTTATTTTAAAGCACATCATACATAGGTTCGGCATTCCTCAAATTCTTACTACGGATCAAGGCAATTCATTTGTTTCTAGAGAAGTAAGGGACTTCGCCAAATACTATGGTATTAAGTTGATAAACTCTTCACCTTAATATGCTCACGCTAATGGTCAGGCCGAGTCTAGTAATAAAACTATGATTAAGCTTATTAAGAAGAAAATTGAAGAGTTTTCGAAAAGGTGGTATGAAGTGCTTTCCGAGGCATTATGGGCTTGTAGGATTGCGAAGCATGGTGCTACCAAAGTCAGTCCATATGAATTGGTATATGGACAAGAAGCCATTCTGCCCATAGAGGTAGATCTTGGCTCCTTAAGAGTGTTGAAGCAAGATGGCTTATCGGTCGACGAGTATGAAACTCTTCTAAAGGATAATATAGAGGAAGTGACCGATAAGAGACTAAGGGCTTTAGAAGCCGTAGAAATGGACAAGAAGAGAGTAGCTAGAGCCTACAATAAAAAGGTTAAACCAAAATCGTTTCAAATAGGAGACTTGGTGTGGAAAATGATTTTTCCTTTAGGCACGAAGAGTCCTAAGTTTGGCAAATGGTCACCTAGTTGGGAAGGTCCTTTTAAGATAGCCGAAATCGCTCCCGCCAACGCATACGTGTTGGAATCCATGCAGGGAGAGCGGTTTCGAAGAGCTTTGAATGGTAGGTACTTGAAGAAGTATTTCCCAAGTGTGTGGCAAACATCATAAAAAATGTCGAAAAGCCGATATGGATGGTATCGTCTTCAGCTCGTTGTGCTTTTAGTTCACTAGTTCACTAAAAGGCAGGGGGGCATGTGTTGATAGCAAAAAATGGCGTTAATGGCAAGATTGTCAAAATATCAATTTTTGGTAGTTTGGGCCGAAAATACACATGTCCAGGGTCCGTCCGAAGCCCTACAGGGCCGAAGTCTGTTGGGCTATGGGCTACGAAATCCTCTAGCCAGCCCATGGGCTTCGGCCGGGAAGCCTTCGGAGGCCCACACTACCGAAGCTTTGGCCCGAGGAGCAGGCCTCGACGGGCCTGGCCGAAGCCCACCTCGGCAGAGGTAGAGTTGTATGCGTTTCCAGCTCAATTTTTATCTCTATTTGGCCGGATTAATAGCAGATTAGATCAAATATTAAGCCCCTATAAATAGAGAGGTGAATCCAGCGTAGAGAACCCCCCCAACTCAAACCAAACCAAAGCCCTATGCTTTGATCGTATTTACTTTACCTTTATTTTCTTGTACCTCTTCGTGGGTTTTCTTGGAAGCCCTCCGCCGGCCACTACGGAACAGTGGTAACCCTTGTTACTTCGCCTATAAAGTATCCGTTAATCTACGTAATAGATTGCTATCGCCTTGTTACTTCGCCTGTGAAGTATCTGCTAATCTGCGTAATAGATTGCTACCTTCGCTACTAGTGCAACACTTAGCAGAATTCGGTCCTCAGGCCGAATTGGTACTTCGCACTCTTTTGTTGCAGGTTCGCACGTTCGGAGCTACTTCGTCGGAGGTGTCCGGAGCTGAGAGATCGGTTTCAGAGGTCACCAGGACACCCTTCGGCGGGACTGCAGACTCCGGTAACAGGCCTCGCCAGCATACTTCGTCGCCACGGGCTTCGCGACGACCATACTCCGCACCGGACGAAGTTGCGCTCGCGCGTGGCCCTCACATCATTATTCCGTAGTTTGCTGTATCGGAGATCTCACGCGAACCCTGCTGTTCAGAGGTGATTGCCGCGTCCAGATCCATTCGGAGTCTATCTTCGGCCGGATCAGTCCAAACACCGAAGCACCCTTCGGCGGAGCACTTCGCACCAGACGCCGAAGGTACACTTCGGTGACCCCTTCGGTTAATCTATTTCTGTTTAATCTATTTCTGTTTTATTCTGTTTAATCTATTTCTTTCGGTTAATTGGATTATTTTGTGTAATCTGGTTGCCTGGTGACTCCACCCCCTCATCACTATTAAGGGTAGTCGAAACGCGACGTCGGTGCCACGTCATGCTTAGGCTTGTCTCTAAGTATCCGTGCACTTTTGGATCGTTGAACTGACCCAAGTGCGGGGGCACGTTTCCGTGTCAACACACCTACGATATAATTCAAGTTCCACTGTTGCTCATTTGAACTAAATTCTAGATCCAATTCAATCAAAATATACTATCTGAGATTAGTATGTCATTTGCAATATCTGAAATTACTAACTTCAATTTTTATGAGCAAATCGGAATATCCATATGTACTAAATCGTGATACATAGAATACAATATACCAACATTGTATATACACATTTTACAGCCCATCCGAAATTGACAAAAAATACAAGGCAATTAAGAAAGCATTGGATATATGATGAAAAAGTTGGCATATTAAAACAATAGAGCAGGAAGAAGGCATCATCAAGATTCAAGATAGCAAAAAGTTTTATCGCTTTATTGAGTCAATATCAAGATATCAAGATTCAAGATTCAACATGACAGTATCAGTATCAAGAGCATGAATGTTGGTTTGCCGAGGTTGCAGCAAATTTCCTGCCAAAAGCAAACTCCACAAATTATTCCACTTAACAGAACAACAAGTAAGTTCAAGAACAACTTAGAAATTTCAGCAAATATGAGCAACAGGTAACCAACGATAGAGCAACATGTTGAAAGCACACTACTGTAGTGCATGATTTAAAATACATATTATTTAGTGTGTGCACCTCCAATATCATTCTTTCTGTATATAGAGGCAGGAAAAATGAGACGATGTACTGCATTGACTGACTATATAACAGGATTGGGATGTCCTAATATATATTGGGTCAAAAAATGCTTGATTGGGATGACTATAATTCAAATGACTTGAGAACTGAATGGCGGTAGCTAGTTTTTTGAATATCTGCAACCATTTTGCACCTGGCCAATTCGATCATAATGAGGTGAAATGATGAAATATCGTATCCCAGCAAAAGCATCCCAACTTGAAGCAAGAAAAAGCATTTTTTTACAAACAAGCGAAGCCAGTTCAGTGATCCCCTTAGCTGAGTTTGTCGACAACTCTTAAGACTAAGGTACAATTGAATCAGCCCTGGTCTTCTAATCCACAGGCTCACAACCCAGCATGTTGCGCAAATCGGTTCAAAAGTAGAGCTACAAGAGCTCACCTGAGATGTGTTCGGTGTTCCCTTGAGCAGCACGACCGGTCACCTCGGCGGCAGAAGCTCCCGGAGATAAGAAGAGAGCGAAGACACAGGCGACGACAAGGAGGACCACCATAGGGCCCGCCCAGCCCTCGCGCCCATCATGAATGCAACCTCGACATCAACTGCTTTGCAACCCAAAAATAAGCTGCTCACGGAGAACGCAGGAAGATGCTGAGAGAGAGGGGTGGTAGGGAGCTAGGAGTCATGACCCACACACCGAAGGGGGACGCTACCATCCTCGACTTCAAGGGTGGCTGCTTCGAGTTCCTCCCATTCGGCTCCGTCCGCTGCTCATAGCACACAACTTATATAGTTCTACAGACGCTGAAGTGAGGTGAGAGAGAAGACATTGCAACACAGCAAACCTAGAAAACAACAACAATCAGAAGTCACTTCAACACCACTTTACAGTACCGCTTTAGGTAGAGAGAGTAGCCTCACCATGTAGGCACCACTGTAGGAGGCGAACATTGCAGCTTCACATCTCCAAGGGGCAGCAAGGCCCACACAAAGTGAAAAAAACCAAAGCCAGTGAGGAGAAGGCGCTAGCGTCACCCCCGCCGCCTAATGTCCTGTCGGGCAGACCGCCACTCACTCGGGTGTGCGTCATGATGAGGCCGCGCCATGCAGCCCTATCCCACGTCCGACCGATGGGACCGGGATCGAGTGGTGGCGGCTATGGCTAGGGCAGATAAGACGACGGTGAGGGGGTGGGCCAGAGAAGACGGCGGCGACCGGTCGGGGCAGACAAGATGGCGGTGACCGGTCGGGGCGGACAAGACGGCGGCGAGCGGGCATGGCAGACAAGACGGGCGGTATGTGGTTGGTATTACAAGTCTACGCGCTAGACCAGGAAAAAATAACCAAAAATATCCCCACCCGGTGGACCTGGACGTAAATAACTAAAAATACAAGGACTTTTATGCAAAAGTGATGGCAAAGTACGAGTGACGTGGCCGTACGTGGAGGCGACCACGCCGCTCGAAATTCCCTGATTTAAATATATAGAATTTTGTATACTCTGATTTATTACATAATGAATTTGTTTGACTAAAATACTATAAAGTTATAATGTTAAGAGACATGGTCTCTTATTTACCATATTTCACCATTTTAATCTAAAATTATATAATTTGTACATTTTTTTCTCATCCACATCTTCTAGTATGTAGAACGACTCCTAGGAGCACTATGCCAACACCATTGTTGGGGCTCTTCATCCTTGCACAACTCGCTGTGTGGGATGGGATTGCCCGCGCCCATAAAACACTTGTTGCTTTCATGCTCTCATCCATGACACCCAATGTTAGAGGAAAAATATATTTATAATAAGAAAAGACAAATTGTGTATTTTTAGGTTGAAATATTTAAATGTGACAAATAAAAGAACATATCTTTCAATTTGTGGTATTTTAATAAAACCAACAAACTATGTGGCAAACTATAGTATATTGTCCAACTTTTTATGGTATAAGAGTAATTTCCTATACCAATGTGAAATACCTATGGTTGAAAAGGTCTCTTGCTCTTATATCATTAGGTTAATTCTCTCCATGCCACCGTTATTTCCCAAAATGTCAGTGTTGGCGCAAATGTTACGCCAACAGGTTCTCGGTAATCAAGAACGGACAAACAGGAAGTTTGTGTTTTAGGACTACTTTGAGCCTCCGAAATGGATAATAACTCAAGTGGTCCGAATAAGTGTAGATGAACAACTTGTTCTGGATCCCCCCTTACAAGGTATAATGGGGGGTATTTATAGGGGAAAAAGCATAAGGAAAAGACCTATTTACCCCTAGATTACCACCGACATAGTAGAAACTATTCGGTATTATAAACAAGGTTATACACGGTAAAGTACTGCAAGGTAAATGGATAAGCTGGACATCCAATCAATCATGTCCTTCGGCTTCGAGGCCTCCATCCTCCCTTCGGAGGGTTCTCTAGGGCTTCGCATCGTAGCACCCTCCGGTCGTGGCGACGTATGCTTCGAACAACAGTCCGCCGGCTTCGGGGTCCTCATCAGCCTTTGAAGGGTTAATCTTTAAGCCTGGGAAATAGAGTAATTCCCCCCAACAGTAGCCCCTCGAATACGCCTTTCTGTAGTTAACCTGTTTTAGAAAGAAGGCAGTATACGAAAAGAACATTTCTAATTTCTGAGGCTTAAAGAGGATTTGAGGATGCTGTGACTTAGCCGAGGATTTTTGGACCCAACGCCTTCAAACCTTCGCCTTCGAGTTCTTGATACAGTGGGAACGCACGTTGGGAAGGGAACGGTTTCAGAGTGCGAACATCGTGGAGACGGTTTCGGAGTGCGCACATCGTGGAGACGGTTCCGAAGAGCGAACGTCGTGGGGCGCCGTCGAAGTAGCCGTTACGGCGCAAGTAGCCGTTACCTTCTGTAAAAAAGGTAACGGTCGATTTTTACAGCGGTTGTACGCCGTTCCACTTACCGGACCCACTTGTCGATGACAGAAGCCTGATCGCATTCATCACCTGTGGTGTGAAATCAATCGAAGAGTAGTACTGGTCGAGTGGTTATAAAAGGGAGAGACATAGATTAACCGAGATTTTTTACCGCATTCATCACCTGTGATTCACCTTTCCCCCAATCTTCCAAACTCTTGAACGTTCGAGCGCGATGGCGAGAACTAGCCACACCACCTAGGCAGCGGCCAACACCCTGGCGCAGAGGCAGGCGTGGGCCGCTTCGGCAGCAGCGGCAATGGCGGGGGCTCCGAGCGGTGCTTGGCCCAAGAATCCTCGGGTGCTCCGTCCGCCCTCCAAGAAGAAGATTGCTAAAAGCTTCATCATCGGCCAATCCTTGAGCACCGCCGAGTCCATTGAAGAAGCGGTGGACGGAAAGTTGGGCGCTGGGCTGAGGACTCGAGTCCCCGGGACGGAGTCGACTCCAAGGCCGCGGAGCGGAGAGGTGGTGGTCTTCGAAGCAGGCCTGGGGCTGCCGGCCGTGGACTTCTTGGCAGAGGTGTTGGACTTGTTCCATATCACCCTGCCTCAACTGTCCCCCAATGCCATCGCATGTTTGGCCATCTTCGAATGGGTGCTCCGGGCGGAGGGGTGCGAAGGACGCTCCGAAATCTTCGCCGTGACCCATGAAACCATATGCCAACCGAAGCCACAAGACGGGCCAGGGGACTCCAAGGTGACGATAGCCTTTGGCAGCGTCAATTTCTAGCTGCGGAGGGAGCATGCCCTCCACTTCCCTGCAAAAGCTATAAACGACAGGTGGTACACCAACTGGATACTTCGGTTGTTTTATGCCGAAGTCGGAGAGGACTCCTGATGAGGACATCACTTCACATGATACACACATGGAGCCTCCACCTACAATTCAACTACAAGGACCAATCACACGCGCCCGTGCCCGTCGCTTGAACCATGAGGTTAATTCGTTCCTTAGCAACTTTGATTATATTTGTTTGGATGGGATGCTACTGAATACTAGTGATATTTTGTTGCTTAGGAACATGGGAGATGGAATAGGAGAGTTGGAGTTGAAGACGGAGCCGCACGGATGATTTGAAGTCAAGAATTCGCTGGTTCGGACTACATCGACCACCATTCACCAAAATGGGCATAACTTCCTCATACGAAGTCCGATTGGCGCGTTCTTTGACTTTTTGGAAAGCTGAGGAGAAGACGGATCGTTTGCCGTTGGTTTCACCTCATTCGGAGTCTCGAGTCCTCCTGTGTATTTAAAACAGTACTGTGTGACAGAACTGGGCCATGTTGGCCATAATCTGAGTCTGTACGTCTTCTAGCCCACAGCCCAAGTCTGTTTCCCTTCCACAGGCCGCCGCCCTATATATTCTCACGCCAGCCACCTCTAGGGTCAGGTTTTGCTTTGTTGCATCTACACTGTTGTGTTTAGATCCCGCCTCTTGCACCGGACCGATTGGCTGCTGCATTGGCGTTTGTGAAACCTCACCTTATCTTCGTTTGTCTGAGTTTTGGCATTCGATTTGTATCCTTCCTGTTCTTGCTTGTGTTCTTGGGTTCGCTTGCAGGAATTAGCCTTCGTGGCGAGGTCAATCGCGTCCTGCGTGGTTGATAACCAACGGAGACAGTGGTGTAACGATTGCAAGGTTTTGATCCGCCGGACCGGAGCCTTGGATCGCCAACGTCGAGATTCTCCACCAACCCAAGTTTATCCTTTACCTAGCGGAAGATCGGGACCAATCTCCCATCAGCTGGTATCAGAGCTCAGATTTCCCGTTAGGTAATCTCGATCTGCTTTTTGTTTTACCCAGAGTCCAGAAAACCGCACCAAAAAAATTCCCCACCGAGAACCCCTTTGTGCCTTGCGATTTTAATTTCAGTTTTAACTTTGTTGAGTTCGTGTTCTTGGTCGAGTCTTGTTGCTGGATTAGTCATCCCTCTGTGTCGTTTGAGTAGTAGTTGTTCTTGTGTCTCAGAAAAAAATTTCCCCACCGAAACCCCCCCCCCTTTCCGCAACCCCATTTTGTTTTCCACATCCAGTCTTTGTGACCCCCCTTCGGTAAAACAGGCATAACTTTTCGCTCGTTTGGCAGAAAAATCTGAAATTTTTTTTGAGCGTGTTCCTGACCCGATTTGGGTGGGTACCCTAACCCAGCTACGCCGGTTAGCCCTCACCAAACTCGCCAAAAAAAATCAGGAAGATAAAGAAAAAAATTGGACAAAGTTTTTGCTCGCCGGACACCGAACTTGTTTGAATTTTTGTGAGCCACATCCCACCTCAGTTGCAGGTGCCAATTTTTGTGGTTGTATCTCTTGTCATCCTTGTTTCAAAAAAAAATAGAGTGAAAAAAATATATATAAAAAAAAAGAGAAACAGTCCTGTTGTTGCTTGTCCGAACTCTTGTCCGAACTCCTGTCCGAACTCTTGTCCAATCTGAGGCAGGCATTGGTTGTTTGTTGCTTGTCCGATCTCTTGTCCGAACCCTTGTCCGAACTCTTGTCTGATCCCTTGTCTGATCCGATCAGCAGCAGAAGAAAAAAAAATTTACACATACCCTTGTCCGATCTCTTGTCCGATCTTTTGTCCGATCTGCAGAGAGCTGATTTTGGCCTGTGTTGCTTCCATTTGAGTTTTGGGCACATAGTTTCCCTCTATTGCTTGAAATTTTCACCTTGGGAGCACTAAGGCCAGCAACTTTGACGAGTACTAGGGAATACTTATTGAACTTGGTTTAACTGTTATTATTATCGCTAATCCTTGCTACTCACTTTGTCTTCCAAGCTACACCTTTCTCTTGGTCAGGACAGGATCATTTCTTGCAATTGTACACCACCCTCCACTTGGTTCATCACCTGTAGGCCGGTGACCTCACTGCGGCGTGGTAAGAACACTTGCAAGCGTGGGTAAGGTGCTTGACGAATTGCTTCCACCACACACCCAACACCCCACCGAGCTGTTTTCCACCAGGATTATTCTTTGTTGTTTTGTCTTTCACTAACATGGCAGATAACAGCGGCACCCCTCCATTTTATTTTAATGAATGTGTCTCACGACGTGCTCTACTAGAGTCTCAGCGGCAGACCCAACATTCCATCGAACGTCTCGCACGTACTGTGGCTGACCTAGTAGACCGGATGACTGCCTTGGAAACACGATTGCCTGCTGCACGAGCCAACGATGAACATGTTGAAGAGGAAGACGATCATATTGAAGATGAAGACGACCTATCCTATGCCGGAAACAATGCTATTGACCCTGACGAGGCTGTACGTCATCGCTTTCAGTTCAACCGTCATGGTATGGGCGGCCACCGCAACCGCCCTCCACGAGGTAACAATGACAACCACAGGAACAATGATCCCTACTCTAAGGTAAAATTTTCAGTACCTCCTTTTGTTGGTACCTATGATCCAGATGCATATTTAGATTGGGAGATGTTAGTCGAACAAAAATTTAATGCTCACATGGTTCTTGCTATCCACCGTGTGCGTTTAGCTACTAGTGACTTCACTGGGTATGCTCTTCTTTGGTGGACGGAAATAGTTCAGGTTGGAAATGAACCACAAACTTGGGATATGTTAAAACGGCAAATGCGTGGTAGATGGGTCCCTCCTTCATATAAACGTGATTTGAGAAAAAAATTGCAGCGCCTAAACCAAGGAAATAAATCGGTAGAGGAGTATTATCAGGAGTTGCAAATAGGTTGCATGCGTGCTGAAATTGAGGAGGACAATGAGGATAAAATGGCCCGTTTTTATGGTGGTTTAAGACGTGAAATTCAGGATATCATTGATTATAAAGAATACAATACTATCACTCGTCTTTTCCACCTTGCTATGCTTGCAGAAAAAGAATTGCAGGGTCGCCAACAACCACAACGCAGCATGAGGACCAACATTGGTGGTGCTACTTCACGCTCAAGTGGGCAGCAGCAACGACCACCCGCACCCCCTTCTCGACCGGCGGCTACATCAGCACCTTCTACATCTACAGCCCAGGTTGAGAGTTCCAAGACTGCAGCATCCAAGGCGCCAGCCAAGCCCACCTCCTCGGCAGCCTCTACTGCACGTTCTGCAGCGATCCAGTGTCACAGGTGCAAAGGACTTGGCCATGTGATGAAAGACTGCCCTAGTCAGCGGGCTTATATTGCTACGGAAGACGGTGGCTATGTAAGTGCTAGTGATGTTGAAGATGAATATGCACTTGCTGCTAACATTGCAAGAGATGATGATACATTCGACGATGACGCTGTTATTGCGTCGGATGCCACTGCCGACCTTGAAGCACTTATTGTACAACGCGTCTTGAGCACTCACATGGAGCAGGACGACAGGGCACAACGGAACAATCTGTTTCAGACCTTCTTCGGCGTCAATAACCGTCGTGTACGTGTCATCATCGACAGCGGTAGTTGCAACAATTTGGTGAGCCACGACATGGTAACGAAGCTTCAACTTCCCACACGTGCGCATCCACACCCTTACCATGTGCAATGGTTCAACAATAGCGGTAAGGTCAAGGTAACACAAACTGCTCACATCAAATTTTCCATTGGTACATACTTCGGAGCTGCTGATTTTGATGTAGTACCAATGCAAGCATGTTCTCTGTTACTTGGTAGACCTTGGGAGTATGATACTGATGCTACCCACCATGGTAGGAGCAATACGTACACATTTATGTATAAAGGAAAGAAAGTTACATTGCTTCTTATGACTCCTGCTGAAATTGTAAAATTTGAACAAGAAAAACATGCTAGGGATGCACAAAAGAGCAAACAACCTTCTGAAAATCAGCAAGTAGCTAAGACGCTTTTGAGGCAACAGAAAGATAAAATTGCTTCTCCTTCTTCATCACAAGTTATAAATCTGAAAGGGCGTGTCATGCTTGCAACTAAAACTGACCTTGCTGAAATTTGTGATGATACCCCCTTGCTATATGGCTTGATTTGCACAAACGTGTTGTTTTCACTTGCGAACATTCCTAGCACTGTTCCTGTTGCAGTCACTGACCTTTTGCAGGAGTTTAATGATGTTTTTCCTGCTGAGATACCACCCGGGCTGCCACCGATACGCGGCATCGAGCACCAAATTGATTTGGTCCCGGGAGCGTCTCTTCCTAATCATGCAGCGTACCGCACCAATCCGGAGGAGACAAAAGAAATTGAGAGCCAAGTACAGGACCTTCTTGATCGTGGGTACGTCCGTGAAAGCCTTAGTCCTTGTGCAGTACCCGTTCTTTTGGTACCTAAGAAAGATGGTAGTTGGCGCATGTGTGTTGATTGTCGTGCTATTAATAATATCACCATTCGATATCGACACCCTATTCCTAGATTAGATGACATGCTTGATGAGCTTAGTGGTGCCATTATCTTTTCTAAGATCGATCTCCGTAGTGGCTACCACCAAATTCGCATGAAACTAGGTGATGAATGGAAAACTGCTTTTAAAACAAAATTTGGATTATATGAGTGGCTTGTCATGCCTTTTGGACTTACTAATGCACCTAGTACCTTCATGCGCTTGATGAATGAAGTCCTACGGCACTTTATAGGACGCTTTGTGGTTGTATACTTTGATGATATCTTGGTTTATAGCAAGTCTCTCACTGAACATGTTGAACACCTACGTGCTGTTTTTTTTGCCCTCCGTGAAGCTAGAATGTTTGGTAACCTTGAGAAGTGCACGTTTTGCACGGATCGAGTTGTGTTTCTTGGCTATGTTGTCACTTCACAGGGTATTGAGGTCGACGCGGCAAAGGTAGAAGCCATCAACAGCTGGCCGCAACCCCAAACTATCACACAGGGAATTACTTTTGCGTGGGAGCCAGCACATGAACAAGCTTTTGCCACACTCAAAGATCGTCTTACACATGCACCTCTACTTCAGCTACCCGACTTCAGTAAGCCTTTTGAGTTAGAATGTGATGCTAGTGGGTTTGGATTAGGCGGTGTGCTGCTACAAGGAGGTAAACCCGTGGCCTATTTTAGTGAAAAATTACATGGTCCACAGTTGAATTATTCTACCTATGATAAGGAATTATATGCCTTAGTGCGTGTGCTTGAAACTTGGCAACATTACCTTTTGCCTAAGGAGTTTATTATTCATTCCGATCATGAAGCATTGAAGCATATACGTAGTCAAGCAAATCTGAATAAACGACATGCTAAATGGGTAGAATTTATTGAGACTTTTCCATATATCATTAAGCATAAGAAAGGGAAAGATAATGTGATTGCCGATGCTTTATCTAGACGTTATACATTGCTTTCTCAACTTGATTATAAGATCTTTGGTTTAGAAACATTGAAGGACATGTATGCTACTGATTTGGACTTCAAAGATGCTTTTGCAAATTGTACAAATGACCGTGCTTGGAACAAATATGTGCTGAATCATGGATATCTTTTTCGTGCTAACAAGTTATGCGTTCCGGCTAGCTCTCTTCGCTTGTTGTTATTGCAGGAAGCACACGGTGGTGGTTTGATGGGTCATTTTGGATCCAAGAAAACCGAAGATGTGCTGTCCACACATTTCTATTGGCCTAGGATGAGACGAGATGTTGAGCGCTATGTGGCACGATGCACTACTTGCAATAAAGCTAAGTCCCGTCTAAACCCACATGGTCTTTATATGCCTCTGCCCGTCCCTAGTGTACCTTGGGAGGATATTTCTATGGATTTTGTGTTAGGATTACCTAGAACTAGGAGGGGGAGAGATAGTATTTTTGTGGTGGTAGATCGTTTCTCTAAAATGGCGCATTTTATACCTTGTCAAAAGAGCGACGATGCTACAAATGTTGCTGATTTGTTTTTCACAGAGGTCGTACGCTTGCATGGAGTTCCCAATACCATCGTTTCAGATCGTGATGCCAAATTCTTAAGTCATTTTTGGAGGACGTTGTGGCATAAGTTGGGGACGAAGCTGCTGTTTTCTACTACTTGTCACCCCCAAACGGATGGACAAACGGAGGTCGTCAACCGCACATTATCCACCATGTTGAGGGCTGTTTTGAAGACCAACTTGAAGCTCTGGGAAGAGTGTCTACCTCATATTGAGTTTGCATATAATAGGTCAGTACACTCCACTACTAAGGTAAGTCCGTTTCAAGTGGTCTATGGCTTTAATCCGCGTGCTCCTATTGATTTGCTGCCATTACCACCATCTGAAAACTTGAATTTTGATGCTACTACACGTGTTGAATTATTACTTAAGATGCATGAAACTACTAAAGCAAACATAGAGAAAATGAATGAGAAATATCGTGCTTATGGTAGTAAGGGTAGAAAAGAGATAACATTTGAACCAGGTGATCTTGTTTGGTTGCACTTGCGCAAGGATCGTTTTCCTGATTTACGAAAGTCTAAATTGATGCCCCGTGCTGATGGTCCTTTCCGTGTGCTTGAGAAGATAAATGACAATGCATATAAGCTTGAGTTGCCTGCAGCTTTTGGGGTTAGTCCCACATTTAACATTTCAGATTTAAAACCCTATTTGGGAGATGATGATGAGCTTGAGTCGAGGACGACTCCAATTCAAGAGGGGGAGGATGATGAGGACATCACTTCACATGATACACACATGGAGCCTCCACCTACAATTCAACTACAAGGACCAATCACACGCGCCCGTGCCCGTCGCTTAAACCATGAGGTTAATTCGTTCCTTAGCAACTTTGATTATATTTGTTTGGATGGGATGCTACTGAATACTAGTGATATTTTGTTGCTTAGGAACATGAGAGATGGAATAGGAGAGTTGGAGTTGAAGACGGAGCTGCACGGATGATTTGAAGTCAAGAATTCGCTGGTTCGGACTACATCGACCACCATTCACCAAAATGGGCATAACTTCCTCATACGAAGTCCGATTGGCGCGTTCTTTGACTTTTTGGAAAGCTGAGGAGAAGACGGATCATTTGCCGTTGGTTTCACCTCATTCGGAGTCTCGAGTCGTCCTGTGTATTTAAAACAGTACTGTGTGACAGAACTGGGCCATGTTGGCCATAATCTGAGTCTGTACGTCTTCTAGCCCACAGCCCAAGTCTGTTTCCCTTCCACAGGCCGCCGCCCTATATATTCTCACGCCAGCCACCTCTAGGGTCAGGTTTTGCTTTGTTGCATCTACACTGTTGTGTTTAGATCCCGCCTCTTGCACCGAACCGATTGGCTGCTGCATTGGCGTTTGTGAAACCTCACCTTATCTTCGTTTGTCTGAGTTTTGGCATTCGATTTGTATCCTTCCTGTTCTTGCTTGTGTTCTTGGGTTCGCTTTCAGGAATTAGCCTTCGTGGCGAGGTCAATCGCGTCCTGCGTGGTTGATAACCAACGGAGACAGTGGTGTAATGATTGCAAGGTTTTGATCCGCCGGACCGGAGCCTTGGATCGCCAACGTCGAGATTCTCCACCAACCCAAGTTTATCCTTTACCTAGCGGAAGATCGGGACCAATCCCCCTTCAACTCCCCCCTTGCTGGTCCTCTCCAGGAGATCTGGTACCGGAAGGAGGCGGACATCTCTCCGAACCCTAGCCTGCTCTCGATGAGGCTAGGGTTGCTTACCTCAGTGGCTCGTCGTATGAGCATGCGCGACCTGGCTGAGGAGTTCGTCGCCCTTTGGATCCCTCCCCTTGGAGCCAACTGGCCGATCGTGTTCCCACACTCCTCGGAGGTGGACCTCCGAAACTTAGGTAAACCTTCTCCTTGCTGCATCATATTTAAATGAAGAAATCAATTATACTCATATTCTCATACCTTTTTCTTTCAGTGGCGCCTCTGGCATTGGCTCCGGAGGACGTAGCTCGGGCCACCTAACGAGTTCTCAGAGCCCCTTCGGTGGCCGAGAGGCAAAGAAGGTTGGAGCTGGTGGGGAGCTGGGAGCGATCCAACAGAGTGTGGAGAGCTCTCGTCATGGAGCCCCCGAATCTTCCTGACTTCGCCCTGACCAGAGCGGTTGGCCGTAAAAGGAAAGCCGCTACCAAGCCCTCCAAGAAAGCCGGCAAGCAGCCGCTTCGGAAGAAGAAGATAGCGAAGCACCCTTCGCAGTTGGCGCCTGCCTCGTCTGCTTCGTCGCCGGGTGCGCAAAGCTCAGCCTCCGAAGAGGCAGAGGACTCCGACGGCCAGACAGCGGCGGCCTTCGAAGCCTACCTCCTGGACGACGAAGATATAGGGGAAGTCCCCCCTAACGCCTCCATCAGGGAGGTGGTAAATGTGACTCCGACTGCTCCTCCTGCGCCCGCCGTCGTGCAGGTGGAATCAGACTCCCCTACTCCCAACTTGCCCGCACCCGAGGCGGTCCCTACGGAGGCCGTGGCTCCGACGGGAAATGTTGAGGGCAGGACCTCGGGGGATGACTTCGCCGACATCCTCCAGATGTACGAAGTCTTGGAGGATCCAGCAATCCTTCCCCACGAAGCTCTCGGAGGTTCTTTCCGAAGCTCCTCCTTTTTTACTTAATACCTGCCTGCTGTCTGTGAAAACATGCTTATTAATTTTGTTATTGAAATAGGTACCTCTTCGGGTGTTGATGCTTTGGTGGCGTCCGAAGCACCTGCGTCTTCGGAGGCTGCCATTCGAGCGGACCTCTCCGCGCCTCTGGAGGCTCCGAATTTGGTGGCGGAGAATGTCTCTTTCGGGGCGGACGACGTGCTCGCCGGGACGGAGTTGGCGACGGAGGTCACTCCTGCAGTGGCCGCCTCGACCACTGAGGTTGCCTCCGCCGCTGCGGTGCTGGTGAAGAGGTGGTTGCCGATGGTCGGAGTACTCCTGCTTCGCCCTCCTTCATACCGGGGAGGGGCAAGAGTATTTCTAGCCTCGATCTTCTTCCTGGCCAAGCCGCACCCTCCGTTGGCAATTCGGAGGATGAGGCCGCGGCGGATGATGCTCAAGCTTTGTCTTGGCTTCCTCTGCTGGCTCCGTTCCTGGAGCACCAGAGTGGCCTCCGAAGACTCATGGAGCCCCTGGCTGAGAGAAGCCAGGACATTGCTAATTCGGAGTTGATCTCCGTCTTGAGCGAGGCCAGGGCTTCGACACTCAACACGGCCCTCGAAAGGGCTGCCCTTCAGGTATGAAAAAGACACCATAGCTACTTCGCATTAGTGGTCATAAATACTTCAGTACTTACTTAGTTCTTTTTGCAGCAATTTGTCCTTGCTAGAGCGGCAGCGACTTCCAACGAGGTCGAAGTTAATCGACTTAAGCGGAAGGTCACTACCCTCCAGACGGCCCTTAACGACTCCACCGAGAGATCCCTCAGGCTGGAGGAAGAAGTCTTGGAGGAACGGAGGGCTAGGGCGGCGTCTGACGAAGCCCTCGGAGCCCTCCATTCGTCTGCCCAGGAGGTTGAGGCCGAGCGCGTTGTCCTTCGAGCGGAGGTTGAAAGACTCCGCCAGGAGGCCGCTACCTCAAGTGCGCAGCTGGTGGAGCTTCAGGGGGCTCTTAGCCAGGCGATGGCCCTCAAGAGTTCTTTGATGCTCCGGGTGGCCGAAGTGGGTGCGACTGCTGCAGGCCTGGAAGCAGCGAAAAAGAAGAACTCTAGTACTGCGGATCGTACCTTGGAAGCCCTTCAGGGTACGCTGGAGTACTTCGGCACCATGTGCCCTTCGTCTTCTGCTGCGACCCATGAGCCTCTTGACCGGAAGCTGACGAGGATCCAGGTCACTTCGTCGTTGATGAAGAACTCCGGTATTCGGTACGGGGAGATCTCCGGACAGTGTGCTGGTATCGGGGTTCTTCGTCATCTTGAATCCCTTCGGATCCCCCTTGGCTCAGTCGGAGGTTCGTCTCCTGGAGGCTTCGCGGACGACGACTTGCTGCGGCCATCTTCGGAGGTGGCTTCGGCCTGGGAAGCCTTTCGGTCGACCTGGAAGACGGACCATAAGGTCGCAGCTAAAGCCTGGATCGATGAGGCTCGTCGGCAAAAGCAAGCACAAACAAAGCCACCACTTCCTGCTTCGCCAGCCCCTTCGGTTCCTGCTCCGCCGACCGACCCACAGGTCTAGCCGCTTAGGACTGCTATGTATATGAAGCCTTGTAAACCCTGTTTTTATTAAGGGTTATTAGCCTACATGCCACTGTTATTTTTCAAAATGCCAAAAATACCATTACTATTCGTCTATTAGCCTACATGCCATTATTATTTCAGATTCACTCTTGTATGCCATTTAGGCCCACATGCAGCATACTATATTTTACAAATGCCCAGATTACCCCGCACTGTTCATCTTCTTCCCTACACTTTGCCATTCCGTATCTGCTCCTCCATTCCTTGCCCACGGCATTGACAGGAAAGACGCCATCAACAACCTCCTTCTCGTGCTCGGCTTCAATGCGTTCGACGGCTTCTCGGTGTTCATGCCATTCCTAATCTTTGAGGTCGGGAAGGCCAGCAGGGATGGGTTGCGGCTTCCACTGCGGGAGGAGGTGCGACGCGTTCTGGGTGACGACGGCGAGGTCGGCTTCACGGCGGTGCGGGAGATGCTGCTAATGTGGTCGACAGTGTACGAGGTGCTCCGGATGCAGGCGTTGGTGCCGCTGTAGTTCGAGCAGGCGCGACAAGACTTCATGCTGCGGTCGCATGGCACGACGTATGATCTGAGGTGGGCAAGGGCGAGCTGCTATGCGGGTACTAGCTGCCGGCGATGCGCGACCCAGCGGTGTTCGACTGGCCGGACGAATTCATGCTGGAGAGGTTCCTCGGCTACAACGGGGAGAAGCTGCTGCAGTACGTGTACTGGTCCAACGGGCTGGAGACCGGTGAGCCGTCGAATGAGGTCGTCGCCACCGCATAAGGGGATAGACGAGTGAAGAAGAAGGGCAATATAGGCAATACAAAAAAATTAATCCCGACGCACGTGCAAAATGGTATATGGGAATCGATCTCAGAATTGTAATGGCATGTAGGCTAATAGACGAATAATAATGGTATTTTTAGCGTTTCGGAAAATAACGGTGGCACCAAAGCAATTAACCCTTTTATTGATGAAAAAGTTATAAACGGGAACTTGTCTTGGGTGTTCTGCTCTTTTCTAGGTTTTGTCATGCCCTTTGAGCCCTGACTTCGAACTTATGGAAATTACCGACGAGCTCCGAAAGGAGTGGGCAAACCTCGAGGGTTTGAGGCCTTACCGCCGCTCCCGCTTTTCTGTTCCTCGCGGAGATGGGGGGGAGATCACCCTTGAAGTTCGAAGGGACGTCTTAGCTTATATTAAAGAGGAAGAGAAGACGGAGGGGTCCTCGTCTTCCGAACCTATTGACTGGTCCGACTCGGAGTACCGAGCTGAAGACCCTGTGGAGGCTGACTCCGAAAGGCTCCTGACATGGGCTGAGCTTCAAGAGGAGCAGAGGAAACTGCGAGCCTCGAAGAAGAAGAGGGGCATCCGGACTAAAAGGACGACTTCAACGGCTTCGAGCTCCGAAGGGCAAAGTAGCCGTAGGGGTAGCTCTAGGGGCCGAAAGGGTCTCCGATTTTATTTAGGTTTAGACACAAATTTCTCTTGATGTACAATTATAATGATTTAATGTGAAATGCTTCGAAAGTATGCTGTGTGACTCGTACCCTCCGACCCCCCTTGTGGGTGGCGGAGCCTTTACCATAGAAAAGGGTTCGCTAGGCACAATTACTGTCCGAACACCTGCATGCTTCGAACTTTGTACTTATCATTTGCTTTCGAAGATTAAAAATTTGCTCGTTTTTTTTAAACTCTTGTACGGATCCTAACAAGCCGGAGCCTGGAATCCGTAGGTTGGCCACCTTCGGCTCTTTTACAGATACTTCGCACCCAGAGGGCGAAAATCTGTTTTTCTCTAAAGTCCTTAGACTCTTCTATGGATCCTAACAAGCCGGAGCCTGGAACCCGTAGGTTGGCCACCTTCGGCTCTTTTACAGATACTTCGCACCCGAAGGCCGAAAATCTGTTTTTCTTTAAAGTCCTTAGACTCTTCTACGAATCCTAACAAGCCGGAGCCTGGAACTCGTAGGTTGGCCACCTTCGGCTCTTTTACAGATACTTCGCACCCAGAGGCCGAAAATCTGTTTTTCTTTAAAGTCCTTAGACTCTTCTACGGATCCTAACAAGCCGGAGCCTGGAATCCGTAGGTTGGCAACGTAGCCCTTGAACCAATGGTTCGAAGGCGGTTGCCTGGGTCTTGAGAAAAATGCTTGGCTCTACGAGCATCTCTGTCCTCCTAATGCGTCCATCAGGAGTAAGGGATATTCGGAGAGCAAACAAAATTCAACCCTTATCTTTATTCATAGAAAGGGAAGTTTTTACAAATGTTTACAAGGGGCCCCTAAGCAAAATAACGCTTAAGGTGCTCCGCATGCCATGCATGCTTCAATTCTTCTCCTTCTAAATTGGCTAATTTAAACGACCCGGGGCGTCCTGAGCGTAAGATAACGTATGGTCCTTCCCATTTGTTTCCTAGCTTCCCCGGAGCTATTACACTGCGTAATACCAGATGACCCGGTTTTAATTCATTTAGCTTTACCTTCGGGTCATACCATGTCTTGGTATGCTTGTGGTACTTAGCTAGGTTCGCGACAGCGCGAAGCCTTGTTTCTTCTGATAAATCCAGCCAAGTGCTCCGGTCACTTTCGTCCCCAGTCTGTACTACGCGAAGCGATCCACCTCTGAGCTCCGTAAGAGTCATGGCCTCATCTCCGAAGAGTAATCTAAACGGTGTGAACCCCGTCGACCTGGTTTGAGTGGTCCGAATGGACCACAAGATTTTGGGGAGCTCTTCGACCCACAGCCCCTTGGCCAATCCAACAATTCGGCGATTCAGCCCAGAAAGGATGTTCCCGTTGGCTCGCTCAATAGCTCCGTTGGACTGTGGATGTCGTACTGCTACGAAGCACAACTTAATGCCCAGTTCTTCACAAAATGTTTGGAAGCTGTCAGCTTCGAACTGTGTTCCATTATCCACCGTCAACTCTCTTGGAACTCCGAACCTGCATATGATATTTTGCCAGAAAAATCGTTGCACATTCTTCGAGGTGATAGCTGTTAGCTGCTCCGCCTCAACCCATTTTGAGAAATATTCGATTGCCACCACCGCAAATTTCAAGCCACCTTTTGCCACTGGGAAAGGGCCTATGAGGTCCATGTCCCATCTAGCCATTGGCCATACTGGGGCAATAACTTGAAGCTGAGCTGGCCGGCAATGGCTCCGTCTGCCCATCCACTGGCAGCCTTGGCATGTTCGAACTAGTTCTTCCGCATCTCTTACTATTGTTGGCCAATAAAACCCTTGCCGAAGCGTCTTGCCTGCTAGCGCTCGAGGGGCTAAATGACCTCCGCATAGTCATTCGTGGATGCCCCGAAGTATGTCTTGACCTTTGGGCTGTGAGATGCATCGAAGTAGGGGTGAACACACTCCGGCCTTGTATAGTACTTCATCAACAAGCTTGTAATTTCGAGCTCTTGCTTGCAACCTTCGAGCTTCTGGGCCTTCAGGAGGGTACATGCTACTTTGCAACATGCTTATTATAAAAGCCTGCCAATCTGTAGTTGGAATGCACATTACTTCTGACGAGGGTATTTGGTCAGCCGCTGGCTGCTCTAGCTCTTCGTAGAAAGCACCCTCCGGGAGGTCCACCGCTCCTGCTGTAGCCTTTGCAAGAATATCTGCAAGTTGATTCTCTGCCCGAGGGATGCTTTGAACTGTAAACCCTTTGAATGCTGCTTCGGCCTTGCGGATTTCTTCAAGGTATTGCGCGAGATGTGGGTTTTTTGCTTGAAAACTTTTGTCAATATGCCCCGCGACGACTTGGGAATCTGTCTTGATCACTATTCTTGCAGCTCCGAGCGCTTTAGCCTTTCGGAGGCCTAGCAAGATTCCTTCATACTCGACAATGTTATTAGTGGTTCTGAAGTTGAGCCTTGCGGAATACATGGCCTTCTGCCTTGATGGTGATATGATGACGGCCCCTTCTCCGGCACCTGATGCTTGATAAGCTCCGTCAGAAAATATTGTCCAAAAACCTTCGGAGGGTTCTTCCGGGGTCCAGATTGCAGATGGAGTCCATTCTGCTACGAAATCTGCTATAATTTGAGATTTAACAGCTGTCCTTGCCGTGAAGGAGATTTCGAAGGGTGCCAGCTCGACCGCCCATTTTCCAATCCTGCCTATGGAATCTTTGTTTCGGAGCATATCCCCAAGAGGATACGACGTAGGGACGATCAGGTTATGCGCCAAGAAATAATGCCTCAGCTTCCGCGAGGCCATTACTAGGGCATAAGCAAACTTCTCGAGCTCGGAGTATCTGACTTTAGCTCCGGATAATGCCTCCGACACAAAATACACTGGGTTCTGGATTAGCTTTCCTTTAAGCTCAACTTCCCGGACTAGTACTGCGCTCACTGCTGAATTTGTTGCTGCAAGATAAAGGAGCAATGTTTCTTCTGGGAGGGGAACGGTCAAAATTTATAATCTTCCGAGGTATTCTTTTATATCATCGAAGCTCTTTTGGCACTCCGATGTCCATTGAAAGCTTTCGGACCCCTTTAGTGCTTTGAAAATTGGGAGGCTCCGCTCTGCTGACCTGGCCAGGAACTTGATAAGAGCTGCAAGTCTTCCTGCTAACTTTTGAACCTGCTTCAAATTCTCTGGTGGAGCCATCCTTTGCAGTGCACTTATCTGTGTTGGGCTAGCTTCGATTCCCCTGCTCGAAACTAAGTACCCTAGCAGTTTTCCTGCTTGAGCTCCGAATATACATTTTTCCAGATTGAGGCGTACTCCACATGCTCGGAGGCTCTCAAACGTTTCAGCTAGATCTAGGCTATGCTGGTGCTTTTGAGCACTTTTTATTACAATATCATCCATATAGGCCTCGACATTTCGGCCTATCTGATGACCTAGAGCTTTAGCTATTAAACGAGAAAAGGTTGCTCTGGCATTCTGCAGCCCAAAAGGCATTCTTACATAACAAAATACTCTGGAAGGAGTTATAAAGCTTGTCTTGGCTTCGTCTTCGCGTTTTAGCCATACTTGATGATATCCGGAGTATGCGTCGAGGAAACTTAGCAATTCGGACCCAGCTGTGGAATCTACCAACTGATCTATTCGGGGCATCGGGTAGGGGTCTCGCGGGCATGCTTTATTTAATGAAGTGAAATCAATACACATGCGCCACTTGCTCGAGTCCTTCTTCCTTACAAAAACAGGGTTAGCCAACCACTCGGTATGGGCTACCTCCCTGATGATGCCATCCCTTAACAATTTTTCTACTTCGGCCTTGGCTAGGCTTGCTCTTTCTGCTGACAGCTTGCGGAGCCCCTGGCGCACCGGCTTGGCCTTCGGGTTGACGAGCAGACTATGCTCGATGATGCTTCGATCGACTCCGGTGATGTCTTCATCAGCCCAAGCAAATATGTCCAGATTTTTCCTGACGACTTCTTCTAACGAGGTGGTTATTTCTGGAGATAGCCCCTTGCCGAATTTCACTGGGTACTCTTTGCCATCTTCCGAGATTATTCTTGTCTCAACATCACCCTCCGGGCTTGGCTTGAGCGAAGATCCCTTCGGAGGGTTCGAGGCCTCCGGTACTTCTTCGACGCTTTCCGCCACATTATGCACTTGTCGGGGGTCCAATGGCTGCCCATGGCCATACTCCATCCTCCTGGCTACAGCTTGGTCTCCTGAAATAGTAAGCACTCCACCTTGCGTGGGCATTTTGAGACAAAGGTAATTATGATGTGCTATAGCCCCGAACTGGTTCAACATCCCTCGGCCGAAGATAGCATTGTAAGCGTATGGGGCATCAATCACATCGAAGATCACCTCTTCTACTCGGGCCAAAGGCCCCTCTCCGAAGGCAACCTCGAGGCCTATTTGGCCGAGGGCATCGAGAGGCGGTCCTGAGAACCCTTGAAGTGGCCGGGCTGCTGGAAGTAGATGCTTCCGAGGTATGCACATCTGGTCGAAGGCCTGGACGAAGAGTATGTCTGCGGAGCTCCCGCCATCTACCAGGATCCTTCGAACGTCTTCTCCTGCTATATCAGCAGAGATGACTAATGGGTCAGCATGGGGGAACTTCACCCCCGCCGCATCGCTGGCTGCGAATGAGATGGGCACACGGGACCATTCTGGCATCCCTTCGGCGGAACTCGAGGTCCCAATGTGCCCGACCTCGCGGACGTACTCGCGCCGCTGTCTCTTGGACATGCTTCCGAGGGTCCCCCCTCCGGAGATGGGCAGGACCACTCTCTTGCCGTGGTCTTGCGGGTCTTCTTGCTTTGGTGGTGGCATAATACTGGCCACCGGTAGTCGCATGGGGGCTTCGAGGGCACCGGCTCGGGCCACAGTTTGAACAGGCTCCGAGCGTGCCGACGGTGGGGCCCGATCCGAAGTACCCCGCCCGGTATTTCGCTCAAGGTAGTCGCCCCGAAGGGCCAACACTGCCTTGCAATCCTTCGTGTCATGGCTTCTATTGTCGCCATGCACACAATAGAAAAAACTCTGGCGCCTGCCAGGCATCCTTTCTTGAGGCTTTGGTGGCCCAGCCTTGAAATTCTTCACCTGCTGGAAATTGGCAGGTGCCTTCGAAGCTGAAGGTGCAATGTTTAGCACCTCCGAGCGGAAATGCTTCTTCCCCCGCTTGTACTCGTTGAAGCGGTTGTCTTGTGGAGGTTGCAGAGTAGCGGAGGCTTCAGGCTCCCTTTTGACTTCTCGGAGGGTGAGCAATGGTGCTTCAGCTCACCGAAGACATCCTTCCTCCGCCTTGGCATACTGTTCGAAGTATGCCATGAGCTGCGCCACAGACGTCACCGGCTTCCGATGGAGTTTGCTGAGGAGGTCGGGGTTCAGCACCCCCTCGCGGGCAGCATCAACTACCGAAGAGGTAGACAGGCCCTTGATCTGTGACTTGGTGTGGGCGAAGCGCGTGAAGTACTCCCGGAGGGTTTCTCCCACCTGCTGCTTTACCTGAAACAAACTTCCTGTGGACATCGGGGCTACGAAGGTACCTAGGAAGTTGCTCACAAATTTCTTTTTTAGCTGCTCCCATGAACTGATCGATCCTGGCTTTAGGGACCAGAACCAGCGGAGTGCCACGCCTTCGAGAGCGAGGGGGAAGCATTTTGCCATGGTGCTTCGCACCCCTCCGCTCGCTTCTATTGCTAGGGCGTAAGAGCGGGTGAACTCTCCGGGGTCCGACCCCCCGGAGTACTTGTGTAGCTTCGAGGCCTTGAATCTGGGGTCGAAAGGCACTCTTTGCAGATCCAAGTGTAATGGAGACTCATTATCGAAGGATGCATTCTCGGCTTCCTCCGGGACTTGGATAACTTCTGGGGGATTGTAGGTTCCATCGTCTTGAGGCCCTCCTGGAGTTTCGGTGGAAGCTTGAGTGCGGAGGCGATCGGCGACCTCTTGCCTCCATCTGGATACCTCCTCCTGAAGCCTGGCTAGCTGCGTAGCCTCGGTTTCGGGAGGGCCTTCGTCTTCGTCAGAGGGCACTTCTGGATCTCGGCTAGCTGCGTAGTCGGTCTGAAGCACCGTAGGAGGAGCCAGAGGGCCCCGGGGCGCTCGACGCCCAGCGGTGTCGGCGGGAATCGCCGGATTAGCCGAGGGTCCGGCTCCATTGGTCCGAGGGGACCTTCGGAGAGGACCTGAAGCCTGGCTACGCTTCGGAGGCATAGCTAGCCACGAAGAGGTCTTGGAGATGGAGGACTTCGAATGACTCGAGGGGTCGAGAGAAGGCCTTCGAGCTGCACTAAGAAGCCCTTAACTGAAGGGTGCGCGGAATCTTGGGACTCCGAGGCTCCCTCCGTAAGTGCTCTTCGGAGTGCAGTCAGCAGTAGAGAACAAGCTTTTAGAACTTGGTTCCCCACGGACGGCGCCAACTGTTGGCGCAAATGTTACGCCAACAGGTTCTCGGTAATCAAGAACGGCCAAACAGGAAGTTTGTGTTTTAGGACTACTTTGAGCCTCCGAAATGGATAATAACTCAAGTGGTCTGAATAAGTGTAGATGAACAACTTGTTCTGGATCCCCCCCTTACAAGGTACAATGGGGGGTATTTATAGGGGAAAGAGCATAAGGAAAAGACCTATTTACCCCTAGATTACAACCGACATAGTAGAAACTATTCGGTATTATAAACAAGGTTATACACGGTAAAGTACTGCAAGGTAAATGGATAAGCTGGACATCCAATCAATCATGTCCTTCGGCTTCGAGGCCTCCATCCTCCCTTCGGAGGGTTCTCTAGGGCTTCGCACCGTAGAACCCTCCGGTCGTGGCGACGTATGCTTCGAACAACAGTCCGCCGGCTTCGGGGTCCTCATCAGCCTTTGAAGGGTTAATCTTTAAGTCTTGGAAATAGAGTAATTTCCCCCAACAGTCAGAAATACCATTAAAATTTTAGTATTTGCTCATATATCATTATTATTCACAGATACGTTCTTTTATATCATTTGGGCCCACGTGCAAAGTACTATATTTCATAAATGCCCACATTACCCCTGTGTTGTTCATCTTCTTTCCTGTAGAAAATTCCTTGCGTTTTCCCCTTTCGATAATCATTTGCTCCCTCCGCCTGAGCTCGTGGAACAAAAACATGAGATGAGCATGGAGATCTCTGTTCATTCAGGAGCAGGCGCACTATAAGGTCTTCATAGTTCTGGTCTCTACGACATGACAACCTTGTTCCCATTGAGTGCCACCGCGGTGGAGCCCTCTACATGCGTGCGAAGCTCCTCCAGCTTTCCTTTCTTTGGAATTTTTCTAGCTTCTAATCGAGGAATTTTGGTAGATTCTAATCGAACTGAGCTAAACCATTGGGTAAGGTAGTGGCCATCGAGCTCACCATTGTCGGCCATGGTGCACGAGGTATTATCCATGGTGATGCACGTGGCGTTGTAGTGGGCTCTGTGTCACTACTGCTTGCCAACGGCGCCACCTTTTGTCTCATCACTGCCGCCATCGTGTGCATCTGCCTTGTCTCGCCTTGTCTACTCTACACCGATGTCCACCGTCTCCTTTGCTCCTCCTCTGTACCATTCTCTAGTCGGCATCCCCTCTAGGCACTGAGGGGTGGCTGACTTTGTGGGAGCACGTCGTCGAGCTATCGGAGCTCGTGGCATGGGCTAGGGAGTTCCGTTGCGAGCTCAAGTGGAGGGAACAAATGATTATAGAAAGGGGGAAAATGCAAGGAATTTTCAGCCAGGGAAGAAGAACATTGCAGGGGTAATGTGGGTATTTATGAAATATAATACTCTGTAGGTAGGCTCAAATGACATAAAAGAGTGTAACTATGAATAATAATGGCATATGAGCAAATACCAAAATTTTAATGGCATTTTTGGTGTTCTGGAAAATAACAGTGGTATGAAGGGAATTAATCCTATATTATTGGGTTGTTCATAGCGAAATTTTCTCACATGCTATTATATTTTTTTTAAAAAAAAATTACATGTCACTGTCAGTGACTGTGGCAGCCCACATATGTTAGTGGCACACTAATGGCATATTAGCAAACTGTGAAAATTACAATGGCGCATAAAAAAGTAATTTTTATTCATAATTGACAAATCTTCCATTGAGACAACGATCTTCTTCATGCTTCACTAAATATATGCATTGCAGCCTTAATAATTTTTACTTTGGAAAATTTTAGTTTTTTTCCGGTTTAATTTACCCACTACTAAAGCATGGCATGGAGTATGGCATACTAACTAATCATTAATAAATTATTCAAGGTTTAAGGATATAATAGCAAAATACCTACAAGTTACTATATATTTCAAAGAATATCCGCAATTTTTAATAATAAACTTATACGAATAAAATATACATGATTTGTCGTATATAAATAAGTAAGCCACATGAACATATCATTTAGCCACCATATAAGTTCCATATAAGAATAGTCCATTTAGTCACCACTAACCAAACAAGATCCTACAACTTTAGGGATTCTTGAACGAGTTTGATTGTTAGGAGCTTGGCATTAAAGATGGCAACCGGTCCTCAAACCCCGGTAACAATAGCAAAAAAAACCATTAGAAGATGCAAATGGGAGAAAAAACCCTTAGCCAAAAATGGTCCCCATTGAGTGAATCGATAGTGATGACATTCGCTAGATCTCTAGCCCCAAATCCTTATGGCCCTGAGGTATACCCCTAATTGGCCAACACTCCAAGGCACAAGACAAGACCAAACAAAACAATAGCCCTTGTTTCGAGGTAGCTCCCATTGCCCTAATGGACAAGCCCAATCTAGCAATATCTAACACTAGCACACCTTCTTGTTGCTCCTAACATTCTATAGCAGTACCACAGAAACATACATTAGCCCTATCATTAATGACGGGTAAATACCCGTCACTAAAGGGTCTCTCTAGTTCCCCTCTGCGTACGACATGCCCCCTTTTAGTGATGGGTCACCAATATCACCCGTCACTAATGTTATGGTCATATTTAAAAAAAATAGGTTGTATCCTGAATATGTCATATTAAGTGATGGAGAGTACTTTACACCCATCACTAATGTGCTCGTTACTAACGAATGATTATTATCACCTGAGAAACGAAGTTGAGATGTGCCTTGGTTTCAGTCTGTGATGAGTGATTGATAGATTCTCTTCTGAGCAAAGGGGTCCCTCCGAATAGGTTCAGAGGTGTGTTCACCAAAGGGCTCAGTGTTTGCTGACTGCACATGTTCACAGCGAGGCATATCTATCAGAGGGGTCCGACAGTATACAGTTCGGAGGTTGTCTCAAAGGGGTCAGTACTTTGGGCAGTACATCGGTGTGTGTACCGGAGGGTGTCTTACCCGGAGAGGTCTCCGGGGTATCGGATACACTTGTCTGCTTGTCGTTTGTGTGCAGGTGACTTCGTATGCGAATGAATGATCAACACAGTAGGTGAACTCGGTCAAGCAGGGAGTTTGGCGCCAGGCAAGCAGGGAGCTTGGTCACGGAGGCTGTGTGAAGTCAAGGTCGGGCCTCGGGTCGATGTGCACCAGTCGAAGGTAGGAAGTGCAAAGGGGGACTCTGGCTGAAGATACCCCGAGGCAAAGTCCTCGGAGACAAGGCACTTCAAAGGGGTACTCTGTTGGAGTAACTTCGAAAGTTGGCTGACGAAGTCCTCAGGAATAAGGCAAGGATCTCAAGTGTCTCTAGATGGAGACATTTGGAAGGACACTTGACGAAGGTCTCAGAAGTTAGGGTGCATCGAAGGCATGGTCCGGATAAGGCTTTTCATGGAGTGTGCTCGGGGCAGAGACATTGCGAAGGGGTACTTATAGAAATGCTTCATGCAGAGGCCTTGGACAAAGGATGGACTTCGAAAGGTGGTGGACAAAATCCTTCGTAAGAAGGTACTTCGAAGGTGGGGCTACGAAGACAGGATGACTTGACGTACTTTGGCCATGCGTGGCTTTAGTACATGGACGGGCGGAGTTTGAGCTTGGAGTAGCTGCGAAACCCTGGTGGTCCACTCCGGAGGTGATGGTGCGAAGACTCAAGGGCTTTCACGGCTTCAGTTCAAAACCATCACTTGTATCGAAGACATACTTCGGTGTAGCGAAGGCCTACGGGTTCGAAGCCTTCTACCGAAGCCACTGTTGCACTTCATGTGTGAAGGGGGCTCAAAAGATTCTAGTCTACAAAGCTGACACAAAAGTGGCTTCCAATAAAGTAGACTACCATCTATACCCTCGTGACTGCTAGAGGCAGTAAAGTTGTAAACCCTAGGGTTATAGTGGTCTATTCGTAGGTCAGAGTAGTGCCTATAAAAGGAGAGACAGGCTGAGGTCTAGGGCAACACTGTGCGCTCCACTTTAGAATCTTTAGTACTCACTATACCCTTAGGTCAACCGCCATGAGTTGTATTCTAGATCTGTGAGTTTTGTGTTCCCTGTTCTTGCAATGAAATTTCTATTCTGTTTTCTTGATTGCATGAACTTGTATCCATGTTATTCGCACTGTTAGGTTTTCTGCAGTTTATTTAGTCCTGTGCAAACTCTAGTTTTTACTCTGCATTCTCCTTGACGAAGATTTCTGTCTCATGTGCGTGCGTTTTCTAAGTGATTTAGGTGTACGTTCGCTCTGTGTATATCGGAGGTTAGTTCTCATGGATTACTAGAGAAGTACCTTTTTGAGTTTGTGCGAAGCTGTCATTTCTGAGCTTGCTGAAGTTTTCCTAGTTATTCATTTTTGTTGTTCATTTTGGAGCATTTAGTGTGATGCTTAAGTATTCATTACTAGTGCGGAGCATCTGATTGGAGCTCTTTGAGGGAAACACATTCGTGCGAAGTACTCTTGTGTGAAGCCTGCTCGTAGGCACCTCTCTGTGCAGAGCCAACACAAACTTTGTTGAATTTAGTGTGTCTTGGGGTTTCGGAGTGTGAGTGAAGTCTTCTGGACTTCAAACTTTTTACCATGTGCGAATCCTGTGTTCGAAGTGTGTTCGATACCTCCGAACCAGACACTTCGAAGAGTGTGATCAAAGTCTGTTTAACAGTAGGGGAATTTTAAAAAGCTCATATTCACCCCCCTCTAGTCGCCTGTTTTAGTCCAACAATTGGTATCAGAGCAGGTTAAGATCACTAGTTGACCTTAACTGGTTTTGTGATCATTTGGTGACATGGACAGAATCAGTAAAATTCATCTGTTCGATGAAACAGACTTTGCGTACTAGAAAGTTCATATGGAGGCTTATCTTCTAAGCCAAGGAAGTGCGGTTTGGGAGATTGTGGAGTCAGAATATTTTATTCCTAAGACTCACACTACTCAGGGTGAGAAACAACAGTATGAAAGCAACAACAAAGCTAAGAACATACTGTTTACAAGCCTGAGTAGGAGCGAATTTGATAGAGTCCAGCATCTCAAAACTGCTAGGGAAATTTAGGCCACACTCACTATCTTTCATGAGGGTTCTACATAGATCAAGGCTAGGCGCCAGAGCACATACAATCAACAGTATCAGCTGTTTGTGCAAGGCCTTGGTGAATCTGTAGATGCCATATTTTCTCGCATTGATGTGATAGTGAGTAATTTGCGCTCCATGGGCACGCTTGCTTATTCTTATCATGATAGGGCTATCAAATTTCTCTATGCTCTTGATCTAGCATATGGGAGGTGAAGATTTCCAGTATTGAGGAGTCCGCAGGTTATGACACATTAACCTGTGATGAGCTCTTCAGCAAGCTCAAGTCCACAGAGGTTATGACACATTGATCGTAGCAGTAGTTTCTAGCTCTGGTTGTGGCACCTCAGCAGAACCAAGCACATCTGGTACGTGTGTTCTTGCAGGAGGTTTTGCTTTGTCCTCCCTAGTCTCTGTCACTAAAGAGTAGGTGGATACTCTGGATGATGAAGAGCTTGCTCTCATTGCCAGGAGGTTCACTCGATTTTACAACGAGAGACGAGATCAGAGGAGAAGTGGTTTTAGAGGGTGTTTTGAGTGTGGTGACACTTCTCACATTAAGGCTAACTGTACTAAGCTTAATAGGAGAGAAGAGAGTGAGCGCCCCAAACACCACAAGAAAGAGAGAAAACCCTTCTCTAAGGGTAAGCGCGACAAAGTGGCTAAGAGGGTAGCCAAGGCTACTTCCAGAGCCTTTGTGGCGGCTCTCAGTGACATTAACACATCGTCGACTAAGGAGTCCAGCTCTGAGGAGGAGTAGTCTCCAAGGAAGGATGAGAAGAAGGCCAAGGACTTCACCAGCCTTTGTTTCATGGCTAATAGCATCCATAGCAGTGATGAGCTAGACTCATCTGAGGTACCATTATCTCATGACCAACTTTCTTTTAAAATAGATGATCTAAATGATGTAGTTCTTGGTCAGGATAAATTACTGAAATAAGCTGCTAGATAAAGAAAAGAACTTAGACTTATACTCGAAACTGTTTCAACTGAATATGCCATGTTTAAGTCTAAAGTTGATGATGCTGATTGTGAATCTTGTTCTGTTGTAATGAGTGAGCTTGCCCAGCTTCGTTCTATGCATACTCAAGCTATTGATAAGATTGAGGTTGCAGAGAAGAAGCTTTTGGAGGTGGAGTCTAGACCTACTATTGTTAATGAATGCATGAACTGTCCTTTACTTATTGAAAGCATTAATTTGAGGTAGAAGCATGTCAATGAATTAGAGTCTAGATTGGAGAGTGCTGAGTGCTCTAAGGATGTGCAGCCAGCTTGTTCTACTTGCATCACCCTTAAAGACCAACTCAATTTTGCTAGAGGGCAAATGGAAAAACTCATGAGTGAAAATGATTACCTTCTGTCTATGGTAAATAAATGCACTAAAGGGAAAGTTAGAATGGATTTGCTCTTGGCTAAAACCAAAATGTGTGCTGATAGGGGAGGGTTAGCTCTAGGTTTGGGATAAGAGAGAACCACTTCAACTACACCAAACAAAACTGTGTTCACTCCTTCTACAACCCTTAAGAAAGAAAGAGACTTATTAGACACTCCTCAGAAAGCCAAGGTGCCTATTAAGCCTTCCAAGAAATCACCACCCTCACCAAGGAAAAACCCTCAGTAGAAACCCAAGAAGCTTGTGAGAGTTGCTTCTGAGACTAATGTGAGTGCCCACAAGAGAGTCTTTCATTGCTCTTACTATCAGCGAGTGGGTCATTTGGTTGGTTTCGGTTTTCATCGTATCAAGGATGAGCGATGCTCACAAGATATGAGCTTTTAGGACATGCAACATCCATTTCTAGGTGTGCATGAGTCTGTTTCTCGCTCTCATCTTGTTTTCGAGATTTCCCATGCTCACATGAGAGGTTTTGCCACTTGTGGTGTACATCATGTCTCATATGGTGATAGACCACGTTTTAGAGGCTTTGATCCTCGATATGTTGGGAGATCTCGACATTTGTCTGATTTTCATCATATAGGTAGACCTCACACTTTACATCATACTGTGCGTAGACATCCTACTATTACTTTGCCTACTACTCGAGTCTCTCGGTGCTGGATATCTCGTCAGTATTCCACTCACACCAGCACTGAGCGCTCGAGATTCTTTGATTTTGTGTAGGTACTAGACAGAGGCTTGGAGAGCACGTGGATCATGGACTCCGGTTGTTTGCATCATATGACCAGAAAATCAACATGGTTTTCCAGCCTCACCACAACCAAGCAAAAGGAGCATATCACCTTCGACAATAACCGGAGAAGTAGAGTGAAAGGTAAATGTGTGGTAAGAATCAACTCAAATTTCACTCTCAAAGATGTTGCTTTGGTTGAAAATTTGGGATACAATTTGCTCTCCGTATCTCAGTTACTTGATGAGGGCTCCGAAGTGCGTTTTCAACGTGATACTTCACAAGTACTCAATTCTGATGGCGTTTTGGTTTGTAAGATTTTTAGGGTTGGGAGAGTTTTTGGAGCTGACTTTTTTGAGTCATCAAGTTCTTCTCACTGTTTAGTGGCTCAATCTTGTTCTGAGCTCTAGAAGTGGAATAGGAGACTAGAGCATATGAGCTTTGAATTGCTTGCTCTCTTGAGTGCCCTAGGTCTGGTCCAAGGATTGCCCAAGCTCAAATTTGAGAAGGATTTAGTTTGCGCTCTTTGTCGACGTGGAAAAATAATTGCTGCTTCACATTCACCAGTCAATATGGTGATGACGGAACAACCCGGGGAATTTCTTCACATGGACATTATAGGTCCTTCACGGGTTAGTTCTTTAGACGACAAATGGTACGTTCTTGTCATTGTCGATGATTACTCTCGTTACTCCTGGGTCTTCTTTTTAACTAGCAAGGATGGAGTGTTTTCACACTTTTGGAGCTTAGCTTTGAGACTTTTTACTGAAGTTCAAGGTGCATTGAAATTCATTCGAAGTGATAATGACACCGAGTTCAAAAATAATCTCTTTGTTGACTTTTGCATGGACCATGGCATAGAATATCAATTCTCTGCTCCACGGGTTCCTCAACAGAATGGTGTTGTTGAGAGAAAGAACCATACTCTAGTGGAGATGGCTAGGACGATGCTTGATGAGCATTGGACTCCTAGAAGTTTTTGGGCCAAGGCCATGAACACATCTTGTTACATCTCAAACCAGATCTTTCCGCGCTTAATTTTGAACTTATCTTCTTATGAACTATGTTTTGGGAGAGCCCAAGGTTACTCATCTTCAAGTATTTGGTTGTCGGTGCTTTATCCTAAAAGGTGGGAATTTAGATATGTTTGAGTCACGTTCTTTAGTTGGGATCTTTTTGGGTTATGCCACACATGGTCACTCCTATCGAGTTTTCAATTTAGATATTAACTCTGTCATCGAGTCATGTGATGTGACTTTTGATGAATCGACCCCTTGTGTTAGTCCTTCTTTTGAGCTTGCCAGTGAAAAGGATATGGAAGCGACCATCTTGGAAGAAGAAGATACCGAAGACATCGAGGATAAACCCCTACTTCCCTCGATATCGATTCCCAAAGTAGACCCTACTTCGATCACTTCGGCAAGAGGCCCCGAAGCATCTACCTCGACATCGGTAATTTTCGACAGCTCCCTGGCATAAGTTGAGGGGGAGACTAAATCCTGCCGCGAGGCTCCACACCACATTCAAAGGATGCATCCTCCCGAGCAGATCATTGGTGAGCTTGATCGAAGGGTAACATGTTCTCATGCTCATTTCATTGATTCTGCATTTGTTTTCTCTTTTGAGCCCTTAGATGTGAGTCATGCTTTATCTGATTCTAGTTGGATCAATGCTATGCATGAGGAACTTGAAGATTTTTAGAGAAATCAAGTCTGGACTCTTGTAGATCCCCCTCCTAATGTTCATTTTATTGGAACAAAATGGATTTTCAAAAACAAGCAAGGGGAGGATGGGTCTGTGGTTAGAAACAAAGCTAGACTTGTAGCTCAGGGTTTTTTTCACAAATTGAAGGGATTGATTTTGCTGAGACTTTTGCACCTGTTGCTCGTCTAGAGGCCATTAGGATTATGCTTACATTTGCTGCATCCCGTGGATTCAAACTTTATCAAATGGATGTCAAAAGTGCTTTTTTAATGGCTTCATAGATGAAGATGTTTTTGTAAAACAACCGCTTGGTTTTGAAAACCCCAAATAACCCCATAAATTCTTTAAACTTCATAAAGCTCTTTATGGACTCAAGTAGGCCCCTCGGGCATGGTATGATAGACTTAAGTCTTTTCTGTTTGAGCGAGGATATTTGATGGGATCAATTGATAAAATCCTTTTTACTCTCAAACATGGCAAAGATTTCCTCCTGGTCTAAATTTACATTAACGATATAATCTTTGGTGGCTCCTCTTATGCTTTAGTTGCAGAGTTTGCAGATACCATGAGCAGGGAGTTCGAGATGTCCATGATGGGTGAACTCACATTTTTCCTTGGTTTGCAAATCAAGCAAAACAAACAAGGTACCTTCATTCATCAGACAAAGTACACCAAGGACCTGCTCAAGAAATTTGAAATGGATGATGCGAAGCCCCTCGCCACTCCGATGGCTACTTCGGTAGCATTGGATTCAGACGAGGATGGAAAAGCAGTAGATTAGAAGGAGTTCCGAAGCATGATCGGATCTCTCCTTTACTTAACGGCTACGAGGCTAGACATACACTTCACAATATGTTTGTGTGCTTGTTTTTAGGCTTCGCCAAGGGCTTCACACCGACAAGCAGTAAAGCACATTCTAAGGTATCTCAAACACACTTTAGAATTTGACATTTGGTATTCTGCATCTTCTTCATTATGCCTTCGAGGTTATTCAGATGTGGATTTTGCTGGGTGTAGAATTGATAGAAAAGTACCTCTAGTACTTGTTATTTTCTAGGTACTTCTCTTATTTGCTGGTCTTCCCGCAAACAGTCTATTGTTGTGCAATCTACAACTGAGGCTAAATATGTTGCTGCAACTAGCTATTGCTCACAGATTTTGTGGATGATTTCTACTTTATGGGATTTCAGGTTAGATTATTCAAGTGTTTCCACTTTTCTGTGATAACACTAGTGCGATTTGTATTGCTAACAACCCAGTTCAGCATTCCAGAACCAAACACATTGATGTGAGATATCATTTTCTCAGAGACCACAATGAGAAGGGTGATATTGAACTTCAATATGTTGATACTGAGAAACCAAGGGTGGTTTCGGTCTGGATGATGAGTGATTGACAAGGATGAGCGGTTGAGTGGTTGAGGTTGGTTGAGTGCATCGAGGGTTTCGATGTAAAGTGGAAAAGTGTGTGTGCCGAGGGTTTCGGCGGTACGTCACGTTCTTGTTTTGGCTTGTCTTGTATGTGCAGGATGGAGATGCTGACCGACTATTGACGGCGGGTGATCGAGGGTCGAGCGGGGAGCTTGATGCCGGAGGATCAGGGAGGCTGGGCGAGGTTGGAGAAGATCTCAAGAGTGCACGAAGAGACCGAGCAAGACTTGGACGAACGACTGACTGCGACGGTGTGACGATCGGGTTTGCAAGAGGGAGGCCAGGACAAGCATTCAGGAGGCTCGAGGGGATCGAGAGCAGAAGTGGATTGCTGGCGCTCGGAGTCACGAAGCGTGTCACGAGTCGAAGGGTTGAGAGGCTTTGTCGGTTTTTGCTGAAAACCGTCGAAACGTTAAATGTTTTTGTTAATTCAATAAATTTGTGTCTTGTATTAGTTTGAAATTTCAGTTTTGTAGTGTAACCTTTTGGTATAATTTTTAGAGTGGTTCTAATATGAAATTATATTAAAAGGAGAATCAATTTGTAATTTTACTTTTAGGTTTTATAGGGTAATTTTCAGAATTGTTAATTCTGAAATTACTAAAGGTCTATGTGTAAAATGGGGGCTTCTAGAGCATGAGTTGGTAGGATATTATCCCCTAAGTTGGCTGAACCATTCAGAGCTTTAGGGCTGGTTTGGGAGCCCACAATCCCAGCCCATTCCCTGGGGATGGGCCGGGATTTTAGTTTAAAATCCCGGCCCATCCCCAGGGAATGGGCTGGGATTGTGGGCTCCCAAACAAGCCCTTAGAGAAAAATATTTCAATGAAAATTGCTGAAAAAACATGAGTTTGAAGAAGCATTTGACGAGGAGTGTTTCAGATGGAAATTTAGGATCGGCTAGAGTACAACGCAAGTTTCATCTCAGTTCCAGCGTAGGTACACTTTGTGGCTAAATTCGTTTTTGTGCTGCGATTTCTGGTAAATCTAGTGCAAAAGTTTATATTGATGTTTATATATCATTTGTTGTGCATAATTTGAATGATCCATTTTTGAAAGTTGCAACATGTTTCTGTGATTTCTTCTGAATTATTTTGCTGATCAAAGTAGGCACCACAGTGCTGAAATGTATTCTGGAATAGTTGTCTCTGTTTTCAGTATAGCACTCTACATGTTTGATGAAATGTTTCATCAAGCGTTCATCAATCTTTAGGCTGATCATTGAAGTGTTTCTTGAGCAAATCATTTGTGAATATATCTTGGTGCAAATATTTTCAAATTTGTGGTTCTTATTTCAATTTCCATGGACTGCCATTTTTGTTAGAAAAGTACAGAAAAATATATGTGCTGAGATCTTTTTACCTTCTCGAAACTTTACTCTTCTGAAATATGTTCATCAATTCATCTAATCTGTGATAATGGATCTCTTCTCTTGATTACTCTTCTGCAATCACTATTCATGATCTGAGAGCACTATTCAGTGTCAAGATTTTATTTGCTGTTATTGCTGCAGTGCCTACTCAGAACATATTTGAGCTGAGATTTTTTCTGAGTGATTTGATTACTGGTATTCCTAATCTGGTTTGAGCAATTGATCAAGAGAACTTACTTCAAGTTCTTCACAAGAAATCAGATGACCTCTGTTCAAGTGATCTGTCCTGAAGATGATTAGAATAAGACTGATTTCCGTGTAGCTCTGTTCTAATTGTTGTTAAATCCCTTTAAGTTACATGTATTCAGTGAATGTTTGATCCTGAATCCTCAATGTTGCAACTGATTGATTGATGAATATGGTTGAAATTATTCCTATACTGAATTGATAACTTGTTTAAATCTTGAATACAAATTAAAATCTGAGCTAGAATTGTTACTTTAAAATTTCTGAATAGTTTTCAGTTCAAAGGAATATCTGAAAACACTGGTTCAGTTCAGATTGCTTTATTCAGGCAATTTGAATTTTTGCTGTTCACTGAATGAAACACCTGTAATTAACTTGCAAACACTGCCTTCTATATCTGAAGAAAATTTGATCAAGTTTGATTGTGTTGTGTTGATGAGAATCAGTACAGTGTATTGTCATTTAATCAACCTTCTGAACAGGGCATTATAATCTGTATCTTTATCCAGTTTGATCAGTTAGAAATGAATGCATTGTTTTCTCTGAAATTTGAATTCAGTTGGTCTTTATGCATTTCAGAATTCTTGTGGATTGTCAAAAGTCTGTTGAACTGAGGTGAACTATGTGCAATTGAGTGTTATTCAGTTTACTCATCTCAGAGTTGTTGTTTGATTAGAATCTGAAGTTCTCTGATATTGAACCAGAATTGTTTCTGTACTGGTTGCACTGTTTGAGTTAAAAGTCAATCAAATTTTCAGTACTGTTATGAATTTTGTGTAGATGGTTGTCTGAGATTATCCAAGATAGATGTGGTGATACTGATCTGAAAACCCTTGTAGTTCATCTGCATGGTTGTAATGTGCTGAAAAATTGAAAGAGGTGAAGTATCACTTTGTCTACTTGATAATGAATAGTAATTGCTGATTTGTTTCAGTTTTGCTTCAGAATAGTCACAACTACTCTACTCTTTGGTATTTGTTTACTGTTTTTCAACAAGTAAACCTATCTAGTTCAAGTACTAAAACTTGTGTGTTGAGATTCAAAGTGTTCTGAATTTGTTGGTTGAGCTGTTTGAAATATCAGTTTTGAATCTGAATTGAAATTCCGAATCTCTGATTGTATTGCTGAATACTCTGAATTTTGTCGGTATATCAGCGACCAACTGACCAAATCGGAGTTTCAAACTCCGAAGTTCTGAGGCAGTCGATACTTCAAATTTTGACAGGGCTAGTTCGACACTTGAAATTCCGATTTAGTCTGAACTGAGTTTTTGAAACACGTTTTTGCTCTGATTTACTCTGATTGATTCAGACTTGAATTTTGGAATTTGTAGAGGTGCATTGGGGTGTTTTGAACATGCCATCATATTCACGAGAAATTATTGAGGCGCCTATTCACCCCCCTCTAGTCGCCATTCTGATCCCACAATTGGTATCAGAGCCGGTTATATCACCAGTTGACCTTAACCGGTTTGTGATCCTTGTTTTGATGGTCGAGATTATGCTTATTAGAAGGTGCGCATGGAGGCTTATTTGCTTAGCCAAGGAAGTGCGATATAGGACATTGCATCATCCCAGTATGTGATTCCTGACACTCATACCTCAGAGACTGAGAAGGCTCAATATGAATGTAATAGCAAGGCTAGAAACATTCTTTTTATTAGTCTGAGTCGCAATGAGTTCGACAGGGTCCAGCACCTTCGGACTACACGAGAAATCTGGTCAACCTTGAGTACTTTTCATGAGGGCACATCACAGATTAAGGCTAGGAGGCAGAGCACGTATAATCAAGAATACCAAATGTTCGTGCAAGGCCCTAGTGAATCTGTAGATGCCATGTTTACGTGTTTTGATGGTATTGTGAGTAATTTGCGCGCAACTGGGACTTTGGCTTACTCTGACCACGATAGGGCGATCAAACTTCTCTATGCTCTTGATCATAGCATATGAGAGGTGAAGATCTCCAGTATTGAAGAGTCAGCAAGCTTTGACACTCTGACTTGTGACGAACTCTTTAGTAAGCTTAAGTCCACCGAGATCGCTAAGGCGTCTCGACTAGGAGCTGGAAAAGCTTTGTTGCCTTCGATTGCTTTGTTTTCCAGTCCGGGTAGTGGCACCTCATCTAGAGGTAGTGTGTCTAGAGTTTGTGCTTTATCTGGGGGTTTTGCCTTGTCTTCATTGGTCTCTATCACAAAAGAACAAGTGGACACATTGGACGATGAAGAGCTTGCTCTTACAGTCAAAAAGTTCACTAGGTTCTACAATAATAGAAGAGATCAAAGAAGAGGAGGCTTTCGATGGTGTTTTGAGTGCGGTGATCTTAATCATATTAAAGCAAATTGCCCAAAACTAAACTCTAAGAATGAACATAAACTCAGACACCAGAAAAGAGACAAAAATTCCTTCTTCACAAGCAAAAGAGGAAAAGTGGCAAAAAGGATGGATAGAGCTTTTGTGGCTGCACTCAGCGACATCGATAACACCTCGAGTGAAGAGCCAAGCTCTGATGAAGAAGAATTTTACAAGATTGAAGAAAAGAAGGAAAAGACAAAGGACTTCAACGGTCTTTGCTTTGTGACCAATGACAAGTACAACAGCGATGAGCCTGACTCATCTGAGATTAGTCTATCACATGACCAATTACTTGTTCAAAACGATGAATTACATGATGCAATTATTTCACAAGATAGACTGCTTAAACTTGCTGCTAAAGAATGAAAGGAACTAAAGCTTAAAATTGAATCACTGTCTACTGAACTTGCTTTGTTGAAGTCTGAGTCTGAAATTGCTGAATGTGAGTCTTGTCTTACCGTTATGGATGAACTTGCTCAGTTGCGTCTGATACATGCTCAAAACATTGAAAAACTTGAAAATGTTCAGAAGCAACTTTTGGTGGTGGAGTCTAGTCCTTGTGTCATCGATGAATGTTTAAACTGCACTTTATTGATTGAAAGCATTAGTCTGAGAGATAAGCATATTGATGAGCTTAAGGCTAGATTGGAGAGTGCTGAGTGTTCTAAGGATGTGCAGTCGGTGTGTCCCACCTGCATCACCGTTAAGGACCAACTCAGCTTTGCTAGAGAGCAAGCAGAAAAACTTAAGTGTGAGAATGATTATCTGATTTCCATGATAGACAAATGCACTGAAGGGAAAGGGAAAATGGATTTGCTTTTGGATAAAACAAAAATGTGCGCTGACATGATAGGGTTAGCTCTTGGGTTAGGTTATGAGAGAACTACATATAATACCCCAAGCCAAATTGTGTTCACTCTACCTACCACCCTTGAGAAAGAGAGAGCCCAGTTAGACACACCTCAAAAAGCCAAAAATCCTACCCAACCCAAAAAGATAATCATTCCACCACTCAAGACAGACTCCAAGCAAAAACCTAAGAAAACTGTGAGGTTCGCGCTAGAAACCTATAAACCTACCCCTAAGAAAGTTTTTCATTGCGCTTATTGTTATCGTGTAGGGCATTTGATTGGTTTTTGCTATCGATGCATGAAAGATGAACGTCGTGCTCATGCTTTGGACTTTCATGATTATTCTTCACTTGATTTGCATGAGTATGCTTTCCGCTCTTTTCTTGATTTTGAGGCCCCACATGGTTTTGAGAGTGATTTTGCCCCTCGTGGTGTACACCATGCTTCGTATGGTGATATATCACGTATAAGAGGTTTTGATGCTCGACAGGTTGGGAGACCTCGTCGATTTCCAGGTTCACGCTTTATAGGTAGACCACACACTTTTTATCATGGCTTATCTCCTATGCATGGTCAGTCTACTACTTTGCCTGGTTCACGAGTTTTGCGCTGCTGGATTCCAAAACAATTTTTAACTCACCCCCTCACTGACCATTCAAGAGATACTAGCATGTTTTGAGGGGGAGATATGTAGCATTGCATGAGCTTCTGTCATATGATTAATTGCTTTTACAAGTACATGCTTTGTAATGCCGTTGATCTATTGTCTTTAATATTGTTGACTACTTGACATGTCTTCATCTGATAATTATCATGAGCATGGCTTTTATTTGTGAAAATTTGAAAATGATCACTGCTTAGTCTAGAAACTAGCTTGAAAAGGTTGAATGCTTTTGCTATCTTTTACACACCTGATAGCTAGGTCCTTTTTACTTGGATGCTAATACGCAACTTGGTTTCATCAAAAATGAATGAAAAGGAAAAATGAATGAAAATGAAAATGGAAATGAAAGATATTCATGATGTTGTGTGCTAAATTTGGAAAAAATCCAGGTGGGTTTGCTTTGTCGCGCTACTTTGTTCTAGACAGCTTACCATACACTTTGGTAATAACCGGGACATTGTAGTGTTTCCCGAGACCATTGCTTTAAGCTTCTTATGGTTTCTACCTAGGCTTAGCATGGTCGGTTAGCATAAGGTTGACATGCAAATAACCCATGGCACAAAAATGAAAAATTTTAAATTCATTGCATATCATGTTTGTTGAAGCACCTTGAAGTGGGATACGCTTATCTAGTGTGTGCTTGTTTAGCTTTTGCATCTCATGCCTTGACATGTCTAGTATAGTAGTATGAGTGGTGATGCTTTTATTTGCTAAAGTCTAAAAATGCTTGCTCATGCCTTTTGTTTAGATGATGGTATACATATGAGGATGCCTTTCAGTACTTTGAGACAATATTCAAGGAGAATGCTTGTTTGTATTGTAATTGTAGATGCTCATGTTTCATAAACTCACATCTCTGCTTTACCCTTATTCCCCTCTTTGCATCTTTTTATCTCCTTGATGCCTGCATTGTCAAAGGGGGAGAAATGATCTACATGATGCTTTGGCTTTTGGACTGCTTGGTTAAGGGGGAGTTGGCTTTCATGTTGAAATGTTTTGCTTTGCATGTTGCATCGAGTGGCTTTTGTGCTTTTTCTTTGCCTTGCATAAAGTTTTTGCCCAAATAGGGAGATCTTTTACCAAGTGACATGTTTTGCTCTTTTATGAGTTTTTATGGTCACTTGTGCGCATAACTTGCTATCCTCATCATGTCTTTGCTTTGGGGTTGTCAATGCACTCATCAAGGGGGAGATTAAGAAACCAAGGGTGGTTTCGGTCTGGATGATGAGTGATTGACAAGGATGAGCGGTTGAGTAGTTGAGGTTGGTTGAGTACATCGAGGGTTTCGATGTAAAGTGGAGAAGTGTGTGTGCCGAGGTTTTCGGTGGTACGTCGCATTCTTGTTTTGGCTTGTCTTGTATGTGCAGAGTGGAGATCTTGACCGGCTGTCGACGGTAGGTGATCGAGGGTCGAGCGGGGAGCTTGATGCTGGAGGATCAGGGAGGCCGGGCGAGGTTGGAGAAGATCTCAAGAGTGCACGAAGAGACCGAGCAAGACTTGGACCGGGTTTGCGATAGGGAGGTCAGGACAAGCATTCAGGCGGCTTGAGGGGATCGAGAGCGGAAGTGGCTTGCTGGCGCTCGGAGTCGCGAAGCGGTGTCACGAGTCGAAGGGTTGAGAGGCTTTGTCGGTTTTTCCTGAAAACCGTCGAAACGTTAAATGTTTTTGTTAATTCAATAAATTTGTGTCTTGTATTAGTTTAAAATTTCAGTTTTGTAGTGTAACCTTTTGGTATAATTTTTAGAGTGGTTCTACTCTGAAATTATATTAAAAGGAGAGTCAATTTGTAATTTTAGTTTTTGGTTTTATAGGGTAATTTTCAGAATTGTTAATTATGAAATTAATAAGGGTCTATGTGTAAAATGGTGGCTTCTAGAAGATGAGTTGGTAGGATATTATCCCCCCTAAGTTGGCTGAACCATTCAGAGCTTTAGAGAAAAATATTCCAATGTAAATTGCTGAGAAAACTTGAGTTTGAAGAAGCATTTGACGAGGAACAGTGTTTCAGATGGAAATTTCGGATCGGCTATAGTACAACACAAGTTTCATCTCTGTTCCAGCACAGGTACACTTTGTGGCTGAATTCGTTTTTGTGCTGCGATTTCTGTTAAATCTAGTGCAGAAGTTGATATTGATGTTTATACATCTTTTGTTGTGCATGATTTGAGTGATCCATTTTTGAATGTTGCAACATGTTTCTATGATTTATTCTGAATTATTTGGCTGATCAAAGTAGGCACCACAGTGCTGAAATGTATTCTCGAATAGCTGTCTCTGTTTTCAGTATAGCACTCTACATGTTTGATGAAATGTTTAATTAAGTGTTCATCAATCTTTAGGCTGATCATTGAAGTGTTTCTTGAGGAAATCATTTGTGAATATATCTTGGTGCAAATATTTTCAAATTTGTGGTTCTTATTTCAATTTCCATGGACTGCCATTTTTGCTAGAAAAGTTCAGAAAAATATATGTGCTGAGATCTTTTTACCTTCTCGAAACTTTACTCTTCTGAAATATGTTCATCAATTCATCTAATCTGTGATAATGGATCTCTTCTCTTGATTACTCTTCTGCAATCACTATTCATGATCCGAGAGCACTATTCAGTGTCAAGATTTTGTTTGCTGTTATTGCTGCACTGCCTACTCAGAACAGATTTGAGGTGAGATTTTTTCTGAGTGATTTGATTACTGGTATTCCTAATCTGGTTTGAGCAATTGATCAAGAGAACTTACTTGAAGTTCTTCACAAGAAATCAGATGACCTCTGTTCAAGTGATCTGTCCTGAAGATGATTAAAGTAAGACTGATTTCCGTGTAGTTCTGTTCTAATTGTTGTTAAATCCCTTTAAGTTACATGTATTCAGTGAATGTTTGATCCTGAATCCTCAATGTTGAAACTGATTGAATGATGAATATGGTTGAAATGATTCCTATACTAAATTGATAACTTGTTTAAATCTGAAATACAAATTAAAATCTGAGACAGAGTTGTTACTTTAAAATTTCTGAATAGTTTTCAGTTCAAAGGAATATCTGAAAACATTGGTTCAGTTCAGATTGCTTTATTCAGCTGATTTGAATTTTGCTGTTCACTGAATGAAACACCTGTAATTAACTTGCAAACACTGCCTTCTATATTTGAAGAAAATTTGATCAAGTTTGATTGTGTTGTGCTGATGAGAATCAGTACATTATATTGTCATTTAATCAGCCTTCTGAATAGCGCATAATAATCTGTATCTTCATCCAGTTTGATCAGTTAGAACTGAATGCATTGTTTTCTTTGAAATTTGAATTCAGTTGGTCTTTATGCATTTCAGAATTCTTGTGGATTGTCAAAAGTCTGTTGAACTAAGGTGAACTGTGTGCAATTGAGTGTTATTCAGTTTACTCATCTCAGAGTTGCTGTTTGATTAGAATATGAAGTTCTCTGAAATTGAACCAGAATTGTTTCTGTACTGGTTGCACTGTTTGAGTTAAAAGTCAATCAAATTTTCAGTATTGTTATGAATTTTGTGTAGATGTTTGTCTGAGACGATGCAAGATAGATGTGGTGATACTGATCTGAAAACCCTTGTAGTTCATCTGCATGGTTGTAATGTGCTGAAAAATTGAAAGAGGTGAAGTATCACTTTGTGTACTTGCCAATGAATAGTAATTGCTGATTTGTTTCAGTTTTGCTTCAGAATAGTGACAACTACTCTACTCTTTGGTATTTGTTTACTGTTTTTAGCAAGTAAACCTATCTAGTTCAAGTACTGAAACTTGTGTGTTGAGATTCAAAGTGTTCTGAATTTGTTGGTTGAGCTGTTTGAAATATCAGTTTTGAATCTGAATTGAAATTCTGAATCTCTGAGTGTATTGCTGAATACTCTGAATTTTGTTAGCATATCAGCGACCAACTGACCAAGTCGGAGTTTCAAACTCCGAAGTTCTGAGGCAGTTGATACTACAAAGTCCGACAGGGCTAGTTCGACACTTGAAATCCCGATTTAGTCTGAACTGAGTTTTTGAAACACGTTTTCGCTCTGATTTGCTCTGATTGATTCAGACTTGAATTTTGGATTTTGTAGAGGTGCGTTGGGGTGTTTTGAATAGGCCATCATATTCACGAGAAATTGTTGAGGCACCTATTAACCCCCCCTCTAGTCGCCATTCCGATCCCACAGATACCCAAAACCATCTTGACGATATTTTTACCAAACCCCTTGATGCTTCTCGATTTGCTTATTTGCGTGGGGGAACTTGGTATTTGTCATCCTTATGGCATTTTGTGAGGAGGAGCATGTTTTAGTTGGTCTGCATAAGCTTTTGTTTATGTGCAATCGCATTGACTTATATTTGCTCATATATGCCTTTGCTTAATTGTCTTGATGATGTTAGCTCAGCTTTGGTTACTTTATCTTTCTCCATTACAAGCATAATTTAATTTGCAACATAGAAAACATGATCACTGCTTAGTATTGTATCTTGCATGCTTTAGGTACAATTGCTTTGGCTATCTTTTGTCTACCTGGTAGCTAGAATCCTTTTCTTTTGGATGCAAAATGCAACTTGGTAATCTGATACTTCTCATGGAAATCTTAAACTAAAAAACAATAAAAATGATAAAAATGATATCCATGCTTTATGTGACGAACATAAAAGATCCAGGTGAGTTTGCCTTGTCGCACTACTCTATTCTAGACTGCCTACCATTGCACTATGGTATGAACTAGGATATTTTAGTGTATACCAAAATCATTGCCTTAAGCTTCCGATGGTCTTTTCTTGACCTAGGCTTGGTGTGATTGGGAAGCATAAGCTGGACAAGCAAATAACCCCTGGCAATACAAAAAGAATTGCAATTACTGAATTCATGGCATAACAAGTTTATTAAACGCTCCATAAAATTGGACATGCTTTCCTTAGTAGAAAACTGCTAGCTTCAGCAGTTAATGTCTTTTCATACCTAGATTACCAGTCTAAGTGGTGATGCTTTTGTTTCAAAACCTTCACGATAATTTGCTTCATGTGAGAACTAGATTTTGGTACACTGCGATGAGCACATCTTCCTTAACATTATCTTTGGCATATTTCAAGCACTATATGTCATCGCATTTCACTTAATTCAGAGAGATTTGAATCATTTATTGCTCCTTGATTCTTGCATTGCCAAAGGGGAGAATGTTTCAGGGGAGAAAAGTATTGCTGCCAAAAGGGGGAAATGATGATTTCATGCTGTGTCATATGGGGAGGTCTTGCCAAAGGGCTTTTTATGAGAAAGGGGGAAGAAAATATTTCTCAAGTGACATGCTATGGTTGGCTCTTTTCTGAGTTTTTATGGTCACTTGTATGCTAAAAAATTTCATTTTTTTCTTGAACTTTAATTTGGTTGTCAATGCACTCATCAAGGGGGAGATTGAGAAACCAAGTTGAGATGTGCCTTGATTTCAGTCTGTGATGAGTGATTGATAGATTCTCTTCTAAGCGAAGGGGTCCCTCCGAATAGGTTCGGAGGTGTGTTCACCAAAGGGCTCAGTGTTTGTTGACTACACATGTTCGCAGCGAGGTATATCTGTCAGAGGGGTCTGACAATATACAGTCTGGAGGTTGTCTTGAAGGGCTCGGTACTTTGGGCAGTATATCGGTGTGTGAACCGGAGGGTGTCTTACCTAGAGAGGTCTCCGGGGTCTCGGATACACTTGTATGCTTGTCGTTTGTGTGCAGGTGACTTCAGAGGCGACTGGACGGTCAACACAGTAGGTGAACTGGGTCAAGTAGGGAGCTTGGCACTAGGCAAGAAGGGAGCTTGGTCATGGAGGCTGTGTGAAGTCGAGGTCAGGCCTTGGGTCAAGGTGCACCAGTCGAAGGCTGGAAGTACGGAGAGGGACTCCGGCTGAAGATACCTGAGGCAAAGTCCTCAGAGATGAGGCACATCGAAGGGGTACTCTGATGGAGTAACTTCGAAGGCTGGCTGACGAAGTCCTCAGGAATGAGGCAAGGCTCTCAAGTGTGCTCCAGACGGATACATTTGGAAGGACACCTGACGAAGGTCTCAAAAGTCAGGGTGCATCGAAGGCATGGTCCGGATAAGGCTCTTCATGGAGTGTGCTTGGGGCTGAGACATTGCGAAGGGGGGCTTATGGAAATGCTTCATGTAGAGGCCTTGGACGGAGGAGGGACTTCGAAAGGTGATGACCGAAATCCTTCGTAAGAAAGTACTTCGAAGGTGGGGATTCAAAGTTAGGTTGACTTAACGTACTTCGGCCATGCATGTCTTTGGTACACAGACGGGCGGAGTTCGAGCTTGGAGTAGCTACGAAGCACTAGTGTGGTCCACTCTGGAGGTGATTGTGCGAAGACTCAAGGGCTTTGACGGCTTCGGCTCAAAACCGTCACTTTTATCGAAGACAGACTTCAGTGTAGAGAAGGCCTACGGGTTCGAAGCCTACTACCGAAGCCACTGTTGCACTTCGTGTGCGAAGGGGGCTCCAAAGATTCCAGTCTGCAAAGCTGACACAAAAGGAGCTTCCAATAAAGTGGACTACCATCTATACCCTCGTGACTGCCAGAAACAGTAAAGTTATAAACCCTAGGGGTATAGTGGTCGATTGGTAGGTCAAAGTAGTGCCTATAAAAGGAGAGGCAGGATGAGGTCTAGGGCAACACTGTGCGCTCCACTTTAGAATCTTCAGTACTCACTGTACCCTTAGGTTAGCCGCCATGAGTTGTATTCTGAATCTGTGAGTTTTGTGTTCCCTGTTCTTGCAATGAAATTTCTATTTTGTTTTCTTGATTGCATGAACTTGTATCTGTGTTATTCGCACTATTAGGGTTGAGTTTTCTGTAGTTTATTTAGTCCCATGCAAACTCTAGTTTATACTCTACGTTCTCCCTGACGAAGAGTTCTGACTCATGTGCATGCGTTTTCTGAGTGATTTAGGTGTACATTCGCTCTATGTATATCGGAGGTTAGTTCTCATGGATTACTAGCGAAGTACCTTTTTGAGTGTGTGCGAAGCTGTCATTTCTGAGCTTGCCGAAGTCTTCCTAGTTATTCATTTTTGTTGTTCATTTCGGAGCATTCAGTGCGATGCCTAAGTATTCATTACTAGTGCGGAGCATCTGATCAGAGCTGTTTGAGGGAAATACATTCATGCGAAGTTCTCTTGTGCGAAATCTACTCGTAGGCACCTTTGTGTGTGGAGCCAACACAAACTTTGCTGAATTCAGCGTGTCTTGGGGTTTCGGAGTGTGAGCGAAGTCTTCTGGACTTCTAACTTTTTACCCTATGCGAAGCCTGTGTTCGGAGTGTGTTCAATACCTCCAAACCAGACATTTCAAAGAGTGTGTTTGAAGTCTGTTTAACAGAAGGGGAACTTTAAAAAGCTCCCATTCACCCTGCTCTGGTCGCCTATTTCGGTCCAACATCACCTGTCACTAATTATATGTGAAAGTTGCCAAGAGGGGGTGAATAGGCCATATAAAATTTTCTCGCGGAAAAAATAGTGTTTTGAAAATTTGCCTGATCGGAAGTTTCGATGTGGGCTTGGAAGTTCCGATCCGTTGGATTTTTCTGAAACTTTTAGTCGATTAGAAGTTCCGATGGTTACCGAAAGTTCCGATTGGCAGTGAAAATTCAGCGAAATAAAAATTTGTTTTCTAGAAAAAGTGTTTGAATAGAAGTGTGGACAAGTATACTAGTAATAACTTTAACACAAGGAGTTGCTCTAAATCTAGGTTAAAAAGTAGATCAGTTAAAAATAAAGTTCAACCTAGTTAGAACCGTAGAAATACAGGAAAATTACTCACATGCCATTATAATTTTCAAGCACTGCTTATATTAGTCATTGACACACTGATGTCATATTAGCAAACCGTGAAAATTGTAATGGTACAAAAAAAATTAACCCTTGAAATATTATGAACACAAGAACATACGAGACAAGAGATATATTTCCCGGAGTTCGGATCCACCGATCCTACATCTCCGTTGAGGGACCTCGATAGGATGGATCTCTTTCAACCCTTTCCTCACCAAGTCTTAGCCTTCGCTAAACTTGGGTTTTTCACTTCGGTTCCTTGTCAAAGCTAAGGAAGAGCTTTTACAAATTTCTCCAGGCAACCACAAACTCCTTGGTTGCTCGCGGAGTGACTCCTAGCCATCTAGGATAATGAATCCTCCAAGAGTAATAAATGCGTTTGAAGAATTTGCCAACTCAAACTTTTGTGCTCAAAGATTTGAAATAAAATCAAACAAAATCAATAAACCAACCCACGAAAATCTCCTCAAAAGATGCAGCAACAAAAGCTTGAGAAGATTTATATTGTGCTCTCAAGGTGAATCGCAAAAAATCACACTACATCTAGACTTGAATCACAAGAGAGCTTGAGAGTTAGAGTTGGGGTTTGCAAGTGAGAGAGTTGGGGGCCAAAGGTACCGTGCAAACTGACTGGAGGGCGTTTTATACCACCCCCAAAGATTATGACTATTAGGGCACTTTTGGTCTCTCACCCTAGAAGTTCCGATAGCAGATCAGAAGTTTCGATTAAAAATAAATTCCAAACCAAGAGATCAAATCGGAAGTTCTGATCCCAAATCGGAAGTTCCGATGGAAAATATAATTCAAGACCGAGAGCTCAAATCAGAAGTTCCGATCCACATCGAAAGTTCCGATAGAAAAATTAATTCAAGATCGAGAGCTCAAATCGGAAGTTCCGATGAATTTTAATTTTAAAACTGAGAGCTCAAATCGGAAGTTCCAATCCAAACCGAAAGTTCTGATGAATTTTAATTTTGAGACTGAGAGCTCAAATCGGAAGTTCGGATATAAACCGGAAGTTCTCATGAATTTTAATTTTGAGACTGAGAGCTCAAACCGGAAGTTCCAATCCAAACCGGAAGTTCCAATAAATATAAAAATATGGAACTCAATTTAAAATTGTCCACAAATCTTTTAAAAAGTTTTTCTTTGAGCACAGAATTTTGGAACAAAACCCAAATGCATCCCTCTTAATAGTATGATGATCCTAGATTCAATGTAAAGAATAAAATAATAATTTTAACCTTTGTCCCTATTTGGACCAAGTGGAGCTTTTTCTCCAAATTTGTTTCAACGTTATTTGCTTTTCTTGTGAAATCTCTGCAATCAACTTAGCAACTTGATTAGTAGCATTTGATTAATATTGTCATTAATGCAGAAAAATAAAATAGGGGCCTAGATGCACCTCGATGCACTTTGAATCACCTCCTTTTTGGTGATTGATGACAACGTGATCAAAGAAGTGATAAAATTGATACAAGAGATGTAAATTAGATAATTTAGCTCCCCTAAATGTATGCACAAGTTCACAAGCAACACATATAGCATTTAGGGCATCTCTAATTATTCATTTCAGAGATTCATATCTCTCAACAATTAGCACATATTTACCACAAATCACAAGTTCATAATGAAAAATATTAAACTAGAAGCAAATTAAGCATTCATGAAAGTTTAACACATCCATGTCATACACAAGCATAAAGTAAATAGTGGTTCAAAATTATTCAAACCCAAGTGTTCATGACACGGAAGACAAACAAACTAGCTAGAGACTAGAAACTATGACTCGTCTTCTTTGATTTTTCTCCTCCTTTGGCATCAAATACACCAAAAAGAGAGAAAAAAGAACGAGGATCACACAGAGTCACTCTCATCATAATCTTCACCGGTATTGGATGCCTCCTCATAAGCTGAAGACTGACTAGGATAAGGTTGAGGCGGAGGCGGAGGCAGAGGAGGATGCTGAGGAATGACATCCGCAGCTCCAAAGAAATAGGCGTAAGGATCATCACCAACTTCCGCTCCTACGGTAGCATCAATCTCGTCATAGCGAGCAGGCCAAGGGGCCAAGGGAGGCTCACCGGCTCACTCTTAAGCTGCATTCATAGTCCTGTATATCTCCCTGTATACCTCTCTCTAAGCATCCATCGCAACTGAGATGCCACATCACATAGTGAATATCTTCGAGAGCATCCTCTTAATAGGAGACTAGGAAGGTGAGGATCTAGATCTGGAGGCCTGTCCATTGGACTGAGCTGGAGGGTGAGAGGACACTGGAGAAACCTGACCTAGATCTAGATCTGGAGCTAGGGCTAGAGCCTTGGGCGCTCTAGGAGTGATGTCGCAATGCTCCACTTCCGTGACCATCTTTAAGCGAGTGACAGTGTTGATGACCTTTTGAATGTAAGGAGCACAGATGAGACTCCTCTTTGATGACACTAAGAAGTTCTTGCTCACTCCACATAAAGTGAGCCACACTGAATGGAGGCTGATCCTCCCTCATAGCACTCAACAAATTTCTGGCATTGGATAGAGATGAGTGGCATCCCCTTGCTTTGGCAGCAAGGTCTTCCTAAACATGTTGTTCAGTACCTCAAAGAAAGGGATGAGACTCTTGGTAGTCCCCGGAAGATACATGTCAAACCCATAGAGATACCTCACATGATCTGCCTCTAAAGTATGCTCTTGGTCCAGTCAGTGAAAATTGAGGTCATTTCGGTCAAGCCCAAGAATGATAACAAAATCTGAGATAAAGACCTCAAAGTTAGCTCCCTCAATCCTCCAGTGATAAGTAGGCTCATTATCGTCAATTGTCTAGAAGAGGGTGGTGTAGAACAGACAGATAGCTTCTTCACACCAGTCTTGCTTCAATCCCATCAAATCAAAAAGATGCTTGCCCTTGCTGGCCCTTATCAGTTCATTCATTATATGATGGTTCTTCTTCCTTAGATTTGACTAGTTGATCCACTTCATATTGGCAATGAGGTTTTTATGAGGATCTATCACATAATGATAGTACTTGTCATGAAAGGTATTGAATAACCTATAATCATAAGCATCCCTCTCATAAACCCTTGGGTCTCCATTCCTATCTCTAGTCACTATGTTGGAGAATCTGGTGGTCACACTTCCTCTTGACTTGGTCAGGCCAAAAGGATCCTGGCTTCGTTTTCAACACCAACAAGCCTCTAGAGGAGGACCCACCAGCTAGAGATTTTCTTTGACCTTAGACTTGTATCTATCATTATCTGCTGGGTGAGTGACTTGAGCACTTGAGCAAGCTGAAGACAGAGGAACTTACGCGGTAGCTAGATGATCGGTCTATCGCTTGACAGTGCGCTTTGACCTAGTAGCTGAAGAGGGAGACAAATTCACACCATGATCAGAGGGAGTATATTCACTCCCTGACTCTGAGTCATTCTGGCCGGGCTTAGGATCAAGGCGTGCCTTAGTGCGGCGCTCGTGACCCATGGGGATAGCTGCAACAAGGAATGGAGGAAATTAGAACCAGATTTAGTGTGCTGCCATGCATCGGAACTTCTGATCGCCTCAAAAATGCTCGAAATCTTTTGATTTGCACAATGTGGCTAGGCTACACCTAAACTAGTTCCTAGGATCAATTTTAGCCTAGAATAATGGAATTTGGATGGCTAAAACAAGGGGAAACCCAAAACTAGGGTTTGAGCAAAATACCTCAAGAACGATGAAAATCGGCGGGGAAACTTGCGGATCGGCGCTCCGGAGGACGTCCTTGACTACACCTGAAGAGATTCCGCAATTCCCACGTAGAAAACAAAGATTTTAGGTGGATTGAGAGAGAACCCAAAAGGGAGAGAGAGGGGAGGCCAAAAGGAGAAGAGGGGAAATGAGGGGCGCCTGGCCATATTTATACCAAGTCCCGATCGGAACTTTCGATCGGGCATCAGAACTTCTGACGCAGCTTAAGATGATCGGAAAATTCTAATCGATCAGAACTTCCGATATGATATCAGAACTTCTGATACGACCAAGAAAGCACAAACAACCCCAGAATCGGAACTTTCGATTTACAATTGGAACTTCCGATCCCTAACCATAAACTAAACTTAGCTAAACAAAGGCTAAGTGCCATGAACTTTTGGGCATTGCAACAATATTTCACCACAAACATTTCAAACCCATGTATGACCATAAAAACATCATGGCATGACCACTGTTCCGTAGTGGCCGGCGAAGTAACAAGGATTACCACTGTTCCGTAGTGGCCGACGGAGGGCTTCTAGGAAAACCCACGAAGAGGTACAGGAAAATAAAGGTAAAGTAAATACGATCAAAGCATGGGCTTTGGTTTGGTTTGAGTTGGGGGGGGGGGGTTCTCTACGCCGGCCTTGCCTCTCTATTTATTGGGGCTTAACTCCTAATCTAATATGCAATTAATCCGGCCAGATAGAGATAAAGATTGAGCTAGAAACACATACGACTCTATCTCTGCCGAGGTGGGCTTCGGCCAGGCCCATCGAGTCCTGCTCCTCGGGCCGAAGCTTCGGTAGCGTGGGCCTCCGAAGGCTCCCCGACTGAAGCCCATGGGCTGGCTAGAGGCTTTCGAAGCCCATAGCCCAACAGACTTCAGCCCTGTAGGGCTTCGGCCGGACCCTGGACATGTGTATTTTCGGCCCAAACTACCAAAAATTGATATTTTGACAATCTAGCCATTAGTGCCATTTTGGCTATCAACACATGCCCCCCTGCCTTTTAGTGAACTAGTGAACTAAAAGCACAACGAGCTGAAGACGATACCATCCATATCGGCTTTTCGACATTTTTTATGATGTTTGGCACACACTTGGGAAATACTTCTTCAAGTACCTACCATTCAAAGCTCTTCGAAACCGCTCTCCCTGTATGGATTCCAACACGTATGCGTTGCCGGGAGCGATTTCGGCTATCTTAAAAGGACCTTCCCAACTAGGTGACCATTTGCCAAACTTGGGACTCTTCGTGCCTAAAGGCAAAATCATTTTCCATACCAAGTCTCCTATTTGAAACGATTTTGGTTTAACCTTCTTTTTGTAGGCTTTAGCTACTCTTTTCTTGTCTACTTCTATGGCTTCTAAAGCCCTTAGTCTCTTATCGGTCACTTCCTCTATATTATCCTTTAGAAGAGTTTCATACTCGTCGACCGATAAGCCAACTTTCTTTAACACTCTTAAGGATCCAAGATCCACCTCTACTGGCATAATGGCTTATTGTCCATATACCAATTCATATGGACTAACTTTGGTAGCACCGTGCTTTGCAATTCTACAAGCCCATAGCGCCTCGGAAAGCACTTTATGCCACCTTTTAGGAAACTCTTCAATTTTCTTCTTAACGAGCTTAATCACGGTTTTGTTACTAGACTCGGCCTGACCATTGGCCTGAGCATAGTAAGGTGAAGAGTTTATCAACTTAATACCATAATATTCGGCGAAGTCCCTTACTTCTCCAGAAACAAATGAACTACCTTGATCCGTAGTAAGAGTTTGGGGAATGCCGAATCTATGTATGATGTGCTTTAAAATAAAATCATGTACCTCATTGTGAGTCATGTTCATGAGACGTACAACCTCGGTCCATTTAGTGAAGTAATCTGTCGCCATAAACACGAACCGATGCCCCTTTGAGGAAGGAGGGTAGATCTGGCCGACGAAGTCTAAACCCCAGCCTCGAAACGGCCATGGATTGACAATGGGATTGAGCAATGAGGCAGGAGGTAACTAGATGCTGCCAAAATTCTGACATGCCTCAGACCCTCTGTAGTAATTGAAACAATCTTCAGTCATAGTCGGCCAATAAAAACCCGCTATTTTGAGCATCCAACTCATCTTTTAGGTCGACTGATGAGTGTCGCAAAGCCCCTCATGGACTTCTCCTGTAGCCACTTGGGACTGCTCATGGTCTAAACACTTCAATAGCACTCCGTCAATGGTTCGGCGATACAATGTGTCATCTATCAACACGAATTTGAACGCTTGTCGCCAAACTTTCCGATCAACCCTTTGGTTAGGGTCTCTCAAATACCGGACGATTGGGACTCTCCAATCGCCCTTATGGGTTTCATGGGGTCTCGCTTGTCCACCTTCTGAAAAAACTTCTAAATTACTTACTTCGAGGTGCCCCCCGAGCCATTCTAGCTCCCGCCGAAGCCTGGCCGAGGTGGCCGTTCGGAGTGCGCTGAGCCGAAGCCCTTCGGAGGGTTCAGACTCTAGGGAGCCCTCTCCGTGTAGGAGGCTTCGGTTTGTGGACTTTGGCATGCCAGCACCTTCGGTCGGCAGGGTACTCCGATCTAGGATCCTTGGTGCGTAGTGACCCTCGGCGGTCAGAGGGGTTCGACCTAGAGGGTGTGCCTGCCCATCGTTATAGGCTTCGGCAGTAAGGCTAAACACCGACTTCTCCAATACAGAAAATTTCCCCCTCCTGACTTGGTAGCCAGATGCTTGCTGAGCCAAATCATTGGCGACTGAATTGGCTTCTCTTGAGACGTGAGATATTTTGAAATCATCAAAAGTAGCAACTATGTCTAGACAGTTGTCCAAGTAACTATTTAGCAAGCCATTAAAACATTGAGCATTCTTAGCTACTTGTTGCACTACTAATAATGAATCACCATATGCGTGAACATGTCTAGCGCCTACGGATTCTAGTAATTCAAGACCTAGCAATAAAGCCTCGTATTCGGCTTGGTTGTTAGTGGAAGTAAATTTTAGTCGGGCTGAAGTTTCAAAGTGCATCCCATTAGGTGATATGAGAACCACTCCAATGCCTTGGCCACTCTTACAAGCCGAACCATCGAAATAAAGTTTCCATGGCACTACCTCAACTAGAGCAATAATATCGCTCCAGCTAACATCTATGTGATGATCAACTATAAAGTTAGCTATGACATGGCCTTTCATCGCTCTCAGGGGCTCGTAGGCCAAATCGTACTCAATCAACGCGTAAGCCCATTTTCCGATTCTTCCACTTAGAATCGGCTTCTGTAACATGTGCTTTATAACATCGGTTTGGCAAACGACAACACATGTAGTGGGGAGAAGATAATGGCGTAATTTGGTGCAGGCGGCGGCTCAAGAATGTGACGATGTACTCCTTCCCTTCTACCTCCTGGGTTAGCACGGCTCCAATCACGCTATCTTCAGTGGCGATATATAACCGAAACGGAATCCCGGCTTTAGGTGCTCTCACCACGGGCGGTGATGACAAGCACTCCTTGATATTTTCGAAAGCACTTTGTTGGCTTGCCCCCCAAGTGAACTTGGCTTCGTTTTTTAGCCGCAGTATGGGGACAAAGGCATCAATCTTGTCGGACAAGTTGGATATAAAGCGACACAAATAGTTCAACTTGCCTAGCAACTTTTGTACATCCTTTTTGCATGTCGGCGCTGCAATGTTTCTAATCTTTTCAAGTCTCTTAGGGTCGATTTTGATGCCTCTCTCGTGAATCATGAAACCTAAGAACTTACCCGCCGACACACCAAAAGCACACTTCAGTGGGTTCATTTTCAACCCATACTGCCGCATTCTATCAAAAGCAACTTTCAAATCGGCTAAATGGTTTCCCATGGCATCCGATTTGACCACGACATCGTCAATGTAAACTTCTAGAATAACCCCTAGCAAGTCATGAAATATTAAGTTCATAGCATGCTGGTACGTGGCGCCGGTATTTTTCAAACCAAAAGTCATGACGACCCACTCGAACAAACCGACAAAACCAGGTCATCGAAAGAAGTCTTATAGACGTCCTCTTTGGCCATAAAGATTTGATTATAACCAGCATTGCCATCAAGAAAACTTAGTACCTTGTGTCCTAAAGCATCGTTGATTAGCATGTCGGCTATCGACATTGGATACTCATCCTTTGGGGTGGCTCTGTTCAGATCCCTGAAGTCAATGCATACCCGTATCTTGCCGCTCCCTTTCTTCTCTACAGGCACAATGTTAGCAACCCATTCTGCGTACTTGCACGGCCTAATAAATTCAGCCTTGAGTAGTCGCTCCACTTCTTCTTTAACTCGGTCATAGACGGCCAAATTAAAGCAGCGAGGAGGCTGCTTATAAGGCCTAAATCCGGACTTGACGGGCAGCCGATGCTCCACGAGCTCGCGGCTTAGCCCTGGCATCTCGTTATATTCCCATGCGAAACAATCGACATACGACCGAAGTAACTTTATTACTTCAGCCTTTTCATCGGGCTGCAAATGTTGGTTTACAAAAGTCGGCCTTGGGACTCTACCTTCACCTATATAGACTTCCTCCTAGGGATCGGCCGACGCAAAACCTTGTCCTAATTTCTCTACTTCGCTAAAGCCCCCGATGGCCTCGGAAATACCGTCTTTACTAGACCAATATTGCTCCACACGAGACTTTAGCCAATCTAGATTGTTCTTCCTAGACATGACTATTAATGCAAAAATAGCTGTGCTACTCCAGCCGGCTTTACAGACATTGGTACAAACCGTCCTCCGGATACGCTAACAAAATCGTAGTCCGAAAGATCTCTTCCTGATAGACACTCTACTTTGTTATGGACGGCGTCAACTGACACATCGGCCAAAGCTACTTGGGCCGAAGTATCCGCGGGGATGACCTCCACCTCATCACCATCCCACTGTATCAAGCACTGGTGTAGAGTAGAGGGAATGCAATAGTTCGCGTGAATCCAGTTGCGCCCGAGTAGCACGCTATAGTTACCTTGTACGTCGACGACGAAAAATGCTATCGGCAATGTATTGTTGCCTACTGTCAACTCCATAGAGAGTACTCCCTTGGCCTCAGAGCTCTCGTCGTTGAAGCCATTGAGCATCAAGTTGGTCTTCTTCAGGTCATCTTCATCCCTGCCAAGTTTCTTCAACAACGAATAAGGCATGAAGTTAAAAGTGGCGCCGCCGTCGACGAGCATCCGGGAAATCAGCTTCCCGTCAATGTGACCCCTGACATACAGGGGCTTTAGATGGCGAGCCGAGTCCTCGGGCTTCTCGAAGATGGCATTGCGCGGGCCGAGGTTCAATTGAGCAACCTCGGCCTCGTCCTGCGGTAGGGCGAACTCGGCAGGCAGCGTGACGATGTTGATGTCCATCACCTGGGGTGCGGGTCCCTCAGAGATGGGCGAGTAATCGTCGTCGAGCATGTCGTCGTCGTCGCTTGGACTAGGAGCCAGGTTGGTTATCTCAACCGGCTTCTCCCTCCATACCTGTTTGGTAGCTGGCCGAGGGCGGATCTCCTCGAAGATAGCATCATGCTCGGCCTCAGCTTTCTTCTCACGCATCTCTTGTGCCTGCAGCCTTTGTAGGCGTCTCTTCTGTGATTTGGACATGCCTGGAGGAGCCCAAGATGGCTGCGGCTTGATGCTGGGTGTGACTGTTCGGCTTCCATTAATTCTGGCCGAAGTGGTACTGTTCCCTTCGGCCTTGTGCGCACTGCGCTCGGAGGGGGCTTCACTACGAACCCCGTCGGACGGACTAGCCTCGTTCGGCCGACCGAACCAGGCTTCGACGCAGAGCTCGGCCGAAGCATGGGACTTACCTCCGTCAGACCTCGGTGACAAAGTCTTCGGGATTGGGACTTCTTGAGACCCAACTCTGATGGTTATGGCTTCAGACTCCCTGACTTTGGCCTCTGCGTGCTCGCACCCTTCGGTTTCGCTCTGCATGGTCCGATTCGGAGGCACCACGGACAGTCTGTGGATGATGCCCCCCTCCGCTACATCTGTCTGCCCCTGCCATCCATAGTACTCCGAAGGAAAACAAGGCATATGGTTAGGTTGTGGAGGATACCCCGGCTAGATGCGTACGGGGCCCAAGGGGTCCCTGCCCAGTCATACGGCGAATGCATCGGCGGCTCTAGTGGCCTTGCCCACTGTGAGCCGAACCCGCTACCTGGAGGGAGGTTTGGCCAAGTCGAAGGTATCTCGGACCACACCAGCGAAGGGTCCTGCCAGGCCGGAGGTACGTTCGGCTAGTGCAGGCCGAAGCCTCCCATCGGAGACGTCCAACACGGTGCGGGGTTCGTCCATTGAGGGCCGAAGTTGTTGCATGGGGGCCCGACCACTAGGGTTCGAAGCTGCTGTACGGGGGGTTCAGCCATTGTCGCTTAGAACCACCATGCAGAGCATCAGGCTACCTTGGCCCGAAGCCTTCATGCGGATGGTTCGCCTGCTTCGGTCCAAAGCCACCCTTCGAGGGTCTTGGCCCCTTCGGCTGTTTTGGCTTAGCGCGTGGACCTGCTTCCTTGGCCCTTCTCTGATGCTTGTTCAACAGCATATCATATGTCACCTTCGGCCTCTTGCGAGCCTTAGCCGAAGGGGTATTAACGTTCTGTTTCCACACTCCTACCTCGGGGTTTTTTTGGCACGAGTGTGCGAGTGCGCGGTTCTCCAACAATTACATCCTTCCCTTTAGCTGACTCAGCCTGTTCTGACCGAATCACACCTTCTTTTCGCCGAGGTCGACGGCGTTGACTAGAAAAGGATCTTTATCCAGCTTCATCTTTGGATCATGGTCGATCTTCAATTGTCCTTCTTCTATGGACGATTGTATCTATCATCGAAAAACATTGCAATAATTAGTATTATGTGAATGTGAATCATGGCACTTACAGTATGGATGCTTCTTTAACTCATCGGCAGGTGGGATGACTTGACCCTTAGGTAACCTGAGAAGCTGACTTTTTAAGAGAAAATCAAATATTTTATCACATTTAGTTATATCAAACGAGTACTTGACCTCACTAAGTCTATTCTTTGTGGGGGATGGTCGTAACTCGGAGCAAGTGACAGGTTTATTTTTAGTGTTCCAGAACCATTTGGCCGCGTACATGTTGGCCGAATCCTCCTCCTCTGACTCCTCCTCATCAGAGCGTTCTATGATGTGGATTTCGGCCCTAGGCTTGCTAAACGTCTTAATAAACTTCTTATCTTTGGCTCGGCCTTCTTGGACCAGAGCCTGCTGTAGAACTTGGCTAACTTCTAAAAAGTTTTGGTTATCTAACCTTTCTTTAATTTTGGAACGCAACCCATTAAAATCTAATTCCGCCAAGTCCCTTTCTGAAATATTAAGGCTAAAACATCGGTTTCTAGTATCCCTGAAGCGCTTGATGTACTCAGAGGCGCTCTCACTAGATTTCTGCTTAACCGATGTCAAATGCGAAAGCCTAAGCTCTGTTTCGCCTGTATAAAAGTAATCATGAAATTTTCGCTCTAAATCGTCCCACGTGTGGATGGAGTTCGGTGGGAGCGCCGAAAACCAAGTGAAAGCGGTGCCGGATAGCGAGAGAGAAAATAGTCTAACCTTTAGAGCATCTATCCCGCTAACTTCTCCACACTGTGCCAAAAATTGACTAATGTGCTTTAGTGTGGTCTTGCTACCCTCTCCATCGAACTTATTGAATTCAGGGATTCTATAGCCGCGAGGGTAGGGCACTGTATCAAGATGGTCGGGGTATGGCTTACGGTAAACCGTAACCCGTCCTTTGGGCACGAAGCCGGCACACTATCTAAATAGTGCACGGACCCGTTCCTCTATGTCATCTTGGTATGTTGCTTGTGCGCACCTCTCATACGGGGGCGAGACACGCGGTGGGATATCGGCGTGTTGGCCATGGGCCTCTTTCCTGCGCGCAATTTGTATGGCGTGTTCGTGCCTGGGCGCCTGCGCATGTGGTGCGGGCAGCGCGGGTACCAGCGCAGGTGGTGGTGCGTGGTATGCAGTGTTAGTTTGACCGTAGGTATAATGATTGGTCTCGGCCATAAGTGATGAGGCCGGAGACATGATTTTGTCGGTGTTGTCGTTAGTCCTACCGTATACGTGGTTTGCCGGTGGTGCACTAGCAATGGGAACTGGGGTACGACTTCAGTGAAGCCGAACCTCCTAAGAGTTGCCTCTACCTAGGAGCTAACTGTCGAATCTAAACGGTTGGCTAGCGCTAACGGCCTGATCTACTGATGCGGCTATTTTCTGCTCAATTTCTAAAGAAGAAAAACGAGGCGATACAGGTGTTACCTGGACCTGAGCGAGGTCGGGGTGATGATGCCGCGCTTGATGAAGCCTGCACGTGTCTTGACGTAGCCCCCAAGCATCATGTCTTGGAGTGCCTTTAGCTTTGCCTCGATCTCTGCTCGGTCTTCTGCGGGGATATCTTCAAGTGTAGGTGACAATATATTGCGGTTGTGGATATCCGCGCCTCCTATTGCGTCCATCGGCGGTGTAGACGTAGTAGTCGATGTAGATGTACTGGTGGCCAATGTAGATGTACTAGTCATGTTGGTGTAGTAATCCCCAGTGGAGTCACCAAAAAGTGTGTTGACACAAAAACGTGCCCCCGCACTTGGGTCAGTTCGACGATCCAAAAGTGCATGGATACTTAGGGACAAACCTAAGCGTGACGTGGCACCGACGTCGCATTCCGACTACCCTTAATAGTGATAAGGGGGGTGGAGTCACCAGGCAACCAGATTAAACAAAATAATCCAATTAGTCGAAAGAAATAGATTAAACAGAATAAAATCAGCAAACCAGTCGGAGGCCGCCTGGTTCGAAGTCTGGTGTGAAGGGATCACTGAAGTTTACCTTCGGCGTATGGTGCGAAGTGCTCCGCCGAAGGGTGCTTCGGTGTTCGGACTGATCCGACAGAAGATGGACTCCGAACGGATCTAGACGCGATGATCACCTCTGAACAGCGGGGTTCGGCGTGCGATCTCCGATACAACAAACTACGAAATAATGACGTGAGGGCCACACGCGAGCGCAACTTCGTCCGGTGCGGAGTATGGTCGTGGCGAAGCCTATTGCGAGGAAGTATGCTGGCGAAGCCTGTTATGGGAGCCTGCAACCCCACCGAAGGGTGTCCTGGGGACCTCCAAAACTAATCTCTCAGCTCCGGACACCTCCGATGAAGTGGCTCCGAACGTGCGAACATGCAACAAAGATGATTCGAAGTACCAATTCGGCCTGAGGACCAAATTTTGCTGTGTTGCACTAGTAGCGAAGGTAGCAATCTATTACGCAGATTAGCGGATACTTCACAGGCGAAGTAACAAGGCGATAACAATATATTACGTAGATTTACGGATAGTTCACAGGCGAAGTAACAAGGATTACCACTGTTCCGTATTGGCCGGCGGAGGGCTTCCAGGCAAACCCATGAAGAGGTAAAGGAAAATAAAGGTAAAGTAATACAATCAAAGCATGGGCTTTAGTTTGGTTTGAGTTGGGGGGGGGGGGTTCTCTATGCCGGCCTTGCGTCTCTATTTATATGGGCTTAACTCCTAATCTAATCTGCTATTAATCCGGCCAGATAGAGATAAAGATTGAGCTGGAAACGCATACGACTCTATCTCTGCCAAGGTGGGCTTCAGCCAGGCCCGTCGAGGCCTGCTCCTCGGGCCGAAGCTTCGACAGTGTGGGCCTCCGAAGGCTCCTCGGCCGAAGCTCATGGGTTGGCTAGAGGCTTTCAAAGCCCATAGCCCAATAGACTTCGGCCCTGTAGGGCTTCGGCCGGACCTTGGACATGTGTATTTTCGGCCCAAAATACCAAAAATTGATATTTTGACAATCTAGCCATTAATGCCATTTTTGTCTATCAACACAGTCGAAGGTGGCTCAAATAATCCGGTGTGATCTGTGCCATCCTCTTTCTAAAAACGAGCTCTAAAGCCTTGCTTCGCCTGCTAAGCTTATCCTGAAGCCTTGCTTTACATTTTAAATTCGAAGCCTTGCTTCGCCTAATCCGAGGTAAGACCTGAAGCCTTGCTTCACTTATCATAAATAAATTCTCGGAGCCTCGCTCCGATTATCGAAAGCAAATTCCCAAAGCTTCGTTCACAAAATCATTTTACCACCCGTGCAAGTTAATTCATGCATTCGAAGCCCCCGGGCTGAACATACCCTCTGCACCACGCATTGCGTCGAGCCAATACGTTACGATTGCATGCGTTAACTGATACAGAGCCCCCGCTAAGTCTCCGAGTGTTACGATTGTGCGCGCCGACTACACTGAAGTCCCTAGCCACCACGTGCAATGGGGGACCGATAACCGTGTGCTCGGAGTACTCATGCGTCTGAAGGGTGCTCCGTTGTTCATACGATCCCAAGTCAAGTGATCAAAACACCGAAGCATGACATTAGTGATTCAAAGTTCAAAGCTCACTCCACATTTCTAAAGCCACATCGTGCATAATTACATGCATAGACTACGCCAAAGTCCCTAGCCACCACGTGCAAGGGGGGACCGATGACTATACGTACGGAGTATGCTTATGATCCATTTTTACGCAAAGCGTGCTTATACCTCATCATTCATCTTCGCGAAGTAGCAAATTGATCTTATTCATACAATAACGAAGTACAATACAATTACGAAGTATGCTTATACACCTCAAGGCAACACTACGAGTAAGCGTTATCTAAACCTAAGAAAAAGCGGGCCTAAGGCCCCAACAAGTTTGATCCCCGCTTGCTTCTCTTTCGAGTAGGGCCCCCTCGACTTGACGAAGCCCCGTCAGAGGCAGACCTCCTACAGCTAGATCATCCACGCCTCAAATCCCGTAAAACCCTCCTGTCCTCTTGCGGGTCGGCCCAACTCCGAAGTGCAGAGGGCTCCATATTAAACGCAGAAAAGTCTAAGACTTCTTCGTCACCTTGCGAAGGTGCGTTCGAAGTCTGGACCCCCTCGCCACCTAGGATTGCCTCGAAGCCGCTTAAGTCCGGCAAGGAAGAAGAGCTCTAGAGGGGCTCCACCTCCATGGAGGCTAACAGCTCCTGGGCTACCTCGGGTATGGCTTTGCCCCTAGGACCCCATGACATCTTAAATAGAGGGGGGCCTTCGTACCTAGCTACCTCAAGCACTACCCAAAGCTGACGAAGCACCCTCCGAATTCTCAAGCACTTCGACATCAATATTCGAAGGCTGAGCCAGGGTAGGTAAAAACACCCTTGCATTTTCATTAATAAACTGATGAGTTTGTCTTATAGGCCTATGACTAAGTATTACAAAGTAAAGGGTAAAGAATCTACACCTTCGATGGTAGAGGGTATGATCCCGAAGGCAGGCTCTACTGCACCGCTTGACGTGAATGGCTGGCCCCCTAAAGCGCAAGGACCACTTCAGGCGCCTAGGCCCTCTAAGGCTCGTGAAGGCGACGCCACGCTCCATGTACCTCGGGCGCAGGCAAAATCAGACGAGGTCCTCTGAAGGCTACAAGCGTAGCAGAGGTTACTGCTTCGAGGTGTCGGCACCCCACTTCGTGAAGCGGCTACAACACTCCTTGTGCGGCCACTCATCCTGCCGTCAACGCGAAGCCCATCAAGGTTCCCTCCATTATAGATGCGGCCGTTTGAAGAAACTCAAGGCGATCCCTCATTGGGTCCTAGTCGCTGAAATTCAGAGCCTGGCAGCTAGTCCCCAAGCGCTCAGGAGTCTAGTGAAGGCAGAGGTATCTTCGTCGACCCCTCGCACGACGACGACCTCCCAAGCTTGTCAGGATGACCGGAGCTCGGCGTTCTCTGTCGACAGCCTCGTGCTACCCTCTTTTGAAGCCTAGAGCACTTGCCAAAGCCTTTTGACCTTCGAATCCATCTTCTCCTAGGCTTCGGTCACCCTAGCTGCTTCGGCCTTCCACTACTGCTAGGCAGCCTCGGAAGCCTGGCGTCGATGGGTTTCAACTCCCTCCATCATGAAGACCTCCTGGCAACCCAAAGAGACGGCTGCCGCATGAGTCAATGCGAAGGCCTGACAAGAGCAAAAGGAGCCATTGATATCAAGGAGATTTGAGAGTGCACAAAACCACTTGAGAAGCCCCGCCTAACTGGAGTAGAGCTTCTTGGGCATTTACGAAGAGATCTTTGTGGCTATTGCGGCTCAACTGCGCCACCAAGTCACTCCTCGCTAGGGCCACACTACTGTTGAAGTAGGCATCCACCGCCGCCTCCGTAGCTGCCTCCGACGCGAGGAGGGGCCTCACGAGAGGCGCGTGACTTATAGATGCCTCTAGGGCTAGGCTCCGATCCATGATGTCAATGACTTTGTCCGAGGGCTCTGGTGGAATCACTTCGTCCGGATTGGCCCCTCCATCGCCCTCACCCTCGCCCGAAGATTCCCCCTTGGACTCCCCCTCGCTACTCTCATCATTGCCCTCTCCACTTCCGAAGGTTTCCTCCACATTAACGGCTTCAGGCCTTGCACGCTCGGCTCCGATAGCATCTAAAAAGAGATCGAGAAGCAAGTTAGCATGGAAGCGTGAGGAGGACAAATCTAGAAGGGTACCTTCGCTTTCTTCGATGGGAGAGAGTTCTGCATACTCCGAAGTCACGAAGAGCCCCCCAAAGTCTCTTTGGCGGGCCTGTAACCCCTAAGACTCCAAGCCCACGGAGGCCGATTCTGGAGCCACTACTTCTGAGTCCATGGTTACCACCCTCAGCTCCGAGCCCGTAGCCTCCACTTTAGGCCCCGAGCGCTCGACCTCCGTGCCTGGCGCCGCTGCAGGTCCCCCTACCAGTGCAGGGCTTGAAGGCAGCTTCCCTGCCATGTCAAGGGATTTGGTAGTTGAAGGGGTTTGACGTCCATGGCCTCTAGAAGATTTCCCAAAGGTTTCGCGGTCTCCGAAGGACCCTCAGGACGTCGAGGCAACGAATCCCCCGGCTCGCCATCATCCACCCTCTTCAGCTTTGGGCCCTCACTCGAAGGTGCTGGGTCCATGAACCCCGGGAGATCATGAACCCCTTCGACGCCCAGCCAGGTACATACTCGGTTGTTCCATTCCCAAGACCCCACTAGGGCGAGCCTCCGGCTCTGCTCGTCTAGCGTCGGGGGCCCCACGACACGTTCGACCGCTACAATGACTTCCTCCAGTGCCCGCACCTCATGTGTGGCTGCAGCAACGAAGACCGATAGTCAGTCATGGGCATCAAAGAAGAAATAAATACATCTTGAAGCCTTACAAAGGAACTCTGAAGACACGCCCTTCAAACCGTCCGAATCAGGGGCTCCGAACAAATTCTTTAGCCAAGAGCAAGCGAGGGGACTGATCCAAAGGGTGATGAACTCCTCAGCCAAGTCCCTCATGCTCATCCTCCGGGCCACCCTTCACAGCAGTTCAATCTGAGACTGGATGGTCCCAGAATCCGACGACACCTTGGCTTGGCGGCGGTACGGGATGAGGGCATTGGTGCTATGAAGGGGGGAGTCCGTGCCGACCGTAGCATAGAACCACTCCTAGTCCCACCTCGAATACCAGCGGTTGTTCACTGCCCTCACTGGGAAGACATCCGCGAACTCCTTGCGAAGTTGAAAGTTGGCGTTGTCGAAGGCCAAAGCCCTCTCCATGCCATCCACACCTTCTTCTTCTTTGGCTGACAGCTAGCATCGTGTAGAGATGCAAATACATCTGCTTACCATTCACACCCCTCAGCCCTCATAGCCCACTCGAAGATGGCAAGCCGAGCCACAACATTCGGGGACATATGAGGGAGCTCGAAGTTGAACATCTTCAACACTTCGGCTAGCATACCTTTGGCTAGAAGCCCGAGCCCGGCCTTGAAGGAGGCCTTGAAGTCCACCACTTCGTCACTTCGAGGCCTCAGAATAGTCTCGGACCCCGGTACACGAAGGCTAACTTCGGATGAAACCATTCTAGCAAAGATCTACTCGATAGACTCCTCCGTAAAGGCCACAACTCCAAGGTTTGCTCGAATTTATCTGAAGGTGAGTGAAGGTCAAACGCCTCGAGGCACTTTGCCGAAGGCCTCACCGTAGCTGCCGACGCGACCGTCTAGACTTGGACGGAGCTCGACCCCCTACCTAAGGGGGGCACCTTCTTTGATGAAGTCTTCTTTGGCATCACTCTAGGGGCTCTGGAGAAGAAGTCTAGAGGCTCAAAGGGTGGCTAGGGCTCAAGGAAGTAGCAAATGTGTAGGCGCGTGTGGGACCGCGGGGTGTCGATGGCCTTTTATAGGCTGTAAAAGCCGATGCGTGCCACTGCGGTCAAAATTTTTGATACCCATAAACCATCCCTCGTAGTCTGTGACTAGCAGGGCCAAGATTAAATTCGAAGCGTTGCATCCCGCGTGACAATGGCTCGGCTCTGGACCGTTGGCCCTCAGCGTCGCTTGGGCTTCTGAGGACATCCCATCCGCCTCGACCGTTGGCCCCCGGTGCTGTTTGGGCTCCCGAGGGCATCCCATCTGCTACTACCGTTGGCCCCCGGTGTCATTTGGGCTCCCGGGGGCATCCCATCCGCTACTGCCGTTGGCCCCTATTGCCGTTTGGGCTCCTAAGAACGTCCCATTGGCTCTGGCCAGACATTTAATGATCACGCGGTTTGAAGCTGGACTCCGGGTCCAAGCTCCGAAGCCTTGCCGAGTACAAACTCCATTCTACGAGCATCATTTGCCCAGGGGCGCATGCACCCCTACGCGGTGAAGGTCTACGTGCGAGGGGCTACTATTGGGGGAAATAGGTTTTCCCTAAAAAGGGTCAAATGACAGTGAGCTTCAAAGGCCCCGAGAGCCCTAGCCTGCTGGGCTAGCAGAGCCTATGATCAGGCTCCAGCCCCCCTTTGTACAAGATCATCACGAAGATAGGAACCACAAGGCTAGGTGGACAGCGTGGTCCCGTGTGAGGCCTCCTTCGGAGTTCTGTGTGAGGCCCCCCTTCATGTCGCCTCTCTGGGGGCCCCTCCGAAGACCTCTTGAAGGTCTCATTCTAAAGACCACTCTGAAGCCCTCTCGGAGTCCCCCTCTCGAAGGGCCCTCCGAGACCTTCCCCGAGGCCCTAGATGAAAACCCTCCAGTGAAGTACTGGAGCTCAAAGGCTATGAAATATCCCAATACCACTGTAAAATGAGTAGCAATACCAGGGGCCCTTGCCCCTGATATTGACATATAACCACCATGTCTGTAAAGCTGCACATGTACTCGAATAGTTCTTACCGTTTTATCCCTACAAGGCCCAATAGCAGGGTACGTAAGTAGAGGGTATAATCGACTTTTCCTTTACTTTCTTGCCTATATATGCAGGGCACCACCCTTGTAATAGGGGAGGACAAACCCATAGTGAAAAATACTACAAACTGGACGTAGGGCTATTATCCCTAGAGGAGGCCTGAACCAGTATAAAAATCCTCTTTCTCTCTATAAGAACCCTTAAGGCTCACATTCTACACCCCTACTATAGAAACCTGTTTGTAGCTAACACAATTGCTACAACAGGCACTATTGATATCCAAATTTCAAATCACAAAACCGTTGCTCATCTAGAGGCTTGGTAAATATATCAGAGAGTTTTTTTGGTTCTTACATGGCTTATGCTAATATCTCCCTTGATATTGTGGTCTCTCAAGAAATGGTGGCGAATATCAATGTGTTTGGTTCTTGTGTGTTTGATAGGATTGTTGGCTATTTTGATGGCACTCTCATTATCACACATAAGTGGGATTTTGGTCATGTTGAGCCCAAAGTCTTTCAAGGTTTGTTTCATCCAAAGGAGTTGGGAACAACAACTAACGGCTGCTATATATTCAGCTTTGGTTGTAGATAAAGCTACAAAATTTTGTTTCTTGGAAGACCATGGAATAAGTAATCTTCCAAGAATTTGGCAAGTTTTGGAAGTTCTTTTCCTATACACTTAGCAACCAGCATAATCAGAGTCTGAATAGCCAATTAGATCATAGTTTGAGACTTTTGGATACCAAAATCCTAGGTTTGGAGAGTGACCCAAATATCTCAAAATTCTCTTAAAAGCCACCAAATGGATTTCTTTTGGTGCATCTTGAAATCTGGCGCACATACAAACACTAAACATGATATCCGACCTAGATGCACATAAATATAAAAGGGAACCGGTCATGGAGCGATATACCTTTTGATTGATGGCGGTCCCTTCTTGATTTAGATCTAGGTGGCTATTGATTGTATGGGGGTATTGATGGGCTTCACACTCTCCATGCTAAACTTCTCCAACATGTCCTTGATGTACTTTGTTTGGAAAATGAAGGTGCCTTCCTTGAGTTGCTTGATTTGGAATCCTAAAAGTACTTCAACTCACCCATAATGGATATCTCAAACCTCTTAGTCATCATCCTACTAAACTCTTCAGAAAAAGCTTTGTTATTAGAACCAAATATAATATCATTGACATATATTTGGCAAACAAACAAATCATCATTGAAATGCTTAATAAAGATAGTAGGATCGACTTTGCCTATTTCAAAGTCTTTCCTTATGAGAAAATCCGTAAGGCATTCATACCATACTCTAGGGGCTTTCTTGAGCCCATAGAGTGCCTTATGGAGCTTGTAGACGTGGTTGGGTTTTCTTGGATCTTCAAATCTGGGTGGTTGCTCCACATACACCAACTCGGACATTAGTCCATTTAGAAACATACTTTCACGTCTATTTGATAAAGCTTGAAATCATTGTGACTAGCAAAGGCTAATAATATTCGAATTGACTCAAGCCTAGCTACGGGTGCAGAAGTCTCACCAAAATCCAAACCTTTGATTTGTGTGTAGCCTTGAGCAACCAACCTTGCTTTGTTCATTGTGACCATGTCGTGCTCATCTTGCTTGTTGCAGAAGACCCAATTGGTGCCAATCACATTTTTCTTCGACCTTTACACCAACTCCCAAACTTCATTCCTCTTGAAATTGTTGACCTTTTCTTGCATGGACATCACCCAGTTTGGGTCTTCAAGAGCTTCTTACACCTTAGTAACATCCAAAGAAGACACAAAATAGTAACACTCAAAAAATTGGAATTCTAGAACGAGTAGTTACCCCCTTTTGTATGTCTCCTAGGATGTTGTCGATAGGATGATCTCTTTGAATGCTTTGGTGGACTCTTGGGTGTTGAATTATTTCTTGGATATCTCCATCTTTAATTTCTTATACTTATTCCAACACCGCTTGCTCTTGAGTGGGATTTTCTTCTAGTTGATCTTTTGTTGATTCGTAGGCACATCTTCTCTTTGTCTAATGTCTCCAATAGGCATGTTCTTGATTGCCTCACATGGAGGTACTTCGTCACCTACATCACTTGGATCAACTTTCTCTCCTTGAGAGCCATTAGTTTCATCAAATGTCACATCCCTAGTGACGTCAACAATACCAGTGGTTTTGTTGAATACACGATAGACATGCGCATTTGACTCATATTCGACCAAGAAGCCTTCATCTACTTTAGAGGAAAACTTTGAACTTCTTGGTTGTTTATCTAAAATGTAACATTTGTTACCAGAAACTCTAAAGTATGAGATGTTTGGTTTGTTACCGATTAATAGCTCATGCGCTGTCTTCTTGAGAATCTTGTGGAGGTAGAGACAGTTGATGGCATGGCATGCAGTGTTGACAGCTTCGGCCCAAAAGATGTCCAAAGTCTTTTATTCATCTATCATGGTCCTCGCTACCTCCACTAGGGTTCGGTTCTTCCGCTCTACTACTCCATTTTGAGGTCGATCATACGGAGCGGAGAACTCGTGCTTGATCCCTTCCTTGTCAAGAAAGTCTTCAATGTGAGTATTCTTGAACTCACCTCCATTATCGCTCCTCAATTTCTTGATCTTGACTTCATGCTCATTTTGTGCTCTTCTTGCAAAACTTTTAAATATTTCTTGTGTTTCACCTTTGTCATGCAAAAAGAACACCCAAGTGAATCTACAAAAATCATCTACAATAACAAATCCATATTTATTACCACCAATGCTCATGTAGTCCACGGGTCCAAAAAGGTCCATGTGTAGGAGCTCAAGTGGCCCCTTTGTCGTCATGATATTTTTGGCGATGTGTGGCGTTCCAACTTGCTTTCTGGCTTGACATGCGCTACACAACCTATCTTTCTCAAAAACAACATTTGTTAGTCCTAGAATGTGATCCCCTTTGAAAAGTTTTGCCAAATTTCTCATCCCAACATGGGCTAGTCGACGATGCCATAGCCAACCCATGCTAGACTTTGCAACTAGGCAAGTTTCTAGTTCCACTTTATCTTGTGCAAAATCGACAAGATATTGCTTTCCCTTCAACCTACCCGTGAATGCCACAGAATTGTCACTTATTCTCAGAACGGACACACCCTCATGATATAAGTTACAATTATATCCCATTTCATACATTTGCGAAATAAAAAGAAAATTGTAACTCAATGATTCAAGTAAAAAGACATTTGAAATTGAAAAATCACTTGTGATAGAAACTTTACCTATGCCCAATACCTCACCTTTCCAATTATCGCTAAACACTATGGTTTAATGTTGATGTTGCTTTGGCTCAAATGTGATGAACATCTTCTTCTCCCCGGTCATGTGGTGGGTGCATCCACTATCCATCACCCAACTTGATCCACCAGAGGCATATTCCTACAAGAGATTAGTTCTTGGTTTTAGGTACCCAAATCCTTTTGGGTCCTTCAATGTTATTAATAAGAACCTTAGGAATCCAAACTTTCCTAAGTGGTTTTTCATTTCTACTTCTTACAAATTTAGCAACCACTTTACCACGGTTGTTCCTCTTAACCAAGTATGAAGCATAAAATGTAGCTTGTGAGACGTGGGGCTTATTGTTGGACTTTTGTGGAGCACCCTCTTCCATCACAAACTTAATTACCTCTTTACCCTTGTTTTTCATCCTAGGTGTGGACTTGGTCTCATTGGGGTGATAACCAAGCCCACGCCTCTTAATATTACCTTGGGCATTGGTGGTCTTGTATAGAGCATCCTTGGACATGTAGGTGTTGTTGCACCCATAGCTCACTAGGGTGCCAAGCCTATCATTCTCTTTTCTTAGGATCTCTATTTCCTTCATGTTAGTCTCATAAGCATTTAAATCAAGTTTATAGCATTTAGCACAACCATTACTCGTGGAAGCAATAGAAGGAGATGGAATAGGTTTTGACTTGAAAGACTCAAGTTTCTCATCTAGACACTTGTTAGATTCTTTTAGAATCACAACCTCACTAGAGAGAGACTTGATAGTCTCTTTCAACTCAAGATTTGATTCATTAACTAACTTGTTATCATTACTCAATGTCTCAACCTTTTCCTTCTCCTTAGCAAGAAGCAACCCAAGATCCACATTCTTTTCTTTTTCAAGAATAAATAACTCATCTCGTTTTTCAAGAGTTTCCTCTTGCTTCTCAAGAGTTGCCTTTTGCTTCTCAATGGTTGCTTCTTGCGACTTTATTGTTTTCAAGAGTTCTTTAAATTTTAATCTATATGATTTATTCATGGATTTAAGCAATAACTCATTCGATTCATCATCACTAGAGCTACTATCACTACTAGACTCAAAAGCATCAATTTTATTTAAATCCTTTTTAGTTACCTTCTTGATCTTTTCCATGAAGCACTTGGGGGAGACGATGTAGTCGTCATCGCTTGACTCTCCAAAGAGTGAAGGTCTTGGAGTCTTGATGTAGGCATTGGCGATGGTGGCGACTCCCTTCTTGGATGGATCGAAGTCCGACTCTGATTAGGATTCAGAGTTGGAGTGCCACTCTTCCCCAATATGTGCGTGGCATATTAGCTTCTTCTCGTGATACTTGTTCTTCCCTTTATAATATTCATCCTTCTTCTTCTTGGGATAATCCGCTATGAAGTGGTCAACATCGTGTTGATAGCAAAAAATGGAAATAATGGTTAAATTTGTAAAAATATCAATTTTGGTAAATTGGACCGAAAATATGCCAAGACCTGGCACAGGCCGGTCCAACCGGCCATGTAGGACTGGTCTGACCGGCCATGTAGACCCGGTCAGACCAGCCCAAACCCGAGTCCGAGACAGATTAAGGGATTTCAAGGTATTTCTATCCCTAATTGATTTTTAACAACTTGGACTCGAATCTAACTCAGATTAGACCCAGGCATGTCATGTGCAACCTCTATAAATAGAGGCAAGGCCGATTCAAGAGTTCTTCCCCACTAAAACCCTAATAGATCCAATCTATTTTTTACCTTGAATCGCATTTACATTCAATCTACTTTCCTTGCCCTAGGATTAGCCAAGTAACGTCCATATTTGTTGGTTTGCGCTGTAAACCATCTGTCCACCACATCGTAATCATGCTAAGTCCTTGTTGACTCATTTGTGAATCGTCTGTTTCATCCACGTGATGGATTTCTATTGTTTTATCGATTTGATCAGTAATTCAGTCTCTTGAATGAAATGTTTCTGTGTTTTTGGTGTTTCTGGGAGTGTTCTATCTTCTTCATCACCAAATATTTTTATACTGAGTTATCTTCATCGGTGAGATCATGGGCGATCCAATCTATCTTTTGCATCACCGGTCGGTCTAACGGGCCAACTACAGCTGGTCCGACTGAGCCTTGCCGGCACAGGTCAGTCTGACCGACAGTGCCTCTCTGGTTTGTTTGGGTGCCATCCCTCTGTACCGCCGGTCAGACCACCGCCAGCACACCGGTATGATTATAGTTCCCCAGTTGGACTAACCGGCATTCCTAGTTGTCTGAACATGACGTCGGCATCGTGTTACGCTTAGGGATTTATCTCTAAGTATACACACCCTTTTGGATCATCGGATCGACATCAGTATGTTTGGTGCTTTAACCGTTAGGTTTTAGTGTCAAAATACTTTTTGGTGACTCTGCTAGGGAGAAACATGCCAAGTCCTTCTACATCGGTGATGAGTACACCTACTACTTCTACATCAATGGGACCCTTGACGCCGATGGATCTGCTGGGAAGCGCAGAGATTGACGATAGGGCAAAGATCGAGACCAAGAAGAGGGAGCTACACACTCTTTTACTTGGACGCTTCACCAAGATCCGTAGGGGCTTCGTCATGTGCGACGTCGACATCCCCGATCTCCCCAGGAGCAAGGTAACACCATCGTCTCCTCGTCTATCCTCCTAGGACATCGAGAAAAAGATAGCCAACACAGTAGACCAGGCCATTAGCACTACCATTGCAAACCGTGTAGAGGCCATAGTCGACTCAAGAATGGAAGTAATGTTCAGGAGATTCGGCTTTTCTACACTAGAACCGGTGGGAGTACTAGAAAAGTCATTGCATCTTCAGCCACACCATCCATGGTCGAGGCCGTGCATGTCTCTGTCGGTTAGACCAACCCTTGGGCTGGTCAGACCGATGCGTATCAGATTCAGCAGCTGGCAACAATCAGTCAGACCGGTAGGCCGGTCCGACCGGCCATTATGCCCTCTATAAGATCGCCCCTGCCACATATTATACGCCGCTGCCCACGCCTACACTACCTTTTCCCATGCTGCCCGCACCACCTGCTCCTGCGCACCCGCATTGAAGCTAGTGGGTCAGATGCATTGAAGCTTAGATTATTCTTTCTATCGCTTTTCTGCACCACTTTCACTTGGTTTTCGGTGTTACCGCAGAAGTTCCATGATTATTTTTATACTAGGGAAACCGAGCTTAGACATTCACATTTGACATCGGTTAGACAAAAGGCTAGCGAGAGTGTCTTTGAGTACATTAAGTGCTTTAAGTACACTAGAAACCGATGTTTTACCCTGAACATTTCTGATAGAGACTTGGCCGACCTAGCCTTTAACGGTCTCCACTCCGAACTTAAGGAGAAACTAGATTGCTAGGATTTCTTTGAGGTTAGTCAAGTACTTCAAAAGGCACTGGTTCAGGAAATCTAAGACAAAAGTAGACAATTCACCAAAACATTTAACAAGCCTAAGGCCGAGGTTCACGTCATGGAGCACTCCGATGAGGAATCATCGGAGAGCGAGGATGACTCAGCCAACATGTACATTGCCAACTCTGACTTGGTCTCTGTGCTCAACATGGCCCTCGAAAGGGCTGCCCTTCAGGTACAAAGAGTTCTTTTTACAGCAATTCGTCCTTGCTAGAGCGGCAGCGACTTCCAATAAAGTCGAAACCAATCGACTCAAAAGGAAGGATACCACCCTCCAAACCACGCTCAAGGGCTCCGAAGAAAGAGCACTTCGGTTGGAGGAAGAAGTCCTCGAAGAATGGAGGGCTAGGGCCGAGGCCGACGAAGCCCTCCGACTAGCAAGGCAAGACAACGACGCACTCCGAACTTCAGCCCAAGAAGCTAAAGCCGAGTGCTTAGTGCTTCGGGCGGAGGTTGAGAAGCTCTGGCAAGCGGCGGCCACTTCGAGCACCCAACTGGTAGAGCTCCAAGATTCTCTCAAGCAAGCGATGGCCTAGAAGAGCTCCTTGCTGCTCCAAGTGGCCAAAGTGTCTGCTACCGTTGTTGAGCTGGAGATGGCAGAGACGAAGAATGCCAGTGTAGCAGAACGTACCTTGGATGCCCTTCAGGGTACCTTGGAATATTTTGGCACTATGTGCCCTTCGTCTTCTGCTGCAGCCAGCGAACCCCTCGACCGGAAACTGAAGAGGATTCAAGTGGCAGCGTCACTGATGATGAACTCTTGTGTCTGGTACAAAGAGATCTCCGGTCAGTGTGCTGGAATTGGAGTTCTCTGCCACCTCGAAGCCCTTCAGATTCCCATCGCTCTAGTCGGGGGTTCGACCCCCGGAAGCATTGCCTCCGATGACCTGTTGCATCCATCGCTGAATGTAGCCTCGGTCTGGGAAGTTTTCCGATCAACCTGGAAGACGGCCCACAAGGCTGCGGCTAAAGCTTGGATCGACGAGGCCCATCGGCAGAAGCAAGAACAAACAAGGCCACCGCTTCCAGCCTTGCCAGCTCTGGCACCTCCTGTCCACCAACCGACCCGTAGGTCTAGCTCATAGGGCAATTATGTATAAGAAATCTTGTAAAGCCCCTTGCATTAATGAAAAGTTTATAAACAAAGAGCTTGTTTGTGTGTTTTGCTCTTTTAGGTTCTGTCATGCCCTTCAGAACCTGACTTCGAAATACTGGATTTTAACGAAGGGCTCCGGAAGGAGTGGGCAAGCCTCGAGAGCTTAAGGCCTTACCGCCGCTCTCGCTTCTTTGTTCCTCGCGGAGACAAAGGGGAGGTAAACCTCGAGGTTTTTCAAGAAGTCTTAGCTTATATCAAGGAAGAGGAAAAAGAGAAGGCATCTTCATCCTCCGAACACATGGATTGGTCTGATTCGGAGTACCAGGCCGAAGACCTTGCGGAGGCTAACTCCGAAAGACTTTTGACTTGGGCCGAACTTCAAGAGGAGCAGAAGAAATTGCGAGCCTCGAAGAAGAAGAGAAGCACTCAAACAAAAAGGACAATCCCGGTGGCTTCGAGCTCCGAAGGATAGAGTATGCGGAGAGGTAGCTCTAGAGGCCGACAGGGTCTCCGATTTTTCTTAGGCTTGGACCAAAATTTCTCTTAATGTAAAAGTGTGATGAATTAATGTGAATTGCACCGGAAGCATCTTGTTTGTTCTTTTACCCTCCTACCCCTCCTTGTGGGTGGGGACCTTCTGCATTGCAAAAAGGTTCACCGGACATAATGACGCGCAGAACAAACCGATGCATCACACAACACTTAATATTCCTATTCTACCTTTTCGTAGGGTTCTTCGAACATAGTTTCATATCATGATTTTCTAAGTTTCGAAGTTGGGTCTACCTTTAGAGGGTTTTATACTGGTTGCTTAGGACTTTAAAAGTGACTCATTGGCCGGAGCCTTGAAACCTTATCACTTGGTCACTTTCGACTCTTTTTTCAGATTCTTCGAACCCGTAGGCCGAAAATCTATTTATCTTTAAAGTCCTTGGACTCTTCTACGGATCCTAACAAGCCTAGGCCTGGAATCCATAGGGTGGCCACCTTCGGCTCTTTTATAGATACTTCGAACCCGGAGGCCGGAAATCTGTTCTTTTAAAGTCCTTAGACTCTTCTACGGATCCTAACAAGCTGGAGCCTAGAATCCGTAGGCTGGCCACCTTCGGCTCTTTTACAGATACTTCGAACCCGGAGGCCGGAAATCTGTTCTTTTAAAGTCCTTAGACTCTTCTACGAATCCTAACAAGCCGGAGCCTGAAATCTGTAGGCTGGCCACCTTCGGCTCTTTTATAGATACTTTGAACCCGGAGGCCAGAAATATGTTCTTTTAAAGTCCTTAGAATCTTCTACGGATCCTAAAAAGCCAGAGCCTAGAATCCGTAGGCTGGCAGCGAAGCCCCTGAACCTATGGTTCGCAGGCTGTTGCCCGGGTCTTGGGAAAGATGCTTGACTCCGCAAGCATCTTCGTCCTCCCGATGCGTCCATCAGGAGTAAGCGATATTCGAAGAGCAAACAAAATTCGACCCTCCACTTTATTTAGAAAAGGAATTCTTTACAAGTGATTACAAGGAGCCCCTAAGCGTAGTAACGCTTAAGGTGCTCCGCATGCCATGCATGTTTCAATTCTTCCCCTTCTAAATTAGCTAATTTAAATGATCCAGGGCGTCCTGAGTGTAGGATAATGTATGGTCCTTCCCATTTATTTCCTAGCTTCCCCGGGGCTATTACACTTCGCAAAACTAGATGACCTGGTCTAAGCTCGTTCGGCTTTATCTTCGGGTCATACCATGTTTTTGTTTGGCCTTGGTACTTTATCAGATTGGCGACAGCTCGAAGCCTTGTTTCTTCTGACAAGTCCAGCGAAGTGTTTCTTTCATCTTCATCTCCAGGCTGCACTACACGAAGGGATCCACCCGTGAGCTCCGTAGGAGTCATGGCCTCATCTCCGAATAGTAGTCTAAATGGGGTAAAGCCTGTGGACCTGGCTTGAGTGGTTCGAATGGACCACAACATCTTGGGAAGCTCCTCGACCCACAGTCCCTTGGCCAACCCGACAATTCGTCGATTCAGACCGGAGAGAATGTTCCCGTTGGCTCGCTCGACAGCTCCGTTGCACTGTGGATGGCGCACTGCAGCGAAGCACAACTTAATGCCCAATTCTTCACAAAATTATTTGAATGTGTCAGCTTCGAACTGGGTTCCATTATCCATGGTTAGCTCCCTTGGCACTCCGAACCTGCATATAATATTTTGCCAGAAAATTTTTTGCACATTCCTTGAAGTGATAGCAGTCAATGGTTCTGCTTAGACCCACTTTGAAAAATATTCGATTGCTACCACCGCAAACTTCAAGCTGCATTTTGCCATTGGAAAAGGGCCTATGAGGTCCATGCCCCACTGAGCCATTGGCCATACCGGGGCAATAACTTGAAGTGGAACTGGCGGACGGTGGCTTCGTCTTCCCATCCATTGGCATTCTTGGCAGGTTCGAACCAACTCCTCCGCATCTCTTATAATTATCGGCCAGTAGAGCCCCTGCCGAAGTGTCTTGCCTGCTAGAGCACGAGGGGCCAGGTGGCTTCCGCACAAACCTTCGTGAATGTCACGAAGTATGTCTTGGCCTTCGGATTGGGAGGTGCATCGGAGTAGAGGGGAACACACTCCGGCTTTGTACAATATTCTGTTGACAAGCTTGTAGTTTCGAGCCCTTGCTTGGAATCTTCGGGCATCCAGACCCTTTGAAGAATCTATGCCACCTTGAAATATATTCATTATCGAAGCCCGCCAATCTATAGCTGGAATGCACATTACTCCTGTGGAGGGTAATTGATTAACTGCAGGCTTAACTAGTTCTTCGTTGAAAGCACCCTCCGGGAGGTCCAACGCTTCGGCTGCAGCTTTTGCTAGAATATCTGCGAGTTGATTATCTGCCCAAGGGATACTTCAAACAGAAAATCCTTTGAATGCTGCTTCAGTCTTGCGGATTTCTTCAAGGTATTGCGCTAGATGCGGGTTCTTTGCTTGAAAGCTCTTATCTACATGCCCTGCGATGACTTGGGAATCTGTTTTAATTATTATCCTTGCTGCTCCAAGTGCCTTTGCCTTTCGGAGGCCTAGCAGGACCCCTTCGTATTCTGCGATATTATTGGTGGTCTTAAAGTTGAGCCTCGCAGAATACATGGCCTTTTGCTCTAACAGTGATATGATGACCGCTCCAGCTCCGGCACCAGATGCCTGATAAGCTCCGTCAGAAAATATTGTCCATAAACCTTCGGAGGGCTCCTCCAGAGCCCAAACTACAGATGGCGTCCACTCTGCTACGAAGTCGGCTATGATTTGGGATTTGATAGCTGTTCTTGCCGTGAAGGAGATTCTGAAGGGGGTTAGCTCGACAACCCATTTTCCGATCCTACCCGTAGAATCTTTGCTTCGGAGCATATCACCAAGAGGGTACGAGGTAGCAACGATTAGGTTATGCGCTAGAAAGTAATGCCTTAGTTTCCGCGAGGCCATTAATTACCAGGGCATAAGCAAATTTCTCGAGCTTGGGGTATCTTATCTTAGCTCCGTACAAAGCTTCTGAAACAAAATAAACTGGGTTCTGCACCAACTTTCCCTCAAGCTCAACTTCCCTGACCAGTACTGCACTTACTGTGGATCCTGTTGCTGCAAGATAAACGAGGAGTGTTTCTTCTGGGAGGGGCACAGTAAGTGTTGACAGGATTCCGAGGTATGCTTTTATATCATCGAAGGTCTTCTGGCACTCCGGCGTCCAACTGAAGCTTTCGGACCCCTTTAGGGCTTTGAAAATTGGGAGGCTTCGTTCTGCTGACCTGGCCAGGAATCTACTAAGAGCTGTGAGCCTTCCTGCTAGCTTCTGGACTTGCTTCAAATTCCCTGGTGGAGCCATTCTTTGCAGTGCACTTATCTGCGTTGGGCTAGCTTCGATTCCTCTGCTCAAAACTAAGTACCCTAGCAGTTTTCCTGCTTGTGCTCCGAATATACATTTTTCAGGGTTGATGCGTACTCCACATGCTCGGAGGCTCTCAAACGTTTCAGCTAGGTCTAGGATATGCTGGTGCTTTTGAGCACTTTTTATAACAATGTCATCCATATAGGCTTCGACATTTTGGCCTATTTGGTGACCTAGAGCCTTAGCTATTAAACGTGAAAAGTGACTTTGAGTATGTGTATTAGAATAGCTGAGTATTCGGTCCCCATTACAGGGTGAAGAGGGGGGTATATAGGCAAAAAATGTCTAAGGAAAAGACCTATCTACCCCTCGATTACAACCGACATAGTGGAAACTATTCGGTACCCTGAATAGGGTTAAAATGGTAAAATCTATCTGAGGCAACTGGATAAGCCAAATGTTTTATCAATCCCGTCGCTCTGCTTCGGTGCCTCATATCCTGCGGAGGGCTCCTTTGGACTTCAAATCGAGGCACCCTTTGGCTTAACGCCTCCACCTTCGAGTATGAACCCATCAGCTCCGAAGCTTAGTAAGTCTCTTTTAACTATTAATCTCTAAGTCCTGTGTTGGCGTAAAAGATTACGCTAACAGGTTTCTGTAGAATAGAAACTAACAAACGAAGTGTTTGCGAAGAGAACTGTTCTAAGCCTCCGAAAGGATAACAACTTAGAATAGTTCGAATGAGTGTATTGAATAACTTGTATTCGGTCCCTATTACATGGTGAAATGGGGGGTATTTATAGGCCCAAATATTAAGGAAAAGACCTATTTACCCCTCTATTACAACCGACATAGTGGAAACTATTCGGTACCCTTGATAGGGCTAAAATGGTAAAAGATTAATCTAATAATATAAAAGATAAATCTTCCATCTTAGCTGGCAATAAAGATCTTGAATTGCCTTAGTTCGAAGATATACTCCGAACCAATGCCTATCTTCGTACTTCGAGCTTGATTCAGGGAATCTTCGAAGATGGACGTCTGGAAACCTTCGAATCCACTATCTGCTGTCATGCTGTGGCGGCAATAACCCCGAAGATGAGATATTTTCCCCCAACAGTAGCCCCTCGAATACGCTTCTCCGTTTAATCTGTAATGTTAGGAGAGCAGTATACGGAAGGAAAAAATAACCAGACATAGGGGTTATTAAATTTCTATTTGTCTCCGAAATGTACGAAGATGTAAGCTCCGAATCAGTCTTAAGATAACTACTTTTCGAACTATCTTAGAACCGACTCGGGAAGTTCGAAAGTCTTTTTAGACTTAGAGAAAATAGCCGTTAGTTTTCTGTTCCTAACGGAAACTGTAGAAAGCGTTAATTTCGGAGAAAAGTAACGGCAGGAATGCGAAACGACATGGGCTAACGATAAGAATGTAAAGTTTAGGCTATAAATAGATGGCCTAGAACTTACCCGGTTACCTTTTCACTGCTTTCTCGCAATCAAAAACTTTTGAGCCCCTTGAGTTCTTTGAGCCCTAGCCCCCATTTCCCCAAAGCAATCGAGCGACCGCAATGGTGAAGACTAAGGGATCTGGAGCTCCGTCGGCCTTGGCCCGGCAGCAGGCGGCTGCAGCAGCAGCGGCTGCAACGTTGGCGGCGGCACCTCCGGCATCTGCAGCGACATCCATGGTGGCAGGAGGGAGAAATCCCCAAAGTATTGATGATCAAAGTCTCTGCCCGCCATCAACGAAGTATTTGGACCAGTCTTTTCAACTGGGATCCTCTACCTGCAAGAGGGAATCACTGGCAATTGCGGTAGAAGGAAAAATCAGTACCAGAGTGATGATTCGGAAGCCCGGGAAAGAGCTTATTCCATCACCAAGGCCTGGAGAAGTGGTTGTATTCGAAGCCTTCTTCGAAGCCGGCTTGGGCCTTCCTGCAGTAGACTTCCTGGCGGAGGTACTAGATCTATTCCATGTCACCCTCCCTCAATTATCTCCGAATGCAGTAGCTAGACTGGCTATCTTCGAATGGGCATTGAGAGATGAAGGTTGTGAGGGGAGGGCAGAGATCTTCGCTGCACTGCATAGGGCTTCATGCCAGCCTAAGACCTTCGTAGGTCCCGGAGGTGAAAAGGTAGTGGTTGCCTTCGGAAGCATTAATTTTAGGCTCCGGGACGAATATGCCCTGCAATTCTCTGCTAAGGCCATCAATGCAAGATGGTACACTAACTGGGTTATGAGGTGGTTCTATGCCGAAGTTGGGGCGAGTAACCCTCTGGCCAGACCTTTGAAAGAGATCCAATTCCGGAAGGAAGCCTTAGTGCATCCCGGCCAAGGTCAGCTCGAAGCTCGTCTCAACCTGCTTCAAAGGATCGGCCGAAGGTTAAGCATGCGGGACTTAGCCGAAGAATACCTCGGGTTGCAAATTTCTCCACTGATGGCCAACTGGCCTATCGTCTTCGAAGAGGATTCGGAAGGCGGTCTCCGAAAAATTACCGTGACTTCGAGCCCTGCAGGTAACTTCGAAAACAACATGTATTATGCATATTTACTTCGAAGAAAGACTAACTTGATTTATTTATTTTTTTTAGCTTCTTTAGCCCCTATTACTTCAGAGCAAATTATAAGGGCTTCGGAGAAGATTTTGGGCGCCCCAACTCCGACTGAAAAAGAATGGAGAGTTAAATTAGTCGGGAGTTGGGAGAGATTTAACAGAGTATGGGGAATGCTGGAAATGACTCCTCCCCCTCTGATGGATTGGGTGCCTTCGGAGAAAGGACCAAAGAAAAGGAAAGCCGAAGCTAGGACTTCGACCTCCGCAAAGACTCCGGTGAAGAAGGTGGCTCGGAAGCCAAAAAATCTTGGACCTTCGAATCCTGCACCTTCGAGCTCAAGGGCTTCAATTTCCGACTCCCAAGAGGAAGAAACGAGATTGCTTGTGCGTCTAATAGAAGAAGATGAAACTCAAAGGACTGCACAAGCCGAAGTATCTGTGAACGTGCCGGAGTCCCAAGACAATGTTGATCAGCCAAGGACTTCGGTAGTTCAAGAGGATATATCTCAGGACGAAGTTCCTGTGAATGAGAGCGGGGTTGAAGTTACTATAGCTTCGATCCCCGAAGAAGCAACGAGGACTGCTCAGGACGATGCTCCTGCAGTCCAAGACTTAACGGCTGGTTCGGATGAAGAACTAGCCTTCGATCCACCGAACAGTCCGACGATGACTCCACTGCAAAATGTCGAAGGTAGACTTCGAATAACTTTTTCATGTTTATTTTGAGTATTTATACAATGTATAATACTTTTCATTATTTTTATAGAGTCCACTCCTATGGAAGAAGTCCGTCAAGAGGAAATAATTCCTGGACCTTCGACAACTTCGGAGCCAGCCCAGAGAGTTACTCAAATGGGACCTGGAAGAGGCAAAAGACATATAGAGTCCCTCCCTGCTGTGAGCTCCAGATCAACTCCATCTGATTCAACAAATGAGAGCCAATCTTCCGGGGAGGGCCAGTCTCCAGTGGCTCCGAAGACCACAGGCCAAAGCTCCGGTCCTTCGCTGAACGAAGATGACCAACAGGAAATAAGCATGCTCCCATTGCTGGCTCCTTTCTTAGGGCAAACAACTGGTCTTCGGACTTTTCTCGAACCTTTGGATCGAGCTAGCCGTGACATTGGGGAGACTAACTTAGTAACCATTTTGAGCAAGGCGGATAGGACGGAGCTTAATGTCGCCATAGAACGCGCAGCCTATCAGGTACGGAGCAACTGCGAAATATCGTAGAATTCATCTACGAATAAATATTTACCTTAGTTTTTTATTTTTGCAGCAAACTGTCTTGGCCCGAGCTACAAATATATGCAATGACGAAGAGATCGCTCGTCTTCGGGAGGAAAATATTTCCCTTCAAAGGAATTTTAACATCTCCGAAAGTCGAGTGGCTCAAATGGATAATATAATATCGACAGAGTGAAGGGCCAGGCAAAGTTTGGAGGCTGCGAAGAAAGAGCTCGAAGCAGAAAGGATTGTGCTTCGAGCAGAAGTTGAAAAGCTGCGGGCGGAGCATGCTACTGCGGGGTCCGAACTCGTCCGACTCCAAGAGGAAGCTAGCCAACTGTTAAACCAGAAGAACATTTTGACTACTGAGAATGCTAGGCTTTCTGGGGTTTTGGGCGAAGTCACTTCGACGAAGGATGCGCTGAATGAAGACAAGTTAAAGTCTGAGAAGGTGGCTGCGGAGGTTATGAGTCAGTTGTTAGATGTCCTGGAGTACTTCGGTACTACTGGGATACTTCCTTCTGACGATAACATCACTCTTCTGCGCCGGTTGAAAAGGATCCAAGGAGTGGCGAAGCAGATGAAGACGGCGGGCATTAGATACGGAGAACTCTCCGGACAAGTGTCTGCTGTTGGTCTACTTCGCTACTACGAAGATCTGGGCCGATCGATAACTCCGGACGCAGGAGGGGGCCCAATCACCTTCGACGACGAGCGACTTCTAAAACCTTCCGAAGGTGTGGCTGCTGCCTGGCGAGCCTTCCAGACTTCATGGAGAGCCGAAGGTCGTTCCGCGATCAAGGCTTGGATCGATGAAGGCCAACGCCAGAAGCACGTTCGGACTCAAGCTTCGAGCAGTCAACCTCCTCCGAACCCGCAGGTTTAGAAGTAGCTTAGGATTTTTGGCCATGTAAAGCTTTATGCTTATAAACATTTATCAATGAAAATCTTGTTTGTCATATTTTTAGGCTTTGCCTCTTACGGAAGACATCGAAGTGTTAGACCTTAACGACGAAGTTCGCTCATTATGGGCTACCTTCGATCTTCTTAAAGCTTATAAACGTCCTCGATTTCTAATTCCTCGAGATGACTCCGGCGTAATTGCGCCCGAAGTAATCAAAGACATAGTGTCTTATATTAAAGAGGAAGAAAAAGAGGTTAACGTAAACACTTCGTCTTCTGAAGACGTTATTTGGTCTGAAGACGAAGATGAAGCTCGAAATAAAAGGCCTGAAGAACTTGGAAGCTGGGAAAGGAGCCCCGAACGGCTTCGAACTTGGGCCGAGCTTCAACAAGAACAGAAGGATTTTAGAGCTTCGAAGGGGAGCAAGAGAGTTAAACGTAAAGTTATTAGAACTCCCGGTGCTGGAACTAGTCGTTCCACCCCTAGCTCTAGGGACCGAAGAGGTCTCCGATTCCTTCTTGGTATAGATACCAATTTTTCATAATGTAATCTGTAAACACCTTCGGCTCTTTTTGCGGAAGTCTACCAGCCAATGGCTTGGACTTCGCAGGTTTTGGCCACCTTCGGCTCTTTTTACGGAAGTCTACCAGCCAATGGCTTGGACTCCGTAGGTTTTGGCCACCTTCGGCTCTTTTTACGGAAGTCTACCAGCCAATGGCTTGGACTCCGTAGGTTTTGGCCACCTTCGGCTCTTTTTACGGAAGTCTACCAGCCAATGGCTTGGACTCCGTAGGATGTGGTTTTGGGCTCTTTTACGGATGCCTACAAGCCGGTGGCTTGGGCTCCGGATTATGTCAGCCCCCACGTCGGAAGCTTCGAACTTGCAGGTTCGAAGTCCGAAAATACAACCCAGCTTCATGACACTTCCCTCTCGGTCGACCCCGCGGTTCCAGTGCGTCCACTTGGAAGCTGGAAGTCTATGAGGGGAAGGCACTATCAGGATCATATGCTTTATTAATTTAGAAGATGATTACAAGCGAATTACAAGGAGCCCTTATGCGAAGTATCGCTTTAGGTGCTCCGCATGCAAGTATGTGGTAACTCTTCACCTTCTAAATTAGCTAACTTAAAAGAGCCAGGGCGCCCTGAACGGACAATTAGGTATGGACCTTCCCATTTATTCCCTAACTTCCCTGGTGCTATAATGCTTCGTAGAACAAGATGACCCGGTCTTAGTTCATTGAGCTTAACCTTCGGGTCAAACCAAGCCTTCGTCTGCTGATGATACTTTGATAAATTTGCTACAGCTCGAAGTCTTGTTTCTTCTGATAAATCTAGCGAAGCTTGTCGTTCTTCTTCAATGTCCGGTTCGGTGCTGCGGAATGATCCTCCTTTGAGCTCCGTTGGAGTCATAGCTTCATCTCCGAATAGTAGCTGAACGGAGTAAAACCTGTGGACCTTGTTTGCGTAGTCCGAATGGACCACAAAATCTTCGGAAGCTCTTCGGTCCACAGTCCCTTTGCTAATCCTACTATTCTTCGATTCAGCCCTGATAAAATATTTCCATTGGCTCGCTCTACAGCTCCATTAGATTGGGGATGCCTCACTGCAGCAAAACATAACTGAATGCCTAGATCTTCGCAAAACTTCCTGAAGGGTTCTGCGTCGAACTGTGTTCCATTATCAACTGTGAGGTATCTAGGCACTCCGAACCGGCAAATGATGTTCTTCTAGAAGAATTTCTGTACATTGTTCGAAGTGATAGCTGTTAAGGGTTCTGCTTCCACCCACTTAGAAAAATATTCAATAGCTACCACTGCGAACTTCAGATTTCCCTTGGCTACTGGAAAGGGACCAATTAAATCCATACCCCATCTGGCCATAGGCCATACCGGAGCAATGACTTGAAGAGCTGTTGGTGGGCGATGACTCCGTCGACCCATCCACTGGCATCCTTGACAAGTGCGGACTAAGCTCTCCGCATCAGCTGTTATTGTAGGCCAATAAAGCCCCTCGCGAAGTGTTTTTCCTGCCAAAGCTCTAGGGGCTAAATGGCTACCACAAAGGCCTTCATGAATTTCTCGAAGAATTTCTTGGCCTTCGGCTTGAGATATACATCGGAGTAGAGGGGAACATACTCTGGCCTTGTATAAAATACCGTTGATTATTTGATAATTTCTGGCTCTAAGCTTTAATCTTGACAGCTGTGGCTCTTCGGGCAAATTTGTTCCTCCGTGTAAAAGTTCCATGATTGAATTTTTCCAATCTGCACTAGGAATGCAAAGAATCTCTGCAGAAGGAATTTGTGGCACGGAAGGTACATTGAGTTCCTCATAAAAAGCTTCTTCGGGCACATCCACAGCTCCGGCTGCAGCTTTTGCTAAGATGTCCGCTTGCACATTTTCTGCTCTTGGTATACTCCGAATGGAAATACCCTTGAAGTGTGCTTCGATTTTATGGATTTCTTCTAAGTACTTTGCAAGCTGTGGATGTCGAACTTGGAAACTTTTATCTACGTGCCCTGCTACTATCTGAGAATCTGTCTTTATAATTATTCTTGTAGCCCCTAGAGCACGTGCTTTTCGGAGTCCCAATAAAATCCCTTCATACTCCGCTATATTATTGGTAGACTTAAAGTTGAGTCTTGCGGAGTACATTGCTCTTTGCCCTGAAGGCGAAATTAATACTGCTCCGATGCCTGCTCCGGATGCTTGGAAAGCCCCATCGGAGTAAACAATCCAAACTCCGTCACCTGACTTCTCCGGAACCAAATTTGCAGGCGGAGTCCATTCTGCTACAAAATCTGCTAAGACTTGCGATTTGATTGCTGTCCTTGCCAAGAAAGATATGCCGAAGGGTGCTAGCTCAACTGCCCACTTCCCAATCCTTCCAGTGGAATCCTTACTTCGGAGCATATCTCCTAAAGGATACGAAGTTGGTACAATTACATTGTGTGCCAAAAAATAATGTCTTAATTTCCTCGAAGCCATTATCAGAGCATAAACGAACTTCTCAAGTTCGGAGTATCTTGTCTTCGCTCCTGATAATGCTTCGGATACAAAATAAACAGGATTTTGGACCAACTTCCCATTGAAATCTACTTCTCTGACAAGGACTGCGCTGACAGCAGAACCTGTAGCTGCAAGGTAAAGTAGTAGGGTTTCGTCCGTAGTAGGCACCGTGAGTGTAGCAAGATTACTTAGATACTCTTTAATATCTTCGAAGCTTCTCTGACACTCCGGTGTCCATGCAAAATCTTCGGACCCTTTCAATGCTTTAAATATAGGCAAGCTTCTCTCCGCAGACCTTGATAAAAACCTGCTAAGTGCTGCCAGACGCCCAGTCAGCTTTTGCACTTGCTTTAAATTTTCCGGAGGAGCCATCTTTTGTAGCGCAATTATTTGAGTAGGGCTAGCTTCAATTCCCCTGCTTGAAACTAAATACCCTAACAACTTTCCAGCCTTAGCTCCGAAGATACATTTTTCGGGGTTAAGACGGATGCCACATGCCCGAAGGCTATTGAATGTTTCTGCTAAGTCTAGGCTATGCTGGTGCTTTAAAGCACTCTTTATTACAATATCATCCATATAGGCCTCCACATTGCGACCTAGTTGATGACCTAGAGCCTTAGCAACTAACCTCGAAAAAGTAGCCCCGGCATTTCTTAAGCCGAAGGGCATTCTTACATAACAGAAGACTCCCGAAGGAGTTACGAAGCTTGTCTTGATTTCATCTTCGCGCTTCAACCATATTTGATGATAACCAGAATACGCGTCAAGGAAGCTTAATAACTCTGAACCTGCGGTGGAGTCAACCAATTGATCAATCCAGGGCATGGGGTAGGGGTCACGTGGGCATGCTTTATTCAGGGATGTGAAATCAATGCACATGCACCACTTCCCAGAAGACTTCTTTCTGACGAAGACTGGGTTGGCTAACCATTCTGTGTGAGCCACTTCTCTGATAATCCCAGCCTTCAACAATTTCTCAACTTCGTCCTTCGCTAGAGCAGCTCTTTCTGCAGACATTTTTCGGAGTCCTTGCCGAATAGGCCGGGCCTTCGGGTTTACAAGTAAACTATGTTCAATGATATCCCGATCGACTCCGGTGATATCTTCGTCAGACCAAGCGAAGACATACAAATTTTCTTCTACCACCTTTTCCAAGGAGGCTGCAACTTCTGGGGGTAAATCTTTACCAAATTGAAATATATACTCTTTACCATCTTTAACAATGACCTTCGTTGCAATCTCTCCTTCGGGACTTGGTCTCGGAAAGGACTTCTTCGAAGCTTCGGAGGAGGCTGAAAAAATTTCTTCATTATCTTGTACATTGTTTACTTGTCTTGGATCAAGAGGGGGACCATGACCATATTCCGCCCTCCGAGCAATGGCTTGATCTCCGAAGACTGTAAGGACTCCTGCTTGTGTGGGCATCTTCATGCACAAATAATTGTGATGCGCCACAGCTCCGAACTGGTTTAGCATGCCTCTTCCGAAGATGACGTTGTAAGCATACGGGGCATCTACAACATCGAAGATTACTTCCTCAGTCCGGGCCAATAAACCTTCTCCGAAGGTAACTTCTAGGCCTATTTGGCCAAGTGCATCAAGCGGAGGTCCTGCGAAGCCTTGCAAAGGACGAGCCGCTGGAAGGAGATGCTTCCTGGAAATACACAATTGATCGAAGGCTTGAACAAAAATGATATCTGCCGAACTACCTCCGTCAATCAACACCCTTCGAACTTCAGTGCCCGCAATATCAGCAGTGATAACAAGTGGATCTGCATGCGGGAACTTAATACCAGCTACATCCTCTGCAGAAAAAGATATCGGTACGTGAGACCACTACGGCATTGCAGCTGCAGATGACGAAGTCCCAATATGGCCTACTTCTCTGACGTAGTCCCTTTGCTGTCTCTTGGACATGCTTCCGGGGGTACCTCCTCCGGAGATAGGGAGGACTACTCTTTTTCCTCGATCTTGTCCTTCCTCTTGCTTCGGAGGTGGCATAACATTGGCCACTGGAGGGTGTCTTGCAGCATCAAAGTTTTCTATCCGCGCCACAGCCTGGACCGGCTCGGGGCGCGTTGCAGCTGGAACTCGGTCGGTAGTACCTCGACCCGAAGTTCTCTCTAGGTACTCTCCCCTTAGGGTAAGTATAGCCTTGCAAGTATCAGTTGCATGGCTTCGATTTTCTCCATGGATGCAGCAGAAAAGTGTCTGGCCCTTGCCAGCCGTTTTCCCTAGCGGCCTCCAGCCGCTGGCCTTGTTCCCCGAAGACTGTGGAGCTCTCTGTGTAAACTTCTGTGGGGGTGCAATATTCATGACTTCAGAACGAGGGTGCTTTTGCCCTCTTCTCCGATCATGTTGAACTTCGAAGACTGGTTCTTGCGGCTGCGCCGAAGTTTTCACTTCTACTTTAACTTCTTGCAATATGGACGAAGTAGCGGCAGTCCTTCGAAGCCAACCCTCTTCTGACCTCGCATACTCCTCGAAGTATGACATCAACTGAGAGACCGAGGAGATGCTTTTCCGATGAAGCTTATCCAAGAGGCCTTGATGAGTGACGCCTTCCCGAGCTGCATCAACTACCGAAGATGCAGACAACCCCCGGATTTGCGACTTCGTATGAGCGAAGCGCTTAAAGTATTGCCTCAATGTTTCTCCGGGAAGCTGTTTCACCTGAAAAAGGTTTCCTGTTGACATGGGAGGCACGAAGGTGCCTTGAAAATTGCTTATAAACTTCTTCTTCAACTGTGACCATGAATTAATTGATCCTGGCTTCAAGGACCAGAACCACCTTAATGCCACTCCTTAAAGAGCTAAGGGGAAGCACTTCGCCATGGTGTCTCGAACTCCTCCGCTAGCTTCAATTGCTAGGGCATAAGAACGAACGAACTCTCCGGGATCTTCATCTCCGGCATACTTACAGAGCTTCGAAGTTTTGAACTTTGGATCAAAGCGAACTTTCTGCAGCTCTGGATGCAGTGGAGATTCATTATCGAAGGAGGCGTTCTCCGGGGCTTCGGGATAATCGAGATCATCGTCTTCGGGCACTTCTGGGATAGTTGGGGTGGCTTGAGAGCGAACCCTGTTCGGAGCTTCCTGTCGCCATCTTGCCACTTCAGCTTGAAGGTTGGCCATTTGAGTGGCCATATCTCCAAGATTATCTTCATCTCCTCCGGAAGGGTCTTCCGGGTCTTGAGAGCTAGTAGGATCAGTTCGAATTGGGATGGAAGGTGGAGGAGGGACTCCGGGCGGTCGAAGTATGGAAGGGGTTGGCGGAGAAGCTTCGTATGTTCGAGGGATGGAAGCCCCTTCCGTAGTTTGCAGAGGGAATGTCGAAGGCCCTCCGACTTCAACCGTGTCGAATGGTATCTCTCCAGAGATCCGAGAAGACCTCCGAGTGGGATTGCGGGGTGCGCTCCGCTTAGGAGGCATGATGTAAGAAGTTGGTAGAGAACGAAGTTTTCGGACTAGGTTCCCAACGGACGGCGCCAACTGTTGGCGTAAAAGATTATGCTAACAGGTTTCTGTAGAATAGAAACTAACAAACGAAGTGTTTGCGAAGAGAACTGTTCTAAGCCTCCGAAAGGATAACAACTTAGAATAGTTCGAATGAGTGTATTGAATAACTTGTATTTGGTCCCTATTACAGGGTGAAATGGGGGGTATTTATAGGCCCAAATATTAAGGAAAAGACCTATTTACCCCTCTATTACAACCGACATAGTGGAAACTATTCGGTACCCTTGATAGGGCTAAAATGGTAAAAGACTAATCTAATAATATAAAAGATAAATCTTCCATCTTAGCTGGCAATAAAGATCTTGAATTGCCTTAGTTCGAAGATATACTCCGAACCAATGCCTATCTTCGTACTTCGAGCTTGATTCAGGGTATCTTCGAAGATGGACGTCTGGAAACCTTCGAATCCACTATCTGCTGTCATGCTGTGGCGGCAATAACCCCGAAGATGAGATATTTTCCCCCAACATCCTGAAAGTGAAGCATTTCCCCCCAACAGTAGTATTCCAAGGCCGACTTTTCTAAATCAAAATTTGCAGGTGGATAAAATGGCGAAAGTAATAAAGTTGATTCGGTCGTATGTCGATTGTTTCACATGGGAGTACAGTGAGATCCCTGGACTTAGCCGTGAGCACATGGAGCATCGGCTGCCTATCAAGCCTAGATTTAGGCCTTATAAACAACCCCCTCATCATTTTAATTCGGTCATGTATGACTGAGTTAAAGAGGATATAGAATGATTACTCAAGGCTGAGTTCATTAGGCCATGCAAGTACACTAAATGGGTTGCTAACATTGTGCCTGTAGAGAAGAAAGGGAGTGACAAGATGCGCATATGCATTGATTTTAGGGATATGAACAAGACCACTCCGAAGGATGAGTACCCCATGCCGATAGCCAACATGTTGATCAACGCTGATTATAATCAAATCTTTATGATCGAAGAGAATGTCTACAAGATAGCCTTTCGACGCCCTAGTTTTGTCGGCTTGTTTGAGTAGGTTGTGATGACTTTTGGTTTAAATAATGCTGGCGCTATATATCAACGTGCTATGAACTTGATCTTTCATGACTTGCTAGGAGTTATGCTAGATGTCTATATATACGATGTTGTAGTCAAATCAGGGAAATCATTTGGCCGATTTGAGAGTTGCTTTTGAGAGAATGGGTCAACATGGCTTAAAAATTAACCTGCTCAAGTGTGATTTTGGTGTGTCAGCGGGCAAGTTCTTAGAATTCATGATTCATGAAAGAGGTATTGAGATTGATCCTAGGAGGCTTGATAAGATTAAGTACTTTGAAGCGCCGACATGTAAGAGATATGCGTAAAAGTTGCTAGGCAAGGTAAATTATTTACGTCGCTTTATATCTAACCTGTCCGGAAAGATTGATGCTTTTGTCCTCATACTTCGGCTAAAGAACGAAGCCAGATTCCCTTGGGGGGCAAGTCAGCAACGCGCGTTCGAGAAAATTAAAGAGTGCTTGTCATCGTTGCATGTGGTAAGAGCACCGAAAGTCACGATTCCGTTTTGGCTATATGTTGCTGTGGAGGATAGCGTGATAGGAGCTGTGTTGACTCAGGTGATGTAGGGAAAAGAGTACATCATCACATTCTTGAGTTGCCGCCTGTTTGATGTCGAGACAAGGTACGTGGTCTTAGAGTGTTTGTGTTTATCACTTTATTATGCATGTACCAAGCTTCACTACTATCTTCTATCTGGCATATGTAATGTTACTTGTCAAACTGATGTTATAAAATACATGTTGCAAAAGCCAATTCTGAGTGGGAGAATCAGAAAGTAGGCTTATGCTTTGATTGAGTACGATTTGGCTTATGAACCACAAAAATCTATGAAAGGCCAAGTTGTCACAAATTTTATAGTTGATCACCATGCAGATGTCAATTGGAGTAGTGGTATGAGTTTCTAGACCTCGGCCCGGTTAGAATTTCCTTGCACTAATAATCAAGCCGATTATGAAGCTTTGTTGCTAGGACTTGAATTGTTAAGCTCCATGGGTTTTAAATATGTTCATGCATATGGTGATTCACTATTAGTAGTTCAACAAGTAGCTAAGGATGCTCAATGTTTTAATGGTTTACTAAATAGCTACTTGGATAAATGTCTAGACATAATTGCTACTTTTGATGATTTTGAGATTTCACATATGTCTAGAGAAGGCAACTCAGTAGCAAATGATTTGGCTTAGCAAGTATATGGTTACCAAATTAAAAGAGGTAAATGTTTTGCACAAGAAAAATTGATGCTTGAGTTTATTTTACCATGCGAGTCAGAGCACATCGGTCTGACCAACTTGACATGGCCGGTCCAACTGCAGGTGTCTGGTCGGTTTGACCAGCCATGCGAGGCCGGTCTTAGCGCCCCGTGCCAGTCATCCGACAATGGTCGGTTTGACCGACTCTCTATGGTCGGTGTGACCGCCCCGTGTCAGGAGGTTTCAGGGAATTGGGGCAGGTTGGAATTAATGGTTTGAACACCAATTCGAGCAAGGATTTGGAGAGTACTTGAGGAAATCACGAGGATGATTGGAGAAGTCCAATTATTCAATATTTGAAAGATCCTACTTAGTAGGTTGATCGGAAAGTTCGGCGACAAGCGTTTAAATTTGTGTTACTCGACGATGAGTTGTATCGCCAAACAATTGATGGAGTACTTTTGAAATGTTTGAATGTCGCTCAATCTACACTTGCTATAGGTGAAGTACATGAAGGTCTTTGTGGTACTCATCAGTCAGCCTAGAAAATGAGTTGGATACTCAAAAGAGCATGTTTTTATTGGCCGACTATGACTGATGACTGTTTTAAGTACTATAGAGGATGTGAAGCTTGTCAAAGGTTTGGTAATATCCAGCTTGCTCATGCATATTTACTTAATTCTATTATCAAACCATGGTCGTTTTGAGGTTGGGCCTTGGACTTCATCGACCAAATTTATCCTTCCTCTTCAAAAGGGCATCTGTTCGTGTTGATGGCTACAAATTACTTCACCAAGTGCACCGAGGCCATGCCTCTCAAGAACATGACGTAGAACGAGGTAATTGATTTCATCGTGAAGCACATTATACATAGATTCAGTATTCCTCAAACTCTTACTATAGATCAGGGTGCTTCATTTGTTTCTAAAGAAGTATGTTATTTTGTCGAATATTATGGTATAAAGTTGATAAACACTTCACCATACTATGCTCAGGCCAATGGTCAGGCCAAGTCTAGTAATAAAACCGTGATTAAGCTCATTAAGAAAAAGAATGAAGAGTTTCCTAGAAGGTGGCATGAAGTACTTTCTGAGGTATTATGGGCATGTAGAGTTTCAAAGTATGAGTATGGTGCCACCAAGGTAAGTCCACATGAGTTGGTGTATGGACAAGAGGTCGTTTTACCTATAGAGGTGAATCTTGGCTCTTTAAGATTACTTAAGCAAGATGGCTTATCGGTCGATGAGTAGGAGACTCTTTTGAAGGATAATTTGGAAGAAGTGACCGATAAGATACTAAGAGCTCTATAGGCTATAGAAAGAGACAAAATAAAAGTGGCTAGAGCGTATAATAAGAAAGTGAGAGCAAAATCATTTCAAGTTGATAACTTGGTTTGGAAGACGATTTTTCCTTTAGGCACTAAAAGCCCAAAGTTTGGTAAATGGTCGCCTAGTTGGGAAGGTCCTTTTAGAGTTGTTGAAATCTCTCTAGGTAATGCATATTTGCTAGAGTCTCTTCAAGGAGAGCGATTTCGTAGAGCTTTGGATGGTAGGTATTTGAAAAGTACTTCCCAAGTGTGTGGCAAAATGCTTGAAGTGTCGAAAGGATGATATGAAGCATATCACCCTTAGCTCGTGCTTTTGGCTCACTAAAGTTTGCCAAAACATAGGGGGCTTGTGTTGATAGAAAAAAATGGCATTAATGGTCAAATTTGTCAAAATATCAATTTTGGTAAATTGGACCGAAAAGGTGCCAAGACCTGGCACAGGCCGGTCCAACTAGCCATGTAGGCCTGGTCTGAACGGCCATGTAGGCTCGGTTAGACCGGCCATACGGGCTCGGTTAGACCGTCCCAAACCTGAGTCCAAGACAAATTAAGGGATTTTAGGGTATTTTTATCCCTAATTGAATTTTAACGACTTAGACAAGAATATAACTCAGATTAGACCCTAGGAACGTCATGTCCAACCTCTATAAATAGAGGTAAGGCTGATTCAAGGGTTCTTCCCCCCAAAACCATAATAGATCCAATCTATAATTTACCTTGAATCACATTTACATTCAATCTACTTTCCTTGACCTAGGATTAGCCAAGTAACGTCCATCTTTGTTGATTTGCACTATAAACCATCTGTCTGCCGCATTGTAATCACGGTAAGTCCTTGTCGATTTGCTTGTGAATCGTCCGTTTCATCCACATAACGAATTTCTATCGTTTTATCGGTTTTATCAGTAATTCGGTCTCTTGGTCGAATTGTTTCTGTGTTTTTGGTGTTTCTGAGAGTGTTCTATCTTCTTCATCGCCAAATATTTTTATACTGAGTTATCTTCGTCGGTAAGATTATCGGTGATCCAATCTATCTTCTATATCACCGGTCGGTCTGACCGGCCAACTACAGCCGGTCCGAATCGGCCTTGCCGGCACAGGCCGGTCCGACCAGCAGTGCTAGGCCGGTCTGACCGCTAGCTTCCGGCCAGTCTGTTATGCCTCTCCAGTTGGTTTGGGTTACATCCCTCTATACCACCGGTCAGACCGCCACCTATAGGCTGGTCTGACCACAATTCCCCAGTCAGTCTGACCGCTAATCCTAGCCGGTCCGATCGGGTTTCCCCTGTTTAGTTTAATCGGTTTTAGTTAGCTGATTAGTTTTAACTATTTTCACTTTGGCTAAGTTAATTACTCTGATAATTTCATTGCCTGGCAACTCCACCCTCCCTTGTCACTGTCAAGGGTTATCAAAATGCGACGTCAACATCGTGTTACGCTTAGGGATTTATCTCTAAGTATCCACATGCTTTTGGATCGTCGGATCAACGTTAGTGTGTTTGGTGCTTTAATCGTTATGTTTTAGTGTCAACACATCGCCACACTCATACCAGCCTCTCTTAGATTGCTGCTTCTTCGTCTTGTCATATTTCTTCTGGTGTTTATCATATCTGCCATTCTTTATGAATTTCTTGAATTTCTTGACCAATAGGGCTAGTTCTTCATCTTCACTTTCATCACTTGAGTCTTCATCCTTTTTAGCCTTCAAGGCTACATCCTTGCTTTTGCTAGTGTACTTGGAAAGGTCCTTCACTTATTTTGCTTCTTCCTCCATTAGCTCATGTGCTATTATCCTTCCTAGCACATCGCTTGGAGTCAACTTCTTGAAGTCTTTCCTTTTCGGAGAAACGTCACCAAGGTTTGATTTCTTGGTGAAATTGCTCATAGAAGTCTTTTGACCACAACATGGTCTATCATCTCCTTGCTTCCAAGACCCTTGATGTTGTTGACCAACACCATGAGTCAGTCATACATCTCTTAGGGAGTCTCGTCGTCTTCCATCACAAACCTTCCAAGCTTACCTTCAAGAAGCTCGATCTTTGACTCCTGCACGAACGATGTACCTTCATGGGCCACTTGCAATGTGTCCCATATCTCCTTGGCATCTTCTATGCCATCCACCTTGTTGAACTCCTCGAGGCTCAAAGCTGCAAGTATTGCACTAGCCGTTTCAAAGTTGTGGTGGAGGGCTTGTCTTTTCCTCAGAGTCCAATCCTTTCCTTGAGCATCATTAATATCAAAATTTAGACCAATGTTTATAATTCTCCATATTTCTGGATGCATGGAAAATAAATGCATTTTCATTTTGTGTTTCCATTCCGTGTATAGTGTACCATCAAAGTAAGGTATATGACCCATGAGAATGGAACTACTATTTGAACCGGAAATTAATTTTGAATAATCGAAAGGATATGCGGCTCCCCTTTTGTTGTTGTCGTTGCTCTTGAGAGAGTTGGATCCATCGATTGTCTTGGTTGGAGATCTTTCCATCATCTTTACTCTTTAAGCGGTTAAGCTTAATCGAAGAGATCTTCTCTAATACCAATTGAATGTTTCTTAGAGGGGGTGAATAGGAAATATAAAAATTTCTCGCGGAAAAATAGTGTTTTAAAATTTTCCTGATCTGAAGTTCCGATGTGGGCTCGGAATTTCCGATCCGTCGGATTTTTCTGAAACTTCCGGTCAATCAAAAATTCTGATGGTTACCGGAAGTTCCGATTGGCAGTGAAACTTCAACGAATTAAAAACTTGTTTTCTAGAAAAAGTGTTTGAATAGAAGTGTGCACAAGTATACTAGTAATAACTTTAACACATGGAGTTGCTCCAAATCTAGGTCAAAAAGTAGATCGGTTAAAAATAAAGTTCAACCTAGTTAGAACCCTATAAATATTATGAACACAACAACACACAGAACAGGCGACATATTTCCTGGAGTTCGGATCCACTAATCCTACATCTCCATTGAGGGACCTCGATAGGCCGGGTCTCTTTCAAACCTTTCCTCACCAAGTCTTAGCCTTCGCTAAACTTGGGTTTTTCACTTTGGTTCCTTGTCAAAGCCAACGAAGAGATTTTACAAACTTCTCCGGGCAACCATAAACTCCTTGGTTGCTCACGGAGTGACTCCTAGCCATCTAGGAGAATGAATCATCCAAGAGTGATAAATAAAATCCTAGCCAACTCAAACTTTTGGGCTCAAAGATTTGAAATAAAATCCAATAAAATCAACAAAACCAACTCACAAAAATCTCCTCAAAAGATGTAGCAACAAAAGCTTGAGAAGATTTCTATTGCACTCTCACGGTGAATCGCAAAGAATCACACTAGATCTAGACTTGAATCACAAGAGAGCTTGAGAGTTAGAGCTAGGGTTTGCAAGTGAGAGAGTTGGGGGCCAAAGGTACTGTACAAAGTGGGTGGAGGGGGTTTTTATACCACCCCCAATGATTGTGACAATTAGGGCACTTTTGCCCTCCCACCTCGGAAGTTCCGATAGCACATAGGAAGTTTTGATTAAAAATAAATTCCAAACCGAGAGATCAAATCAGAAGTTTTGATCCCAAATCGGAAGTTCTGATGGAAAATATAATTCAAAACCGAGAGCTCAAATCAGAAGTTCTGATCCACATCAGAAGTTCCGATGGAAAAATTAATTGAAGACCGAGAGCTCAAAGCGGAATTTCCTATGAATTTTTATTTTCAAAACGAGAGCTCAAATCAGAAGTTCCGATCCAAACCAGAAGTGTCGATGAATTTTAATTTTGAGAACGAGAGCTCAAATCGGAAGTTCCGATTCAAACCGGAAGTTCTCATGAATTTTAATTTTGAGAGTGAGAGCTCAAATCGGAAGTTCCGATCCAAACCGGAAGTTCCGATAAGTATAAAAAATCTGGAACTCAGTTTAAAATTGTTCAAAAATTATTCAAAAAGTTTTTTCTTTGAGAACAAAGTTTTGGAACAAAACTCAAATGCATCCCTCTTAATAGTACGATGATCCTAGACTCAATGTAAAGAATAAAACAATAATTTTAACCTTTGAGCCTATTTGGACCAAGTGGAGTTTTTTCTCTAAATTTGTTTCAACGGAATTTGCATTTCTTGTAAAATCTCTGCAATCAGCTTAGCAACTCGATTAGTAGCATTTGATCAATATTTTCATTAATACACCAAAATAAAAAGGGGCCTAGATGCACCTTGATGCACTTTCGATATGGTCATTTTTTTAAAAAAATAATAATTTTAGGCTGCATCCTGAATCACAGCGAGGATTTGGAAGCCAACATATGCAACATCCGAAGCACATCATAGACAATTAATCATGGAGGATTCATTACCAAATTAATATAACATATATTAATTACATACTCATTATCTCGAAGAAAATGGCTAAAACAAAGAGCGACACAAGATGGTTTCATGGCTTTTGAATAACTAATAGCTAACCTATAGCGATACCAAGATCTTGGATAGTATCCTATCACTATCCAAGATTTCACCACCACTACCATGGATAGCTTGAATAGAAGCCCAGTGAGTAGTAGTAGGAGCACCATGGCAGCGTCCGAACAGGAGCACCATGGTGAATAGTCATGCCAACTTCGAGTGCGTTATCTCAAAGAAATTGGCTAAGACCATCAATTATCTCGAAAAAATTGGCTAAAAGAAGTAAGTCACTTTACCCTGTAACAATAAAATGAAAACAAAGTTAGCAACGACGGACGGTACATTTGGACGGGGAAGAGGAGGATGACAACCTTAGGAGAAGGACGAGGAGGATGCAACCAAGGTGGCGGTGAGTAGGGCAGCCACACACGCCGATGGTACATGTGGCCAGGTGCAGCGAAGAGCATGACAAAGGCGACAACAGTAGCGGGAGTTAGGGTTAGGGTTGCACGAAATGAAATCCTGACGATTCACTTTAGTTACCCACCTATTTATAAGTGGGAGGAGTCATCAGTGATGGGTGGTAGTTACCATCCGTCACTGATGATGTAGGGGCCACTTACTGACGGGTATAGCTAACACCCGTCACTGATGATGTAGGGGAGTCTCACGGGTATAGATCAATCTTTAGTGACAGTTGATTATTATTACCCATCACTAATGCCATGGTCATTTAAAAAAATAATAGTTTTTAGGCTGCAACCTAAATTAAAACCAGGATTTGGCAGCCAACATATCCAACATTCCAAAACACATCACAGATAATTTTTAGGCTGCAACATGAATTAAAGCCAGGATTGATTTGGTAGTCAATTCATATCACACACAATCTATCATGGAATACATATAATTGATCACAAAAGATTTATAACATAATATTGCATCATACGCCAGGTTTACAGTACAATCATCACAACCTCAATGCCAATAGTAACAATGTTGAAATAGAAGGCGCACACGGTGCCTAGTTCTAACGAGTTGTCACTAAGAAATTGCCCAAAACCTTTAGTTAGGTAGCACCGTTCATTCGTAGTTTTATGCACCGCAATTGGGACTGTGTCAGACCCTACTATTGCCACCTGAATCTCGGTGGTATGGTGGTGTAGGTGAGATGTGATATACTTTTCACAATACTACCTTAAAAAGTACTATAAAAAATTTAAACAAAGCTATTAGAGAAGGGTATTTGTATAGACAACCTACATGTGCAAATAACTTACAACCGACTTCTTGTTGATGATCGCGTTATTTATTTTGCAGACATATAACCGACTCTCGGAGGATAAACCTGCTAAGATGTCTTGTAGGAGAGTCTTTCATGCTAGAGTTACATCTGTTGGATTGTCAAAATAACATATGTGCTTCAATTGGTCCATTTGGTCGGTGTCGACCACCTTGACTATCCCCTTCTCCTTCCTGTCTGTAACATTGCTAGGACCCTCCCCTGACATTATAATAAACCATGATAAAAACATAAACAAAATATGTACATGTGTAGTAATGTCACTTCTCTATGTATACCACTATCATCGTTGTCCTCTACTTTGATGGTCGTTGGGGTCTTCTCATCACCAAAGTTAGAGGAGAATTTTGACATAACAGTCAATGGGGCCTAGGGCTTGTCCCATTGTTATTACTATTGGACCGAAAACGGCGACCAGAGGGGGGTGAATGGGAGCTTTTAAAATTTTAGGCTAAAAAGAGCCTTCTGTTTTAACTTAGTCTCCAGCGGAACAGGCTTCGAACTCACACTTCAAAGTTCGGGTTCAGAGATATTTCACAGCTCCGAAACCAGGCTTCGCAAGGAGCAAACGTTCAGAGTCAAGAAGACTTCGCTCCACCCACAAAACCAAACACTCAACTCATCTAAGGCAGTGCAGGCTCCGCACACTAGGTGCTTTGAGCAAACTTCGCACTTCACCCTTCGCAAGAGATGACTTCCCTCTGAGGACTTTAACCAGATACTCTGCACTAGCAACTAGTACTAGGCTTCATATTCCGAAGGTCTAAACTCACACAGAACAAGCTGCGCTGAGGACTTCGACAAGGGAAGAAAATAGGCTTCGACTACAGACCACTCAGTGCTTCGCTTGTAAATGCTGAGGGGTTACCTCAGTTTGCACAGAGCGAAATCACACTGAAAAACACACTTCACACGTACTGATCGGTCACACACTTCTTCAAAAACACTCCAGTGCAATAAACTCGAACCAGGAAGAAGTGAAGCACAAAGAGATCAAGACATGCAGTGCAAAGCAAGCATACAAGTTCAAACAATAAATGAAACAGAATCAAAGTTTCATTGCTTGAACAGGGAACACAAAATGAACTCACAGACTGAATACAAGCATGGCGGCTGGCTCTAGAGTTCTAAAAATGGCTGCCCAAAGTGTTGTTGTTGCCTAGCCAGCCTCCACTATTTATAAGCACTATTTAGCCCTGTGAATAGACTACTTTACCCCTAGGTTTTATACTGATTTTTTCTCATCAGAATAGGGGGTACAGATGGTAGTCTACACTATTTGGAGGCTTCTTTTGTTAGCTTCGCAGAGGAGACAACATCAGCTTTTGTAGAGCAGACACGATCAACCTTTGTAGTTTTGGAGTCTTTTGAAGCCCCCCTTTGCACGCGAGGGGTACGGTAGCTTTGGCGAGAAGCCTTGAGCCTGACGACCTTCGCTTCACCGAAGTCAGCCTTCAATACAGTGACGGTTTTTAGCCGAAGCCGTCAAAGCCCTTAAGCCTTCGTGCCATCACCTCCAGAGTGGACCACCACGGCTTTGCAGCTACTCCTAGCTCGAACTCCGTCAGTATGTGTAATGAAGCCATGCATGGCCGAAGTATCTCAAGTCAGCCACACTCCGAAGCCCCACCTTCAGAATACCACCCTTCGAAGTCCCTCCTTCGTCCAAGGCCTCCGCATGAAGCATTCCATTAGCACTTCGTCACAGTTTCTCTCCCCGAGCACACTCCTCGACGAACCTCACCCAGACCATGCCTTCGATGCACCTCGACTTATGAGATCTCCGTCAGGTGAACATTCGAGTGCCTCCATCTGGAGCACACTTCGAACGCCTTGCCTCATTACTGAGGACTTTGTCCACCATACTCCGAAGTAACTTCATTCAGAGTACCCTTCGAAGTGCCTCGCCTTCGAGGACTTCATCTCGGGGTACCTTCAGCTAGAGCCATGCTCCACACTCTCTGCCTTCGCCTGGTGCACCTTGACCCGAGGACCGACCTCGACCCCGCACAACCTTCGTGACCGAGCTCCCCGCTCGCCTATCATCAAGCCTCGCTTGATCTAGGTTCACTTGTTGCGAACCATCCGTCGCCTCCAAAGTCACCTGCGCACCACCAATAAACAAACAAGCGTATACAGTACCCCGGAGACCTCTCCGGGTAAACGATCTTTGGCACACACTCTGGTGTACCACCCAAAGTACCGAACACTTCGGTACGACCAAGTCATAGTGTACTATCGGACCCCTCTGACAGTCATACTCCACTGCAACAGTTGCAGCAATCGAACCCTCCGAACCCTTCGGTGAAACATCCTCCGAACCCCTTCGGAGGTACCCCTTCAAAACCAGAGGATAAAATCTGTCATTCACTCATCACAGATTCCAAAACCAACTCTTGGTTTCTCAATTACCAAATAGTCCCCTTGTGTTAGGCCACCACTTTGGCTAAATTCAGCCCACCCTTTGTGGAGGTATATCGTACCGCCGCCTCCATAGCTCACAACATCAACCTTAGTGGTGCACCCATCTCTTGTCATTATTTTGAGGGTGTCGCCAGCATGAATGTTATTGACCACATAAAATCTTTTTAATAAATACAACAGTAACAGATATGATTCAGTTTGTTAACACAATAAATAGAACATGCAATGCACAAAAAACAATAACTAAACCTGGTGACGCTCGCCATGAAATAGATGATTGATCTTTATTAAGCAACTATCAGGAACATAGGTTGGTACTTGTAGATCATTTGGAATCCTTGCCATACCCTAATTTACAAATTTCAGATAAATGAATTTTTAAACTAAAATTTAATAGTAAGCATGGACAAACTTATGAAAATGAGAATGCAACCGAGGAGCGGAGGGCACGGGCGGCGGAGCGGCGAGGAGCACGACAAAGGCGACGGTGACGATGGGAGTATAGGGTTAGGGTTGCATGAAATGAAAGTGTGGCGACTCACTTCGTGCTCTACCTATTTATTAGTGGAAGTCATCAGTGATGGGTGATAAACTTCTTTACTGATGGGTGGAAATATAACTCGTTTCTATAGGAGAGATCTTTAGTGACAGGTCATACCATGACCCATGACTAATGGGGGTGCCCTTCTTTAGTGACAGGTCATACCACGACCCATCACTAATAAGGAAGCGTTACTGACGTGTGTGAAACAACTCATCACTAAAAGTGTATTATTTACGCACATCTTTTCCCTGTCACTAAAGTTGCGTCACTAAAGAGCATTTTTGTGGTAGTGTAGTTTACTGTCGGTGACAATGCGGTTGCAAAATTAAGGCATAAGTTAGGCAACACAACCATACAATGGCGTAAAACATAGCCGTGCAAGGGCACAAACTCAAGGGCCAAGGAGGTCACTAGCTAACCATGTGGATATGACCACATATTGCGGCAACGTGCAAGGAGAAGGCCCATTGCACATGACATATCATGTTCATGATCATATGCCACTAGCTTCTCATGTTAACAAGTAGAGAGTGGCCAGCCTAGCTTGTTCAGTGTCTTGCGTTTGTTGTCCCATACTACTAACATCCCACGTATACAAGTGGTAAGGTTGTGACCCCACTCATCAAGCTACTCTGCCACTAGATATGTGATACGAGCAACATAGAACCACTATCATTTTCTTTCCCCACATTTGATCAAGCTTTCATCAAGGATGGTTCTTCACTGACACTTGCGAAACCAAATGCTAAGGTGAGTTGGCTTCCTCATACTCACAATGTAACGAAAGGACAAGTGATATTACACCATGATATCTATTTTTCTAGGAGGTACAATGACTGCGAATACAAGAACAAACTATGGATGTTTTGTAGCCAAGGTGGAGAGAATGATGAGAACATCACTAGCTCAGATATAACCATGCTTATACTTTATAATAAACAACCCAAGGTTCATTCATTCTATATTAGATTTACATTTTATATATTTGAGCTAAGGATGCTACACCATGAGTTGGCTATGTTTTCAATTACAGAAATTCTTTCATGGATCAAGCGACATGTTAAGAGCACATCAAGGGCATAGAACATCATGGAAGTTGATTGGGAACCAAGTAAAGTCAATCTAAATATAATATGCAACTTTGAGACGTCATTTTTGTGCCAATAAAAAGTAGAGATAAAGTTCTACACGTGTGGGATTCAGACTCGGACTACAGGAACAATACCAAATTCAAACGTGCATAACTTTTACATGGGAGACCCAACAAGGATGATCTTGGACTTTTTGAAAGCTTGAGATGAACTCTTTCCAATGAATCCGGCTACACCTTAAGATTCAATCAGAGGAGATGGAAATCACCAAATCAATGCATGTTTCTTTACCAGGCCGAACCAATTAAGCACTGAATTTCCATTTTTTAGTCAATCTGTTTAGGAAATAATTAGTACTTTCCATATGTAATAAATTTACAAACTTTGGGAATGTCCCTAAGGCTATAAATAACCCTAGAGACTGTAGTTGTAATTCGGGTTTTGATTAGATAAAAGTTTAGCCAATGCTACTTGTCCGTGTAAACCCATGATCTATTAGATCATTAGTTTCATGTTTCAGAACCCCAATTACCCTTGATGCGTCTTTCATATCTAGCAATACTAGTTGCTCCTTTATCTTGTTCTTTCTCATTATTTGATTGCTTGCAGGGACAAGGTTGATCACTGATAAGATCAACAAACCTTAGATTGGTGTATCGATTGCTAAGGCGCAACACAAATGTCTTGTACGGTTGTAGTCGGGTCATCAACGTCATCTCCTTCCAATTGAAATTATTGAATCTATCCTCTCACCGAAAGATATGGCCAACCCAAGTCTCCATCAGGAAGCAATCAGGGAAAGGTGGCCGCTAAAAATATACGAAAGGATTCAACGTCCTAGGACACGTTAGGCAGAACGAGCTGATGGCCTGTTCATATTCTGAGTGATATCCAAAAGGAAACTAAACAGTCCGATCAGGGAATCTAGGGTAATAGCTTTCAAAGAAAACGGCCAAGGCTGCGGAATACAAAGGAAAGGGATTAAAGAACGTTGCCGCTTCACCTAGAGAAGAGCAACAGTGATAGGTGGGAACTACCGATTCTAGAAAATCTATAGGAAAGCGTGAATGAGTAAGAGGGGTCCCTCCAATAAGATCAGCAGTATAGACATTGAGCCAAAGCTAGAGGATCCATCAGGGACCTTTGGGTCGGCCAATGAAGTTACCGACCGATAGGTTGGCCGACACAAGGTGAAGGGAACGGTAGGTGGCTCCAAAGAGGTAACGGCCGAGGGGAACTAACACATGGGCAGTGAGTCGTTCGGCTAAAAACTGAAACTAAAGGGTCGGGGCTGGATCCGACACATAGAAGGCAAATTCCTCCATACAGAGGCTGAGGAAAGCAACATATTCGTGAGCAACTACGGGGTCAATTTTCTTGTTGTACTTAGTAATATATCGGCTGTAGCTATCGGTCGAGTTAATGTCGAGGTCATGAGATGGCTGGAAATGAAGAAAGAAGGGATTGGCCAGTGAATTAATGTCAAGGCAAGGTAAGAAGAAGACATTAATAAGAGTGGGATTCATCGGCCCGTGACCAAAAATGAAAGCATTTAAGGCATTAGACCAGAAATAACAAGATGCAGCTAGCATCGGCTCATTCAGGTATGGCTCAACCAAAGAAAGGCCGATGCAATGACTAATGTCAATATCATCCCAAAGAGGGCGGTAAGTGGATGACACTCTGAGATACCAGTCACGCCAGCCGAGGATAGGATGGAAGGATTCAAAGCTTGAGTCCTAGTCGGAGGAACGCATAGGTGAACATTTGAAGGGTATCCGACAAGTTTCGGCATTTATGAAATCTGTGGGTTGGGATTGCCTAAAGGACCCTGAAATAAGCTAAAGGGGTGAGTGACTATTGGAATGTAAACCTGGTTTCACGAGCACTGCCAAAACAAAAATGGAATCAGAAGAGAAGGAGTGATGAGTGAGTTGGGAATAAAAGGTCGGAGACTTACTCGGCGAATTCCCTCAATGGTGGCCATCCTCGCACTAATGAGAAGAAAGATGGTCAGCGACGGCTAGCACTGGGATGAACGGTGAAAAGTTTGATGACCTGAAATAGGTGATGAGTCAAAAGCGTGAAGAAGAAAGGAAGAGCGGCTTATGCTTATAAACTAACCCATGCAGTTATGGATGGCTGGAAGGGGAAGAGGTAGAGTCGAAACACTAAGAAAGTGTGAAAGAATTGAAAGGCGAAGGATTTCAGAAAATAAATTATGAAGCCGGAATGCTAAGCGAAGTTATAAAGGTATCAGAAGATGAAGAGGTTTGACAGATAATTAAAGTGAAAAGATCATGCAGATAGACATTTGAGAAGACATGGCAGCAGGGATAATAACCATTGTTAATTTCGAAGCATCAGCAGCCACTTAATACTCTAAAACTGAGGGGCATGTGTTGACACAGAGATTTGGTAAAGCCCAGGCCCACTAAAGATGCCACACAGCCAACAAAAGTCAAAGAGGTCTAGTAAAGGAAAGTGAAGGATAAGAGCCGATGGAGATAAGAGCGGAAAAGAAGATGAAGGTTATCAGAATTGGTTAGGATATGTTGCTTGGATGACAAGTCTCCAGAATCTAAATATGTATCCCTATTTAGATTAGAAAAACACATCCCTATCAATAAACTACTTCGTGCATCGTCACCCTTCGATTCCAAGGTTTATCCGGTGGGGTTCGGTACTCGGAGCTAGGCTGCATTGTTTTGATCTCCAGTGAAGAGGCGAGTCCCAAAACCCCTAACGTCCGTACCAATTAGATCAGCATCCTCACGACTACATCATATTGATCTCTTGAGGTGAACATTGAAATAGTACGGTCGCCGGTTGTTCTCGGGGTATTAGCTAGGTCTAAAGCTGCATAAGTTTAGTTTGATCTCAGATTGATGTGATTTAGGTGTGATAGTTTGAGGATTCATCGTTTAGTTCTAACATCTCTTGCTATTGTATCTCTTTCATGTTGTATACCGTTCATCTAAATAAAGCATGCCTGATACTTTGACATATTATTAAGATCATCATGACTAGCTAGTGTCTTGGTTAGGTCCGATCTAGTTATTGTGATGATTTTCATGATATAGACATGTTATCTGCCACATTTTATTTATTTCTATCGGAGTACAAGCTGACGGGTTATCTTCAATTTAATGCCATATCTTATTTGCCATCGGAGAGTGACCATCGGCCTATATGCGTAAAGCTTCTTATCTCATCAGCCGATGGCGCGCCTGCCGATTGCTTTGTCCCTAGTCATCGGCCCTATGGCTAATAGGCATGATATTCCACGATTTCAACATCTTTGCCATAATCATCGGATTGCCAGCCGATGGGCTATGCTATTAATGTCATATTTTCTGCTCCCTTATCACTTGTAGGGTCAAACTGATTGGCACGCCTTGAACCCTTTTTCTAAGAATGTAAGACCTACACTAGTGTTAAACAGATCTTCCAGGCCACATGTGTGTCAAAGTGTGATAAAAAACACACCAACACTACGTGATTGAACTGAATATTAATGTAATGTCTGACTAACGAAGGTACATAGTGTTTTTTGTTTCTTACATATTTCTAAATTAATATGATGGATATATATTGTTTGTGATTTGCTTTGAGTATTATGTTCTAAATAAATTTAGTTTTGTCCAAACAAGGTATAACGCGCCTACGGCCTCACAAGTTTCTGCTATATGGTCATAAGGTAATGATCCCCAAAGAAGTTTTGATCGGAGTGTGATTGTATATGCCAAAGGTGATCGTCTGCTCTATATTAAAGCATATTATGGTTATTATGACCCATTGGTGTATCCTTTATTTTCCCATTGGGAGAAACCGACTTGAATAAATTTATGTCGTACTATGGAGAATCTATTGAAGAAGCCACTTGTTGGGGGGAAATACTTCATCCCCAGGGCTTTTAAGATCAACAGGCAAAGATAATTCATCAGCATCAAAACAGAAGTTCACCTCCAAGTTGATGAAGTTTCTGAGCCGAAAGGTACTTCGAATCCTAATTCGAAGGTATCCTCCGAAGGCTCCGTCGCTATAGTGGACAACAGCAAGACTGACGAGATGTATGCCTTATCTATCCTCTTTGGCTAGATTTTACTATTTTAGCCCTATTCGGGGTACCGAATAGTTTCCTCTATGTCGGTTGTAATTGAGGGGTAAAAAGGTCTTTTCCTGGGAGTTTTTACCTATAAATACCATTTCTCACCCTGTAATAGGCATCGAATATTCTGATATTCAATACACAACTTCGAACTACTTTGAGCTATTATCCAATTCGGAGGCTTAAGATAGTTCACTTCGCAAACTCATTGTTTGTTAGTTCTTAATCTTAGAGAACCTATTAGCGTAATATTTTATGCCAAAAGTTGGCGCCGTCCGTGGGGAACTTAGTTCTAAATAAAAGCTAGTTCTCCGTCGCTGACTGCACTTTTAAGAGCACTTGTGGAGGGAGCTTCAGAGTCTCAGGATTCTGCACACCCTTCGGTAAGGGGCTTCCTAGTGCAGCTCGAAGGCCTTTCCTCGCCTTCCCAAACCAGTCGAAGTCTTCGGTCTTCGGACCCTAACTTCATTAGCCATGCCTCCCAAGCGGAGTCTAGCCACAGATCCTCCTCGTAGGTCCCCTCGGACCAATGGTGCAGGACCCTCAGTCATTCCACCAACCCCCCGAAGGGGTCCCTAGACCTCGAACACCCAGAGGTCCCCAAGCACCTCCCTCGGTGCTCCGAACTGATCACCTCAGTTCCCAAGACCTGGAGATCCCCTCCAGAGGAGATGAAGACCTTGCTAAGGATGTGGCTACCCAAGTAGCGCTACTTCAGGAGGAAGTAGCGAGGTGGAGGCAAGAGGCTGCTGATCGACTTCGCTCTCAAGCCTTCACTCATGCTCCGGAGGTGCCTCAAGATGACGGTCCTAGTAACCATCCCGAAGCTCTTAAAATCCTGGAGGAAGCCGAGAATGCATCCTTCGACGAAGAGTCTCCGTTGCATCCAAACCTGCAGAAAGTGCCCTTCGACCCCAGGTTCAAGGCCTCGAAGCTGCACAAATACTTCAGTGAGTCTAACCCCGGAGAGTTCTCTCGTTCGTATGCCTTAGCGATAGAAGCCAGTGGAGGGGTGCGTAACACTATGGAGAAGTGTTTCCCCCTCGCATCGGAAGGTGTGGATCTCTAATGATTCTGGTCTCTAAAGCCAGGACTTCAGGAGGAAGTAGCGAGGTGGAGGAAAGAGGCTGCTGATCGACTTCTGTAGGACCGAAAGTAGCGACCAGAGGGGGGGTGAATGGGCGCCTAAAAAATTCTTTTGAATCAATGGCCTACTCCCAACACCCAACGCACCTCAAAAGACTAAGCAGCGGAGTGTGAACAGAAAGCCTAAGTCTAAAAGTATCTAGCCTAGAAACATCAGGTGTCAAAACCAGAGAAACACCAAGGCAGTGCTAATAGGCAGATAAACAAAATATTCAAGACATGGCAAGTCAAACTTCTCAGTAAAATAATCTAAGTTCACATGGAATGAGATGAGAAGTTACTGTTCAAAATATGTCTCCTGTTCGAAACTTGGCGAAGCCTGCTTCATAGTGTCGAAGCCTGCTTCGCTGTGTCGAAACCTGCTTCACTGTGTCGAAGCCTGCTTCGGAGTCCCTTGTCGAAGTCGAGCGAAGATTGACGTGCCGAAGGTTTGTTTAGTCTAGGCTAGCTCGAGTGTGTCAAAGTGCGAAGTATGCTTCGGAGCGAAGTATGAAAGTGTTGAAGCTTGCTTCAAACAGTGTACTTCGAAGCCTAAACTTCGAACAAACAACTTCGAACACGATACACAGAAACTCAACCTTCGAAAGATAAGCGAAGCCTAGCACACGGCAGCAAGACGAAATCGAAGCCTACACTCAACCTTCGAAGCTAGCTTGGTCGAGGTATGATAAATGAAGTGATATCATTCGACCCGAGGGCTAACTCCGAATGACAAACATCGAACACACAAACTGAGACCTTCGAAAAGACAACAGCAAAAGAACCTCAGACCACACGTCGAGCGAAGTCTATTAAAGAGACAAACTTCGAAGCCAACTTCGAAACCTGTCGAAGTATTGTCTTCAAAGAGCTCAAGTCGGAGTACACCTTCGCAAAGACGGTCGAAGTATGCCAAGCCAACAGACTAAGCGCAAAACATACTTCGAAGCTGGCACAAAAGCGAAGTTAAAGTTTTATCAAAAAACTCAAAGGTGTCAGATCGAAGTCTTCCTAACGGAGCTGAGGGACTTCGAACTGAGAAGGGGGCTTCGCTAGAAACAGCCAGGAAAGGCACTTAGCCCTGTCTACTCGATCAAAAAGCTGTGCAGGAAAAAGCAAAGCTAGAGTACTGTTGCTACAGAGAGTAGGTACTACTTGCAGCAGCAAGAACTAGTACTACTCACGTGAAGAACAGAAGCAACAGAGATAAGAAAAATGTTCAGGAATAAGAAGCAGCCGCACATAGATCAAAGCATTTAAACCACAACAATCACTGCCCACCGAATGACATGATCATAGAATAAAAACTTCACATCCAAATGAAGAACAACCGAATCTCACAGTGAAAAGGATCAAGAATGGCGGCACATGAAGAGGAACAAGAAAGAGAAATAGGGAACAAAAATGACCCAATGGATTAAAAAGTGATTTCTTGAAAGGGTGACCTAACCCTAGGGATTAGGGCCCTATTTATAGGCTGCCCAAACCTAGGAATATTCCACCAGCCCCTTAGGGTTTTTTACAGACGCTGAAATAAAGGAAAAGACTGAACTGCCCTTAGGATTTTTACAGACTCGACTGACTGACTGTGGGCCTAGGGACAAAATAGAAAACTTGTCAGTTTTGCGCCAAAACTGACAAAGCCTCCACCGACTTTGCACCAGGTACCCGGATTAGGCCGGCCCGATTCCGCAGCTCTCTCAGCCCGGCAATCACTCATCGCCCGTGTACCTGAGTCAATCCTGGTCAACAACCTAGTGGGTCTTCTGCTTCTCCTAGCCCATGTACCCGGATTGGGCCAGCCCGACTTCGCAGCTCTCTCAGCCCAACAGTCACTTGCTGCCCGTGTACCTGAGTCACACGCGGCCCATGAAGCAGCATATCTCCTCTCTTCTACAGTCCTCTTTGACTATCGCTGACAATGACTCATCACTTCTGGAGCCATGAGGCCCACGCTATTCAGCATGGCTCCTCAATCCCCCCCCTTGATGAGTGTATTTGTTAACACTTCACTTCTTAAGCTCTTCAGTATCCTACAAACAACTGTGGAAACACGAAAACAAAGCACAAGAAAACAAAGAAGAAGAAAATAAAGTAAAAGTTTAACCCTAATGACCAAAAACCCGAACAAAAGCAAGAAGTGGTCATTATGGTTAACCAAAGGTAAAAGCTCAAAAATGAGTGCGATCTCAGAAACAGCAACAAGGATATCAAAAGAGTAAGAAACAAATCCCAGAGAAAGCCAAAAGTCCCTCTTGAACTCCCCCTTATACTCTGATCCCCAATTTTCTCCCCCTTGTTGACAAGTGAACTCATCAAGCACTCAAAAGAGACACAGACTCCCCCTGAAATGCAACTCCCCCTCAAAATATGCAATGAATGCAACTGGGGTGCATGTGGAGTGTAGAAAGCATGCTTCTCAGATATGATTGACTGCAATTACAAACATCTAACAAGTATAGCGAAAGACATACTGTCGAAGACTCATGGCATGACCAGTGCAACAGATGATATCTAAAGAAAGTCATTAGCATGCATTTTTCAGTTTTTGCAAACAAAAGCATCACCACATTTTCCAGTTGACAAGCAAGGTAAAGCATGAGATGCAAAAGCTAACTGATATCTACCAAGATAAGCATTGTCCAAAACAAAGTGCTTCAGCAAACTTGTTATCATTTCAATTTTCAGGCTTTTTCTTTTCTCTTTTTCATTTATGCCAGGGGTTATTTGAATGTCAAACCTTATGCTGACCGACCAAGTCAAGCCTAGGCCAGATCTGGACCATCAGAAGCTTGAGACATTGGTCTTGGCATACACTACATTGTCCTAGTTCATACCAAAGTGCTATGGTACGCAGTCCAGAACAATGCAATGCGACAAAGCAAACCCACCTGGATCTTTGCAAGTTATGCATAAAGAGGCATGGAATTTTCATTTTTCTTGATTTTTCATCATTTTTATAGCACATTTCCATGTTTTAAAGCAGAAAGATGTCCAAGTTGCATGTTTGCAGCTAAGTCAGGAACTAGCTACAAGGCATGTAACAGATAGCAAGAACATTCAGCCTACACATGCTAGTTACCAAAAGCAATGGTGATCATTTTTCAAGTTTTAAAGCATAAAAGCCATGCATATGACAGATATCAGACATATCAAGTGGACTGAACCAAAGCATGATCATTGACAAGTATTCAAAAGCATGTACCAGCTAGAATAAGTAAAGCAGTTCAATCATATAACAGAAGCAGCTCAAAAGTATGATAAGTGAATATGCAAGATATGAACACACACAAAAAGTCTCAAGAAAAGAGTAAAGAAGAAAGAAAACTGACGCAAAATATCCTAGAAAGGATACACAACACCCAAATCCCTCGTAAACTCTCAAAAGTAGACTGATCTAGGGGTTTGGTGAAAATGTCAGCCAACTGATGATGGGTATCAACATGAACAAGGTCAATGACACCTTTCTCATATTGATCCCGCCGAAAATGAAAGCGCATATCAATGTGCTTGGTTTTTGAATGGAGACAAGGGTTTTTCCCTACACTAATAATGGAACCCTGGTAGGAAAGAACAACCCAAAATCTCGCAATGTGGAAATCATCCAAACTAACTGTGAGCAGCAACTAGCAGCAGCTACATACTCAGCCTCAATGGTCAAAAGAGCAACTCCAGATTGCTTTCGAGAAGACCAAGAGACAAGAGAAGAACCAAGAAACTTACAGGTACTGGAAGTCGACTTGCGATCCAACCGGCACCCACCAAAATCGGCATCCGAAAAGCCAGATAAATCAAGAGATGATGATGCTGAATAGTAAAGACCAAGATCAGGTGCATAAGTGAGATACCTGAAGATGCGCTTGACAGCCTGCCGATGAGATGCGCGTGGCGAAGACTGGAAATGCGCCCAAAGTCCCACGGCGAACTGAATGTCTGGTCTAGTCACCGTTAAGTACAATAGTGAACCAATCATCCCTCGAAACTCCCTCTCGTTGACCTTGACGCCGCTCTCGTCCTTGTCCAAGCCTCCAGACGTACCCATTGGGGTCATCTGAGGCTTCAGCTCTCCACCAAAGTCGAACTTCTTCAGCATGTCTCTAGTATACTTACCATGGTGGATGAAGGTGCCATCCTTGGTATGCTTGATCTGGAGCCCTAAGAAGTACTTGAGCTCACCCATGAGGCTCATCTCAAACTCGCTGTGCATCTGCTCAGAGAACTTGGACACAAGAGAATCAGTAGTACCGCCAAAAATAATATCGTCCACGTAGATCTGAGCAACTAAGAAATCTGAAGCAACTCTGAGCAAAAAGAGAGTTTTATCCACTGAACCCATCACAAAGCCCTTCCCCAACAAAAATTGCTTCAACCGGTCATACCAAGCCCTGGGGGCTTGCTTCAACCCGTATAAAGCTTTCTGCAGCTTAAAAACATGTTGAGGAAACTTATGGTTCTCAAAACCGGGGGGCTGCCTAACATAAACTTCCTCCTCTATGAACCCGTTCAGAAAAGAACTCTTAACGTCCATTTGAAAAAGCTTAAAACCCTTTGAAGCGGCAAAAGCTAAGAGAATGCGAATGGACTCAAGACGAGCAACAGGAGGGAAAGTTTCTTCAAAGTCAATACCTTCCTTCTGGCAAAAACCCTGGGCAACTAGTCGAGCTTTGTTGCGCACCACAACCCCATCTTCACCTTATTTGTTTTTGAACACCCACTTGGTGCCTATGGGGTTGCATCCTGGTGGCGGCTCAACTAGTGTCCAAACCCGATTACGGACAAAATTCTCAAGCTCTTCTTGCATAGCATTAATCCAATTAGAATCAGAAAGAGAATGAGAAACGTCTCTGGGCTCAAAAGATGCAACAAAAGCAGATTCAGCAAACACAGCAAGAGAGGTACCAAATGAACGCAAAGTTCTCTCAGTCAAATCACCAATGATGAGCTCTGAGTGGTGATCACGCTGAACTGCTCTGGATCCCTGGTGATCTGAAGTCACCTCACCAGAGTCAGTAGCAGGCACCTCTGGACTCAACTGAGGGGGCTCGATCGAGGTGGAAGAAGTGATCGGAGGTCCACCCTCATCCTCAGTCAAAGTCTCAGAAGGTGTGGGCTCTGCAGGAGGTGCAGAAGGCCCACCCTCATCAGCAGTTGGAGTATCCTCATCTTCCTCAAAGATGGACTCTCCGAGCTCATCATCACCCGAAAGCTCAAAAGAAGGAGTCATAGAAGGCAAGGACTCATCAAACGAAACCTCACAAGTCTCGACAAGCTGCTGGGAGTCGAGGTTCCAAACTCGAATGCCTCGAGAATGCAAAGCGTAACCAAGAAAAACACCATCCCAGCAACGAGACTCAAACTTGTCCAAATGCCCTCCCTTCTTGAGCACAAAGCACTTGCAGCCAAATGCTCGCAAGTGGCTCACCTTGGGCTATCTGCCAAACCGCAACTCATATGAAGTCTTACCTAAATAAGCTCGAAGAAAAATGCGGTTGGCCAGATAGCAAGCCGTGTTCATGGCTTCAGCCCCAAAACGCCTAGGAGTCATGTGCTCATTGAGCATCGTCCTGGCCATCTCGACTAGCGTGCGGTTCTTTCGTTCCACAACGCCGTTCTGTGGGGGAGTGTAAGGAGAAGAAAACTGATGGTCAAGACCCTGATCACTACACAAGCTGACGAACTGAGAGTTCTTGAATTCAGAGCCATTGTCGGAGCGAATTGCTCGCATCCGACCATTGTTCTCATTCTTCAGCTTCAAGATCAGGTCATGAACAAACTAAAAAGTTTCATCCTTAGACTCCAAAAATAAAACCCACGAGAATCGAGAAAAGTCATCAACAATCACAAGTGCATACCACTTCCCACTGACTGAGCGTACCCGAGCTAGACCTACAGTGTCCAAATGTAACAGCTCGCCTGGATACGATGTCATCACCTAAGTCATAAGTGAGTGGGACGCGACAACCATTTTCCCATGACGACAGGGATGACAAACTAGATCTTTCTCCATTTTAAGCTTGGGCAGTCCTCGGATGAGGTCCATAGAGCTTAACCTGACTAGCAGATCAAAACTCAAATGACCTAACCTCCTATGCCACTTCCAGAGCTCAGAAGAAGACCCAGCAATCAAACATCGAGAAGGGCCAAAAGAGCTAGAGAAGTCAATTCGAAAAACCTTACCAAATGGTAAGATCTGGCAAATCAAAGACCCTCTAGAATCAAACACAGAAGAATTACCCTTCTTAAAACGCACTTCCAAACCATCCTCAAGAAGTTGCGAAACAGAAATCAAGTTAAAGTTCAAATTCTTAACCAAGGCAACATTCTTCAAAGAGAAATGATCTGAAATGTGAATTGAGCCAATGTCGTGTACCTTCCCTTGACCACTATTCCCGAAGGTGATGTACTCTTTGGAGCTCGAGGGAGTGAGACTGGAGAACCATCTGCGATGTCCCGTCATGTGGCGAGAGCATCCTGAGTCCATGATCCAAACGTCCTCCAGTCCCCGATCCTGCACAATCAGTGGTCATAAGGAGGAGCAAATGGTCCGGCACCAGGTTTAGCAAAAGAGCTAAACAATTGTCGAGCCATCTGCTCAAAAGATGGAAAGCGAAAACCATCAAAAGAATTTGGAACAAAACGCGGCTCAAAGCGCGGTCTATGGTTCTCCCTAGAGCCTCGGCCACGAGGTCCAGGGTCATAGCTGCCTCGGCCACGAGGTCTAGGGCTGTAGCCAAAATGGCCTAGAGCTCTGCCGGAACGACCACCACCAACTTGAGCACGGGCAAGGAAGGACAGGGATTACTTGAGACTTTTTACCGCTTCCAGCACTCGCGATTCACTTTCCTCAATCCTTCAATCTCTTGAGCATCTGAGCGAATGGCGAGAACTAGCCACACTGCTCCAGCAGCAGCAAGCACTCTTGCGCAGAGGCAAGCGTGGGCCGCTTCGGCAGTAGCGGGGACTTCGGGCAGCTTTGGGCCCAAGAATCCTCGGGAGCTCCGTCCGCCTTCCAAGAAGAAAATCCCCCAAAGCTTCCTCATTGGCCAATCTGTGAGCACCGCCGAGTCCATTGAAGAGGCTGTGGAAGGGAAATTGGGCACCGGATTGAGGACTCGGGTCCCTGGATCAGAATCAACTCCAAGGCCACAAAGCGGAGAAGTGGTAGTCTTCGAAGCATTCTTCGAAGCAGGCTTGGGGCTTCCAGCCATAGACTTCTTGGCGGAGGTACTAGACTTGTTCCACATTACTTTACCTCAGCTGTCTCCCAACGCCGTCGCCCCCATGGCTGTCTTCGAATGGGCACTCCGGGCTGAAGGGTGCGAAGGACGCTCAGAGATCTTCGCTTCGACCCACGAAGCCATCTGCCAGCCGAAGCCGTAGGACGGTCCTGGGGATTCTAAGGTGACAATAGCCTTCAGCAGCGTCAACTTCCAGTTACGAAGGGAGCACGCTCTTCACTTCCCTGCGAAGGCCATCAACGACAGATGGTACACCAACTGGATTCTTCGGTGGTTTTACGCCGAAGTCGGAGAGGACTCCCCCCTCGCAGGTCCTCTCCAGGAGATTTGGTTTCGGAAGGAGGCGGAGATCTCCCCGAACCCTAGCCTGCTCTCCACAAGGCTAGGGCTGTTGACTTTGGTGGCTCGCCGTATGAGCATGCGTGACCTGGCCGAAGAGTTTATTGCCCTTCGGATCCCTCCCATCGGAGCTAACTGCCTGATCGTGTTTCAACAGGCCTCGGAGGAAGATCTCCGAACCCTAGGTAAGACTTCATTTCCTGCAGTATTTTATTAGATGAAGGAAACAATTATACTTATGATACCATACCCTTTTCTTTCAGCGGCTCCTTTGGCGTAGGCTCCGGAGGACATAGCTCGAGCCACCGAATGAGTTCTCGGAGCCCCTTCGATGGCTGAAAAGCAAAGGAGGCTGGAGCTAGTGGGAAGCTGGGAGCGTTCCAACAGAGTGTGGGGAGCTCTTGGGATGGAGCCCCCTCCTCTTCCCGACTTCATCTCGACTGGAGCAGCCGCTCGAAAACGGAAGGTCGCTGCTGAGCCGACCAAGAAAGCCAGCAAGCAGCCGTCCAAGAAGAAGAAGACAACGAAGCTCCCTCCGCAGCTGGCCCCGACTTCGTCGGCTTTGTCGCTGGTCGCTCGGAGCTCAGCCTCCGAGGAGTTGGAGGACTCCGACGCTCAGATAGCGTTGGCCTTCGAGAACTACCTCCTGGATGACGACGAAGACCTAGGGGAGGTCCCCCCTGGAACTTCTGTTAGGAAGGTAGCAGAAGTAGTCCCAACGGTTCCTCCTGCGACCGTCGTTGTACACTTGGAGTCGGGCTCCGCCACTCCCAACTCGCCCACACCCGGGGTTGTTACGGCGGAAGTCGTGGTTCCGGCAGGAAATGCGGAGGAGAGGGCCTCGGGAGATGACCTCACTGACATCCTCCAGATGTACGAAGTCCTGGAGGATCCGGCGATCCTGCCCCACGAGGCCTCCGAAGGTACTCCTCGAAGCTCCTGCTTTGGCTAATACCTGCAACTTTTCCTTGTAATACGCTTATAAATTTTGTTGACAAAATAGGTAACTCTAAGGGCGTCGATGCTCTGGTGGCACCCGAAGTCCCATCGTCTTCGGGGGTCACGGCCCGGGTGGACCCCCCTGCTCCTTCGGATGCTCCATGCTTGGCAGCGGAGAATGCGCCCGTCGGAGCGGATTTGGCGATGGAGGTTGCTCCTGCGGTGGCGGCTCCGACGGTTGAGGTTGCCTCTGCTGCCACGGCTTTGGTCGAAGGGGTAGCCGCCGATGACCGGGGTACTCTTGCTTCACCCGCCACGCCTTCCTTCGTGCCGGGGAGAGGCAAGAGCCTATCTAGCCTCGACCTTCTTCCTGGCCTCGCGACAACCTCCGTCGGCAATTCGGAGGATGAGGCCGCGACAGATGACCACCAAGCCTTATCTTGGCTTCCTCTGCTGGCTCTGTTCTTGGAGCAGCGGGAAGGCCTCCGAAGGCTCATGGAGCCCCTGGTAGAGAAGAGCCAGGATATCGCCAATTCGTACTTGGTCTCCGTCTTGAGCGAGGCTGGGGCTCCGACGCTCAACACAGCCCTCGAAAGGGCTGCCCTTTAGGTATGAAAAAACACCATAGCTACTTCGAATTAGTGATCATAAATACTTCAGTACTTACTTGTTCTTTTTGCAGCAATTTGTCCTTGCTAGAGCGGCAACGACTTTAAATGAGGTCGAGATTAACCGACTCAAAAGGAAGGTTACCACCCTCCAGACCGCCCTTAACGACTCCAACGAGAGATCCATCAGGTTGGAGGAAGAAACCCTAGTGGAACGGAGGGCTAGGGCAGAGGCCGACGAAGCTCTTCGAATGGCAAGACAAGACAGCGACGCGCTCCGCTCCTCGACCCAAGAGGTCGAAGCCGAGCGTGTCGTCCTTCGGGCGGAGGTCGAAAGGCTCCGTCAAGTGGCGGCTGCTTCGAGTGCTCAGTTGGTGGAGCTCCAAGGAGCTCTTAACCAGGCGATGGCCCAGAAGAGCTCCTTAATGCTCCAGGTGGCTGAGGTATCTGCAACTGCTGCAGGGCTGGAAGCAGCGGAGAAGAAGAATGCTAGTATGGCGGAACGTACCTTGAAAGCCCTTTAGGGTACCTTGGAGTACTTCGGCACTATGTGCCCCTCGTCTTCTGCTGCGACCCACGAACCTCTCGACTGGAAGCTGAAAAGGATCCAAGTGGCCTCATCATTGATGATGAACTCCGGTGTCCGGTACGGAGTAATCTCTGGGCAGTGCGCTGGCATCGGGGTTCTTCGTCACCTCGAGTCTCTTCAGATCACCCTCGGCTCAGTCGGGGGTTCGACCCCTGGAAGCTTCACCTCCGACGACTTGCTGCGCCCATCTTCAGATGTAGCCTTGGCCTAGGAAGCCTTCCGATCAACTTGGAAGACAGACCACAAGGTTGCGGCCAAAGCTTGGATCGACGAGGCCTGCCGGCAGAAGCAGGCACAAACAAGGCCACCACTTCCTGCCTCGCCAGCTCCGGTCATTCCTGCTCCACCAACTGACCCGCAGGTCTAGCTTTTTAGGGTTATTATGTACACGAAGTCTTGTAAAGCCTCTTTTATTAATGGAAAAGCTATAAACAAGAAGCTTGTTTTGGGTGTTCTGCTCTTTTTAGGTTTTGTCGTGCCCTTCGAGCCCTGACCTCGAAATACTGGAAATTACCGACGAGCTCCGAAAGGAGTGGGCAAGCCTCGAGAGCTTAAGGCCCTACCACCGCTCTCGCTTCTCTGTTCCTCGCGGAGACAGAGGGGAGATAACCCTTCAAATTTCTCAAGAGGTCTTAGCTTATATTAAAGAAGAGGAGAAGGAGAAGGCATCCTCGTCTTCTGAACATATGAACTGATCCGACTCGGAGTACAAGACTGAAGACCCTGCGGAGGCTAACTCCGAAAGGCTCCTGACGTGGGCCGAGCTTCAAGAAGAGCGAAAGAAACTACGAGCCTCTAAGAAGAAGAGAAGTGCTCGAACGAAGAGGACCAAGCTGACAGCTTCGAGCTCCGACGGAAAGAGTAGCCGGAGTGGTAGCTCCAGATGCCGACAGGGTCTTCGATTTTTCCTAGGCTTGGACCAAAACTTTTCTTGATGTAAAAGTACGATGACTTAATGTGAAATGCTTCGAAAGTATCTTGCGTGGTTCCTATCCTCCTACCCCTCCTTGTGGGTGGTGGATCCTTTATTGTGGAAAAGGGTTCGCTAGGCACAATGATGTGCCGAACAACCAGATGCTTCGTATTGCACTTATCACCCGTACTTTGGTATCACTACCTCGCGACTCCTTGAAACAATTTTTTTGTTTGAAGTGCTTAGACTCTTGTATGGATCTTATGAAGCCGAAGCCTGAAATCCATAGGGTGGCCACCTTCGGCTCTTTTACAGATACTTCGTACCCGGAGGCCGAAAATATGTTCCTTTTTTTTTAAAATCCTTAGACTCTTCTACCGATCCTAACAAGATGGAGCCTGGAATCCGTAGGGTGGCCACCTTCGGCTCTTTTACAGATACTTCATACCCAGAGGCCGAAAATTTGTTTCTTTTTAAAGTCCTTAGACTCTTCTACGGATCCTAACAAGCCGGAGCCTGGAATCCGTAGGGTGGCCACCTTCGGCTCTTTTACAGATACTTCGTACCGGAGGCCGAAAATTTGTTTCTTTTTAAAGTCCTTAGACTCTTCTACGGATCGTAACAAGACGGAGCCTGGAATCCGTAGGGTGGCCACCTTCGGCTCTTTTACAGATACTTCATACCCGGAGGCCGAAAATCTGTTTCTTTTTAAAGTCCTTAGACTCTTCTATGGATCCTAACAAGCCGGAGCCTGGAATCCGTAGGGTGGCAGCGGAGCCCCTGAAACGAGGGTTCGCAGGCAGCTGCCTGGGTCTTGGGAAAAATGCTTGACTCTGCAAGTATCTCCGTCCTCCCGATGCGTCCATCAGGAGTAAGGGATATTCAAAGAGCAAACAAAATTCGACCCTTCTCTTTATTTCATAGAAAGGAAATTTTTACAAGCGATTACAAGGAGCCCCTAAGCGTAATAACGCTTAAGGTGCTCCGCATGCCACGCATGCTTCAACTCTTCCCCTTCTAAATTAGCTAATTTAAACGATCCGGGGCGCCCTGAGCGTAAGATAACATATGGTCCTTCCCATTTGTTTCCTAGCTTCCCTAGAGCTATTACACTTCGCAACACTAGATGACTAGGCTTATGCTCATTTAGCTTTATCTTCGGGTCATACCATGTCTTTGTTTGGCCTAGGTACTTGGTCAGGTTGGCGACAGCTCAAAGCCTTGTCTCTTCTGATAAGTCTAGCGAAGCGCTCCTTTTGTCTTCATCTCTGGGTTGAACTACACGAAGGGATCCTCCTCTGAGCTCCGTAGGAGTCATGGCCTCGTCTCCGAATAGCATTCTAAATGGGGTAAAACCTGTGGACCTGGTTTGAGTGGTTCGAATGGACCACAAGATTTTAGGGAGCTCTTCGACCCATAGCCCCTTGGCTAGGCCAACGATTCACCGATTTAGCCCGGAGAGAATGTTCCCGTTGGCTCGCTCAACAGCTCCGTTGGACTGTGGATGGCGTACCGCAGCGAAGCACAACTTAATGCCCAGATCTTCGCAAAATGCTTGGAAAGTGTCAACTTCGAACTGGGTTCCATTATCCACCGTCACTTCCCTTAGCACTCCGAACCTGCATATAATGTTCCGCCAGAAAAATTTTTGGACATTCCTCGAGGTGATAGCGGTCAGTGGCTCTACTTCAACTCACTTTGAAAAATATTCGATTGCTACTACCACAAACTTCAAGCCACATTTTGCCATTGGAAAAGGGCCTATTAGGTCTATGCCCCATCGAGCCATTGGCCATACTGGGGCGATAACTTGAAGCTGGACTGGTGGACGGTGGCTTCGTCTGCCCATCCACTGGCAGCCTTGGCATGTTCGAACCAGCTCCTCCGCATCTCTCACTATTGTTGGCCAGTAAAGTCCTTGCCGAAGTGTTTTGCCAGCTAGTGCACGAGGGGCTAGGTGACTTCCACACAACCCTTCGTGAATGTCTCAAAGTATGTCTTGACCCTCGGGTTGGGAGATGCATCGAAGAAGAGGTGAACACACGCCAGCTTGTATAATACTCCGTTGACAAGCTTGTAATTTCGGGCTCTTGCCTGCAACCTTCGGGTTTCTGGACCTTCTGAGGGGTCTATGCCACTTTGCAATGTGTTCATAATCGGAGCCCGCCAATCTGCGACTGGAATGCACAGTACTTCCGAAGAGGGTAACTGAACAACTGCGAGCTGCCCTAGCTCTTCGTAGAAAGCACCCTCTAGGAGGTCCACCGCTCCCGCTGCAGCTTTTGCAAGATTATCTGTGAGTTGATTCTTTGCTCGAGGGATACTCCGAACCATAAATGATGGGGGATTGGTCTCGATCTTCCGCTAGGTAAAGGATAAACTTGGGTTGGTGGAGAATCTCGACGTTGGCGATCCAAGGCTCTGGTCCGGCGGATCAAAACCTTGCAATCGTTACACCACTGTCTCCGTTGGTTATCAACCACGCAGAACGCGATTGACCTCGCCACGAAGGCTAATTCCTGCAAGCGAACCCAAGAACACAAGCAAGAACAGGAAGGATACAAATCGAATGCCAAATCACAGACAAACGAAGATAAGGTGAGGTTTCACAAACGCCAATGCAGCAGCCAATCGGTCCGGTGCAAGAGGCGGGATCTAAACACAACAGTGTAGATGCAACAAAGCAAAACCTAACCCTAGAGTTGGCTGGCGTGAGAATATATAGGGCGGCGGCCTGTGGAAGGGGAACAGACTTGGGCTGTGGGCTAGAAGACGTACAAACTCAGATTATGGCCAACATGGCCCAGTTCTGTCACGCAGTACTGTTTTAAATACACAGGACGACTCGAGACTCCAAATGAGGTGAAACCAACGGCAAACGATCCGTCTTCTCCTCAGCTTTCCAAAAAGTCAAAGAACGCGCCAATCGGACTTCGTATGAGGAAGTTATGCCCATTTTGGTGAAAGGTGGTCGATGTAGTCCGAACCAGCGAATTCTTGACTTCAAATCATCCGTGCGGCTCCGTCTTCAACTCCAACTCTCCTATTCCATCTCCCATGTTCCTAAGCAACAAAATATCACTAGTATTCAGTAGCATCCCATCCAAACAAATATAATCAAAGTTGCTAAGGAACGAATTAACCTCATGGTTCAAGCGACGGGCACGGGCGCGTGTGATTGGTCCTTGTAGTTGAATTGTAGGTGGAGGCTCCATGTGTGTATCATGTGAAGTGATGTCCTCATCATCCTCCCCCTCTTGAATTGGAGTCGTCCTCGACTCAAGCTCATCATCATCTCCCAAATAGGGCTTTAAATCTGAAATGTTAAATGTGGGACTAACCCCAAAAGCTGCAGGCAACTCAAGCTTATATGCATTGTCATTTATCTTCTCAAGCACACGGAAAGGACCATCAGCACGGGGCATCAATTTAGACTTTCGTAAATCAGGAAAACGATCCTTGCGCAAGTGCAACCAAACAAGATCACCCGGTTCAAATGTTATCTCTTTTCTACCCTTACTACCATAAGCACGATATTTCTCATTCATTTTCTCTATGTTTGCTTTAGTAGTTTCATGCATCTTAAGTAATAATTCAGCACGTGTAGTAGCATCAAAATTCAAGTTTTCAGATGGTGGTAATGGTAGCAAATCAATAGGAGCACGCGGATTAAAGCCATAGACCACTTGAAACGGACTTACCTTAGTAGTGGAGTGTACTGACCTATTATATGCAAACTCAATATGAGGTAGACACTCTTCCCAGAGCTTCAAGTTGGTCTTCAAAACAGCCCTCAACATGGTGGACAATGTGCGGTTGACGACCTCCATTTGTCCATCCGTTTGGGGGTGACAAGTAGTAGAAAACAGCAGCTTCGTCCCCAACTTATGCCACAACGTCCTCCAAAAATGACTTAAGAATTTGGCATCACGATCTGAAACGATGGTATTGGGAACTCCATGCAAGCGTACGACCTCTCTGAAAAACAAATCAGCAACATTTGTAGCATCGTCGCTCTTGTGACAAGGTATAAAATGCGCCATTTTAGAGAAACGATCTACCACCACAAAAATACTATCTCTCCCCCTCCTAGTTCTAGGTAATCCTAACACAAAATCCATAGAAATATCTTCCCAAGGTACACTAGGAACGGGCAGAGGCATATAAAGACCATGTGGGTTTAGACGGGACTTAGCTTTATTGCAAGTAGTGCATCGTGCCACATAGCGCTCAACATCTCGTCTCATCCTAGGCCAATAGAAGTGTGTGGACAGCACATCTTCGGTTTTCTTTGATCCAAAATGACCCATCAAACCACCACCGTGTGCTTCCTGCAATAACAACAAGCGAAGAGAGCTAGCCGGAACGCATAACTTGTTAGCACGAAAAAGATACCCATGATTCAGCACATATTTGTTCCAAGCACGGTCATTTGTACAATTTGCAAAAGCATCTTTGAAGTCCAAATCAGTAGCATACATGTCCTTCAATGTTTCTAAACCAAAGATCTTATAATCAAGTTGAGAAAGCAATGTATAACGTCTAGATAAAGCATCAGCAATTACATTATCTTTCCCTTTCTTATGCTTAATGATATATGGAAAAGTCTCAATAAATTCTACCCATTTAGCATGTCGTTTATTCAGATTTGCTTGACTACGTATATGCTTCAATGCTTCATGATCGGAATGAATAATAAACTCCTTAGGCAAAAGGTAATGTTGCCAAGTTTCAAGCACACGCACTAAGGCATATAATTCCTTATCATAGGTAGAATAATTCAACTGTGGACCATGTAATTTTTCACTAAAATAGGCCACGGGTTTACCTCCTTGCAGCAGCACACCTCCTAATCCAAAACCACTAGCATCACATTCTAACTCAAAAGGCTTACCGAAGTCGGGTAATTGAAGTAGAGGTGCATGTGTAAGGCGATCCTTGAGTGTGGCAAAAGCTTGTTCTTGTGCTGGTTCCCAGGTAAAAGTAACTCCCTTCTTGGTCAACTCATGTAAAGGACCGGCTATGGTACTGAAATCTTTCACAAAACGCCGGTAGAAACCTGCAAGACCAAGAAAACTACGTACCTGTGTGATAGTTTGGGGTTGCGGCCAGCTGTTGATTGCTTCTACCTTTGCCGCGTCAACCTCAATACCCTGTGAAGTGACAACATATCCAAGAAACACAACTCGATCCGTGCAAAACGTGCACTTCTCAACGTTACCAAACATTCTAGCCTCACGGAGGACAGAAAAAACAGCACGTAGGTGTTCAACATGTTCAGTGAGAGACTTGCTATAAACCAAGATATCATCAAAGTATACAACCACAAAGTGTCCTATAAAATGCCGTAGGACTTCATTCATCAAGCGCATGAAGGTACTAGGTGCATTAGTAAGTCCAAAAGGCATGACAAGCCACTCATATAATCCAAACTTTGTTTTAAAAGCAGTTTTCCATTCATCACCTAGTTTCATGCGAATTTGGTGGTAGCCACTACAGAGATCGATCTTAGAAAAGATAATGGCACCACTAAGCTCATCAAGCATGTCATCCAATCTAGGAATAGGGTGTCGATATCGAATGGTGATATTATTAATAGCACGACAATCAACACACATGCGCCAACTACCATCTTTCTTAGGTACCAAAAGAACGGGTACTGCACAAGGACTAAGGCTTTCACGGACGTACCCACGATCAAGAAGGTCCTGTACTTGGCGCTCAATTTCTTTTGTCTCCTCCGGATTGGTATGGTACGCTGCACGATTAGGAAGAGACGCTCCCGGGACCAAATCAATTTGGTGCTCGATGCCGCGTATCGGTGGCAGCCCGGGTGGTATCTCAGCAGGAAAAACATCATTAAACTCCTGCAAAAGGTCAGTAACTGCAACAGGAACAGTGCTAGGAATGTTCGCAAGTGAGAACAACACGTTTGTGCAAATCAAGCCGTATAGCAAGGGAGTATCATCACAAATTTCAGCAAGGTCAGTTTTAGTTGCAAGCATGACATGTCCTTTCAGATTAATAACTTGTGATAAAGAAGGAGAAGCAATTTTATCTTTCTGTTGCCTCAAAAGCGTCTTAGCTACTTGCTGATTTTCAGAAAGTTGTTTGCCCTTTTGTGCATCCCTAGCATGTTTTTCTTGTTCAAATTTTACAATTTCAGCAGGAGTCATAGGAAGCAATGTAACTTTCTTTCCTTTGTTCATAAACGTATACTTATTGCTCCTACCATGGTGTGTAGCATCAGTGTCATACTCCCAAGGTCTACCAAGTAATAGAGAACATGCTTGCATTGGTACTACATCAAAATCAGCAACTCCTAAGTATGTACCAATGGCAAATTGGATGTGAGCAGTTTGTGTTACCTTGACCTTACCGCTATTGTTGAACCACTGCACATGGTAAGGGTGTGGATGCGCACGTGTGGGAAGTTGAAGCTTCGTTACCATGTCGAGGCTCACCAAATTGTTGCAACTACCACTGTCAATGATGACACGTACACGGCGGTCATTGACGAGGAAGAAGGTCTGAAACAGATTGTTCCGTTGTGCCCGGTCGTCCTGCTCCATGTGAGTGCTTAAAACACGTTGTACAATAAGTGCTTCATGGTCGGCATAGGTATCCGATGTAAAAACAGCGTCATCATCGGATGTATCATCATCTCCTGCAATGTTAGCAGCAAGTGCATATTCATCTTCAACATCACTAGCACTTACATAGCCACCGTCTTCCGTAGCAATATAAGCCCGCTGACTAGGGCAGTCTTTCATAACGTGTCCAAGTCCTTTGCATCTGTGACACTGGATCGCTGCAGAACGTGCAGTAGAGGCCGCCGAGGAGGTGGGCTTGGCTGGCGCCTTGGATGCTGCAGGCCTGGAACTCTCAACCTGGGCTGTAGATGTAGAAGGTGCTGATGTAGTCATCGGTCGAGCAGATGGTGGTGGAGGCCGTTGCTGCTGCCCACTTGAGCGTGAAGTAGCACCACCAATGTTGGTCCTCGTGCTGCGTTGTGGTTGTTGGCGACCCTGCAATTCTTTCTCTGCAAGCATAGCAAGGTGGAAAAGACGAGTGATAGTATTGTATTCTTTATAATCAATGATATCCTGAATTTCACGTCTTAAACCACCATAAAAACGGGCCATTTTATCCTCATTGTCCTCCTCAATTTCAGCACGCATGCAACCTATTTGCAACTCCTGATAATACTCCTCTACCAATTTATTTCCTTGGTTTAGGCGCTGCAATTTTTTTCTCAAATCACGTTTATATGAAGGAGGGACCCATCTACCACGCATTTGCCGTTTTAACATATCCCAAGTTTGTGGTTCATTTCCAACCTGAACTATTTCAGTCCACCAAAGAAGAGCATATCCAGTGAAGTCACTAGTAGCTAAACGCACGCGGTGGATAGCAGGAACCATGTGAGCATTAAATTTTTGTTCGATCGACATCTCCCAATCTAAATATGCATCTGGATCATAGGTGCCAGCAAAAGGAGGTACTGAAAATTTTACCTTAGAGTAGGGATCATTGTTCCTGTGGTTGTCATTGTTACCTCGTGGAGGGCGGTTGCGGTGGCCGCCCATACCTTGACGGTTGAACTGAAAGCGATGATGTGCAGCCTCGTCAGGGTCAATGGCATTGTTTCCGGCATAGGATAGGTCGTCTTCCTCTTCAATATGATCGTCTTCCTCTTCAACATGTTCATCGTTGGCTCGTGCAGCAGGCAATCGTGTTTCCAAGGCAGTCATCCGGTCCACTAGGTCAGCCACAGTACGCGCGAGACGTTCGATGGAATGTTGGGTCTGCCGCTGAGACTCTAGTAGAGCACGCCGTGAGACACAGTCATTAAAATCAGATGGAGGGGTGCCGCTGTTATCTGCCATGTTAGTGAAAAGGCAAAACAACAAAGAATAATCCTTATGTAAACAGCTAGGTAAGGTGGTGGTTGTGTGGTGGAAGCAATCCGTCAAGCACCTTACCCACGCTTGCAAGTGTTCTTACCACGCCGCAGTGAGGTCACCGGCCTACAGGTGATGAACCAAGTGGAGGGTGGTGTACAATTGCAAGAATTGAACCTGTCCTGACCAAGAGAAATGTGTAGCTTGGAAGGCAAGTGAGTAGCAAGGATTAACGATAATAATAACAGTTAAACCAAGTTCAATAAGTATTCCCAAGTACTCGTCAAAGTTGCTGACCGTAGTGCTCCCAAAGTGAAAGTTCAAGTAATAGAGGGAAACTATGTGCCCAAAAATCCAAAAGGAAGCAAAAACAGGTCAAAATCAGCTCCCTATAGATCGGACAAGGGATCGGACAAGAGATCGGACAAGTGATCGGACAAGGGTATGTGTACAATTTTTTTTTTTGCTGCTGATCGGATCGGACAAGAGTTCAGACAAAGGTTCGGACAAGAGATCGGACAAGCAACAAACAGCCAATGCCTTCCTCAGATCGGACAAGTGTTCGGACAGGAGTTCGGACAAGAGTTTGGACAAGCAACAAACAGGACTGTTTCTCTTTTTTTTATTTTTTTTTCTTCTCTTTTTTTTTCACTCTATTTTTTTTTGAAACAAGGATGACCAGAGGAGCAACCACAAAAATTGGCACCTACAACTGAGGTGGGATGTGGCTCACAAAATTCAAACAAGTTTGCTGTCCGGCGAGCAAAAACTTTCTCCAATTTTTTTCTTTATCTTCCCGATTTTTTTTGGCGATTTTGGTGAGGGCTAACGAGCGAAAAGTTATGCCTGTTTTACTGAAGAGGGGTCACAAAGAGCAGATGTGGAAAACAAATAGGGTTGCGGAAGGGGGGGGTTTTCGGTGGGGAATTTTTTTTTCTGAGACACAAGAACAACTACTACTCAAACGACACAGAGAGAGTGACTAAACCAGCAACAAGACTCGACCAAGAACACGAACTCAACAAAGTTAAAACTGAAATTAAAAATCGCAAGGCACAAAGGGGTTCTCGGTGGGGAATTTTTTTTGGTGCGGTTTTCTGGACTCTGGGTAAAAACAAAAGTAGATCGAAATTACTTAACGGGAAATCTGAGCTCTGATACCAGCTGATGGGGGATTGGTCCCGATCTTCCGCTAGGTAAAGGATAAACTTGGGTTGGTGGAGAATCTCGACGTTGGCGATCCAAGGCTCCGGTCCGGCGGATCAAAACCTTGCAATCGTTACACCACTGTCTCCATTGGTTATCAACCACGCAGAACGCGATTGACCTCGCCACGAAGGCTAATTCCTGCAAGCGAACCCAAGAACACAAGCAAGAACAGGAAGGATACAAATCGAATGCCAAATCACAGACAAACGAAGATAAGGTGAGGTTTCACAAACGCCAATGCAGCAGCCAATCGGTCCGGTGCAAGAGGCGGGATCTAAACACAACAGTGTAGATGCAACAAAGCAAAACCTAACCCTAGAGTTGGCTGGCGTGAGAATATATAGGGCGGCGGCCTGTGGAAGGGGAACAGACTTGGGCTGTGGGCTAGAAGACGTACAGACTCAGATTATGGCCAACATGGCCCAGTTCTGTCACGCAGTACTGTTTTAAATACACAGGACGACTCGAGACTCCAAATGAGGTGAAACCAACGGCAAACGATCCGTCTTCTCCTCAGCTTTCCAAAAAGTCAAAGAACGCGCCAATCGGACTTCGTATGAGGAAGTTATGCCCATTTTGGTGAAAGGTGGTCGATGTAGTCCGAACCAGCGAATTCTTGACTTCAAATCATCCGTGCGGCTCCGTCTTCAACTCCAACTCTCCTATTCCATCTCCCATGTTCCTAAGCAACAAAATATCACTAGTATTCAGTAGCATCCCATCCAAACAAATATAATCAAAGTTGCTAAGGAACGAATTAACCTCATGGTTCAAGCGACGGGCACGGGCGCGTGTGATTGGTCCTTGTAGTTGAATTGTAGGTGGAGGCTCCATGTGTGTATCATGTGAAGTGATGTCCTCATCAATAAATCCTCTGAATGTTGCTTCAGCCTTGCGGATTTCTTCAAGGTATTGTGCTAGTTGTGGATTCTTGGCTTGAAAGCTTTTATCAACATGCCCTGCGATGATTTGGGAATCTGTCTTAATCATTATCCTTGCGGCTCCAAGTGCTTTAGCTTTTCGGAGGCCTAGCAGGATTCCTTCGTATTCTGCGATGTTATTGGTGGTTCTAAAGTTGAGCCTCGCAGAATACATGGCCTTCTGTACCGATGGTGATATGATGATGGCCCCTGCTCCGGCACCGGATGCTTGATAAGCTCCATCAAAAAATATTGTCCATAAACCTTTGGAGGGTTCTTCTGGGGCCCAAATAGAGATGGAGTCGACTCTACTACGAAGTCGGCTATAATGTGGGATTTAATAGCTGTTCTCACCGTGAAGGAGATTCCGAAGAGTGCTAGCTCGACCGCCCATTTTCCAATCCTGCCCGTAGAGTCTTTGTTTCGGAGCATATCTCCAAGAGGATACGATGTAGGGACGATCAGGTTATGCGCCAAGAAATAATGCCTTAGCTTTCGCGAGGCCATTACTAAGGCATAAGCAAATTTCTCGAGCTCGGAGTATCTGATTTTAGCTCCGGACAAAGCCTCTGACACAAAATAAACTGGGTTCTGTACCAGCTTTTCCTTAATGTCAACTTCCCAGACTAATACTGCACTTACTATGGAGCCTGTTGCTGCAAGATATAGGAGCAGTGTCTCTTCTGGAAGGGGTACAGTAAGTGTTGATAATCTTCTGAGGTATGCTTTTATATCATCGAAGCTCTTCTGGCACTCCGGTGTCCAACTGAAGCTTTCAGACCCCTTTAGTGCTTTGAAAATTGGGAGGCTTCGTTCTGCTGACCTGGCCAAGAACCTGCTAAGGGCTGCGAGCCTTCATGCTAGCTTCTGTACTTGCTTCAAATTCTCTGGTGGAGCCATTCTTTGCAATGCACTTATCTGCGTTGGGCTAGCTTCGATTCCTCTGCTCGAAACTAAGTACCCTAGCAGCTTCCCTGGTTGTGCTCCGAATATACATTTTTCCGGGTTGAGGCGTACTCCACATGCTCGGAGGCTCTCAAATGTTTCAGCTAGGTCTAGGCTATGCTGGTGCTTTTGAGCACTTTTTATTACAATATCATCCATATAGGCTTCGACATTTCGGCCTATTTGATGACCTAGAGCCTTAGCTATTAAACGTGAAAAGGTGGCTCCGGCATTCCGCAAGCCAAAAGGCATTCTTACATAACAAAATACTCCGGAAGGAGTTATAAAGCTTGTCTTGGCTTCGTCTTCGCGTTTCAGCCATACTTGATGATACCCGGAATAAGCGTCGAGGAAACTTAGCAATTCGGAACCGGTTGTGGAATCTACCAGCTGATCTATTCGGGGCATTGGGTAGGGGTCTCGTGGGCATGCTTTATTTAATGAAGTAAAGTCAATACACATGCGCCATTTGTTCGAGTCCTTCTTCCTTACAAAAATAGGGTTAGCCAACCACTCGGTATGGGCTACTTCCCTGATGATGCCAGCTTTTAATAATTTTTCTACTTCGGCTTTGGCGAGGCTTGCTCTTTCCGCTGACAACTTGCGGAGCCCCTGGCATACAGGCCTGGCCTTCGGGTTGACGAGCAGGCTATGCTCGATGATGCTTCGATCGACCCCGGTGATGTCTTCGTCGGTCCAAGCAAAGACATCCAGATTTTGCTTGACGACTTCTTCCAACGAGGCGGCTATCTCCGGGGATAGCCCTTTGCCGAACTGCACTGGATACTCTTTGCCATCTTTTGAAATTATCCTTGACTCAACATCACCTTCTGGGCTTGGCTTGAGAGAGGGCCCCTTCGAAGGGTTCGAGGCCTCTGGCACCTCTTCGGAGCTTTTCGCCACGTTGTGTACTTGCCGGGGATCCAACGGCTGCCCATGGCCATACTCCGTCCTCCGGGCTACAGCTTGGTCTCCTGAAATAGTAAGCACTCCACCTTGCGTGGGCATTTTGGGACAAAGGTAATTGTGGTGCGCTATAGCCCTGAACTGGTTCAACATCCCTCGGCCGAAGATTGCATTGTAAGCATATGGGGCGTCGACAACGTCGAAGATCACCTCTTCTATCCTGGCCAAAGGCCCCTCTCCGAAGGCAACCTCGAGGCCTATCTGGCCGAGGGCATCGGGAGGCAGTCCTGAGAACCCTTGAAGTGGCCAGGCTGCTGGAAGCAGATGCTTCTGGGGTATGCACATCTGATCGAAGGCCTGGACGAAGAGTATGTCTGCAGAGCTCCCGCTATCTACCAGGATCCTTCGGACCTCCACCCCTGCTATGTCGGCAAAAATGACCAAGGGGTCAGCATGGGGGAACTTCACCCCCGCGGCATCGCTGGCAGTAAACGAGATGGGTACATGGGACCATTCTGGCATCCCTTCGGTGGAACTCGAGTTCCCAATGTGCCCGACCTCGCGGACGTACTCACGCCGCTGCCTTTTGGACATGTTCCCGAGGGTCCCCCCTCCAGAGATGGGCAGGACCACCCGCTTGCCGCAGTCTTGTGGGTCTTCCTGCTTCGGTGGTGGCATAATGTTGGCCACCGGAAGTCTCATGAGTGCCTCTGGGATACCGGCTCGGGCCACGACCTGCACAGGCTCCGACCGTGCCGCTGGTGGGGCTCGATCCGAAGCACCCCGCCCAGTACTTCGCCCAAGGTAGTCGCCCCGAAGGGCCAATACTGCCTTGCAATCCTTCGTCTCATGGCTCCTATTGTCACCATGTACGCAACAGAAAAAACTATAGCGCCTGCTAGGTGCCCTTTCTTGAGGCTTCGGCGGCCCGGCCTTGAAATTTTGTGCCTGCTAAAAATTGGCAGGTGCCTTCGGAACAGAAGGTGCAATGTTTAGCACCTCCGAGCGAAAATGCTTCTTCCCCCGCTTGTGCTCGTTGAAGCGGTTGTCTTGAGGAGGTTGTAGAGGAGCCAAGGCTTCAGGCTCCCTCTTGACTTCTTAGAGGGTGGGCGATGGCGCTTTAGCTCGTCGAAGACAACCTTCCTCCGCCTTGGCATACTGCTCAAAGTAAGCCATCAGCTGTGCCACAGACGTTACTGGCTTCCGGTGGAGTTTGCTGAGGAGGTTGGGGTTCAACACTCCTACGCGGGTGGCGTCGACTATCGAGGAGGTAGACAGGTCCTTAATCTGCGATTTGGTGTGGGCGAAGCGCGTGAAGTACTCCCAGAGTGTTTCTCCCGCCCGCTGTTTTACCTGGAACAAACTTCCTGTGGACATCGGGGCGACGAAGGTACCCTGAAAGTTACTTACAAACTTCTTCTTTAGCTGCTCCCAGGAGCTGATCGACCCTGGCTTCAGGGACCAGAACCATCGGAGCGCCACGCCTTCGAGAGCGAGGGGGAAGCATTTTGCCATGGTGTTTCGCACTCCTCCGCTTGCTTCTATCGCCAGGGCATACGATCGGGCGAACTCTTTGGGGTCTGACCCACCGGAGTATTTGTGTAACTTCGAAGCTTTGAACCTTGGATCGAAGGGCACCCTTTGTAAGTCTGAATGCAGCGGAGAATCATCATCGAAGGAAGTGTTCTCGGCCTCCTCCAGGATTTGGGTTGCTTCTGGGAGATTGCGAGCACCACCGTCTTGAGGTCCTTCTGGAGTCCCGGTGGAGGCTTGGGTGCGGAGGCGATCAGCGGCCTCTTGCCTCCACCTGGCCACTTCTTCCTAGAGCCTTGCTAGTTGAGTAGCTTCGGTTCTAGGAAGGTCTTCGCCTTTGTCGGAGGGTACATCCGGGTCCTAGGAGCTGACGTAATCAGTCCGAAGAACCGTAGGAGGAGCTCGAGGTCCCCTAGGGACCCGATGCCCTGCTGTCTCTGCGGGAATTGTTGGAGCAGTTGAGGGTCCGGCTCCAGCGGTCTGAAGGGACCTTCGGAGAGGACCCGAAGCTTGGCTTCGCTTCGGAGGCATAGCTAGCCACGAAGAGGTCTGAAGATGGAGGACTTCGAACGACTCGGGAAGTCGAGTGAAGGCCTTCGGGCTGCACTAAGAAGCCCCTAACCAAAGGGTGCACGGAATCTTGAGACTCCGAGGCTCCCTCCGTAAGTGCTCTTCGAAGTGCAGTCAGCAGCAGAGAACAAGCTTCTAGAACTTGGTTCCCCACGGACGGCGCCAACTGTTGGTATAAAAGTTTACACCAACAGGTTCTCTGAGATCAAGAACGAACAAACAGAGAGTTTGTGTTTTAGGACTGCCTCAAGCCTCCGAGTTGGATAATAGCTTGAGCGATTTGAATATGTGTATTGAATAACTTGTCCCCGGTCCCCTGTTACAGGGTATAGAGGGGGGTATTTATAGGTAAAAATGTATAAGGAAAAGACCTAACTACCCCTAGATTACAACCGACATAGTGGAAACTATTCGGCGCCAAGAACAAGGTTATAAAAGGTAAAGAGATATAAGATAGATGGATAAGCTAAACATCTTATCAATCTTGTCGCTCAGCTTCAGAGCTTTTATCTTCCGTTCGGAGGGTTCATCAGGGCTTCGCATTGATGCACCCTTCGGCTTGACGCCTCTGCCTTCGAACAAGCGCCCACCAGCTTCAGAGCTCTTTGGAGCCTTCGAGTCATTAATCTCTAAGTCCTAAAAATCAAGTAATTTCCCCCAACAGCGCCCTTACCACTGGCGGCGTCAATAAGCACTCTTTTATTTCCTCAAACGCGCGTTGCTGGCTTGCCCCACAAGTGAACTCGGCTTCATTTCTTAGACGGAGTATTGGGACAAAAGCGTCAATTTTGCTAGACAAGTTCGATATAAAGCGTCACAAATAATTAACCTAGCCTAGCAGTTTCTGCACATCTTTCTTACATGTCGGTGCTACACATCCTCTAATTTTCTCAAGCCTCTTAGGATCAATTTCAATGCCTCTTTCATGAATCATGAATCCCAAGGCTAGGTTAATGACTCGAAAAGCACTCTATCTCATCATGGGCGGCGTCACACCAAAAGCACACTTGAGTGGGTTCATTTTTAAGCCATACTGACGCATTCTTTCAAAAGCGACTCTCAAATCGGCGAGGTGGTTTTCCATAGCATCTGATTTGACCACAACATCATCTATATAAACTTCTAACATAACCCCTAGCAAGTCATGAAAGATTAAGTTCATGGCACGTTGGTATGTGGCGCCAGCATTCTTTAAACAAAACATCATTACTACCCACTCAAACAAGCCGACAAAACGTCTTCTTCGGCCATAAAGATTTGATTATAACCAGTGTTGCAGTCAAGAAAACTTAGTACCTTGTGTCCCGAGGCATCGTTGATCAACATGTTGGCTATCAACATGGGATATTCGTCTTTCGGAGTAGCCTTGTTCAAATCCCTGAAGTCGACGCAGATGCAGATCTTGCCACTCTCTTTCTTCTCGACAGGCACGATGTTAGCGACCCATTACGCATACCTGCATGACCTAATAAAACCTACCGCTAATAGACGTTCAACCTCCTCTTTAACTCGGTCATAGATGGCTGAATTGAAGCGGCGTGGCGGCTATTTATAAGGCCTAAACCCGGGTTTGATACGGAGCCGATGCTCAACAAGCTCTCAGCTTAGCCCAGGCATCTCGCTGTAGTCCCATGCAAAGCAATCAACATACGATCGAAGCAATTTTATTACTTTCGCCTTTACATCATTATTCAGATTCTAATTTACAAACATCGGCCTCGGAACACTACCATCTTCTATGTCTACTTGTTCCAAAGGGTCGGCCGACGAGAAGCCTTTACCTATTTTTTCTACCTTGCTAAAATCTTCAATGGATTCGGCGATACCATCTTGAGAAGACCGATATTGCTCCACGCGAGATTTTAGTCAATCAAGATTAGCGCTAGACATTCTCCTATCTTACACACAACCGAGCCACACCGGCCGGCTTCGCGGAAATAGGAACGAACCTCCCCTCTGATACATTGACAAAGTCGTAATCCGAGAGGTCTCGTCCCGACAAGCACTCTATCTCATCATGGGCGGCGTCGCCAGACGCATAGGCCAAACTAACATGGGCCGATGTATCGGCGTACACTATCTCGACTTCGTCGCCATCCCATTGTATTAGGTGCTGAAGCAGGGTAGACGACACACACCAATTTGCGTGGATCCAATCACACCCAAGCAATACATTTAATTGCCTTGTACGTCGACGACGAAGAAAGCGGTGGGCAGCATCTTGTTCCCCACCATCAGTTCCAGGGACAATACCCCTTTAGCTTCTATCGTGTTGCCGTTGAAGCTATTGAGGGTGACATTGGTCTTCTTCAGGTCATTGTCATCCTTGCCGAGCTTCCTTAGAAGGGAGTACAACATTAGGGTCATGGTGGAGCTTCCATCAACAAGCATCCTCGAGATACGCTTCCCGTCGATTGCCCCCTTATGTAGAGGGGACTCAAGTGGCGGTTCGTGTCTCCGGGCTTCTCGAATACGACGTCCCACAGGCCAAGGTTTAGCTGAGCGACCTCGGCCTCCTCTTGAAGTGGAGTGAACTCGAAAGGCAACATGACGATGCCAGTATCCATCGCCTAAGGAGCGGGCCCCTTGGAGACGGGAGTGTAGTCGTCGTCAAGCAAATTGTCTTCGTCAGAGCTAACAACGGGGGCTGAGTCATTGACCATGATCGGCCTAGGTCTCCAGACTTTCTTCACCATGGGCCGAGGACGAATTTCCTCAAAAAAACACGTCTCGTGCCTCCTCGGCCTTCTCCTCTCGTATCTCTTGCGCCCTCAAGCACTGCAACCTCCTCTTTTGTGATTTGGACATCCTCGAGGGTGCCCACGATGGCTGAGGACGGGTGCCGAGTGCCACGGTCTTGCTTCTAGAATTTGTGGCCGAAGGGGATTTGTTTGTATCAGCCGAAGATATCTTGCGCTTTCCATGAGAGGTCCCTTGCTCCTGGTCGGTCGGACCGGCTGTAGCGGGCCGGTCGGACTGGTCTGTGCCAAAAATCATCGTAAGGCCGATCGGACCGGCCATAGTAGGCCGGTTAGACTGAGCTTCGGCCGAGTCTTTGTGATGTCCCATTGGGGCACCCTTCGTGATTGGGACCTCCGGGGATCCAACCCTGATGACTATAACCTTTGAGGCGTCTTCACGTTCATCCCTTCCGGTGACATCTCACGGAGCTCGGTTCTGAGGCACTACGGATAGGCGATGAACAATATTGTCTTCCTGCGCCGGCCCCCAAAACTGCCACTCGGAGACACTAGAAGGAGTGTAAGTGTTAGTAGTTGGAAATTGAACGAAGTTATCTAGCAGCGGAGGCCAAGTCGGAGCCATCGCCCAGCAGTAGGGTGGTGGCATTGGAGGCTCTAGCGGTTTCGCCCACTGAGTGCCTAACCCGTTGGCCAGTTGGAAGCCCGACCACGTAGATGGTACCTCGGACAAAACCAGTGAAGGGTCCTACCAAGCCGGAGGTAAATTAGCCCATGGCAGAGGCGGGCCCGACCACTGAGGCCCGGATCCACCCGAAGGCTGGAAACCCTCCGGAGGAGGCGGGTTCGGCCACTGAGGCTCGAAGCTTCCCGGAAACAGGGGCCAAGCTGGGGGAGGGTTTGGCCACTGAGGTCCAAACCCTGCCGGAGGCTGTACCCACTCTGAAGGGGTGTTCGGACCTTAAGGTCTTAACTCAACACTCACGAGACTTGCCCTCCTAGGAGGCTTCGACCGTCCCGGAGCCCGTGGGCGAACACCTTAGTTGGTGCTTGTCCAAAAGCATCTTGTAAGTCACCTTTGGCCTTCTGCGATGTTTGGCCGAAGATGATGACTTAATATTTTCTTTCCACACCCCTACCTCCGGATTCTTAGGTACACGTGTGCGTGTGCGAGTGTCTCCTATGACGATTGCTTTCCCCTTAGCCGACTCGGCTAGCTCTGGCCGAAACAACACCTTCTTCCCTTCTAGCTCAATGTTATTTATGGGAAAAGGGTCTCTGTCTAATTTCATCCTTGGATTTGCTTCTATTTTCAATCGTCCTTCCTCTATGGCCGATTGTACCTGCCGATGAAAAACGTTGCAATCGTTAGTGTAGTGAGAATGCGAATCATGCCACTTGCAGTAGGGATGATTTTTCAATTCATCGGCGGATGGCATGACTTGCCCTTTCGGTAGCCGTAGAAGTTGATTTTTAATAGGAAATCAAATATCTTATCACATTTAGTCACATCGAATGAATATCTAATTTCATTAGGCCGACTCTTAGAGGGAGACGACCGCAATTTGGAGCAGGTGACGGGCTTGGACTTCGTGCTCCAAGTCCATTTGACCATGTACGTATCAACCGGATTCTCTTCCTCTTCATATTCTCCCTTGTCGGTGTTCTCCATAGTGTGGATCTCAACCCTTGGTTTATTAAAAGTTTTAACAAATTTTTTATCTCTGGCCCGGCCTTCCTGGACCAGAGCCTGTTGCAATACTTGGCTAACGTCCAAGAGGTTTTGATTATCCACATGCTCCTTAATTTCTGCCCATAGGACATTGAATGCTAGATCTGCTAGGTCTATTTCCGATATGTTTAGGCTAAAGCATTTATTCCTGGTGTCTTTAAAGCGTTTAACATACTCAGAAACACTTTCGCTAGATTTTTGCTTAATCGCCGTGAGGTGTGATAGCTTAAGCTCGGTCTCTCCTGTGTAGAAATAATCATGAATCTTCTGCTCTAGTTGAGCCCATGTCTGCACGGAGTTCGGTAGAAGTGCCGAAAACCAAGTGAATGCAGTGCCGGACAGCGATAGGGAAAATAACCTGAGTTTTAATGCATCCGATCCACTAGCTTTGCCACATTGTGCTAGAAATTGGCTAATGTGTTCTAACGTGGATTTACTACCCTCGCCATCAAATTTCGTTAAATCTGGGACTCTGTAACCGCGAGGGTATGGAATGGTGTCAAAGTGGTCGGGATATGGTTTTTGATAAACCCTAGCTCTATCCCAAGGTGCAAAGCCATTGCATTCCCTAAATAGAGCACGAATACGTTCCTCGATATCGTCGTGATCTAATGCTTGTGCGTGTCTTTCATGTGGTGGCGGGATGCATGGCGGTATATTGACATGCTCTGGCCTATGCTGTCGTGTGAGAGTGTGCAATGTGAGCGGCGACAGAGCAGGAATGGGTGCAGGCAGCGGTGGTACTTGATAAGATGGGTTTTCCGGGCCATAAGCGAAGTTATGTATTTCGGCTGTGGATGAAGTAGTCGGAAACGTGATGGTTTTTCCAGTATTGCCGTCGGTTCTGCTATAAATATGTTGTGCTGGCAGAATACTAGTGCTTGATGCTGGTGAATCGGCCTTAGTAAAACCGAATCTTCTAAACACTGCCACCACTTGCGAGACAACTACGGGTTCTAGTTTATTGGCTAGCAAGGCGCTAACCGCCTGATCAACAGATGCAACCATTCTACGGTCGACTTGTGAGGCAGATAAAGGGGGTGATGATAGGCGTACCTAGGTTAAGTTGAGGTTGTCGTGCATGACGAAGCCTGAGCATGTCTTTATGCAATCTCTAAGCATTATTTCCTCGAGTTCCTTCTTTTTCGCTTCAATCTTTACTCGGTCTTCCTTAGATATGTCCGCCATGGTGGGCATTATAATGTTGCGGTCATCAATGTACACGCTCCCCATAATGTTCATCGGTGATGTGGTGGAAGTAGACGTAGTAGAGGTACCCACTGCCAATGTAGAGGTAGTAGTAATGGTTGGCGTATTCCCCAGCGGAGTCGCCAAAAAGTGTGTTGATGCAGAAATGTGCCCTGCACTTGGGTCGGTTCGACGTCCAAAAGTATCGCAACGATACCGATGTCGCATTCTGACTACCCTGGATAGTGACAAGGGATTTGTAGTCGCCAGGCAATTAGATAAATAATTAATATTTTAATCCAATTGGCCGAAAAGTATTAGTAACAATGTAAACAGTGACAAAATGAGCAAAAAATCTGGAATCGGCCAATTTGGAGGCCGATTCGGAGTTATAGCGGAGTCTAGTCTGAAGGGTCCCTAGGGCACCTTCGGCCTCAAGCCTGGTCAGACTAGAGGTACAACCTCGGTCAGACCAGAGGTTGCGAAGGGCTTTGGGCGTGTCCCGAAGATAACTGCGAAGTATGCTCCGGTCACGGTGCGAAGGGCTCCGGTCAGACTGGCGAAGCCTTCCCGGTCAGACCAATGAAGGGACTCCGACGAAGGGCTTTGGCGTAGTGTGGAGTATCCCAGTCGGACCGGTGGGGCACCTTTGGTCTGACTAGCCGTTGCCGACAATAGCTTGACGAAGAGATCCAATCAGACTGGCCTTGCACCTCTGGTCAGACCGGCTACGGCAGATCCAATCTGTTAGAACACGGACAGCCTAGCAAATGAGATCCGATCGCATCCAAATTTTGCGGAGAAGCTCAAAGAGACAATTGACCTACAAAGATAATAAGAGATCAAACACAATTCGGCCATAGGGCAAAATTTCTGAGTAGGGCGATAAAAATCGATAAAAAGGATAGCAATCCGTTACATGGATTAGCGGTAGGTTCACAAGCAAACCAGCAAGGGTTACCGTGATTACGGACGTGGCAGACGGAGGGCTTTCAAGCAAACCCATGAAGGTACAGAAAGTAAAGAAAATAAATGCGATTCAAAACTAGGGCTTTGGATTTGTGGATTGGAGAGAGAGAGGAGGAGTTCTTCGTTAACGTTTAACACTTCGACATCTTCCATATGAGGTGAAGCCTAAAAACATGATAAGCAAACTTTCATTCATAAATGTACAAAAGCATGATTCTTTACATAGTCAAGGTCCTAAGGTAAATCTAGACCTGCGGGTTTGGCGGAGGCTGGCTGCTCGAAGCTTGCAACCGAGCTTGCTTTTGACGTTGCCCTTCATCAATCCAAGCCTTGATCACAGTGCGACCTTCGGCTCTCCATGAAGCTTGGAAGGCTTGCCAAGCAGCGGCCACATCTTTGGAAGGATTGAGAAGCTGGTTTTCGTCGAAGGTGATGGGAGCCGCCTCTGCGTTCGGAGTTATCGTTATTCCCAGATCTTCGTAGTAGCGAAGTATGCCGATAGCATCCATGTTGGCGTAAAAGATTACGCTAACAGGTTTCTGTGGAAAAGAAACTAACAAACGAAGTGTTTGTGAAGCAAACTGTTCTAAGCCTCCGAAAGGATAATAACTTAGAATAGTTCGAATGTGTGTATTGAATAACTTGTATTCGGTCCCTATTACAGGGTGAAATGGGGGGTATTTATAGGCCCAAACATTAAGGAAAAGACCTATTTACCCCTCTATTACAACCGACATAGTGGAAACTATTCGGTTTCCTTAATAGGGCTAAAATGGTAAAAGACTAATCTAATGAGAAAGAAGATAAGTCTTCCATCTTAGCTGGCAAAAAAGATCTTGGAGGGCCTTAGTTCGAAGATGTACTCCGAACCAATGCCTATCTTCGTACTTCGAACTTGGTTCCGGGTATCTTCGAAGTTGATCGTCTGGGAACCTTCGAATCCGCTGTCTGCCTTTATGTTGCTTCGGCAATAACCCCGAAGATGAGATATTTTCCCCCAACAGTAGCCCCTCGAATACGCTTCTCCGTTTGACCTGTAACGTTAGGAGAGCAGTATACGGAAGGAAAAAATAACCAAACATCGGGGTTATTGGTTTTTAGTTCATCTCCAAAATGCATGAAGATATAAACTCCGAATCAGTCTTAAGATAATTGCTTTTTGAACTATCTTAGAACTGACTCAAGAAGTTCGAAAGTCTTTTAGACTTAGAGAAAATAGCCGTTAAGTTTCTGTTTCCAACGGAAACTGTAGTAAGCGTTAATCTCAAAGAAAAGTAACGGCAAGAATGCGAAACGACATGGATTAACGGTAAAAAAGTGAAGTCTAGGCTATAAATAGGAGGCCTAAAACTTACCCGGTTACCTTTTCACCGTCTTCTCGCACCCAAAAACTTTTCGAGCCCTTTGAGTTCTCGAGCCCTAGCCTCCATTTTCCCCAAAGCAATCCATTGATCGCAATGGTGAAGACTAAGGGATCTGCACCCCCGTCGGCCTTGGTGCGGCAGCAGGCGGCTGCAGCAGCAGCGGCAGCAACATTGATGGCGGCACCTCCGATTCCGGCGATGACATCCATGGCGGCAGGAGGGAGAAATCCCCAAATCGCCGATGACTAAGGTCTGTGCCCGCCATCGACAAAATATTTAGATCAATCTTTCGAGTTGGGGCCTTCTACCTGCAAGAGAGAGTCATTGGCAATCGCCGCCGGAGGAAAAATCAGTAATGGAGTTATGATCCGGAAGCCAGGCAAAGAAACGATTCCATCGCCAAGACCCAGAGAAGTAGTTGTATTCGAAGCTTTCTTCGAAGCTGGCTTGGGCCTCCCTGCAGTGGACTTCTTGGCGGAGGTACTTGATCTGTTCCATGTAACCCTCCCCAATTATCTCCGAATGCAGTAGCTAGATTAGCTATCTTCGAATGGGCGCTGAGGGCCGAAGGTTGTGAGGGGAGGGCAGAGATCTTCGCTGCATTACATCGAGCAACTTGCCAACCAAAGACCTTCGTAGGCCCCGGAGGTGAAAAAGTGGTTGTATCCTTTGGCAGTATCAACTTTAGGCTTCGGGATGAGTATGCCCTCCAATTTCCTGCCAAGGCCATCAATGCCAGATGGTATACTGATTGGGTTCTATGATGGTTCTATGCCGAAGTTGGGGCAAGCAGTCCTGTGGCCGGGCCCCTCAAAGAAATTCAATTCCGGAAGGAAGCCTTAGTGCAGCCCAACGAAGGTCAGCTCGAAGCTCGTCTTAACCTGCTTCAAAAGATTAGCCGAAGGTTAAGCATGCGAGACTTAGCCGAAGAATTCCTCGCCCTGCAAATTTCTCCGCTGATGGCCAACTGGCCTATCGTCTTCGAGGATGATTCGGAAGGCGGTCTCCACAAGATTAACTTGACTTCAAGCCCTGCAGGTAACTTTGAAACCAACATGTATTATACATATTTACTTCGAAGAAAAAACTAACTTGAATTATTTATTTTTTAGCTTCTTCAGCCCCTATTACTTCAGAGCAAATTGTAAGGGCTTCGGAAAGATTTTGGGTGCCCCAACTCCGACTGAAAAAGAATGGAGAGTTAAATTGGTCGGGAGTTGGGAGAGGTTTAACAGAGTATGGGGAATGTTGGAGATGACTCCGCCCCCTCTGATGGACTGGGTGCCTTCGGAGAAAGGACCCAAGAAAAGGATGGCCGAAGCGGGGACTTCAAGCTCCGCAAGGACTCCGGTGAAGAAGGTGGCTCGGAAGCCAAAAAATCTCGCACCTTCGAATCCTGCGCCTTCGAGCTCAAGAACCTCAATCTCCGGTTCTAAAGAAGATGAAGGTATACTATTAGTGAGATTGATTGATGAAGATGCAGCTCAAAAAGATATTCACATTGAAGATACTGCAGGTATGCCGGAGTCCCAGGCTAATCTTGAAGAAGTGAGAGCTCCGGATGCTCAAGAAGAAGAGCAAATCGAAGCCCCTGTGGGCGAAGATGAAGTTGAAGTTACTACTTCAGTTGTGGATGAAGGGAGGACTGCTCACGGAGATACTCCATCAGCTGAAATTTTAACTGTGGATTCAGACGAAGACCTCACCTTCGATCCTCCGAGCAGTCCGGTGCTCGATCTCCCCCAGAATGTCGAAGGTAAACTTCGCACAATTCTCTTATTATTTTCTGCAAAATTATACAATGTATAATACCTTTATTTTTGTAGAGCCCCCTTCTGTAGAAGTACATCGTGAAGATCCCATTCCAGGGCCTTCGACAACTTCGGAGCCGCACCCGGAGGTTGCTCAACTGGGGCCTGGAAGGGGTAAAAGACATATAGAGCCTCTCCCTACTCAAGGATCAACTTCGTCTGAATCAATAGATGAAAGTGAATCAACTGAGGGGGGGCCATCTACCGAAGTTCCAAGGACCTCAAGAGAACGCTCCGGAGCTTCGCCAAGCAAGGACGACCAAGAGGCTTCGGCAATGCTCCCTCTTTTAACTCCTTTTTTGGAGCAAAGAACCGGGCTTCGGACTCTGCTCAAACCTTTGGGTCGAGTGAGTCGCGAAGTCGGGGAGACAGAGCTGGTAGCAAAATTAAGCAGGGCGAAGAGTTCAGAGCTTAACGTTGCTTTGGAACGAGCAGCATATCAGGTACGGAACACCTTCGAACCAATAGCAAATTATACATGAATAATTTCTTACTTCAATTTTTGTTTTCTTAGCAAGCTGTCTTGGCCCGCGCTGCAACTTTATCGAGCGAAAATGAAATTGCTCAGCTTCGGGAAGAAAATGAAGCTCTCAAACGCAACTTGTCTTTCTCCGAAGCTAGAGTGGTTCAAATGGATAACATGATTTCAACGGAGCGTAGGGCCAGACAGGGCTTGGAGGATGCTAATAAAGAGCTCGAAGCAGAAAGAATCGTGCTTCGGGCGGAAATTGAAAAAGTGCGGTTGGAGCATGCTAGTGCTGGGTCCGAACTTGTGAGGCTCCAAGAAGAAGCTAGCCAACTCCTGAATCAAAAGAATATTTTAACTACGGAGAATGCTAGAATTTCCGGAGTACTAGCAGAAACAACTTCGAGCAAGGATGCATTAATCGAAGAAAAGCTTAAGTCTGAGAAGGTAGCTACGGAGGTCATAGAACAAATGCTAGGGGTTCTGGAGTACTTCGGTACTACTGGATCACTCCCTTCAGATGACAACGTGACTCTGCTGCGCCGGTTAAAAAGGATCCAAGGAGCAGCGAAGCAAATGAAGACGGCAGGCATTCGTTATGGAGAACTCTCCGGACAAGTGTCTGCCCTCGGACTACTTCGTTACTACAAGGATTTGGGCCGAACAATCACTCCGAGCGCAGAGGGCTCCATTACCTTCGACGACGAACGACTTCTAAATCCTTCCGAAGGTGTGACTGCTGCCTGGCGAGCCTTTCAAACCTCATGGAGAGACGAAGGACGTTCCGTGATCAAGGCTTGGATCGATGAAGGCCAACGCCAGAAGCAAGTTCGGAACCAAGCTTCGAGCAATCAGCCTCCTCCGAATCCGCAGGTTTAGGAATCATTTAGGATTTTTGACTATGTAAAGCTTTATGCTTGTAAACATTTATCAATGAAAATCTTGTTTGTCATATTTTTAGGCTTTGCCCCTTATGGAAGACATCGAAGTATTAGAGCTTAACGACGAACTTCGTTCATTATGGAATACCTTCGAACTTCTAAAGAATTACAAGCGTCCTCGATTTCTAATTCCTCGAGATGACTCCGGCGTAATTGCGCCTGAAGTAATCAAAGATGTAATGTCTTATATTAAAGAGGAAGAGAAAGAGGTTAACGCAAACACCTCGTCTTCTGAAGACACTATTTGGTCTGAAGACGAAGGTGAAGCTCGAAATAAAAGATCTGAAGATCTTAGAAGCTGGGAAAGAAGCCCCGAACGGCTTCGAACTTGGGCCGAGCTTCAACAGGAGCAGAAGGATTTTAGAGCTTCGAAGGGGAGGAAAAGAGTTAAACGTAAAGTTATTAGAACTCCCGATGTTGGAACTAGTCGTTCCACCCCTAGCTCTAGGGACCGAAGAGGTCTCCGATTCCTTCTTGGTATAGATACCAATTTTTCATAGTGTAATTTGTAACACATTTATTTCAATAATGAATGCCGATTTAAAATTGTCTCCATATTTACTAGCCCCTCTTTGGGTATAAGCAACTTCGAAATGTATTCAAAGATGGTTATGCGCAAAGAAAAAACTTCGGAGTACAATTTTTTGGGGGTTCGGAGCCCCTCTGTCATTTAAAGATCTTTTAAAATCTTATGAAATGTCTTCGACTTCTTGCAGTCGGAAGAATGGTAACTTAGTACCTTTGTTTTATGAAAGAAATCACTTGAGATAACTTCCAGGACACTTTAGTGTCTTAAAAAATTTGTCACTTTGGACTATGTTAACAGACATTCGAAGCTTATGGCTCAAATTCTGTTTTGCTTTAGCCACCTTCGGCTTATTTTTGCGATCTCTGTCGAACCAATGGTTCGGAGTTTGCAATGGTCTCTTTGGACTCTTTTGACGGATGTCTACCAGCCAATGGCTTGGACTCCGTATATTTTGGCCACCTTCGGCTCTTTTTGCAGAAGTCTACAAGCCAATGGCTTGGACTTCGCAGGATTTGGCCACCTTCGGCTCTTTTTACGGAAGTCTACCAGCCAATGGCTTGGACTCCGCAGATTTTGGCCACCTTCGGCTCTTTTTACGGAAGTCTACCAGCCAATGGCTTGGACTCCGTAGGGTGTGGTTTTGGGCTCTTTTACGGATGCCTACAAGCCGGTGGCCTGGGCTCCGGATTATGCCAGCCCCCACGTCGGAAGCTTCGAACTTTATGGGTTCGAAGTCCGAAAATACAATCCAGCTTCATGACACTTCCCTCTCAGTCGACCCCGCGGTTCCAGTGCGTCCACTTGGAAGCTGGAAGTCTATGAGGGGAAGGCACTATCAGGATCATATGCTTTATTGATTTAGAAGATGATTACAAGCAAATTACAAGGAGCCCTTATGCGAAGTATCGCTTTAGGTGCTCCGCATGCCAAGTATGTGCTAACTCTTCACCTTCTAAATTAGCTAATTTAAATGAACCAGGGCACCCTGAACGGACAATTAGGTATGGACCTTCCCATTTATTCCCTAACTTCCCTGGTGCTATAATGCTTCGTAGAACAAGATGACCCTGTCTTAGTTCATTGAGCTTAACCTTCGGGTCATACCAAGCCTTCGTCTGCTGATGATACTTTGATAAATTAGCTACAGCCCGAAGTCTTGTTTCTTCTGACAAATCTAACGAAGCTTGCCTTTCTTTTTCAATGTCCGGTTCGGTGCTGCGAAATGATCCCCCTTTGAGCTCCGTTGGAGTCATAGCTTCATCTTCGAATAGTAGTCTGAACGGAGTAAAACCTGTGGACCTTGTTTGCGTAGTCCGAATGGACCACAGAATCTTCGGAAGCTCTTCGGTCCACAGTCCCTTTGCTAATCCTACTATTCTTCAATTTAGCCCTGATAAAATATTTCCATTGGCTCGCTCTACGGCTCCATTAGACCGAGGATGCCTCACTGCAGCAAAACATAGCTGAATACCTAGATCTTCGCAAAACTTCTTGAAGGGTTCTGCGTCGAACTGTGTTCCATTATCAACTGTGAGGTATCTAGGCACTCCGAACCGGCAAATAATGTTCTTCCAGAAGAATTTCTGTACATTATTCGAAGTGATAGCTGTTAAGGGTTCTGCTTCCACCCACTTAGAAAAATATTCAATAGCTACCACTGCGAACTTCAGATTTCCCTTTGCTAACGGAAAGGGGCCAATTAAATCCATACCCCATCTGGCCATAGGCCATACCGGAGCAATGACTTGAAGAACTGTTGGTGGGCGATGACTCCGTCGACCCATCCACTGACATCCTTGACAAGTGCGGACCAAGCTCTCCGCTTCAGCTGTTATTGTGGGCCAATAAAGCCCCTGGCGAAGTGCTTTTCCTGCCAGAGCTCTAGGGGCTAAATGGCTTCCACAAAGGCCTTCATGAATTTCTCGAAGAATTTCTTGGCCTTCGGCTTGAGATATACATCGGAGTAGAGGGGAACATACTCCGGCCTTGTATAATATACCGTTGATTATCTGATAGTTTCTGGCTCTGAGCTTTAATCTTGACAGCTAGGGCTCTTCGGGCAAATTTGTTCCTCCTTGCAAAAGTTCCATGATCGAATTTTTCCAATCTACACTAGGAATGCAAAGAATCTCTGCAGAGGGAATTTGTGGCACCGAAGGTATATTGAGTTCCTCGTAGAAAGCTTCTTCGGGCACATCCACAGCTCCGGCTGCAGCCTTCGCTAAGATGTCCGCTTGCACGTTTTCCGCTCTTGGTATACTCCGAATGGAAATACCTTTGAAGTGTGCTTCGATTTTACGGATTTCTTCTAAATACTTTGCAAGCTGTGGATGCCGAACTTGGAAACTTTTGTCTACGTGCCCTGCTACTATCTGAGAATCTGTTTTATAATTATTCTTGTAGCCCCTAAAGCACGTGCTTTTCGAAGTCCTAATAAAATCCCTTCGTACTCCGCTATATTATTGGTAGACTTAAAGTTGAGTCTTGCGGAGTACATTGCTCTTTGTCCTGACGGTGAAATTAATACTGCCCCAATGCCTGCTCCGGATGCTTGGAAAGCCCCATCGGAGTAAACAGTCCAAACTCCATCACTTGACTTCTCCGGAGCCAAATTCGCAGGTGGAGTCCACTCTGCTACGAAGTCTGCTAGGACTTGGGATTTGATAGCTATCCTTGCCAAGAAAGATATGCCGAAGGGTGCTAGCTCAACTGCCCACTTTCCAATCCTTCCAGTGGAATCCTTGCTTCGTAGCATATCTCCTAAAGGATATGAAGTTGGTACAATTACATTATGAGCCAAAAAATAATGTCTTAGCTTCCTCGAAGCCATTATCAGAGCATAAACGAACTTCTCAAGTTCGGAGTATCTTGTCTTCGCTCCTGATAATGCTTCGGATACAAAATAAACAGGATTTTGGACCAACTTCCCATTGAAATCCACTTCTCTGACAAGGACTGCGCTAACAGCTGAACCTGTAGCTGCAAGGTACAGGAGTAGGGTTTCGTCCGCAGTAGGCACCATGAGTGTAGCAAGATTACTGAGATAGTCTTTAATATCTTCGAAGCTTTTCTGACACTCCGGTGTCCATGCAAAATCTTCGGACCCTTTCAATGCTTTGAATATAGGCGAGCTCCTCTCCGTAGACCTTGATAAAAACCTGCTAAGTGCGGCCAGACGCCCAGTCAGCTTTTGCACTTGCTTTAAATTCTCCGGAGGAGCCATCTTTTGCAGCGCAGTTATTTGAGTAGGGCTAGCTTCAATTCCCCTGCTTGAAACTAAATACCCTAACAATTTTCCAGCCTTAGCTCCGAATATACATTTTTCTGGGTTAAGATGGATCCCACATGCCCGAAGGCTATTGAATGTTTCTGCTAAGTCTAGGCTATGTTGGTGCTTTAAAGCACTCTTTATTACAATATCATCCATATAGGCCTCCGCATTGCGACCTAGTTGATGACCTAGAGCCTTAGCAACTAATCTCGAAAAAGTAGCCCCGGCATTTCTTAGGCCGAAAGGCATTCTTACATAGCAAAAGACTCCCGAAGGAGTTACGAAGCTTGTCTTGATTTCATCTTCGCGCTTCAACCATATTTGATGATAACCAGAATACGCGTCAAGGAAGCTTAATAACTCCGAACCTGCAGTGGAGTCAACCAGTTGATCAATTCGGGGCATGGGGTAGGGGTCACGTGGGCATGCTTTATTCAAGGATGTGAAATCAATGCACATGCGCCACTTCCCGGAAGACTTCTTTCTGACGAAGACTGGGTTGGCTAACCATTCTGTGTGAGCCACTTCTCTGATAATCCTAGCCTTCAACAATTTTTCAACTTCGTCCTTAGCTAGAGCAGCTCTTTCTGCGGACATCTTCCGGAGACCTTGTCGAACAGGCCGGGCCTTCGGGTTTACAAGTAAACTGTGTTCAATGATATCCCGATCGACTCCGGTGATATCTTCGTTAGACCAAGCGAAGACATCCAAATTTTCTTCCACCACCTTTTCCAAGGAGGTTGCAACTTCAGGGGGTAAATCTTTACCAAATTGAAAAGTGTACTCTTTACCATCTTTAACAATGACCTTCGTTGCAATCTCTCCTTCGAGACTTGGTCTCGGAAAAGACTTCTTCGAAGCTTCGGAGGAGGCTGAAAAAATTTCTTCATTATCCTCTACACTATTTACTTGCCTCGTATCAAGAGGGGGACCATGACCATATTCCACCCTCCAAGCAATGGCTTGATCTCCGAAGATTGTAAGGACTCCTGCTTGTGTGGGCATCTTCATGCACAAGTAATTGTGATGCGCCACAGCTCCGAACTGGTTTAGCATGCCCCTTCCGAAGATGACGTTGTAAGCATACGGGGCATCTATCACATCGAAAATTACTTCTTCAGTTCGGGCTAATAAACCTTCTCCGAAGGTAACTTCTAGGCCTATTTGGCCAAGTGCATCAAGCGGTGGTCCTGCGAAGCCTTGCAGAGGACGAGCCGCTGGAAGGAGATGCTTCCTGGAAATGCATAACTGATCGAAGGCTTGAACAAAAATGATATCTGCTGAACTACCTCCGTCAATCAGCACCCTTCGAACTTCCGTGCCTGCAATATCAGCAGTGATAACCAATGGATCTGCGTGCGGGAACTTAATACCAGCTGCATCCTCCGCAGAGAAAGATATCGGAACATGAGACCACTCCGGCATTGCAGCTGCAGATGACGAAGTCCCAATATGACCTACTTCCCGAACGTACTCTCTTCGCTGTCTCTTGGACATGCTTCCGAGGGTACCTCCTCCGGAGATAGGGAGAATTACTCTTTTTCCTCTATCTTGCCCTTCCTCTTGCTTCGGAGGTGGCATAACATTGGCCACCGGAGGGTGTCTTGCAGCATCAAAATTTTCTATCCGCGCCACAGCCTGGACCGGCTCTGGGCGCGTTGCAGCTGGACTTCGGTCGGTACTGCCTCGACCCGAAGTTCTCTCTAAGTACTCTCCCCTGAGGGTAAGTATAGCCTTGCATGTATCAGTTGCATGGCTTCGATTTTCTCCGTGAATGCAGCAGAAAAGGGTCTGGCCCTTGCCAGCCGTTTTCCCTGGCGGCCTCTAGCCGCTGGCCTTGTTCCCCGCAGACTGTGGAGCTCTTGGTGTAAACTTCTGTGGGGGTGCAATATTCATGACTTCAGAACGAGGGTGCTTTTGCCCTCTTCTCCGATCATGTTGCACTTCGAAGACTGGTTCATGCGGCTATGCCGAAGTTTTCACTTCTACTTTGACTTCTTGCAATATGGACGAAGTAGCAGCAGTCCTCCGAAGCCAACCCTCTTCTGACCTCGCATACTCCTCGAAGTATGACATCAACTGAGAGACCGAGGAGATGCTTTTCCGATGCAGTTTATCTAGAAGGCCTTGATGACTGACGCCTTCCCGAGCTGCATCAACCACTGAGGATGTGGACAGCCCCCGAATTTGCGACTTAGTATGAGCGAAGCGCTTAAAGTACTGCCTCAATGTTTCTCCGGGGAGCTGTTTCACCTGGAAAAGGCTTTCTGTTGACATAGGAGGTATGAAGGTGCCCTGAAAGTTGCTTATAAACTTCTTCTTCAGCTGCGACCATGAATTGATCGATCCTGGCCTCAAGGACCAGAACCATCTCAATGCCACTCCTTGAAGAGCCAAAGGGAAGCACTTTGCCATGGTGTCTCGAACACCTCCGCTAGCTTCAATTGCTAGGGCATAAGACCGAACGAACTCTCCGGGATCTTCATCTCCGGCATACTTACAGAGCTTCGAAGTTTTAAACTTTGGATCAAAGCGAACTTTCTACAGCTCAGGATGCAGCGGAGATTCATTGTCGAAGGAGGCGTTCTCCGGGGCTTCGGGATAATCAAGATCATCGTCTTCGGGCACTTCTGGGATGGTTGGGGTGGCTTGAGAGCGAAGCCTACTCGCAGCTTCCTGTCGCCACCTTGCCACTTCAGCTTGAAGGTTGGCCATTTGAGTGGCCATATCTCCAAGATTATTTTCATCTCTTCCGGGTCTTGAGAACTGGTCGGATCAGTTTGAATCGGGATGGAGGGTGGAGAAGGGACTCAGGGCGGTCGGAGTATAGAAGGGGTTGGCGGAGAAGCTTCGTATGTTCGAGGGATGGAAGCCCCTTCCGGAGTTTGTGGAGGGAATGTCGAAGGACCTCCGACTTCAACTGTGTCGAAGGGTATTTCTCCGGAGATCCGAGAGGACCTCCGAGTGGAATTGCGGGGTGCGCTCCGCTTAGGAGGCATGATGTAAGAATTTGGTAGAGAACGAAGTTTTTCGGACTAGGTTGCCCACGGATGGTGCCAACTGTTGGCGTAAAAGATTACGCTAACAGGTTTCTGTAGAAGAGAAACTAACAGACGAAGTGTTTGCGAAGAGAACTGTTCTAAGCCCCCGAAAGGATAATAACTTAGAATTGTTCGAATGTGTATATTGAATAACTTGTATTCGGTCCCTATTACAGGGTGAAATGGGGGGTATTTATAGGCCCAAACATTAAGGAAAAGACCTATTTACCCCTCTATTACAACCGACATAGTGGAAACTATTCGGTTCCCTTAATAGGGCTAAAATGGTAAAAGACTAATCTAATGAGAAAAAAGATAAGTCTTCCATCTTAGCTGGCAGAAAAGATCTTGAATAGCCTTAGTTCGAAGATGTACTCCGAACCAATGCCTATCTTCGTACTTCGAACTTGGTTCCGGGTATCTTCGAAGATGATCGTCTGGGAATCTTCGAATCTGCTGTCTGCCTTTATGTTGCTTCGACAATAACCCCAAAGATGAGATATTTTCCCCCAACAAGCCACTTGTCCGGAGAGTTCTCCCTATCGACTGCCTGCCGTCTTCATCGTCTTCGCAGCTCCTTGGATCATTTTAGCCACCAAAGCAGGGAGACGTTGTCATTTGAAGGAAGTGTCCCAGTAGTACCGAAGTACTCTAGAACACCTAGGAGTTGATTCATGACCTCCGCAGCCACCTTCTCCGACTTCAGCTTGTCTTCGAGTAAAGCATCCTTCGCCGAAGTCAGCTCCTCTACCACGCCGGAGGGCCTAGCTTCCTCCGTAGCTAAAGAGTTTTTCTGAGTAAGTAGGTTGTTAGCTTCTTCTACAGCTTTGGCTTTCTCTTCTTGGAGCTTGACAAGTTCAGCCCCCGCCGTAGCATGCTCCGCACGCATCTTTTCTATTTCCGCTCAAAGCACAATTTGTTTGGCTTCGAGCTCCTTATTCGCAGTTTCCAAGCTTTGTCTGGCCCTCCAGTCTGCCGAGACCATGTCGTCCATTTGGGAAACTCGACCTTCGGAAATGTTAAGATTTCTATGAAGAGTGGTAATTTCCTCTCGAAGGCGAAGACTTCTGCGTTCATTTGAAATGTTCGCAGCTCGGGCCAAGACTATTTGCTGCAAAGAGAAAAAACCAAGGTGAGAAATTATTTGTATATAAGATTAATTTCATTTTGCAGATACTTCGTACCTGGTACGCTGCACGCTCCATAGCAGCGTTGAGCTCCGAACCCTCAGCTTCGCTCAAGATGGCTACCAAGTCTGTCTCCCTGACTTCACGGATAGCTCGATCCAAAGGTTCGAGCAAAGTCTGAAGTCTGGTTCTTCGCTCCAAGAAAGGAGCTAGAAGAGGGAGCATAGACAAGGTCCTCTGGTCGTCTTCATTCGGTGAGGAGCCGGAGCGCTGGGCTGTATCCTTTGGGACTTTGGCAGACTGCCCCCTTGTGTAGATTGGCTTCCGTCTGTCGATTCAGACGGAGTTGATCCTGAGCTCGGAGCAGGGAGGGGGTCCATCTTGCCTTTGCCTTTTCCATGTCCCATTCGAGCGACTTCTGGAATTGGCTCCGGAGTGTCTGAAGTCCCAGGATTGGTATCTTTGGGAAGGCCATCTTCCATAAAAGCAGATCCTGTTAAAGCAAAAGTATTATACATTGTATAATTTCGTAGGAAAAAAGAACAAAGAATTATGTGAAGTTTACCTCCGAAGCCTTGTTGACGGGTGAGCATCGGACTGCTTGGCGGGTCGAAGGCTACTCCAAAGTCTTCGTCGGAGTCAGAATTCACAGTTAAATCTTCGACTGTTGGAGCCTCTTCGGGAACGGTCGTCGTTGCTTCACCTGGAACCGAAGTTGATTCTATTGCAACTTCGACTCCACCTTCGTCCATAGGGGCTTCATCTCGCGTTAAGTCCTCTTGAGCAACCAAAGTCCCCACATGCCCAAGGTTGCCTTGAGACTCCGGCACGCTCACAGCATCATCAATGTTTGCCTCTATTTGGGCTGCATCCTTGTCAATCAAGTCAACAAGCATTCTACCTTCATCCTCCGAGGAATCGGAGACCGAAGCTATTGGGCTTGAAGGCTCCACAGTTTTTGGCTTTCGGGCTACCTTCTTCGATGGAGTCTTGGTAGAGGTCGAGGCTCCAGCTTCGGCCTTCCTTTTCTTAGGCCCTTGCTCCGAAGGCACCCAATCCAAAAGAGGAGGCGGAACAATTTTGAGTAGCCCCCATACTCGGTTGGACCGCTCCCAAGTACCAACCAACTTAATTCTCCCTTCTTTCTCAGCCGGAGTCGGGACTCCCAGAATTTTCTCCGAAGCTCATACAATCTGCTCCGAAGTCATAGGAGCTGAAGAAGCTGAAAGATGAGTTAACATTGGTTATTTCTTCGAATAGATATGCATGACATATGTTGTTTTCAAAGTTACCTGTAGGGCTTGAGTTCGAAGAAATCTTGCGGAGGCCACCCTCCGGATCTTCCTCGAAGGTGATTGGCCAGATGGCCATTAGAGGGGGGATTTGGAGTCCGATGACTCCTCTGCCAGATCCCTCATACTCAGACGATGGCCGATGCGCTGAAGTAGTCTAAGGCGAGCTTCGAGCTAGCCTGGATCCGGATGGACAAGAGCTTCTCTCCAGAAGTTTATGTCCCGGAGAGGTCCAACGAGGTGACTCCCTGCCCCAACTTCGGCATAAAACCATCAGAGGATCCAATCAGTGTAGCACCTGGCATTGATGGCCTTGGCCGGAAACCGAAGAGTGTACTCGTCTCGAAGTCGGAAGTTAATACTCCTGAAGTCCACCACCATCTTCTCGCCTCCGGGGCCTACGAAGGTCTTCGGCTGGCACGAAGCTCGATGTAAAGTTGTGAAGATTTCCGCTCTGCCTTCACATCCTTCGGCTCGCAACGCCCATTCGAAGATGGCAAGACGTGCTATTGCATTTGGAGAAAGCTGAGGAAGGGTGACGTGGAATAGATCCAATACCTCCGCCTGGAAGTCGACTGCTGGAAGCCCTAATCCTGCTTCGAAGAAAGCTTCGAAGACCACTACTTCTCCAGGCCTTGGCGAAGGAATGGCCTCCTTTCAAGGTTTGCGGATTACGATCTCCGAGCTAATCTTCCCTTCTATTGCTGCTGCGAGCGATTCCCTCTTGTAGGTTGACGGTCCCAGTTGATAAGACTGGTCCGGATAATTCGTCGACGCCGGAAGGAGACCATGAGAATCATCGCGTTGGGGATTTCTCCCTGTCACCGCCATTACTTCTACTATAGCCGTCGGAGTCGCCGTCACTGATGTCGCCGCTACCGCCGCAGCCGCAGCCTGCTGTCGAGCCAAGGTTGAAGCTGCTCCAGGAACCTTGAAACTGGTTTTCGCCATGGGATAGCACGAGTTTCTTGAGAGGAAAAACGGAGGCTAGGGTTTGTCTGATGGCTTGTTTGCACGAAAGCGGTGGAAAGGTACTCGAGAATTGTCTGGGCCCTCTATTTATAGGCCAGACCATGATTTTTTACCGTTTGCATCTTCCGTTTCGGATTCTTAACCGTTATTTTGTTGCGGAGTTAACGCATCGCGTAACATCCGTTAGAAGGAAAAAGCCAACGGCTATTTCTTCTAAGCCTGAAAAAGCTTTCGGGCTTCTCAAGTTAATTCTAAGATAGTTCGAATGTAATTTTCTTAGAAGCTGATTCGAAGTTTTGCATCTCCACATATTTTGGAGGTGGATTAAATCTGTTAACCCCTACGCATGATTATTTTTCTTGCGTATACTGCTCTCCTAACATTTTAGATTCAGTGGAGAAGCATATTCGAGGGGTACTGTTGGCGGAAAATATTACATCTTCGGGGTTATTGCAGTAACAGTACATAGGCCGGTGATTAAGTCAAAGGTTTCCAGCATATAACTCCGGGGATACAGTAGATCAAGTTCGAAGTATGGAGGCGAACTCTAGTTCGGAGTATATCTTCGAACTTGGACTCTTCCGGGAGTTTCCTTGCTAGCTAAGATGGAAGACTTATCCTCTTTCTTATTAGATTAGTCTTTTACCATTTTAGCCCTATTAAGGGTACCGAATAGTTTCCACTATGTCGATTGTAATAGAGGGGTAAAAGGGTCTTTTCCTTAATATTTGGGCCTATAAATACCCCCCGTTTTACCCTGTAATGAGGACCGAATACAGATTATTCAATACACATCTTCGAACTATTTTAAGCTATTATCCTTTTGGAGGCTTGAAATAGCTTACTTCGCAAACACTTCGTTTGTTAGTTTCTAATCTTGAGAAACCTGTTAGCGTAATCTTTTACGCCAACACCACGTGACCCCTATCCCATGCCCCGAATAGATCAATTAGTTGATTCCACTACTGGTTCGGAGTTATTAAGCTTCATCGACGCGTATTTTAGCTATCATCAAATCTGGTTGAAGTTCGAAGATGAAATCAAAACAAGCTTTGTAACTCCTTCGGGAGTCTTCTGCTCTGTAAGAATGCCTTTTGGCTTGAGAAATGCCAGGGCAACTTTTCCGAGATTAATTGCTAAGGCTATAGGTCATCAAATAGGTCGTAATGTAGAAGCCTATATGGATGATATTGTAATAAAGAGTGCTTTAAAGCACCAACATAGCCTAGACTTAGCAGAAACATTTGAGAGCCTCCAAGCATGTGGAGTCTGTCTCAACCCCGAAAAATGTATCTTCAGGGCTCAGGCTGGGAGGTTCCTAGGGTATCTAGATTCAAGTAGAGGAATTGAAGCTAGCCCTACTCAAATAATTGCATTGCAAAGGATGGCTCTACCGGAGAATTTAAAATAGGTACAGAAGCTGACTGACCGCCTTGCCGCACTTAGCAGATTTCTAGCAAGGTCTGTAGAACGAAGCCTCCCCATATTCAAAGCATTAAAAGGATCTGAAGATTTTGCATGGACATCGGAGTGCCAAAAGAGTTTTGATGATATTAAAAATTATCTCAGAAACCTCGCTAAACTCACTGTACCCGTTGCAGCTGAAACCCTACTCCTTTACCTTGCAGCTACTGGCTCTGCTGTTAGTGCAGTTCTTGTCAGAGAAGTTAATTTCAATGCGAAGTTGGTGCAGAATCTAGTTTATTTTGTATCCGAAGCCTTATCTGGAGCAAAAACAAGATATTCTGAGCTTGAGAAGTTCACTTATGCTCTAATAATGGCTTCGAGGAAATTACGACATTATTTTCTAGCACATATTGTAATTGTACCAACTTCGTATCCATTGGGAGATATGCTCTGAAACAAAGATTCTATGGGAAGAATTGGAAAATGGGCCGTCGAGCTAGCACCCTTCGGCATCTCCTTCGTAGCAAGGATAGCAATCAAGTCGCAAGTGGTGGCAGATTTTGTGGCAGAATGGACTCCATCTGCAATATGGGCTCTGGAGAAATCAACCGAAGGAACTTGGACCATATACTCCGATGGATCTTTTCAAGCGTTTGGAGCAAGCATTGGAGCAGTAATAATTTCTCCTTCAGGGCAAAGAGCGATGTACTCCGCAAGGCTCAACTTTAAGTCCACCAATAATATAGCAGAGTACGAAGGAATTTTGTTAGGACTCCGAAAAGCGCGTGCTCTAGGTGCTACAAGAGTTGTTATTGAAATAGATTCTCAAATTATAGCAGGGCACGTTGATAAAAGTTTTCAAGTATGACATCCACAACTTGCTAAATATTTGGAAGAGATCCGTAAGATCGAAGCAGCATTCAAAGGGATTTCCATCCGAAGCATACTAAGAGCTAAAAATGTACAAGCTGATAACTTAGGAAAAGCTACAGCCGGAGCTATGGATATTCTAGAACGAGTCTTTTATGAAGAACTTACTTCGCTTTCGGTGCCACAATTTCTCCTGCAGAGGTTCTATGCATTCCAAGCACTGACTGACAGAGCTCAATCATGGAGTTATTGCAAGGTGAAGCAAATTTACCTGAAGGACCACAGCTTTCGAGGCTGAAGCTAAGAGTTCGGAATTATCATGTAATCAACGGTATTCTCTATAAGGCCGGAGTATGTTCCCCCCTACTCCGATGTATATCTCAAGCCGAAGGTCAAGAGATACTCCGAGAAATTCATGAAGGCCGTTGTGGTAGCCATCTGGCCCCCCGAGCTTTAGCAGGAAAAACACTTCGCCAGGGGCTTTATTGGCCTACAATAGTAGCTGATGCGGATAGTTTAGTCCACACTTGCCAAGGTTGTCAATGGATGGGAAGAAGAAGCCATTGTCCGCCAACGACTCTTCAAGTCATTGCTCCGGTTTGGCCTATGGCCAGATGGGGCATGGATCTCATTGTCCCCTTCCTAGTAGCAAAAGGAAATCTGAAATTCGTAGTGGTAGCAATTGAATATTTTTCCAAGTGGGTCAAAACAGAACCCATCATAGCTATCACTTCGAATAATGTACAAAAGTTCTTTTGGAAGAATGTTATATGCAGGTTCGGAGTGCCTCGATAGCTCACAGTTGACAATGGGACACAGTTTGATGCGAAGCCCTTCAGGAAGTTTTGCGAAGACCTTGGCATACAAAGTTTTTTTGCAACTGTGCGTCATCCTCAGTCTAACGGAGTTGTCGAAAGGGCTAATGGTAATATTTTATCAGGGCTAAATCAAAGAATAGTAGGATTAGCAAAGGGGTTGTGGACTGAAGAACTCCCGAAGATTTTATGGTCCATTTGGACCACTCAAACGAGGTCCACAAGTTTTACTCCTTTCAGATTATTATTTGGAGATGAAGCCATGACACCGACGGAGCTCAAAGGAGGATCTCTTCGCACCACCGAACCTGAAATAGAAGGAGAAAGGCAAGCTTCGCTAAATTTAACAGAAAAAACAAGGCTTCGAGCTGTTGCTAATTTGTCAAAATATCAACATCAAACGAAGACTTGGTATGACCCGAAGGTTAAGCTTAATTAACTTAAACTAGGTCATCTATTTTTGCGAAGCATCATAGCACCAGGGAAATTAGGAAATAAGTGGGAAGGTCCATACATCATTCTACGTTCTGTACGCCCTAGTTCTTTTAAGCTAGCTAATTTAGAAGGCGAAGAGTTAAAGCATGCTTGGCATGCGGAGCACCTAAAGCGATATTTTGCATAGGGGATCCTTGTAATCATATGTAAACACCTTCTAAATAAATAAATCTCATGGTTCAGATAATGCCTACCTCTCAAAAACTTCATACTTCTAGTGGACGCATTGGAGGAACGAAGTTGGCTGTGAGGGAAGTGTCATTAATTTGAACCAATTTTACAGACTTCGAACCACTGGTTTGAAGCTTCCGACGAGGTGGGAAAGTCACAAAAAACAGATTCCAAGCCACCGGCTTGAAAGCATCCGTAAAAAGAGTCCAAGGAGACCAAATGATGCGGATTCCAGGCTCTGACTTGAAAGCATCCGTAAAAAGAGTCCAAGGAGACCACTATGTGAATTCCAAACCACTAGTTTGATAGCATTCACAAAAAGAGCCAAAGGAGGCCAAACAAAACAGACTTTGAGCTAATAGCTCAGAACGTCTGTAAAAAGAGTCCAAAGCGACTAATTTTATCGGATGCTAATGTATCCGAATAAAGAGTCCGAAGTGACTACATTCAAACAAAAAGGTAGTAAGTTACCAGTTTTCAGACTCCGAGTTAATAGAGTCGAAGACATTTTTTGAGATCTTAGTCAATCTCTAAGTTGATAAGGGGCTTTGAGCGTCCAAAATTGTACTCCTAACTAATGTTATTTTCATTTCGCGTAACCACCTTCGACCAAATTTTGAAGTTGCTTACACCCAAAGAGGGGTTGGGAAGTAGGGAGACAATTTTGAAACTTTAATCTTTATCATTCAAACAGATTACATTATATCATGAAAAGTTTGTATATATACCGAGAAGGAAACGAAGTCCTCTTCGATTCCTAGAGCTATCGCTAAAACTAGAACGACTCGTTCCGGACCCAGGAGTTTTAATAACTTTACGTTTAACCGTTTTCCCTTCTTTCGAAGCTCGAAAATCCTTCTGTTTCTGCTGAAGTTTAGCCCAGGTTCGAAGTCGCTCGGGGCTTCTTTCCCAGCTTAAAAGTTGTTCAGAACTCTTCTTTACTTGTTCTTCAGCAGTATTTTCTTCTTCGGACCATTCAATGTCTTCAGAAGATTAAGGTTCTAAGTTAACTTCTTTTTCATCTTCTTTAATATAAGATAATATATCTTTGCATATTTTGGGCGTAATTACACCGGAGCTTTCTCGAGGAATTGAAAATCGAGGGCATTTGTGAGGTCCTAGAGCTTCGAAGGTAGCCCATAGCAGGCGAAGCTCTTTGTTAACCTCTAGCACTTCGAGATCATCCAAAAAGGTCAAAAAGCCTAAAAACATTTCCAAATAAGTATTTTCATTCATAAAGGATAAAAGCATAAATTTTTACATATTCGGGGCCCTAAGGTGAACTAGACCTTCGGGTCCGGTGGGGGCTGACTGCTCGAAGCGTGTGACCGCGCTTGCTTTTGGCGAAGTCCTTCATCAATCCAAGCTTTGATCGTTGATCGACTTTCGGCTCTCCAAGATGCTTCGAAGGCTTCCCAAGATGCAGCCACATCGGCTGAACGGGCTAAGAGCCAGTCATCGTCGAAGATAATAGGAGTCGCCTCTGAATCTAGTGCTACTGATAGCCCTAAATCCTCGTAGTAGCGAAGCACTCCGAGAGCAGCTACTTGGCCAGAGATTTCTCCATACCGAATACCCATCATCTTCATAGTCTTCGCTGCTGCTTGGATCATCTTCAGTCTTCACAACAAAGGGATGTTGCCAGATGAAGGTAAAGTCCAAGAAGTGTCGAAGTACTCCAAGACGCCCCGAAGGTTGTCCATGGTCTCTAAGGCTACCTTCTGACACTTCACCTTATCTTCGGACAAAATATCCTTTGATGAGGACAACTCGTCTATCAAAGAAGATAGCCTAGCTACCTCCGTAACCAAGGAGTTCTTCTGTCCAAGTAAATTATTGGCCTCCTCCATCAACTTCGCTTGCTCCTCTCAGAGCTTGACCAGCTCGGTCCCTGCGGTCACCTACTACATCCGCAGTTTTTCCACCTCAGCCCGAAGCACGATCTATTCAGCTTCAAGCTTCCGATTGGCAGCCTCCAAACCAAGTCTGGCTTTCCTTTCCGTGGCTACCATTTCATCCAAGCTAGAAGTCTGAATCTCAAAGCTGACAAGACTCCCCTAGAGGGCTGTTATCTTCTCCTTGAGACGATTACACGCTCGCTCGTTTGATACAGCTGCAGCCCGGGACAAGACTATTTGCCGTGAAGGAAGAAAAGAGCAATGTAAGTAAGCTATTTACATGTTTAAACTAACTCCGTTATTGCAGATACTTCGTACCTGGTAGGCTGCCCGCTCCAAGGTTGCATCTAACTCCGACCCTTCATCTTCTCCAAGAATAGTGACAAAATCGGTCTCCCCAACTTCGCGATTAGCTCGAGCCAGAGGCTCTAGCAGAGTCCGAAGCCTAGTACTTCGCTCCAGAAAAGGAGCTAGGAGAGGGAGCCTTGACAAGGTGCTTTGATCATCTTCATTCAGAGAAGGTCCGGAGCGCAGCGCCGCATCCCCAGACACCTCTATGGATTGGCCCCCTTCCTTGGACTGGCCTCCATCTGTAGACTTTGACGAGGTTAATCCAAAAGTCAGAGCAGGCAAAGTATCCACTTTTCCTTTACCTTTTCCAGGCCCCATTCTCATAGCCTCCTCCGGAATTGACTTTGGAGATGTCGAAGTTTCAGGCGTAGTCTTCGCGGCAGGGGTCATCTCCATTGGGGCTGATCCTGTAAAACCAAAGGTATTATATATTTCATAAACTTTGCAGGACACGAAAAGAAAGGAAAAGTGCTCTACTGAGGCTTATGATGGGGGAAAATATCTCATCTTCGGGGTTATTGCCGAAGCAACATAAAGGCAGACAGCGGATTCGAAGGTTCCCAGACGATCAACTTCGAAGATACCCGGAACCAAGTTCGAAGTACGAAGATAGGCATTGGTTCAGAGTACATCTTCGAACTAAGGCCCTCCAAGATCTTTTCTGCCAGCTAAGATGGAAGACTTATCTTCTTTCTCATTAGATTAGTCTTTTACCATTTTAGCCCTATTAAGGAAACCGAATAGTTTCCACTATGTCGGTTGTAATAGAGGGGTAAATAGGTCTTTTCCTTAATGTTTGGGCCTATAAATACCCCCCATTTCACCCTGTAATAGGGACCGAATACAAGTTATTCAATACACACATTCGAACTATTCTAAGTTATTATCCTTTCGGAGGCTTAGAACAGTTTGCTTCACAAACACTTCGTTTGTTAGTTTCTTTTCCACAGAAACCTGTTAGCGTAATCTTTTACGCCAACAGTTGGCGCCGTCCGTGGGGAACCTAGTCCGAAAAACTTCGTTCTCTACCAACTTCTTACATCATGCCTCCTAAGCGGAGCGCACCCCGCAATCCCACTCGGAGGTCCTCTCGGATCTCCGGAGAAATACCCTTCGACACAGTTGAAGTCGGAGGTCCTTCGACATTCCCTCCACAAACTCCGGAAGGGGCTTCCATCCCTCGAACATACGAAGCTTCTCCGCCAACCCCTTCTATACTCCGACCGCCCGGAGTCCCTTCTCCACCCTCCATCCCGATTCGAACTGATCCGACCAGTTCTCAAGACCCGGAAGATCCTTCCTGAAGAAATGAAAATAATCTTGGAGATATGGCCAGTCAAATGGCCAACCTTCAAGCTGAAGTGGCAAGGTGGCGACAGGAAGCTGCGAGCAGGCTTCGCTCTCAAGCCACCGCAACCATCCCAGAAGTGCCCGAAGACGATGATCTTGATTATCCCGAAGCCCCAGAGAACGCCTCCTTCGATAATGAGTCTCCGCTGCATCCTGAGCTGCAGAAGGTTCGCTTTGATCCAAAGTTTAAAACTTCGAAGCTCTGTAAGTATGCCGGAGATGAAGATCCCGGAGAGTTCGTTCGCTCTTATGCCCTAGCGATTGAGGCTAGCGGCGGAGTTAGAGACACTATGGCGAAGTGCTTCCCTTTAGCTCTTCAAGGAGTGGCATTGAGATGGTTCTGGTCTTTGAAGCCAGGATCAATCAATTCATGGTCGCAGTTGAAGAGGAAGTTTATAAGCAACTTTCAGGGCACCTTCGTGCCTCCTATGTCAACAGGAAGCCTTTTCCAGGTGAAACAGCTCCCTGGAGAAACATTGAGGCAGTACTTTAAGCGCTTCACTCATACGAAGTTGCAAATTCGGGGACTATCCACATCTTCAGTGGTTGATGCAGCTCGGGAAGGCGTCAGTCATCAAGGCCTTCTGGATAAACTACATCGGAAGAGCATCTCCTCAGTCTCTCAGTTAATGTCATACTTCGAGGAGTATGCGAGGTCAGAAGAGGGTTGGCTTCGGAGGACTGCTGCTACTTCGTCTATATTGCAAGAAGTCAAAGTAGAAGTGAAGACTTCGGCGCAGCCGCAGGAACCAGTCTTCGAAGTGCAACATGATCGGAGAAGAGGGCAAAAGCACCCTCGTTCTGAAGTCATGAATATTGCACCCCCACAGAAGTTTGCACCAAGGGCTCCACAGTCTACGGGGAACAAGGCCAGCGGCTGGAGGCCGCCAGGGAAAACGGCTGGCAAGGGCCAGACACTTTTCTGCTGCATTCACGGAGAAAATCGAAGCCATGCAACTGACACTTGCAAGGCTATACTTACTCTAAGGGGAGAGTACTTAGAGAGAACTTCGGGTCGAGGCAGTACCGACCGAGTTCCAGCTGCAACGCGCCCAGAGCCGGTCCAGGCTGTGGCGCGAATAGAATATTTCGATGCTGCAAGGCACCCTCCAGTGGCCAATGTTATGCCACCTCCGAAGCAAGAGGAAGGGCAACATAGAGGAAAAAGAGTAGTTCTCCCTATCTCCGGAGGAGGTACCCTCGGAAGCATGTCCAAGAGACAGCGAAGAGAGTACGTTCGGGAAGTAGGTCATATTGGGACTTCGTCATCTGCAGCTGCAATGCCGGAGTGGTCTCACATTCCGATATCTTTCTCCGCGGAGGATGCAGCTGGTATTAAGTTCCCGCACGCAGATCCATTGGTTATCACTGCTGATATTGCGGGCACTGAAGTCCGAAGGGTGCTAATTGACAGAGGTAGTTCGGCAGATATCATTTTTGTTCAAGCCTTCGATCAGTTATGCATTTCCAGGAAGCATCTCCTTCCAGCGGCTCGTCCTCTGCAAGGCTTCGCAGGACCTCCGCTTGATGCACTTGGCCAGATAGGTCTGGAAGTTACCTTCGGAGAAGGTTTATTAGCCCGGACTGAAGAAGTAATTTTCGATGTGATAGATGCCCCGTATGCTTATAACGTCATCTTCGGAAGGGGCATGCTGAACCAGTTCGGAGCTGTGGCGCATCACAATTACTTGTGCATGAAGATGCCCACACAAGCGGGAGTCCTTACAATCTTCGGAGATCAAGCCATTGCTCGGAGGGCGGAATATGGTCATGGTCCCCCTCTTGATCCGAGGCAAGTAAACAGTGTGCAAAATAATGAAGAAATTTTTTCAGCCTCCTCCGAAGCTTCGAAGAAGTCTTTTCCGAGACCAAGTCCTGAAGGAGAGATTGCAACGAAGGTCATTGTTAAAAATGGTAAAGAGTACACTTTTCAATTTGGTAAAGATTTACCTCCTGAAGTTGCAACCTCCTTGGAAAAGGTGGTGGAAGAAAATTTGGATGTCTTCACTTGGTCTGACGAAGATATCACCGGAGTCGATCGGGATATCATTGAACACAGTTTACTTGTAAACCCGAAGGCTCGGCCTGTTCGACAAGGACTCCGGAAGATGTCCGCAGAGAGAGCTGCTCTAGCTAAGGACGAAGTTGAAAAACTGTTGAAGGCTGGGATTATCAGAGAAGTGGCTCACACAGAATGGTTAGCCAACCTAGTCTTCGTCAGAAAGAAGTCCTCCGGAAAGTGGCTCACATCCTTGAATAAAGCATGCCCACGTGACCCCTACCCCATGCCCCGAATTGATCAACTGGTTGACTCCACCGCAGGTTCGGAGTTACTAAGCTTCCTCGACGCGTATTCTGGTTATCATCAAATATGGTTGAAGCGCGAAGATGAAATCAAGACAAGCTTCGTAACTCCTTCGGGAGTCTTCTGCTATGTAAGAATGCCCTTTGGCCTAAGAAATGTCGGGGCTACTTTTTCAAGATTAGTTGCTAAGGCTCTAGGTCATCAACTAGGTCGCAATGTGGAGGCCTATATGGATGATATTGTAATAAAGAGTGCTTTAAAGCACCAACATAGCCTAGACTTAGCAGAAACATTCAATAGCCTTCGGGCATGTGGGATCCGTCTTAACCCCGAAAAATGTATATTCGGAGCTAAGGCTGGAAAATTGTTAGGGTATTTAGTTTCAAGCAGGGGAATTGAAGCTAGCCCTACTCAAATAACTGCGCTGCAGATAGGGGTGAAAACGGATCGGATACGGACGGATATCACTAATATCATATCCTTTTTCATATATTTTTTCGGATTCGAATTCGGATTCGGATAATCCGGATACGGATACGGAGTCGGATATCATCGAATACGAATACGGAGCGGATACGAATCGAATACGAATACGGTTACGAATACTTACCGAATATCAATAATGTATTTATTTATTCACGATCACAATAGACAAATGACAAATAATAGTTAACATCATATAAATCATCACGAACGGGGAGAGAGAGGTGACAGGAGTAGCAGAGACCGGGAGAGAGAAAGAAAAATTAGGGTTGATAGAGTTTTAGTCAAAGTTGACTATTTACTTATTTTTGAAGTGAGAGAGATAAAGTTTAAAATTGTAAATTTGAAATATAAATGATCGTTTAAAGTTGAATTTTTTCTAATATCAAAATACAACATATATAATATCATAAAAAAATTTCACATTTTTATGCATAAGTTTGCTATTTTTAATTCATTATGTATGTTTCTTTGATTTATATTGAAATTTGTCAAATTTGAACTACAAGTGCATGAAATAATGAACCAAAAATTGTAAAAAAATCATATTCATGAATTTGAGTCTATTTTAAGTCAGTATCCACTAAATTGAAAGATAGTTTTTAAAAAAATTGTTACGGCACTCGATGAACAACATAGAGCTTAATGAAATTTTAATTCTAAAAAATTCAAATAAATTCTGAAAAATACGAGACGTCTCATGGTATCATCATACGATAGATAGATGCTGTGATAAAAATTTAAAATTATTTTGACAAAGTTTTCATGTACGATGTTAAGAAAGATGGAGATTTGAGAGTAATGAATTAGAATGTTAAGAAGAAATGTGTTAGGTTTAAAAGCAAATCAATAGTTAAATCTTCATTTAAACTTGATTTTTTTTCTATGATCAAAATATGTCATATCTAATCTTATAAAAAAAATTCACATTTTTATACATAAGTTTGCTATTTTTAATTCATTATGTATGTTTCTTTGATTTATATTGAAATTTATCAAATTTGAACTCCAAGTGCATGAAATAATGAACTAAAAATTCTAGAAAAATCATATTCATGCATGTGAGTCTATTTTAAGTCAGTATTCACTAAATTGAAAGATAGTTTTTTAAAATAATGTTACGACACTCGATGGACAACGTAGAGCTTAATGAAATTTTAATTCTAAAAAATTCAAATCAAGTCAGAAAAATATGATACGTCTCATGGTATCATCATACGATACAAAGATGCTGTGATAAAAATTTAAAATTATTTTGACAAAGTTTGCATCTACGATGTTAAGAAAGATGGAGATTTGAGAGTAATGAGTTAGAATGTTAAGAAGAATGTGATAGGTTTAAAAGCAAATCAATAGTTAAATCTTTGTTTAAACTTGATTTTTTTTCTATGATTAAAATACAACATATCTAATCTTATAAAAAAATTCACATTTTTATACATAAGTTTGCTATTTTTAATTCATTATGTATGTTTCTTTGATTTATATTGAAATTTATCAAATTTGAACTACAAGTGCATGAAATAATGAACTAAAAATTCTAGAAAAATCATATTCATGCATGTGAGTCTATTTTAAGTCAGTATCCACTAAATTGAAAGATATTTTTTTTAAAAAATGTTACGACACTCGATGGACAACGTAGAGCTTAATGAAATTTTAATTCTACAAAATTCAAATTAAGTCTGAAAAAGACGATACGTCTCATGGTATCATCATACGATACATAGATGCTGTGATAAAAATTTAAAATTATTTTGAAAAAGTTTGCTATTTTTCATTAATTCATTGTGTTTCTAAAATTTAAATTGAAAGAACTAAAAAAATATTTTTTATTTATTATAAAATTTTATCTGTTTAAATTTATAGAAATTTATCCCATTTTTAAAAATATATATATTTTTTAAAAAAATATTCTTTATTTTTTTAAAAAAATGTTTTTTAAAAAAAAATAAAGAAGATTTTTTATTTCAAACTCCTTGGGCGGTTGGGCCATGGCGCCATGGCAGTGGGCCTGCCAGCCCAATATGAAGGCCTATTTATGTGATGTGGGCCTGCAGTGTGGCCAGTGGGCCTATATTATTAATGGGCCGGATATCCGAATAAGAACTATCCGGATTATCCGAATCCGTATCCGAATCCGACGGATATCAGGCATATCATATCCGTTTCCGTATCCGAAAAAAAATATCCGAATCCGAATCCGTATCCGAAAAATCCGTATCCGAATCAAAAAAATCCGAATCCGAATCCGTTTTTCCGGATACGGTCGGAAACTATCCGAACCACTTTCACCCCTAGCTGCAGAAGATGGCTGCTCCGGAGAATTTAAAGCAAGTGCAAAAGCTGACTGGGCGTCTGGCCGCACTTAGCAGGTTTTTATCAAGGTCTGCGGAGAGGAGCTTGCCAATATTCAAAGCTTTGAAAGGGTCCGAAGATTTTGCATGGACACCGGAGTGTCAGAGAAGCTTCGAAGATATTAAAGATTATCTCAGTAATCTTGCTACACTCACGGTGCCTACTGCGGACGAAACCCTACTCTTGTACCTTGCAGCTACAGGTTCAGCTGTCAGCGCAGTCCTTGTTAGAGAAGTGTATTTCAATGGGAAGTTGGTCCAAAATCCTGTTTATTTTGTATCCAAAGCATTATTAGGAGCGAAGACAAGATACTGCGAACTTGAGAAGTTCGTTTATGCTCTGATAATGGCTTCGAGGAAGCTAAGACATTATTTTTTGGCTCATAATGTAATTGTACCAACTTCGTATCCCTTAGGAGATATGCTCCGAAGCAAAGATTCCACTGGAAGGATTGGAAAGTGGGCAGTCGAGCTAGCACCCTTCGGCATATCTTTCTTGGCAAGGACAGCTATCAAATCCCAAGTCCTAGCAGACTTCGTAGCAGAGTGGACTCCACCTGCGAATTTGACTCCGGAGAAATCAAGTGACGGAGTTTGGACTGTTTACTCCGATGGGGCTTTCCAAGCATCCGGAGCAGGCATTGGGGCAGTGTTGATTTCACCGTCAGGGCAAAGAGCAATGTACTCCGCAAGACTCAACTTTAAGTCTACCAATAATATAGCGGAGTACGAAGGGATTTTATTGGGACTTCGAAAAGCACGTGCTCTAGGGGCTACAAGAATAATTATAAAAACAGATTCTCAGATAGTAGCAGGGCACGTAGACAAAAGTTTTCAAGGTCGGCATCCACAGCTTGCAAAGTACTTAGAAGAAATCCGCAAAATCGAAGCACACTTCAAGGGTATTTCCATTCGGAGTATACCAAGAGCGGAAAACGTGCAAGCGGACATTTTAGCGAAGGCTGCAGCCGGAGCTGTGGATGTGCCTGAAGAAGCTTTCTATGAGGAGCTCAATATACCTTCGGTGCCACAAATTGCCTCTGCGGAGATTCTTTGCATTCCTAGTGCAGATTGGAAAGATTCGATCATAGAACTCTTGCAAGGAGGAACAAATTTGCCTGAAGAGCCCCAGTTGTCAAGATTAAAGCTCAGAGCCAGAAACTATCAGTTAATCAACGGTATATTATACAAGGCCGGAGTATGTTCCCCTCTACTCCGATGTATATCTCAAGCCGAAGGCCAAGAAATTCTTCGAGAAATTCACGAAGGCCTTTGTGGAAGCCATTTAGCCCCTAGAGCTCTGGCAGGAAAAACACTTCGCCAGGGGCTTTATTGGCCCACAATAACAGCTGATGCGGAGAGATTGGTCCGCACTTGTCAAGGATGCCAGTGGATGGGTCGACGGAGTCATCGCCCACCAACAGCTCTTCAAGTCATTGCTCCGGTATGGCCTATGGCCAGATGGGGTATGGATCTAATTGGTCCCTTTCCGTTAGCAAAGGGAAATCTGAAGTTCGCAGTGGTAGCTATTGAATATTTTTCTAAGTGGGTGGAAGCAGAACCCTTAACAGCTATCACTTCGAACAATGTGCAGAAATTCTTCTGGAAGAACATTATTTGTCGGTTCGGAGTGCCTAGATACCTCACAGTTGATAATGGAACACAGTTCGACGCAGAACCCTTCAGGAAGTTTTGCGAAGACCTAGGCATTCAGCTATGTTTTGCTGCAGTGAGGCATCCTCAGTCGAATGGAGCCGTAGAATGAGCCAATGGAAATATTTTATCAGGGCTAAATCGAAGAATAGTAGGATTAGCAAAGGGACTGTGGACCGAAGAGCTTCCGAAGATTCTGTGGTCCATTCGGACTACGCAAACAAGGTCCACAGGTTTTACTCCGTTCAGACTACTATTCGGAGATGAAGCTATGACTCCAACGGAGCTCAAAGGGGGATCATTTCGCAGCACCGAACCAGACATTGAAGAAGAAAGACAAGCTTCGTTAGACTTATCAGAAGAAACAAGACTTCGAGCTGTAGCTAATTTATCAAAGTATCATCAGCAGACGAAGGCTTGGTATGACCCGAAGGTTAAGCTCAATGAACTAAGACCGGGTCATCTTGTTCTACGAAGCATTATAGCACCAGAGAAGTTAGGCAATAAATGGGAAGGTCCATACCTAATTGTCCGCTCAGGGCGCCCTGGTTCATTTAAATTAGCTAATTTAGAAGGTGAAGAGTTAGCACATACTTGGCATGCGGAGCACCTAAAGCGATACTTCGCATAAGGGATCCTTGTAATTCGCTTGTAATCATCTTCTAAATTAATAAAGCATATGACCCTGATAGTTGCCTTCCCCTCATAGACTTCCAGCTTCCAAGTGGACGCACTGGAACCGCGGGGTCGACCGAGAGGGAAGTGTCATTAAGCTGGGTTGTATTTTCGGACTTCGAACCCATAAAGTTCGAAACATCCGACGTGGGGGCTGACATAATCCGGAGCCCAGGCCACCGGCTTGTAGGCATCCGTAAAAGAGCCCAAAACCACACCCTACGGAGTCCAAGCCATTGGCTGGTAGACTTCCGTAAAAAGAGCCGAAGGTGGCCAAAACCCTACGGGGTCCAGGCTGCAGGTGGTAGACTTCCGTAAAAAGAGCCGAAGGTGGCCAAAATCTGCGAAGTCCAAGCCATTGGCTGGTAGACTTCTGCAAAAAGAGCCGAAGGTGGCCAAAATCTGCGAAGTCCAAGCCATTGGCTGGTAGACTTCTGCAAAAAGAGCCGAAGGTGGCCAAATTATACGGAGTCCAAGCCATTGGCTGGTAGACATCCGTAAAAAGAGTCCAAAGAGACCATTGCAAACTCCGAACCATTGGTTCGTCAGAGATCGCAAAGACAAGCTGAAGGTGGCTAAAGCAAAACAGCATTTGAGCCATGAGCTTCGAATGTCTGTTAACATAGTCCAAAGTGACAAATTTTAAGACACTAAAGTGTCCTGAAAGTTATCTCAACTGATTTCTTTCATAAAACAAAGGAACTAAATTACCATTCTTCTGACTACAAATAGTCGAAGACATTTCATAAGATTTTAAAAGATCTTTAAATGATAGAGGGGCTCCGAACCCCCAAAACATTGTACTCCGAAGTTTTTTTCTTTGCGCATAACCATCTTTGAATACATTTCGAAGTTGCTTATACCCAAAGAGGGGCTAGTAAATATGGAGACAATTTTAAAAATCGGCATTCATTATTGAAATAAATGTGTTTACAGATTACACTATGAAAATTGGTATCTATACCAAGAAGTTCTAAGAACTAGTTCCAACATCGGAAGTTCTAAGAACTTTACGTTTAACTCTCTTCCTCCCCCTCGAAGCTCTAAAATCCTTCTGCTCTTGTTGAAGCTCGGCCCAAGTTCGAAGCCGTTCGGGGCTTCTTTCCCAGCTTCTAAGATCTTCAGATCTTTTATTTCGAGCTTCACCTTCGTCTTCAGACCAAATAGTGTCTTCAGAAGACGAGGTGTTTGCGTCAACCTCTTTCTCTTCCTCTTTAATATAAGACAATACGTCTTTGTTTACTTTGGGCGCAATTACGCCAGAGTCATCTCGAGGAATAAGAAATCGAGGACGTTTATAACTCTTTAGAAGTTCGAAGGTGTTCCATAATGAGCGAAGTTCGTTGTTAAGCTCTAACACTTCGATGTCTTCCATAAGAGGCAAAGCCTAAAAATATGACAAACAAGATTTTCATTGATAAATGTTTACAAGCATGAGCTTTACATAGTCAAAAAATCCTAAATAATTCCTAAACCTGCGGGTTCGGAGGAGGCTGACTGCTCGAAGCTTGGCTCCGAACATGCTTCTGGCGTTGGCCTTCATCGATCCAAGCCTTGATCGCGGAACGACCTTCGGCTCTCCATGAGGTTTGAAAGGCTCGCCAGGCGGCAGTCACGCCTTCGGAAGGATTCAAAAGCCGCTCGTCGTCGAAGATAATGGAGCCCTCTGCGCTCGGAGTAATTGTTCGGAGGGCAGACACTTGTCCGGAGAGTTCTCCATAACGAATGCCTGCCGTCTTCATTTTCTTCGCTGCTCCTTGGATCCTTTTTAGTCGGCGCAGCAGAGTCACGTTGTCATCCGAAGGAAGTGATCCAGTAGTACCGAAGTACTCCAGAACACCTAACATCTGTTCGATGACCTCCGTAGCTACCTTCTCCGACTTAAGCTTTTCTTCAATCAGTGCATCCTTGCTCGAAGTCGTTTCTGCCAAAACTCCGGAAATCCTAGCATTCTCCATAGTTAAAATATTCTTCTGGTTTAGGAGTTGGCTAGCTTCCTCTTGGAGCCTTACAAGTTCGGACCCAGCACTAGCATGCTCCAACCGCACTTTTTCAATTTCAGCCCTAAGCACGATTCTTTCTGCTTCGAGCTCCTTATTAGCAGCCTCCAAGCCCTGTCTGGCCCTACGCTCCGTTGAAATCACATTATCCATTTGAAGTACTCTAGCTTCGGAGAAAGACAAGTTGCGTTTAAGAGCTTCATTTTCTTCCCGAAGCTGAGCAATTTCATTCTCGCTTGATAAAGTTGCAGCGCGGGCCAAGACTGCTTGCTGAGAAAAGAAAAAACTAAAGTAAGAAATTATTCATGTATAATTTGCTGCTGGTTCGAAGATGTACTCCGAACCCAATATAATTCGCTAAAGATATTGGCTCGAAAGTGCTCCGTACCTGGTAGGCCGCTCGTTCCAGGGCAACGTTAAGCTCCGAACTCTTCGCCCTGCTTAATTTTGCTACCAGCTCTGTCTCCCCGACTTTGCGACTCACTCGACCTAAAGGTTTGAGCAGAGTCCGAAGCCCAGTTTGCTCCAAGAAAGGAGTTAAGAGAGGGAGCATTGCCGAAGCCTTTTGGTCATCCCTGCTTGACGAAGGTCCGGAGCGTTCTCCTGAGGTTCTTGGAACTTCGGAAGATGGCCCCCCCTCAGTTGATTCACTTTCATCTGTTGACTCAGACGAAGTTGATCCTTGAGTAGGGAGAGGCTCTATGTGTCTTTTTCCTCAGCCAGGCCCCTGTTGAGTGACCTCCAGGTGCGGCTCCGAAGTTGTCGAAGGCCTTTGAGTTGTGTCTTCGTGATGTACTTCTTCCGAAGGAGGCTCTGCAAAAACAAAGGTATTATACATTGTATAATTTTGTAGAAAATAATAAAAGAATTATGCGAAGTTTACCTTCGACATTCTGGGGGAGGTCGAGCACTGGACTGCTCGGAGGATCAAAGGTGAAGTCATCATTTGAATCCACAGTTAAAACTTCAGCTGCCGGAGTATCTCCGTGAGCAGTCCTCCCCTCATCCACAACTGAAGTTGAAGGAACTTCAACTTCATCTTCGCCCATAGGGGTTTTGATTTGCTCCTCTTGAGTATCCGGAGCTCTCACTTCTTCAATGTTAGCTTGAGGCTCCGGCATACCTGCAGTATCTTCAATGTGAATATTTTGTTGAGCTGCATCTTCATCAATCAATCTCACTAATAATATACCTTCATCTTCTTTAGAACCGGAGATTGAGGTTCTTGAGCTCGAAGGCGCAGGATTCGAAGGTGCGAGATTTTTTGGCTTCCGAGCCACCTTCTTCACCGGAGTCTTTGCGGAGCTCGAAGCTCCGGCTTCAGCCATCCTTTTCTTGGGTCCTTTTTCCAAAGGCACCCAGTCCATCAGAGGGGGCGGAGTCAACTCCAATATTCCCCATACTCTGTTAAACCTCTCCCAACTCCCGACCAATTAAACTCGCCATTCTTTTTCAGTCGGAGTTGGGGCACCCAAAATCTTCTCCGAAGCCCTTACAATTTGCTCTGAAGTAATAGGGGCTGAAGAAGCTAAAAAATAAATAATTCAAGTTAGTCTTTCTTCGAAGTAAATATGTACAATGCATGTTGGTTTCGAAGTTACCTGCAGGGCTCGAAGTCAAGTTAATCTTGCGGAGACCGCCTTCCGAATCATCCTCGAAGACGATAGGCCAGTTGGCCATCAGCGGAGAAATTTGCAAGGCGAGGAATTCTTCGGCTAAGTCCCGCATGCTTAACCTTCGGCTAATTTTCTGAAGCAAGTTAAGACGAGCTTCGAGCTGGCCTTCGTTGGGCTGCACTAAGGCTTCTTTTCGGAACTGAATTTCTTTAAGGGGCCCGGCCAGAGGACTGCTTGCTCCAACTTCGGCATAAAACCATCTTAGAACCCAATCAGTATACCATCTGGCATTGATGGCCTTGGCAGGAAACTGAAAGGCATACTCATCTCGAAGTCTAAAGTTGATAGAGCCGAAGGATATCACCACTTTTTCACCTCCGGAGCCTACGAAGGTCTTCGGTTGGCAAGTTGCTCTGTGTAGTGCAGCGAAGATTTCTGCCCTCCCCTCACAACCTTCGGCTCTCAGCGCCCATTCGAAGATAGCTAATCTAGCTACTGCATTCGGAGATAATTGGGGGAGGGTTACATGGAACAGATCAAGAACCTCCGCCAGGAAATCCACTGCAGGGAGGCCCAAGCCAGCTTCGAAGAAGGCTTCGAATACCACTACTTCTCCGGGTCTTGGCGATGGAATCGATTCTTTGCCCGGCTTCCGGATCATAACTCCATTACTAATTTTTCCCCCTGCTGTGATTGCCAAAGACTCCCTCTTGCTGGTAGAAGGCCCCAACTCAAAAGATTGATCCAAATACTTTGTCGATGGCGGGCACAGACCTTGGTCATCGGCGATTTGGGGATTTCTCCCTCCTGCCGCCATGGATGCCGCCGTCGACGCTGCCGCCGCCGATGTCGCCGCCGCCGACGTTGCCGCCGCTGCTGCTGCAGCCGCCTGCTACCGAGCCAAGACCGACGGAGGTGCTGATCCCTTAGTCTTCGCCATTGCGGTCGCCGGATTGCTTTGAAGAAATGGAGGCTAGGGCTCAAGAACTCAAAGGGCTCGAAAAGTTTTGGATTGCGAGAATGAGGTGAAAAGGTAACTGGGTAACTTCTAGACCTTCTATTTATAGCCCAGACTTCGCTTTTTTACCGTTAATCCATGTCGTTTCGTATTCTTGCCGTTACTTTTCCCCAAAATTAACTCTTACTATAGTTTCCGTTAGAAACAGAAACTTAACGGCTATTTTCTCTAAGTCTAAAAGACTTTTGAACTTCTTGAGTCGGTTCTAAGATAGTTTGAAAAGCAATTACCTTAAGACTGATTCGAAGTTCATATCTTCGTGCATTTCGGAGATAAAATAAAAACCAATAACCCCGATGTTTGGTTATCTTTTCCTTCCGTATACTGCTCTCCTAACGTTACAGGTCAAACGGAGAAGCGTATTCGAGGGGCTACTGTTGGGGGAAAATATCTCATCTTCGGGGTTATTGCCGAAGCAACATAAAGGCAGATAGCGGATTCGAAGGTTCCCAGACGATCAACTTCGAAGATACCCGGAACCAAGTTCGAAGTACGAAGATAGGAATTGGTTCGGAGTACATCTTCGAACTAAGGCCCTCCAAGATCTTTTCTGCCAGCTAAGATGGAAGACTTATCTTCTTTCTCATTAGATTAGTCTTTTACCATTTTAGCCCTATTAAGGAAACCGAATAGTTTCCACTATGTCGGTTGTAATAGAGGGGTAAATAGGTCTTTTCCTTAATGTTTGGGCCTATAAATACCCCTCATTTCACCCTGTAATAGGGACCGAATACAAGTTATTCAATACACACATTCGAACTATTCTAAGTTATTATCCTTTCGGAGGCTTAGAACAGTTTGCTTCACAAACACTTCGTTTGTTAGTTTCTTTTCCACAGAAACCTGTTAGCGTAATCTTTTACGCCAACAGCTTACCTTCGACATTCTATCGCCGGATGAGTATGGGACTGCTCAGAGGCTCGAATGCCTCTTCGAAGTCTTTCTCAGATTCAAAGTTGGGGACCGAAGGATTAGCTGTTGAAATCTCTCAAAGAACAGCAGTTATCACTTCGTCCGGAACTGAAGCTTGATCATTTATCGCGACCACTCTGCCTTCATCTGCAGCAAGGATCTCTTGCCAGACCGGACTTTCAAAGTCTCTGCCTGCTCGAGGTTATCTTTTGCAGCAGGCACGACCGCTGTGTCTCCCTCGGTGGGAACCTCGACCTCCGCGTGCACCCCTTCATCCTTGGTAATAAGGGTTTCTAATTCCTTTTGTATTTCTATGTGTCCTTCATCTTCAGATGACTCCGAATATGAAGTAGAGGACTTGGTAGGGGCCACGTATTTTGGCTTTCGGGCCAACTTCTTCACGGGTGTTTTAGCCGGTGCTGAAGGCCCAGCTTCAGCTTTCCTCTTCTTAGGACCAGTCTCGGAGGTGCTCCAGTCTGGAAGGGAAGGAGCGTCAACTCTGAGTACACTCCATACTCAGTTGAACCGCTCCCAACGGCCCACCAGTTTCACTCTCCATTACTTCTCGAGAGAGTAGGGGCTCCGAGGATCTTCTCCGAATCCCGTACAACTTGCTCCGAAGTCAGGGTAGCGCGTGGAGCTAAAAGATAAGATTTATTTCAGTCATATCATTTTTATGAAATTATTGCATATAAAACATTTTGCAGTTTTCGAAGTTACCTGCAGAGCTCAAAGAGATCTCTCAAAGTCCACCCTCCAGATTCTCTTCGAAATTAATAGGACAGTTGTCCATCAGAGGCGGAATCTGGAGCCCAATGAACTCCTCCGCTATGTCCCGCATGCTCATGTGGCGACTTATTGTTTGCAACAGATTGAGGCGAGCTTCGAGCTGGCCTGGGTCCGGGTGAACTTCGGCTTCCCTCCGGAAATATATGTCTTTTAGAGGCCCGGCCAAAATGTTGTTTGCTCCCACTTCGGCCTAGAACGAGCGAAGAATCCAGTCCGTGTACCATTTGGCGTTGATGGCCTTCGCCAAAAATCGAGTCTGGAACTCATCCGAGGGCCGGAAGTTGATACTACCAAATGCGATTACTATTTTCTCTCCTCCAGAGCCCAGGTAAGCCTTCGGCTGACAGGAAGCCTTGTGGAGCTCTGCGAAGATTTCTTCCCTTCCTTCGCAACCTTTGGCTCGCATTGCCCATTCGAAGATCGCGAGACGTGCTATGGCGTTCAGAGACAGTTAAGGAAGAGTGACGTGGAAAAGCTCCAACACTTCAGACAAGAAGTCTATCGCAAGAAGCCCTAACCCAGCCTCAAAGAATGCTTCGAAAACAACCACCTCTTCAGGCCGAGGCAAGGGGATTGCATCCTGGCCAAGCTGATGAATCTTGATTCTCGGACTAACTTTCCCCACAATCGCTGTTGCGATGGTCTTCTTCTTGCAGGTCGACGGCCCCAAGCTGTAAGACTGATCCGGGTACTTGGAAGATGTTGGGAGGAGGTCGTGGGGGCCGGCTTGTTGGGGTTCCCTACTGGTGCCGCCGCTGCTGCCGCCTTCATGGCTTGCTGCCTAGCCAAGGTTGAAGCTCCTACGGGCACTTTGTGGCTAGTCTTCGCCATTGCACGGAGTGTAAAGTTTGCAACTAGAGTTCGGGAAGCTAGAAGAAGAATTGTACGAGAGCAGTGGGTAACGTATCTCGAATGCCCCTTTTCCCCTCTATTTATAGCCTGAACTCGTAGATTCTTACCGTTCATACTCGTCGTTCTGTCTTCTGTACCATTACTATTTCCAAAAACAAAGCAACATTATAACTTCTTCTGAATGAAAAGGATAACGGCTTGTTTTGTGAGTCTAACGGTCTTTTTAGCTTCGTAAAAATTGTCTTCGAAGGTGCTCAGATGAGACCTTCGCATGGAAGTTGATTCGAAGTTTGAATGCTTCCAAAGTTGGTATATTTTATTAGACCCCTAAGCATGAACATGTTTCTCGCGTATACCGCTTTCCTAACTTATAGGTAATTCAGAGAAGTGTATTCGAGGGGCTACTGTTGGGGGAAAATATTTCATCCCCGTGGTCTTTACAATTATAAGACAAAGACAATTTACCAGATCGAAGTTCAAGTATTAACTCCGGCCTCGTATATGATCAAGCTCGAAGAATCCATGCAGGCTTCTGTTCGGAGTATGACTTCGAAGGTCAAATCTTCAGAGAGTTTATCTGCCAGCGAGGATGGAAGACTTATCTTCTTTCTAATTAGATTAGTCTTTTACCATTTTAACCCTGATAGGGGTACTGAATAGTTTCCACTATGTCGGTTGTAATTAAGGGGTAAAAAGGTCTTTTCCTTAAGATTTTTACCTATAAATACCCCCATCCTCACCATGTAATGATCATCGAATACTCAGCTATTCAATACACAACTTCGAACTACTTCGAGCTATTATCCAATTCGAAGGCTTGAAATAGTCCACTTCACAAACTCTTCGTTAGTTAGTTCTTAATCTTCGAGAACTTGTTAGCGTAATCTTTTACGCCGACAGTTGTCATGAGTGAGCTTGCTCAGTTGCATTTTGTGCATGCTCAAACTGTTGATGAGCTTGAGACTGCACAGAAGCAGCTTTTGGTGGTGGAGTCTAGACCTATTTCTTTTGATGCTTGTTCAAATTGTCCTTTAATGATTGATAGCATTAATTTGAGAGACAAGAGTTAGAGGCTAGATTGGAGAGTGCTGAGTGTTCTAAGGATGTGCAGCCTGCTTGTTCCACCTGCATCACCCTTAAGGACCAACTCAATTTGGTTAGAGGGCAAGTAGAAAAACGCATGACTGAGAATGAATACCTTCTTTCTGTTGTGAACAAATGTACTGAGGGAAAGGGTAGGATGAACTTGCTCTTGGCCAAGACCAAGATGTGTGCTGATAGGGCAGGGCTAGCTCTAGGATTGGGTTTTAAGAGAATTCCTTTAGACAGTGAGAACAAAACCGTTTTTACCTCACCCACTACCTTAGAGAAAGAAAGAGCCCACTTAGACACTTCACAAAAGGTCAAGAAAACTACCCAGCCTTCAAAGAATACTCCACCTCCTCCACTCAAGAAAAACCATTAGCAAAAGCCCAAGGAGACAGTGAGGATTACTCCTATGACCCATGAGAGTGCCCCTAGGAGAGTTTTTCATTGTTCTTACTGTTAGCGAGTGGGTCATTTGGTTGGGTTTTGCTATCGTCACATCAAGGATGAGCGATGTTTTCAGGCGTTGTGTTCTCAGGACATGCATTATCCTTCTTCAGCAATACATGAGTCTGACTTGTACACACGTTCAGGTTTTGAGGATCCCCATGCCTTTGGGAGAGGCTTTGTCCCTCGTGGTGTTCACCATGCATCATATGGTGCTAGACCACCTATAGGTGGCTTTGCACCTCGACAGGTTGGGAGACCTCATTATATGTGTGGGTTGCATCATTTAGGTAGACCTTGCACTTTGCATCATTCTATTTTACCTATGCGCAGATAGTCTACTTTTACTGTGCCTATCGCTCGTATCTCTCAGCTGGATGCCTCGTCATATTTTCACTCACCCCAGCACTAAGCGATCGAGTCTTTCTCATTTTGTGTAGACGTCAGATCCAGGCTTGGAGGGCATGTGGATCATGGACTCTGGTTTTTCGCACCATATGATCGGGAATGCAACATGTTTCTCCAGCCTCACCACAACCCAGCAAAAGGAACAAATCACCTTCGGCAATAACCGATGAAACAGAGTGAAAGGTAAAGGTGTGGTAAGAATAAACTCAAATTTCACTCTCAAAGATGTTGCTTTGGTTGAAAATTTGGGATAAAATTTTCTTTCTATATCTCAGTTGCTTGATGAGGGCATCGAAGTGCAATTTCATCATGATACTTCGCAAGTACTCAATTCCGATGGTGTTTTGGCTTGTAAGATTTTTAGAGTTGGGAGAGTTTTTGGAGCTGATTTTTCTGAGTCATTTGATTCTTCTCACTGCCTTGTTGCACATTCATCTTCTGAGCTTTGGAAGGCATAGGAGACTAGGGCATATGAGCTTTGAGTTGCTCGCTCGTTTGAGTGCCCTAGGTCTGATCCGAGGATTGTCAAAACTCATGTTTGAGATGAATTTAGTTTGCACTCCTTGTCGGCATGGGAAAATGATTACCGCCTCACACTCACCAGTCACTATGGTGATGACTGAATAACTCAGAGAGCTTCTTCATATGGACACTATAGGTCCTTCCCGGGTTAGTTCTTTAGGTGGCAAGTGGTATGTTCTTGTCATTATCGATGATTTCTCTCATTATTCTTGGGTCTTCTATCTAGCCAACAAGGATGAAGTGTTTTCACACTTTCGGAGCTTAGCTTTGAGACTTTTTACTAAACTCCCTGGTGCATTGAAATTCATTCGAAGCAATAATGGCACTGATTTCAAAAATAGTCTCTTTGTTGACTTTTGCATGGAGCATGGCATAGAACATCAATTCTCTGCTCCGCGGTTTCCTCAACAAAATAGTGTTGTTGAGAGAAAGAACCGCACTTTGGTTGAGATGCCTAGGACGATGCTCGATGAGCACAGAACTTCTAGAAAATTTTGGGCTGAAGCCATGAACACAACATGTTACATCTCAAACTGAATTTTCTTGCGCTCAATTTTGAATTTGACTTCTTATGAGCTGCGTTTTGGGAGACAGCCCAAAATTACTCATCTTCGAGTATTTGGCTGTTGATGCTTTATCCTAAAATGTGGAAATTTAGACAAATTTGAGTCACGATCTTCTGGCAGGATCTTTTTGGGCTACACTACCCATGGTCATTCTTATCGTGTTTTCAATTTGGAAACTAACACTGCCATCGATTCATGTGATGTGACTTTTGATGAATCAACCCCCTGTGTTAGCTCTTCTTTTGAACAGGAAAATGAACACGATATAGAGCAGACCATCTTCGAAGACGAGGATCCCGGAGATTTCGAGAATGATCCCCTACTTCCCTCGACTTCAACCCCCAAAGTCGACCCCGCTTTGATCACTTTGGAAAGAGGCCCCAAAGATACAACCTCGACATTAGTCATCTTCGACCATTCACCGGCACAAGTTGAGGGGGAGACTGCATCCCACCGTGAGGGTCCTCATCACATTAAAATGATGCATCCTCCCGAGCAGATAATTGGTGAGCTTGATCAAAGGGTAACACGTTCTCATGCTCATTTCATTGATTCTACTTTTGTTGCTTCTTTTGAGCCCTTAGATGTGATTCATGCACTTTCTGATTCTAGTTGGATCAATGCCATGCATGAAGAACTTGAAAATTTTGAGAGAAACCAAGTATGGACACTTGTAGATCCCCTCCTAATGTTCATTTCATTGGAATTAAATGGATTTTCAAAAACAAACAAGGGAAGGATGGGTCTATAGTTAGAAACAAAGATAGACTTGTGGCTCATGGTTATTCTCAGTTAGAAGGGAATGATTTTATAGAAACTTTTGCACATATTGCTCGTCTTGAGGCTATTAGAATTTTCCTTGCATTTGCGGCATCCCGTGGTTTTAAACTTTATCAAATAGATGTCAAAAGTGCTTTTATAAATGACTTCATAGATGAAGACATTTTGGTAAACAACCTCATGTTTATTAAAACCCCAAATATCCACATAAAGTCCTTAAACCTCATAAGGCTCTTTATGGACTCAAGTAGGCCCCTCGGGCTTGGTATGATATACTTAAGTCTTTTCTGCTTAAGCGAGGGTATTTGGTGGGTTCAGTAGATAAAACCCTTTCTACTCTCAAACATGGCAAAGAATTCCTCCTAGTTTAGATTTACGTTGATGATATCATCTTTGGTGGCTCTTCTCATGCTTTGGTTGCCGAGTTTGTAGAGATTATGAGCATGGAGTTTGAGATGTCCATGATGGGTGAACTCACATTTTTCCTTTCTTTGCAAATCAAGCAAAGCAAACAATGTACCTTCATCCACCAAATGAAGTACACCAAGGAGCCGCTCAAGAAGTTTGATATGGCTGATGCGAAGCCTCTTGCCACTCCAATGGCTACTTCAATAGCATTGGACCCTGATACGGATGGAGAAGTCATAGATTAGAAGGATTTTTGAAGCATGATCACCTCTCTCCTCTACTTAACTGCTATGAGGTCGGACATACACTTCGCGGTGTGTCAGTGCGCTCGTTTTCAGGCTTCGCCATGTGCTTCGCACCGCCAAGCGGTAAAGCACATTCTCAGGTATCTCAAGCATACCCTTGAATTTGGCATTTGGTATTCTGCATCTTCCTCTTTATGTCTTCGTGGTTATTCCGATGTGGATTTTGCTGGGTGTAGAAATGATAGGAAGAGTACCTCTGGTACTTGTCATTTTCTGGGTACCTCTCTTGTTTGCTAGTATTCTCGCAAACAGTCTAGCGTTGCATAATCTATGGCTGAGGGCGAATATGTTGCTGCAGCTAGTTGTTGCTCATAGATTTTGTGGATGGTCTCCACTTTGCGGGATTTCGGGTTAGACTATAAGAGTGTTCCACTGTTTTGTGATAACACTAGTGCTATTTGCATTGCAAACAACCCGGTTCAGCATTTCAGAACCAAACACAATGATGTGAGATATCATTTTCTCAGAGATCACAATGAGAAGGGTGATATTGAACTTCAATATGTTGATACCCAAAACCAGCTTGCTGACCGCTCTGAGGTGCTGGGTCGCTTCCATCCCGGGAACCCGAGTTCTCATCCCCGGGCCCAACTTCCCGTTCACCGCTTCCTCGATAGAGTCCGCCGTACTCGCCGACTGACCGAGGAGGAATCTTTGCCTCAATAGCTTCTTGGACGGTGGGCGGAGTTCCCGTGGGTTCTTCGGCCAAGAACCCCCTGGGGCTCCCGCCATTGCCGCCGCTGCTGACGCCGCCCAAGCTTGCCTCTACGCCAAGGTTCCTACCATAGCTGGCACCGTCGCACTAGTTCTCGCCATCAGTTGATTTCTCAGGAGATTGGGGAAATCTTGAATGTTGAAGAAAGAGGGCTTTGAACCAAGGCTCTGTAAAAAATTCTGCTGAGGTTCGAGTCCCCTTTTTATAACCCTTCCGCCTCTAGTTACTATGGTTCGGGTATGCATTCACATTGCAGGTTTGACTTCTATCACTGATGGGTGGGACCAAAAAGTAAAATAGGTGTGAACCCACGGTTAAAATTTTGTCCGTTACTTTTTCCTAGAAGCCTAACGGCTATTTGAAGGGTAACGACTCAAAATTAACAACTCTCTGTAATGCTTCGCCTCCGTAACAATTTGTTTCCTTGCGAAGCATTCACACGGGAGTCCAAGTTCGAAGCTTCCATCAGACATACTCCGATGCCGAAGACACCTCGAATGGTTACAATACCTTCAATTTTTCTAAGTCCCTGAGTATGAAAATATTTCTTGCGTATACTGCTCTCCTGCTATACAGGTTAAATTGGAGAAGCATATTTTGGGGCTACTGTTGGGGGCAATACTTCATCCCCAAGACCTTTAAGATCAAGATACAAAGACAACTCATAAAGTTCTAAGCCAAAGACTTGTCTCTGAATTGACGAAGGTTTAAAGCCGAAGGTTTCGTCTGAACTCTGGTCCGAAGATACCCTTCAATAGTTCGGCGATATAATATACCATCTATCAACACAAATTTAAACGCTTATCGTCGAACCTTCCGATCAACTCTTTGATTAGGATTTCTTAAATACTAGATGATTGGAATTCTCCAATCATCCTTATGGACATCCAGAGAGGTTGCTCGAGTAATGTCCAAATTGCTAACTTCGGAGTGCCCCCGGGCCTTTCTTGCTTCTACTAAAGGCTGGCTGGATTGGTCGTGCGGAGCCCATCAGAGCGAAGCCTTCTGTCGAAGGGATCTGGCTGTCAGGACCTCCGTCGTCCAGAAAGATTCGGCATGAGGGCTCTAGCACACAGGGCCCTTCGGCGGATGAGGGGTCTGGTGTGAGGGGTCTGGCTCGGAGGGTCCGGCGGACCTCGCATCTACCAGAAGTTTCTGACTTCGGCCATGAAACCAATCACTCATTTTTCTTGTACAGAAAACTTTCCTCTCTTGACTTGATAGCCAGATGGTTGTTGAGCCAAATCATGTGCAATTGAATTGTCTTCTTTTGATACGTGAGAAATCTTGAAGTCGTCGAAAGTTGCAATTATGTCTAAACATTTATCCAAGTAATTATTTAGCAAGCCATTAAACACATTGAGCACTTTTAGCTACTTGTTGTACTACTAACAAAGAATCACCATGCGCATGAACATGTTTGGCACCTATGGATTCTAGCAATTCAAGCCCTAGTAATAAAGATTCATATTCAGTTTGGTTATTAGTATAAGAAAACTCTAAATGGACCGAGGTTTCAAAGTGCATGCCACTAGGTGATATGAGAACTACCCCGATACCTTGGCCATTCTTACAAGCTGAATCATCAAAATAAAGTTTCCATGGTACTACCTCAATTAGAGCAATATCGTTACCCCAATTGACATCTACGTGGTGATCAACTACAAAATTAGCGACAATTTGGCCTTTCATAGCTCTTAGAGGTTCATAAGCCAAATCATACTCAATCAAAGCGTAAGCCCACTTTCCGACTCTTCCACTTACAATTGGCTTTTGCAACATGTATTGTATGACATCGGTTTTTCAAGTGACAATACATGTGGTAGGAAGAAGATAGTGACGTAATTTGGTACATGCGTAATAAAGTGATAAACATAGACTCTCCACAAACATAGACGACGGCTCAAGAAGGTGATGATGTACTCTTTTCCCTCCACCTCCTGGGTTAGCACAACCCCTATCACGCTATCTTCTGCAGCGATGTACAACTGAAATGGGATTCCGGCCTTTGGCGCTCTTACGACGAGTGGAGATGACAAGCACTCTTTAATCTTTTCGAAGACGTTTTGCTGACTTGCTGTTGGGGGAAAATATCTCATCTTCGGGGTTATTGCCGCAACAGCATGAAAGCTGATAGAGGATTCGAAGGTTTCCAGATGTCCTTCTTTGAAGATACCCTGAGTCAAGCTCGAAGTACGAAGATAGGCATTGGTTCGGAGTTCGTCTTCGAACTAAGGCTCTTCGAGATCTTTATTGCCAGCTAAGATGGAAGATTTATCTTTTATGTTATTAGATTAGTCTTTTACCATTTTAGCCCTATCAAGGGTACCGAATAGTTTCCACTATGTCGGTTGTAATAGAGGGGTAAATAGGTCTTTTCCTTAATATTTGGGCCTATAAATACCCCCCATTTCACCCTGTAATAGGGACCGAATACAAGTTATTCAATACACACATTCGAACTATTCTAAGTTGTTATCCTTTTGGAGGCTTAGAACAGTTCTCTTCGCAAACACTTCGTTTGTTAGTTTCTATTCTACAGAAACCTGTTAGCGTAATCTTTTACGCCAACAGTTGGCGCCGTCCATGGGGAACCTAGTTCGAAAAACTTCGTTCTCTACCAACTTCCTACATCATGCCTCCTAAGCGGAGCGCACCTCGTAACCCTGTTCGGAGGTCTTCTCGGATCTCCGGAGAGACCCCGTCCGACACGGTCGAAGTCGGAGGGCCTTCGACTTTCCCTCCACCTCAAACTCCGGAAGGAGTTTCCATCCCTCAAACATACGGAGCTTCTTCGCCAAATCCTTCCATACTTCGACCACCTGGAATCCGTCTTCCACCTTCCATCCCACTTCGAACTGATCCTACTAGCTTTCAAGACCCGGAAGATCCTTCCAGAGGAGATGATGCCAATCTTGGAGATATGACCACCCAAATGGCCAACCTTCAAGCTGAAGTAGCAAGGTGGCGATAAGAAGCTGCGAACAGGCTTCGCTCTCAAGCCATCCCAACTATCCCAGAAGTGCCCAAAGACGATGAACCTGATTATCCCGAAGCCCCGGAGAACGCCTCCTTCGATAATGAATCTCCGCTGCATCCTGAGCTGCAGAAAGTTCGCTTTGATCCGAAGTTTAAGACTTCGAAGCTCTGTAAGTATGCTGGAGATGAAGATCCCGTAGAGTTTGTTCGTTCTTATGCCCTAGCAATTGAAGCTAGCGGAGGAGTTCGAGACACCATGGCAAAGTGCTTCCCCTTAGCTCTTCAAGGAGTGGCATTAAGGTGGTTCTGGTCCTTGAAGCCAGGATCAATTAATTCATGGGGTCAGCTGAAGAAAAAGTTTATAAGCAATTTTCAAGGCACCTTCGTGCCTCCCATGTCAACAGGAAGCCTTTTCCAGGTGAAACAGCTCCCCGGAGAGACATTGAGGCAATATTTCAAGCGCTTCGCTCATACGAAGTCGCAGATCCGGGGGTTGTCTGCATCTTTGGTAGTTGATGCAGCTCGGGAAGGCGTCACTCATCAAGGCCTTTTGGATAAGCTTCATCGGAAAAGCATCTCCTCGGTCTCTCAGTTGATATCATACTTCGAGGAGTATGCGAGGTCGGAAGAGGGTTGGCTCCAAAGAACTGCCGCTACTTCATCCATATTGCAAGAAGTTAAAGTAGAAGTGAAAACTTCGGCACAGCCGGAAGAACCAGTCTTCGAAGTTCAACATGATCGGAGAAGAGGGCAAAAGCACCCTCGTTCTGAAGTCATGAATATTGCACCCCCACAGAAGTTTATGCAGAGAGCTCCACAGTCTTCGGGGAACAAGACCAGCGGCTGGAGGCCGCCAGGGAAAACGGCTGGTAAGGGCCAGACCCTTTTCTGCTGCATCCATGGAGAAAATCGAAGCCATGCAACTGATACTTGCAAGGCTATACTTACCCTAAGGGGAGAGTATCTAGAAAGAACTTCGGGTCGAGGTACTACCGACCGAGTTCCAGCTATAACGCGCCCAGAGCCGATCCAGGCTGTGGTGCGGATAGAAAACTTTGATGCTGCAAGACACCCTCCAGTGGCCAATGTTATGCCACCTCCGAAGCAAGAGGAATGGCAAGATCGAGGGAAAAGAGTAGTCCTCCCCATCTCCGGAGGAGGTACCCTCGGAAGCATGTCAAAGAGACAGCGAAGAGACTACGTCAGAGAAGTAGGCCATATTGGGACTTCGTCGTCTGCAGCTGCAATGCCGGAGTGGTCTCATGTACCGATATCCTTTTCTGCGGAGGACGCAGCTGGCATTAAGTTCCCGCATGCAGACCCACTTGTTATCACTGCTGATATTGCGGGCACTGAAGTTCGAAGGGTGTTGATTGACGGAGGTAGTTCAGCAGACATCATTTTTGTTCAAGCCTTCGATCAATTGTGCATCTTCAGAAAGCATCTTCTTCCAGCGGCTCGTCCTTTGCAAGGCTTCGCAGGACCTCCGCTTGATGCACTTGGTCAAATAGGCCTGGAAGTTACCTTCGGAGAGGGTTTGTTGGCTCGAACTGAGGAAGTAATCTTTGATGTCGTAGATGCCCCGTATGCTTACAACGTCATCTTCGGAAGAGGCATGCTAAACCAGTTCGAAGTTGTGGCGCATCACAATTATTTGTGCATGAAGATGCCCACACAAGCAGGAGTCCTTACTGTCTTCAGAGATCAAGCCATTGCTCGGAGAGCGGAATATGGTCATGGTCCCCCTCTTGATCCAAGACAAGTAAACAATGTACAAGATAATGAAGAATTTTTTTCAGCCTCCTTTGAAGCTTCGAAAAAGTCCTTTCCGAGACCAAGTCCTGAAGGAGAGATTGCAACGAAGGTCATTGTTAAAGATGGTAAAGAGTATACATTTCAATTTGGTAAAGATTTACCTCCAGAAGTTGCAACCTCCTTGGAAAAGGTGGTGGAAGAGAATTTGGATATCTTCGCTTGGTCTGACGAAGATATCACCGAAGTCGATCGGGGTATCATTGAACATAGTTTACTTGTAAACCCGAAGGCTCGGCCTGTTCGGCAAGGACTCCGGAAAATGTCTGCAGAAAGAGCTGCTCTAGCGAAGGACGAAGTTGAAAAATTGTTGAAGGCTGGGATTAGCAGGGAAGTGGCTCACACAGAATGGTTAGCCAACCCAGTCTTCGTCAAAAAGAAGTCTTCCGGAAAGTGGCGCATGTGCATTGATTTCACATCCTTGAATAAAGCATGCCCTCGTGACCCCTACCCCATGCCCCGAATTGATCAATTGGTTGACTCCACCGCAGGTTCGGAGTTATTAAGCTTCCTTGACGCGTATTCTCGTTATCATCAAATATGGTTGAAGCGCGAAGATGAGATCAAGACAAGCTTTGTAACTCCTTCGGGAGTTTTCTGTTATGTAAGAATGCCGTTCGGCTTAAGAAATGCCGGGGCTACTTTTTCGAGGTTAGTTTCTAAGGCTCTAGGTCATCAATTAGGTCGCAATGTGGAGGCCTATATGGATGATATTGTAATAAAGAGTGCTTTAAAGCACCAACATAGCCTAGACTTAGCAGAAATATTCAATAGCCTTCGGGCATGTGGGATTCATCTTAACCCCGAAAAATGTATCTTCGGAGCTAAGGCTGGAAAATTGTTAGGGTATTTAGTTTCAAGCAGGGGGATTGAAGCTTGCCCTACTCAAATAACTGCGCTGCAGAAGATGGCTCCTCCGGAAAATTTAAAGCAAGTGCAAAAGCTGACTGGGCGTCTGGCAGCACTTAGCAGGTTTTTATCAAGGTCTGCGGAGAGAAGCTTGCCTATATTTAAAGCATTGAAGGGGTCCGAAGATTTTGCATGGACACCAGAGTGTCAGAAAAGCTTTGAAGATATTAAAGAGTATCTCAGTAATCTTGCTACACTCACGGTGCCTACTGCGGACAAAACCCTACTCCTTTACCTTGCAGCTACAGGTTCTGCTGTCAGTGCAGTCCTTGTCAGAGAAATGGATTTCAATGGGAAGTTGGTCCAAAATCCTGTTTATTTTGTATCTGAGGCATTATCAGGAGCGAAGACAAGATACTCCGAACTTGAGAAGTTCATTTATGCTCTGATAATGGCTTCGAGGAAATTAAGACATTATTTTTTGGCACACAATGTAATTGTACCAACTTTGTATCCTTTAGGAGATATGCTTCGAAGTAAGGATTCCACTGGAAGGATTGGGAAGTGGGCAGTTGAGCTAGCACCCTTCGGCATATCTTTCCTGGCAAGGACAGCAATCAAATCACAAGTTTTAGCAGATTTTGTAGCAGAATGGACTCCACCTGCAAATTTGGTTCCGGAGAAGTCAAGTGATGGAGTTTGGACGATTTACTCTGATGGGGCTTTCCAAGCATCCGGAGCAGGCATCAGAGCAGTATTAATTTCGCCTTCAGGGCAAAGAGCAATGTACTCCGCAAGACTCAACTTTAAGTCTACCAATAATATAGCGGAGTATGAAGGGATTTTATTGGGACTCCAAAAAGCACGTGCTCTAGGGGCTACAAGAATTATTATAAAGACAGATTCTCACAATTATTATAAAAGTTTCCAGGTTCGGCATCCACAGCTTGCAAAGTACTTAGAAGAAATCCGTAAAATCGAAGCACACTTCAAGGGTATTTCCATTCGGAGTATACCAAGAGCAGAAAATGTGCAAGTGGACATCTTAGCAAAAGCTGCAGCCGGAGCTGTGGATGTGCCAGAAGAAGCTTTCTATGAGGAGCTCAGTATACCTTTGGTGCCACAAATTCCCTCTGCAGAAATTCTTTGCATTCCTAGTGCAGATTGGAAAAATTCAATCATGGAACTTTTACAGGGAGGAACAAATTTGCCCGAAGAGCCACAGCTGTCAAGATTAAAGCTTAGAGCTCGAAATTATCAAATAATCAACGGTATTTTATACAAGGCCGGAGTATGTTCCCCTCTACTCCGATGTATATCTCAATCCGAAGGTCAAGAAATTCTTCGAGAAATTCATGAAGGCCTTTGTGGTAGCCATTTAGCCCCGCAAGCTTTGGCAGAAAAAACACTTCGCCAGGGGCTTTACTGGCCTACAATAACAGCTGATGCAGAGAGCTTAGTCCGCACATGTCAAGGATGCCAGTGGATGGGTCGACGAAGTCATCGCCCACCAACAGCTCTTCAAGTCATTGCTCCGGTATGGCCTATGGCCAGATGGGGTATGGATTTAATTGGACCCTTTCCAGTAGCCAAGGGAAGTCTGAAGTTCGCAGTGGTAGCTATTGAATATTTTTCTAAGTGGGTGGAAGCAGAGCCCTTGACAGCTATCACTTCGAACAATGTACAGAAATTCTTTTGGAAGAACATCATTTGCCGGTTCGGAGTGCCTATACAACTCACAGTTGATAATGGAACACAGTTCGATGCAGAACCCTTCAGGAAGTTTTGCGAAGATCTAGGCATTCAGTTATGTTTTGCTGTAGTGAGGCATCCTCAGTCTAATGGAGCCGTAGAACGAGCCAATGGAAATATTTTGTCAGGGCTAAATCGAAGGATAGTAGGATTAGCCAAGGGACTGTGGACCGAAGAGCTTCCGATGATTTTGTGGTCCATTCGGACTACGCAAACAAGGTCCACAGGTTTTACTCCATTCAGACTACTATTCGGAGATGAAGCTATGACTCCAGCGGAGCTCAAAGGAGGATCGTTTCGCAGCACCGAACCAGAAATTGAAGAAGAAAGACAAGCTTCGTTAGATTTATCAGAAGAAACAAGACTTCGAGTTGTGGCAAATTTATCAAAGTATCATCAGCAGACGAAGGCTTGGTTTGACCCGAAGATTAAGCTCAATGAACTAAGACCGGGTCATCTTGTTCTACGAAGCATTATAGCGCCAGGGAAGTTAGGAAATAAATGGGAAGGTCCATACCTAATTGTTCGTTCAGGACGCCCTGGCTCTTTCAAATTAGCTAATTTAGAAGGTGAAGAGTTAGCACATACTTGGCATGCAGAGCACCTAAAGCGATACTTCGCATAAGGGCTCCTTGTAACTCACTTGTAATCATCTTCCAAATTAATAAAGCATATGATCCTGATAATGCCTTCCCCTCATAGACTTCCAGCTTCCGAGTGGACGCACTGGAACCGCGGGGTCGACCGAGAGGGAAGTGTCATGAAGCTGGATTGTATTTTTGGACTTCGAACCATTGGTTCGAAGCTTCCGACGTGGGGGCTGACATAATCCGGAGTCCAAGCCACCGGCTTGTAGGCATCCGTAAAAGAGCCCAAAACCACATCATACGGAGTCCAAGCCATTGGCTGGTAGACTTCCGTAAAAAGAGCCGAAGGTGGCCAAAACATGCGGAGTCCAAGCCATTGGCTGGTAGACTTCCGTAAAAAGAGCCGAAGGTGGCCAAAACCTGCGAAGTCCAAGCCATTGGCTGGTAGACTTCTGCAAAAAGAGCCGAAGGTGGCCAAAATATACGGAGTCCAAGCCATTGGCTGGTAGACATCCGTAAAAAAAAGTCCAAAGAGACCATTGCAAACTCCGAACCATTGGTTCGACAGAGATCGCAAAAAAGAGCCGAAGGTGGCTAAAGAAAAACAGAGTTTGAGCCATGAGCTTCGAATGTCTGTTAGCATAGTCCCAAGTGACAAATTATCTAAGATACTAAGGTATCTTGAAAGTTATCTCAAATGATTTCTTTCAAAAAACAAAGGTACTAAGTTGCCATTCTTCCGACTACAAATAGTCGAAGACATTTTATAAGATTTTAAAAGATCTTTAAATTGCAGAGGGGCTCCGAACCCCCAAAAAATTGTACTCCGAAGTTTTTTCTTTGCTCATAACCATCTTTGAATACAATTCGAAGTTGCTTATACCCAAAGAGGGGCTAGTAAATATGGAGACAATTTTAAATCGGTATTCATTATTCAAACAAATGTGTTTACAGATTACATTATGAAAAATTGGTATCTATACCAAGAAGGAATCGAAGACCTCTTCGGTCTCTAGAGCTAGGGTTGGAATGACTAGTTCCAGCACCGGGAGTTCTAATAACTTTGCGTTTAACTCTCTTGCCCCCCTTCGAAGCTCTAAAATCCTTCTGTTCTTGTTGAAGCTCGGCCCAAGTTCGAAGCCGTTAGGGGCTCCTTTCCCAGCTTCCAAGTTCTTCAGGCTTTTTACTTTGAGCTTCATCTTCGTCTTCAGACCATATAACGTCTTCAGAAGACGAAGTGTTTAAGTTAACCTCTTCTTCTTCCTCTTTAATATAAGACAATATATCTTTGATTACTTCGGACGCAATTACACCGGAGTCATCTCGAGGAATTAGAAATCGAGGACGTTTATAAGCTTTTAGAAGATCGAAGGTGGTCCATAATGAGCGAACTTCGTCGTTAAGGTCTAACACTTCGATATCTTCCGTAAGAGGCAAAGCCTAAAAATATGACAAACAAATTTTCATTGATAAATGTTTATAAGCATAAAGCTTTACATGGCCAAAAATCCTAAGGTATTTCTAAACCTGCGGGTTCGGAGGAGGCTGACTGCTTGAAGCTTGGGTCCGAACTTGCTTCTGGCGTTGGCCTTCGTCGATCCAAGCCTTGATCGTGGAACGACCTTCGGCTCTCCATGAAGTTTGGAAGGCTCGCCAGGCAGCAGCCACACCTTCGGAAGGTGTCAGAAGTCACTCGTCGTCGAAGGTGATTGGGCCCCCTCCTGCGTCCGGAGTTATCGATCGGCCCAGATCTTTGTAGTAGCGAAGTAGGCCGAGAGCAGCCACTTGTCCGGAGAGTTCTCCGTATCTAATGCCCGCTGTCTTCATTTGCTTCGCCACTCCTTGGATCCTTTTCAACCGGCGCAGAAGAGTGATGTTATCGTCGGAAGGAAGTATCCCAGTAGTACCGAAGTACTCCAGGACACCTAACAACTGATTCATAACTTCCACAGCCACCTTCTCAGACTTCAGCTTGTCTTCGTTCAACGCATCCTTCGTCGAAGTAACTTCGCCCAAAACCCCAGAAAGTCTAGCATTTTCAGTGGTCAAAATATTCTTTTGGTTTAACAGCTAGCTAGCTTCCTCTTGGAGTCTGACAAGCTCGGACCCCGCAGTAGCGTGCTCCGCCCGCAATTTTTCAACTTCTGCTCGAAGCACAATTCTCTCTACTCCGAGCTCTTTATTAGCAGCTTCCAAACCTTGTCTGGCCCTTCGCTCTGTTGACACTATGTTGTCCATCTGAGCCACTCGGCTTTCGGAGATGCTAAGATTCCTTTGAAGGACGTTATTTTACTCCCGAAGATGAGCGATCTCTTCGTCATTGCATATATTCGCAGCTCGGGCCAAGACAGTTTGCTGCAAAAATAAAAAACTAAGATAAATGTTTATTCGTAGATGAATTCTATGTTATTTCACAGTTGCTTCGTACCTGATAGGCTGCATGTTCTATAGCAGCATTAAGCTCCGTCCTATCCGCCTTGCTCAAAATGGCCACTAAGTTGGTCTCCCCAATGTCACGGCTAGCTCGATCCAAAGGTTCGAGCAAAGTCCGAAGACCAGTTGTTTGCCCTAAGAAAGGAGCTAGCAAGGGGAGCATACTTATTGCTTGTTGGTCATCTTCGTCCAGCGAAGGACCGGAGCGTTGGCTTGTGGTCTTCGGAGCCACTAGAGACTGGCCCTCCCCGGAAGATTGGCTCTCGTCTGTTGAATCAGACGGAGTTGATCCGGAACTCACAGCAGGGAGGGGCTCTATATGTCTTTTGCCTCTTCCAGGTCCCATTTGAGTAACTCTCTGGGCTGGCTCCAAAGTCGTCAAAGGTCCAGGAATTATTTCTTCTTGGCGGACCTCTTCCATAGGAGTGGACTCTATAAAAAAAGAGTATTATACATTGTATAAATATACAAAATAAACATAAAAGAGTTATTCGAAGTCTACCTTCGACATTTTGCAGAGGAGTCATCATCGGACTGTTCGGGGGATCGAAGGCTAGATCTTCATTTGAATCAGCCGTTAAGTCTTGGACCGCAGGAGCATCGTCCTGAGCAGTCCTCGTTGCCTATTCGGGAATTGAAGCCATAATGACTTCGACCCCACTTTCATTCACAGGAACTTCGTCCTGAGAAATATCTTCTTGAACTACCGAAGTCCTTGGTTGCTCAGGGTTATCTTGGGACTCCGGCACGTTCGCAGGTACATCGGCTTGTGCAGTCCTTTGAGTTTCATCTTCTTCTATTAGACGCACAAGCAATCTCCCTTCATCCTCTTGGGAGTCAGAAACTGAAGCTCTTGAGCTCGAAGGTGCAGGATTCGAAGGTGCAAGATTTTTCGGCTTCCGAGCCACCTTCTTCACCGGAGTCTTTGCAGAGCTCGAAGTCCCAGCTTTGGCTTTCCTCTTCTTGGGTCCTTTCTCCGAAGGCACCCAATCCATCAAAGGGGGCGGAGTGATTTCCAGCATTCCCCATACTCTGTTAAATCTCTCCCAACTCCCGACCAACTTGATTCTCCATTCTTTTTCAGTCGGAGTTGGAGCGCCCAAAATCTTCTCCAAAGCCCTTACGATTTGTTCTGAAGTAACAGGGGCTGAAGAAGCTAAAAAAATAAATCAAGTTAGTTTTTTCTTCGAATAAATATGCATAATAAATGTTGTCTTTGAAGTTACCTGCAGGGCTCGAAGTCAAGGTGATCTTTCGGACACCGCCTTCCGAATCCTCTTCGAAGATGATAGGCCAGTTGGCCATCAGTGGAGAGATTTGTAACCCGAGGAATTCATCGGCTAAGTCTCGCATGCTCAACCTTCGACTGATCCTTTGAAGTAGGTTGAGGCGAGCTTCGAGCTAACCTTGGCCTGGATGCACTAAGGCTTCCTTCCGGAATTGGATTTCTTTCAGAGGTCCGGCCAGAGGATTGCTCGCCCCAACTTCGGCATAGAACCATCTCATGACCTAGTCTGTGTACCATCTTGCATTGATGGCCTTAGCAGGAAATTGAAGGGCATATTCGTCCTGAAGCCTAAAATTGATGCTTCCGAAGGCTACTACTACTTTTTCACCTCCGGAGCTTACGAAGGTTTTCGGCTGACATGAAGCTCTATTTAGCGCAGCGAAGATCTCTGCCCTCCCCTCACAACCTTCGGCTCTCAACGCCCATTCGAAGATAGCCAGACGAGCTACTGCGTTCGGAGATAGTTGAGGAAGGGTGACATGGAATAAGTCAAGTACCTCCGCCAAGAAGTCCACTGCGGGAAGGCCCAAGCCGGCTTCGAAGAAGGCTTCGAAGACGACTACTTCTCCGGGCCTTGGTGACGGGATGAGTTCTTTTCCAGGCTTGCGGATCATAACTCCAGTGCTAATCTTCCCTTCTACTGCAATTGCCAGTGATTCCCTCTCGCAGGTAGAAGATCCCAGTTGGAAAGACTGGTCCAGGTACTTCGTTGATGGCGGACGGAGACTTTGATCATCGACATTTTGGGGATTTCTCCCTCCTGCCGCCATGGATGTCATTGCCGATGCCGGAAGTGCCGTCGTCAACGTCGCAGCCGCTGCTGCTGCAGCCGCCTGCTGCCGAGCCAAGGTCTACGGAGCTCCAGAACCCTTGGTCTTCACCATTGCAGTCGCTGGGTTACTTTGGGGAGAATGGAGGCTAGGGCTCAAAGAACTCAAAGGGCTCAGAAGGTGTTTGTTTGCGAGAAAGCAGTGAAAAAGGTAACCGGGTAAGTTCTAGGCCATCTATTTATAGCCTAGACTTTACATTTTTACTGTTAGTCCATGCCGTTTCGCATTCCTGCCCGTTACTTTTCTCCGAAATTAACGCTTTTTACAGTTTCCGTTAGGAACAGAAGGCTAACGGCTATTTCCTCTAAGTCTAAAAGACTTTCACACTTCCTGAGTCGGTTCTAAGATAGTTCGAAAGTAATTATCTTAAGACTGATTCAGAGTTTATATCTTCATACATTTCAGAGATGAATTGAAATTTAATAACCCCTATGTCTGGTTATTTTTTTCCTTCCGTATACTGCTCTCCTAACATTACAGATTAAACGGAGAGGCGTATTCGAGGGGCTACTGTTGGGGGAAAATATCTCATCTTCGGGGTTATTGCCGCAACAGCATGAAAGCTGATAGTGGATTCGAAGGTTTCCAGACGTCCTTCTTCGAAGATACCCTGAGTCAAGCTCGAAGTACGAAGATAGGCATTGGTTCGGAGTTCGTCTTCGAACTAAGGCTCTTCGAGATCTTTATTGCCAGCTAAGATGGAAGATTTATCTTTTATGTTATTAGATTAGCCTTTTACCATTTTAGCCCTATCAAGGGTACCGAATAGTTTCCACTATGTCGGTTGTAATAGAGGGGTAAATAGGTCTTTTCCTTAATATTTGGGCCTATAAATACCCGCCATTTCACCCTGTAATAGGGACCGAATACAAGTTATTCAATACACACATTCGAACTATTCTAAGTTGTTATCCTTTCGGAGGCTTAGAACAGTTCTCTTCGCAAACACTTCGTTTGTTAGTTTCTATTCTACAGAAACCTGTTAGCGTAATCTTTTACGCCAACACTTGCCCCCAAGTGAAATCGGCCTCATTCTTTATCCGGAGTATAGGGACAAAAGTATTGATTTTGCCGGACAAGTTAGATATAAAGCGACGCAAATAATTCATCTTGCCTAGCAACTTTTGCACATATCTCTTGCATGTAGGCGCTGCAAAGTTTTTAATCTTTTTAAGCCTCTTAGGATCAATTTCAATACTTATTTCATGAATCATGAATCCTAAGAACTTGCCTACCGACATGCAAAAAGCACATTTGAGTGGGATCATTTTTAATCCATATTGCCACATCCTATCAAAAGCAACTTTCAAATCGGCTAAGTGGTTTCCCGTATCGTATGATTTGACTACAACATCATCTATGTATACTTCTAACATGACTCCTAGCAAGTCATGAAAGATCAAGTTCATAGCAAGTTGATATGTAGCGCCAGCATTCTTTAAACCGAAAGTCATAATGACCCACTCAAACAAGCCGACAAAACCAGGGCATCGAAAGGTTGTCTTGTATACGTCCTCTTCTGCCATAAAAATTTGATTATAACCAGCGTTGCCATCAAGAAAACTTAGTACCTTGTGTCCTAAAGCATCGTTGAACAACATGTCGGCTATCAACATGGGATATTCGTATTCCAGAGTGGCCTTGTTTAGATCCCTAAAATCAATGAAAACTCATATTTTTCCGCTCATTTTCTTCTCTACAGGAACAATATTAGAGACCCATTCGGCATACCTGCATGGCCTAATAAACTCGGCTTTGAGTAATCGTTCCACCTCCTCTTTAATGCAGTCATACACGGCCGAATTAAAGCGACGAGGGAGCTGTTTATAAGGCCTAAATCCGGGTTTAATAGGTAGATGATGCTCGACGAGCTCGTGGCTTGATCCGGGCATCTCGCTATATTCCCATGCGAAACAATCAACATATGCCACTTTTGCCTATATCGACTTCTTCTAAGGGATCGGCCGACGCAAAATCTTGTCCTAACTTTTCTACTTTGCTAAAGTCCTCAATGGCTTCGGCAGTACCATCTTTAGAAGACCTATATTGCTCTACGCGTGACTTTAGCCAATAAAGATTATGTTTACTAGACATGACTACTAATTTAGAAATAGTTGTGCTACACCAGTCGGTTTTATAGACATGGGTATGAAGCGTCCCCCGGATATGCCAACGAAATCGTAATCCGAAAGGTCCCTACCTAAAAAAACTCTACTTTGTTGTGAATGGCATTGATGGACACATCAACCAATGCTACCTAGGCCGAAGTGTCTGCTGGTATGACTTCTACGTCATCGTCGTCCCACTATATCAGGCATTGGTGCAAAGTAGAAGGAATACACCAATTCGCGTGAACCCAGTCACGCCCAAGTAGCACTCTGTAGTTACCTTGCCCATCGACGACGAAAAATGTTGTTGGCAACGTCTTGTTCCCTACCGTTAGCTCCATGGAGAGTACACCTTTCGCCTCAGAGCTCTCGCCGTTGAAGCCACTGAGCATTAGGTTAGTTTTCTTTAAGTCTTACTCGCCTCTGCCAAGCATCTTCAATAGAGAGTAGGGCATTAGGTTAACAATGGCGCGACCATCGATAAGCATTCTAGAGATCGGCTTTCTGTCGATGTGACCCCTGACGTAGAGAGGCTTTAGATGGCGAACTGTATCCTCGGGTTTCTCAAAAATAGCATTGTGTGGGCCAAGGTTCAATTGAGTGATCTTGGGCTCATCTTGTGGTAGGGCAAACTCAGCGGGCACCATGACGACGTTGACGTCCATCGCCTGAGGTGTGGGCCCCTCAAAGACGGGCGAGTAGTCGTCATCGAGCATGTCATCATCGTCGTCGCTCGGACTAGGAGCCGGGTTGGTTGTTTCAATCGGCTTGATCCTTCATACGTGTCTTGCAGCTGGCCAAGGGCGGATCTCCGCAAAGATAGCGTCTCTTTCATCCTCGGTCTTTTTCTCGCGCATCTCCAATGCTCGTAGGTGCTATAGACGCCTTTTTTGTGATTTGGACATGCCTGGAGCTGCCTAAGATGGTTGTGGTTTGGTACCAGGCGCCACTATTATGTTTCTATGATCTTTGTCTGTAGGGGTGCCACCCAGGTAGGCCTCGTGTGCTTCCAAATCGGAGGACCCTTCGTTGCGGACCTTGTCGGTCGGACCGGCCTAGTTTAGCCGATCGGTCTGGGCTCTGGCGCTGACCTCGGCTGGATTAGGGGACTTACCTCCGCTGGGTTACGGCGAGGGCTCCTTCAGGATTGGGACTTCCTAAGACCCTACTTTGACTATGATGTCTTCGTACTCCCTCTCCTTCACCTCTTCATGTCCATCTCCCTTGGCTCCGCCCTGTGTGAGTCGGTTCGGGGGTACTACGGACAGCCTATGGACGATGTCTTCCTTCATCGCATCTGTTTGTCCCTACCAGTTATAATATTCTGAAGGGAGACAAGGGGCAATGTTATTCTACGGATGGTACTTGGGAGCGAGGTGTACGGCGATCATGGGGTCCCTGCCCAATTGTATGGTGGAGGCATTGTTGGAACAATTGCATTAGTTCCAGCAGGTTTTTCTGTGGTGGAGGATGATACGGAGAATGAACCTCGATGGGTTCTCACAGGGAGAGACGGGGTTTATACTGGTTCGGGCCTCCCCTAGGGGATAATAACCCTACGTCCAGTTTGTAGTGGATTTGGCATGGTGTGTCTTGATGTGGAGAGGATAACTCCAGGGTCTCATGGCCCCCTGGAGCATGTGTCCCGTTACAAGGGCTTGGCCCTGCTTTTATAGGCACGCAGGCCAGAGGAAAAGACTGGAATGCCCCCCTATGAACCCTTGGTTCATAGGGGCAGAGAGGGGAAAAGGAGCTTAGCTACGGTACAAAAGGTGCCAGACAACTTTACAGCCTTACTGGCGTGTCAGGCTGCGCCAGGCTTTGACCAGCTAAACGACACTCCAGGGGCGGGGGGCCCCCGGTATGGACTTGGCTCCGGAGGGCGGCCTCCGGACCTGGCTTCGGAGGGTGGCCTCCGGGCTTGGCTCTCGGAGGATGACCTCCGAACAGGACTCCGGAGGGTGGCCTCCGGGCTTGGCTTCCGGAGGGTGGCCTCCGGACTTGGCTTCCGGAGGGTGGCCTCCGGACTTGGCTTCCGGAGGGTGGCCTCCGGACTTGGCTCTCGGAGGGCGGCCTCCGGACTTGGCTTCCGGAGGGTGGCCTCCGGACTTGGCTTCCGGAGGGTGGCCTCCGGACTTGGCTCTCGGAGGGTGGCCTCCGGACTTGGCTTCCGGAGGGTGGCCTCCGGACTTGGCTCTCGGAGGGTGGCCTCCGGACTTGGCTTTCGGAGGGTGGCCTCCGGACTTGGCTTCCGGAGGGTGGCCTCCGGACTTGGCTCTCGGAGGGTGGCCTCCGGACTTGGCTTTCGGAGGGTACACTGGGACCTGCAAACAATACTTAGGGAGAAACCAGGCTCCGACAGTACCTGACTCTGGGCCGGAGGCTGTCGGAGGCTGACGTCATTTGGCCTCTGTTTAAGGGAAGCATATTTCCCCAACAGTAGCCCCTCGCGTGTAGGCCTTCGGAACGAAGGGGTGCACGCGCCCTTAGGGCAAATGACCTGAAATCACTTCGGAGGAAACATACCTCCGGAGCCAGGACCGAAGGAGACCTCGATTCCTGGGGGTAATAAATGCTCGTGCCAGAGCGGCCTCGGGGAGCCCGAACGGCTCCGCAACGGTCAGAAAAGTTACCGTTACCCTGCTTGGGCTTGATTTGCTTTCGCCGGAGGCCCATCTGGCGGTGAGCCCGGCCCACGACGGTTGGAATTCTTACCGCGCCTATAAATAGAGACTTACCGCGTGCGGCTTCGGCACACCTTCATTTGCTCTCTTCTTGTTGCCTTGCAAACCTCGCTCTGCTCCTCTTCTAGCTTCGCTCCGAGCCCCCCCCCCTTCGCTTAGCTTTAGCTCTTCGCGCCGAAGTCCCAGTGACATGCCGAAGAAGGCGGTGGCGAAGCCTCTTGCTTTGGGCTCGAGCTCGGGCTCCGCCCAGGTGCAGGCGGCGGCGGCTGCGGCGGCGAAGACTGCGCCCAGGCGGATGGGGCCGAGGGACCTTCGGACCCCCTCCGACAAGTTCGAGCAGACCCTGGAGATGAGGGCCTCGATCTCCACGGAGGAGTCGGTCCGGAGGGCCTGCGAAGGGAAAATTGCGGCGAAGATCCAGCTTCGGGTCCCGGAGAAGTCGGAGGTTGAGCCGAGGCCTCGCGCTGACGAGGTGGTGGTGTTCGAGGCCTTCTTCGAGGCCGGCCTCGGTCTGCCAGCGGTGGGGATGCTGAGCGAAGTCCTCAAGGCTTACAACCTCGAGCTTCCACAGCTTTCGCCCAACGCCGTGGCGAGGTTAGCCGTTTTTGAGTGGGCCATGAGGGCCGAGGGCTGCGAGGGCCGCGCGGACGTCTTCGTCGCCCTCCATGATGCCAACTGCCAACCGAAGCCCCGGGAGGGGCCGGACCGCGTCAAGAGGGCGCTTGCCTTCGGCAGCGCCAATTTTCAGCTTCGGAAGGAGTACCAAGACGCCTTCCCGGCGAGGGCCGTCAACAACAAGTGGCACTCGAGGTGGGACCAAGAGTGGTTCTATGCCTCCGTCGGAGCCAACTCCCCCCTTCGGAGCACCAACGCCCATATTTTGTATCGGCGCGAAGGGGTGGTGAAGACCAGCGAAGGCCTCCTTCAATCGAGGATCTCGCTGCTCCGAAGGGTGGCAGCGAAGATGAGCATGAGGGACCTCGCAGAGGAGTTCCTCACCCTTCGGCTAAGCCCCCTCGCGCGCTCTTGGCCGGAGGGTCTCTTCCAGGCTTCGGGTCGAGGTGAACTCAGCGAGCTGGCCTTCGACCGCTTTGGTAAGTCTTCGCGCTCTTCTTGCTTTTAGTACTTGAACACTTTGGCCCTAACTCAACCTTTTCATGTAGCCGACCTCGACATGAGGACCCCGGAGGAGGCCATCGCGGCGGCGGACCGAGTCGTTGGGACTCCGACCCCCGAGGAGCAGAACCAGCGCCTTGCCCTGGTGGGGTCCTGGGAGCGCTGGAACAGAGTGTGGACCGCGCTTGGCCTCGGAGGGCTCCCCGCTCTGCCGGACTTCGCCCACCTGGCTGCCTCGTCGGCCGGAGCCAAGAGGAAGAGGGGGGACGAGGACGAAGCGGACGCCTCGGGGGAGGCTGCGGCGAAGCCCGCAGCTACTCCGACCCCCAAGAAGGCCGCGAAGCCCCTGGCGGCGAGGGCTTCGGAGGAGGAGGCCGATGCGCGCCCTCCGGCTGCCAGGGAGGCCACTGATGCTCCGGCGGAACCAACTTCGGGCGCGAAGGTGGATGCGCCAGCTTCGCAGCGAGGGAGCTGGAGGGCACACTTAGCCCCTGGTTCCTTCCAGGAGATCTCTGATGATGGTGAACCCTTTTTTCTCTTTGCATGCCTCTCTTCAATACGCAGGTTTTGACTTGGCTTTTCGCAGAGGACGAAGATGATGCGAGGCCCACTGTGGCGAAGCCGGCAGGCGAAGGTGGGTCGAAGTCCGCCGAGGCGGAGCCCGCGGAGGCTTCGAGCAGCAGCAGCAGCAGCAGCAGCAGCAGCGAGTCGGAGTCTGGGAGCACTTCGTCTGACGGCGAAGGCGGCGGGGGCCGCGCGGACCCTCGAATCGAAGAAGATGTCGACGTGGTGGGTTTGAGCCCCGCTTCGCCGAAGCCCGCGGAGGGGACTGTGGCCGTGATTCACCCTTTCAAGCCGAGGGGAGGTGTGACGGTGGCGGCGATCCGCGGCTTCCGCGAGGCTTGTGCTTCTGCGGAGGAGGGGGACTTGGTGGCCCAGCTTAGCCACCAGGACCCCGCGGATCTCTTTGTCAGCTCGAACGAAGTCCTCCTGCGGGTGAGCGAAGCCCCTTGCAACTTCGAGCTATATGTTAGCTTTTCCTTGGTACTTATGACTTCTTCAACTTCTGCAGGCCCTCGCACTGAACGCAGCCGCTTCGACTGCTGCCGACAGGCGGTTGGAGCGCCTCGCAGCGGAGAAGGAGGCCCTTCGCCGCGAGGTTTCAGAAGAAGCCGAGGGGCGGAAACGGGCCGAAGCTTCGGCTGCGGAGGCGAAGGAGGCGAGGGAGGCCTTGGCCTCGGAGACGGCTCGGCTTCGCGCGGAGCTCCAGGCTTCGAAGGATGCCGAGGCCCGACAGGCGAAGGAGATCGAAGAGCTCCATCAACGGGCCCAGGACCTCGAGAGCTTCGTTGTGGCCAACCTTGGCGAGGCCACCCAGAGCCTGACCGAGGTCCTTGAGAAAATAGGGACCGAGTGCCGGGCTCCGGAGTTTGGCGACCAAGACCCGATTGGGGACCGCGCCGATTATTTGAAGACAGCGGCTTCGATTGCGGATGAAGCGCTGACAGGCTTCGCTCTCATGGCCGGTCGCGTCGCCGGTCAGGGAGTGTTGCACATGCTCCATGCCGCGGGGTGTGACCACCTTCGGGCGGCAACCTCCGTCGCCCCCGTGGCCTTCGGGGGTCCGCACTTGGTGACGCCTCCGGGCGAAGTCCGTGGGGCCTGGCGGCGGCTGCAGGATCCCTGGAAGGAGCAAGGCTGCGAGGCAGTCCTTGACCTTATGAAGGCCCTCCGACAACGCCGGTTCAAGGGGCCCACTGACCCGGACAAGCCTTCGACCTCGACGCCTCCGCCTCTGAAGGTGTAGATCTCCTTAGGCTTCCTTGTAATACCTAGCTGTAGGCTTGTAAAGACTTATCAGTTTATTAATACGAATGCGGGGGTTTTTATACCTGCCCAGGCTCAGCCTTCGAGCGTAGACCTCGAAGTCCTCGAGGACTCTGAAGAACTCCAACAGCTGTGGGCGATCCTCGAAGTAGCTAGGTCCGAAGGCCCCCCTCGGTTTAAGCTGCCGAGGGGGCCTCGGGGCGAAGCCATCTCCGAAATAGCTCAGGATTTGCTAGCCGCTGTGAAGACGGAGCCCCTTCAAGGTTCTTTACCCTTGCCTCCGCGAGCGGCCTTAGCGAGCGACGAAGCCCTAGATTTTTCTGCCTTCGACACGGCACCGCCTGCTTCGCGAACTTGGAGCGACCTGCAAAGCGGAAGCCGAAACCTGCAGGCTTCGGAGCCTGGACGAGCCGGTCGAGGGAGAGCGGGCTCCGACGAGGCAACATCCAGCCGAGGGGGCCCTCGCCGAAGGAGAGGCAAGCGAGGGTTGGGGCCTCGCACTCGGTTCTTCTTAGGCTTAGATACAGATTACCCGTAGTTTGTCTTCGAAGTATATTTGTAACATACTTCTCAATTCTCTTAATGAACGGAGTTTATTATACTTGCATACTCCGTTTGTATGCTTCGCATTGTTTGGCTTTGAACGCTTAGCTTATCACGCTCGTACTGTACATTACATTCGCACACCTCGCATATATGCTTCCCCCCTTTGCCCGTGGCAGTTAGGGACTTTAGCCGTTGCTGGTACGGGCAAAAAATAAAAGATGCGAAGGGTGCGCCTTTTGGCGGCTTGATGCATGAAATTTTATTCAAGCGAGGGCCCCTTTGGGCTTCGAATGCCTTAATTGGGTGCGAAGCAATGCTTCGGCTGCTGAAATTCACTGAGCGGAGCCCTCTTTTGGGCTCCGTACGCGCTAACTTGGTGCGGAGCAGGGCTCTGGCATAACCAAGTTTAGCGAGGCATGCTTCGGCACGCTAGGATGCTGTGCGTGAGCGAGGCTCTGGAACGCACTTAGATTTTAGCGAAGTAAGACTTCGAGACGCTCGGGCGTATATTATACTAACACGCGAAGCAGGGCTCGGAGCGTGCTTGGGTAACGAAGCTGGGCTTCGGAGCTTGGTCCTGTAATGAGAAGGATATTTGGTGTGGATTCACCGAACCTGTGATAGTGTGAGCCACCTTCGACTCCGAGCCACCTTCGGCTCTGGGTCACCTTCGACCCTGGGATGCTTCGGGTGCGGAACCCGGAATCCCTGGGATGCTTCGGGCGCGGAGCCCGGAATCCCCGGACGCGTCGGGCCAACGGCCCGGAGTCCTTTGTTACTGCTGCGGGCCCGGAGGCGCTGTGTAGCCTTCGGAGGGATGCTCCGGATTTTATAAAGTGAAGCAAGGCTTCGGTTTTAAATAAGGCGAAGCGTGGCTTCGGGTTTAAATAAAGCGAAGCATGGCTTCGGTTTTTAAGTAAGGCGAAGCAAGGCTTCGGGTTTTAAATAAGACGAAGCGGTGCTTCGGGTTTAAATAAGGCGAAGCGGTGCTTCGGGTTCAAATAAGGCGAAGCATGGCTTCGGTTTTTAAATAAGGCGAAGCATGGCTTCGGTTTTTAAGTAAGGCGAAGCAAGGCTTCGGGTTTTAAATAAGACGAAGCGGTGCTTCGGGTTTAAATAAGGCGAAGCGTGGCTTCGGTTTTTAAACAAGGATTAGCATGGCTTCGATGGCTTCGGGCGGTACTTACCTTGTAGCCCTCGGGGCTTCGATGTCCTTTGAAACGTGGAGCGGAGCCCCTTGCCGGAGAGCGGGCTCCGGTATGCGAAGGGTGGAGGAAGGCGAAGGTGGCCTTCGACCTGCACCCGAAGCCCCTTGTCGGGGGATGCGCGAAGCGAGAAGGCCTCGGCGCTCCCCCCTCGGGCGCACTTCGGGTTGCAGGCAGTGGTAGAGAACTTAGCTTTTAGGACTAAGATCCCCACGGACGGCGCCAACTGTTGGAACAATTGCATTAGTTCCAGCAGGTTTTTCTGTGGTGGAGGATGATACGGAGAATGAACCTCGATGGGTTCTCACAGGGAGAGACGGGGTTTATACTGGTTCGGGCCTCCCCTAGGGGATAATAACCCTACGTCCAGTTTGTAGTGGATTTGGCATGGTGTGTCTTGATGTGGAGAGGATAACTCCAGGGTCTCATGGCCCCCTGGAGCATGTGTCCCGTTACAAGGGCTTGGCCCTGCTTTTATAGGCACGCAGGCCAGAGGAAAAGACTGGAATGCCCCCCTATGAACCCTTGGTTCATAGGGGCAGAGAGGGGAAAAGGAGCTTAGCTACGGTACAAAAGGTGCCAGACAACTTTACAGCCTTACTGGCGTGTCAGGCTGCGCCAGGCTTTGACCAGCTAAACGACACTCCAGGGGCGGGGGGCCCCCGGTATGGACTTGGCTCCGGAGGGCGGCCTCCGGACCTGGCTTCGGAGGGTGGCCTCCGGGCTTGGCTCTCGGAGGATGACCTCCGAACAGGACTCCGGAGGGTGGCCTCCGGGCTTGGCTTCCGGAGGGTGGCCTCCGGACTTGGCTTCCGGAGGGTGGCCTCCGGACTTGGCTTCCGGAGGGTGGCCTCCGGACTTGGCTCTCGGAGGGCGGCCTCCGGACTTGGCTTCCGGAGGGTGGCCTCCGGACTTGGCTTCCGGAGGGTGGCCTCCGGACTTGGCTCTCGGAGGGTGGCCTCCGGACTTGGCTTCCGGAGGGTGGCCTCCGGACTTGGCTCTCGGAGGGTGGCCTCCGGACTTGGCTTTCGGAGGGTGGCCTCCGGACTTGGCTTCCGGAGGGTGGCCTCCGGACTTGGCTCTCGGAGGGTGGCCTCCGGACTTGGCTTTCGGAGGGTACACTGGGACCTGCAAACAATACTTAGGGAGAAACCAGGCTCCGACAGTACCTGACTCTGGGCCGGAGGCTGTCGGAGGCTGACGTCATTTGGCCTCTGTTTAAGGGAAGCATATTTCCCCAACAGGCATCGATGTCTCCAGTGGCTTCGCCCACTGTGAGCCGAACCCATTGCCTGGAGGGGGTTCAGCCATGTCGAAGGTATTTCGGACCATATTAGCGAAGGGTCCCGCTAGGCCGGAGATATGTTCGGCCATTGTGGGCCGAAGCCTCCCACCGGAGGGTTTTCCTAGAGTGGAGTTGAGTCCATCCATTGGGGTCCGATCTCCTTGTACGAACGGTTTAGCCAGTGAGGACCGAAGCCACTGTGCGGAGGGTTCGGGCACTGGGGTCGAAAGCCTCCATGCGGAGGGTTCAACAACTGGGGTATGAAGCCTCTAGGCGGAGGGTTCGGCCATTGTAGTCCAAAGCCACCGTGCGGGGGGTTCGGCCACTGTGGTCCGAAGCCATCCTCCGACTGCCTTGCACCCATCGGTTGTCTTAGCCTTTTTGTGCGGGGGTCTATTTCCTTGGCTTTTTTTGGGTGTTTGTTTAACAGCATCTGATATGTCACCTTTGGCTTCTTGCGAGCCCTAGCCGAAGGAGATGTGCTGACATTTCTTTTCCACACTCCTACTTCAGGGTTCCTTGGTATGAGTGTGTGTGTGCGCGATTCTCCAACAATGATCGCTTTCCCTTTAGTTTATTTGGCCTGCTCTGGCTGAATCAGTATTCTCTTTTCATCGAGGTCGATGGTGTTCATGGGAAAGGGGTCTTTGTGTAGCTTCATCTTTGCATTGGGGTCTATTTTCAATCATCCTTCTCCTGTGGCCGATTGAACCCGTCGACGAAAAACATTGCAGTCGTTAGTATAATGGGAATGCAAATCATGCCACTTACAGTAGGGGTGTTTCTTTAGCTCGTCAGCGGATGGAATGACCTAGCCCTTAGGCAACCTAAGAAGCTGGTTCTTCAAGAGGAAATCAAATATTTTATCGCACTTAGTTATATCAAACGAGTATTTGACTTCGCTAGGCTGACTCTTAGTGGGAGACGGCCGTAACTCAAAACAAGTGACGGGTTTGCTTTTATCATTCCAAACCCATTCAACCGCATACATGTTAGCCGAATTTTCTTCTTCTGCTGATTCTTCTTCGTCGGAGTGCTCCATAATGTGGACATCAGCCCTAGGCTTGTTAAATGTTTTAACAAACTTTTTATCCTTGGCTCGGCCTTCCTAGACCAGAGCCTATTGTAAGGGTGCGTTTGGTTGTCTAGTCTTTCTTTAATCTCATAACACAACCCGTTGAAAGCTAGATCCACCAAATCCCTCTATGAAATATTGAGACTAAAACATCAGTTTCTGGTATCTCTAAAGCATTTGATGTACTCAGAGACATTCTCGTTGGATTTCTGTCTAACCGATGTCAAGTGTGAAAGTCTAAGTTCTGGTTCACCCATATAAAAATAGTAATGGAACTTTTGTTCTAATTCAGCCCACGTTTGGACAGAGTTCGGCGAGAGCACCGAAAACCAAGTGAAAGCGGTGTCGGATAAAGAAAGAGAAAATAGTCTAAGTTTTAAAGCATCCAACCCACTAGATTCTCCACACTGTGCTAAGAACTGGCTGACATGCTCTAGTGTTGTTTTGCTACCCTCACCGTCGAACTTGGTGAATTCAGGGACTCTATAGCCGTGAGGGTATGGTATAGTGTCAAAGTGGTCGGGGTACGACTTTCGGTAAACCCTAGCTCGACCCTAGGTGTTGGGGAAAAATATTTCATCCTCTAGAGGTCAAGAACATTCCCCTATAGATACAAGCAAAAGAGGTGAAGTCAGAAGCTTTGATCTTCGGAGGTCTTAAAAGCATCGGAGTTGTGCTGTATTCAGAGTACTATACAGTAAAGACCTCTGTTAAGACTTCGGCATATTGAAGTCTACCGAAGTCTTTACACCCGAAGAAATGTTGCCAGCAAAGATAGAAGATTTATCTTCTTTCTAATTAAATTAATCTTTTACCTTTTTACCCCTATGAAGAATATTCAATAGTATCTTCTTAGTCGGTTGTAATTAGAGGGTAAAGGAATCTTTTCCTTTATTATTCGGTCTATAAATACCCTTCTTCACTCTGTAAAGGGTATAGAATACCTAGATATTCAATACATAACTTCGAACTACTTAGAGCTATTATCCTGTACGGAGGCTTGAGATAGTTCGTTCCCACAAACACTTTGTTTGTCACACATACAGTTTCTTAAACATGTTAGCATAATCTTTTACGCCAACACTAGGTACGAAGCCTGTGCACTCCCTAAATAGTGCACGGATTCACTCTTCGATATCATCTTGGCCTAATGCCTATGCGCGTCTTTCATGCGGGGGTGTGACATGCGGCGGTATGTTTGCATGTCGGCCACGGGGGTACTCCTCATGTGTTAGCTCGGGATGTATAACGTGTTCGGGCCTAAGTGTTTGTGCACGCGGCGTGGGCAATGCGGCAAAAACTAGCGTGTGCGTAGGTGGAGGTGGCGCATAGTAGGTAGTGTTAGTTTGGCCGTGAGCGTGGTGACTGGTCTCGGCCGTAGATGTCGAGGCTAGAGACACAATGGATTTGCTGGTACTACCATCGGTTCTGCTGTAAATGCGATTTATCCGAGGTAAGCTAGCAATCAGAATGGAGGTACGGCCTCGGTAAAGCCGAACCTTCTAAGTGTCGCCTCTACTTGAGAGCTAACTGTCGAATCCAAACGGTTGGCTAGCGAGCGCTAAGCACTTGATCTATTGATGCAACTATTTTTTGCTCAATTTATAAAGAAGATAAAGGAGGCGATACTAGTGTTACCTGGGTTCGAGCGAGGTTGGGGACGTTGACGTCGCGCTTGATGAAGCTTGCGCGAGTCTTGACGTAGTTTCCAAGCATGAGGTCCTGTAGCACTTTCATCTTCGCCTTGTTTTCTTCTCGGTCCTCTTCGGGGATGTCTTCAAGTGTAGGCGTCATGAAGTTGCGGTTGTCGATGTCTGCACCCCCATGGGATCAATCAGCGATGTAGACGTAGTAGTTGTCATAGACATACACGCAGCCGATGTGGATGTACTTATCATGTTGGCGTAGCCTTCCCCAGCGAAGTTGCCAAAAAGTGTGTTGACACGAAAACGTGCCCCGCACTTGGGTCAGTTCGACAATCCAAAAGTGTGCGGATACTTAGGGACAAGCCTAAGCATAACACAACACTGACGATGCATTCCGACTACCCTTAACAGTGGAAAGGGGGTGGAGTCGCCAGGTAATCAGATCACTGTAGGACCAAAATTAGCGACCAGAGGGGGGTGAATGAGTGCCTTAAAAAATTCTTGCGAATCAATGGCCTTTTCCCAACACCCAATGCACCTCGACTAACAACCAGTTGAAGCTAACAGATCTAAACAAAGAAAATAATCTAGCCTAAAAACAACCGGTGTCCTAAGCAAGAAGACACCAACACAGTGTTCGATGGTAGATTAGCAAAGCATTTAAAACATGGTTGTTGGCGTAAAAGATTACGCTAACAGGTTTCCAGAGATTAGAAACTAACAAACGAAGTGTTTGTGAAGCAAACTATTTCAAGCCTCCGAAGTGGATAATAGCTCAAAACAGTTCGAAGATGTGTATTGAATAACTCAGTATTCCATCCTCATTACAGGGTAAAACGGGGGGTATTTATAGGCCCAAACATTAAGGAATAGACCCTTTTACCCCTCTGTTACAACCGACATAGTGGAAACTATTTGGTACCCTTTATAGGGATAAAACGGTAAAATACTAATATAATGAGAAAGAAGATAAGTCTTCCATCCTAGCTGGCAAAAAGCTCTCGGAAGAGTCAATGTTCGAAGATATATTCCGAACTAGAGTTCGCCTCTATCCTTCGCACTTGATCCAACATACTTCCGGAGTTAGATGCTAGAAACCTTTGATTAAATCACCTGCCTTTGTCTTGTTGCAACAATGGCCCTTAGGATGAAGTATTTTCCCCCAACAGTAGCCCCTCGAATACGCTTCTCCGCTATATCTGTAATGTTAGGACAGCAGTATACGCAAGAAAAATAATCAGCTTAGGGGTTAACAGATTTAATCAACTTCCGAAATATGCGGAGATTCAACTTCGAATCAACTTCTAAGAAAGTTACATTCGAACTATCCTGGAATTAACTTAAGGAGCCAGAGCTCTTTTTAGGCTTGGATGAAATAGCTGTTGGCTTTTTCCTTCCAGCGGAAGTTACGCGATGCGTTAACTTCGCAAGGGGTAACGGTCAAGAATGTGAAACGACAAACGTAAACGGTAAAAAATCGTGGGCCTGGGCTATAAATAGAAGACCCAGACCCTTCTCGAATACCCTTCTCACTGCCTTTGTGCAAACAAGCCCTAGCCTCCAGATTTCTTCTTTAGCAATTAGTGCGAGTTCATGGCGAAGACAAGCTTCAAGGTCCCTGGGGTGGCTTCGGCCCTAGCCCGGCAGCAGGCTATGGCTGCGGCAGCGGCAGCGGCAGCAACGGCACCTTCAGTTGTGGCGGCTCCGACGGCAGCAGTAGCAGCACCAGTGGCGGCGTCAGCAAGGAATCCCCAAAATGTTAGTCCTCACGATCTCCTCCCGGCATCTTCGAAGTATTCGGACCAGTCTTATCAACAGGGGCCATCTACCTGCAAGAGGGAGTCGATCGCAGCAGCAGTGGAGGGAAAGATTAGCTCGGAGGTCATAATCCGTAAACCTGGAAAGGAGACCATCCCTTCGCCAAGGCCTAGAGAGGTTGTAGTCTTCGAAGCTTTCTTCGAAGCGGGGTTAGGGCTTTCGGCAGTATACTTCCTATCGGAGGTACTAGATTTATTTCACGTCACCCTTCCCCAACTATCTCCGAACGCAATAGCGCACTTGGCCATCTTCGAATGGGCGCTGTGAGTTGAGGGCTGTGAAGGAAGAGCAGAGATCTTCGCAGCACTGCACAGGGCATCCTGCCAACCCAAGACTTACCTATGCCCTAGAGAAGAAAAGATCGTGGTAGCCTTCGGGAGCATCAACTTCCGGCTTCGGGATGAGTTTCAACTAAGATTCCCAGCGAAGGACATCAATGCCAAATGGTACACAAATTGGATCCTCCGGTGGTTCTATGCCGAAGTTGGGGCAGGCAGTCATCTAGCCGGACCCCTGCAGGACATAAACTTCCGAAGGGAATCCCTTGTTCACCCAGATCCCGGCCAGCTCGAAGCTCGCCTCAGCCTACTTCGAAGGATCAGTCGCCGCATGAGCATGCGGGACTTAGCAGAGGAGTTCATCGGACTTCAAATTCCACCTCTGATGGCCAACTGGCCTATCACCTTCGAAGAAGATCCGAAGAGCGGACTCCGAAAAATCTCTTCGAACTTGAGCCCTGCAGGTAGCTTTGAAAACAACATGTTCTATTTATATTTGTTTAATGAAATGACTAATACCAACTTATCTTTCAGCTTCTCAAGCCCCCATGACTTCGGAGCAAGTTGTTCGAGCTTCGGAGAAGATTTTGGGGGTTCCAACTCCAGCCTAGAAGGAATGGAGAACGAAGCTAGTGGGTAATTGGGAGCGGCTCAACCGAGTATGGGGTGTACTCGAAGTTGCTCCCCCTCCTCTTCCGGACTGGGTACCTTCAGAGCAAGGGCCGAAGAAGAGGAAGGTGGAAGCCGGAACTTCAGCTCTGGTTAAGACTTCGGCAAAAAAAGGTAGCCCAAAAGCCAAAGAATGTGGCGTCTTCAAGTCTGGTGGCTTCGGTCTCCGATTCCTCTGAGGATGAAGGAAGAGTTCTCATCGACCTGATCGCCGAAGATGAAAACCAGGCAGAAGTAAACACTAGCACCGCCACAAGCGCACCAGATGTTCTAGGCAGTTCCGAACAAGCTGGAACTTCAAATGTCCAGCCGGACCTGCCGCATGAAGCCGCTATAACTGAAGGTGGAGTCGAAGTTACTGCTAGGCAAGCTTCGATTCCAGTTGAAGTGGAGGCTGTAGCTCCAGGAGAGGCTTCAACAGTGAACCCTTTGGTTCTAGGCTTCGAGTCTAATGAAGACTTCGAAGTGGCCTTTGAAACTCCGAGCAGCCCCATGCTCACCCGCCGACAGGACTTCGGAGGTAAACTTCGCATGAGCCCTTTGTTCTTTTTCCCTAAAAAATTATGCAATATATATAATACCTTTTTCTCGGCAGGGTCCGCTCCCTTGGAAGTGGTTCCTCCCGAAGATACGACTCCTGGGACCTCAACATCTCCGGGGCCGATTCCAGAAGTTGCATAGATGGGACCTGGAAAAGGTAAAGGCAAAATGGACCCCTTCCCTGCTCTGAATTCAGGATTAACTCTGTCTGAATCAACAGACGGGGGTCAATCTACAGAGGGGGGCCAGTCTACCGAGGTCTCTGAAGATGCAGCACAACGCTCCGACCCCTCGCCGAACGAGGATGACCAGAGGGCTCTATACATGCTCCCCCTCCTAGCTCCTTTCCTGGAGCGAAGGACCAGACTTCGGACCCTGCTCGAGCCTTTGGATCGAGCCAACCGCGAAGTTGGGGAGACGGACCTAGTGGCCATCCTTAGCGAAGCTGAGGGCTCAGAGCTCCACTCAGCCTTGGAACGGGCAGCATACCAGGTACGAAGTATCTGCAAAACAATATCAATTTAAACTTTCGAATAATCTCTCACCTTGCTTTTTCCCTTTGCAGCAAATAGTTTTGGCTCGAGCTGCAGCTGTCTCGAATGAGCGCGGAAGTCTTCGCCTTCAGGAGAAGGTTACTGCTCTCCAGAGGAGTCTTAACGTCTCCGAAGTTTGAGTTTCCCGCTTAGACGAAATGGTTTCAGCGGAGCGGAGGGCCAGACAAAATTTGTAGGCTGCGAATAAAAAGTTCGAAGCCGAACAAATTGTGCTTCGGGCTGAGGTAGAAAAAATGCGGGCAGAGCATGCTATGGCGGGGGCTGAGCTAGTTAAGATCCAAGAAGAAAAAGCTAAAGCTACGGAAGAGGCTAGCAACTTGCTTAGCTAGAAGAGTTCTCTGGCTACGGAGGCAGCTAGGCTCTCCACTGTAGTAGATGAATTGACTTCGGCAAGGGATGCTTTGAATGAAGATAAGATGAAGTCGGAGAAGGTAGCTGTGGAGGTCATGAATCATCTCTTAGGTGTTCTAGAGTACTTCGGTACTATTTGGACACTACCTTCAAATGACAACGTTCCCCTGCTGCGATGGCTAAAAATGATCCAAGGAGCTGCGAAGATGATGAAGACAACATGCATTCATTATGGATAGATCTCCGGCCAAGTGGCTGCTCTCGGAGTACTTCGCTACTACGAAGATATAGGGCTATCGATAATGCCAGACTCGGGGGCGGCTCCCATTACCTTCGATGAGAACCAACTACTAAACCCTTCTGAAGACGTGGCCGCAGCTTGGAAAGCCTTCCAAGCTTCATGGAGAGCTGAAGGTCGAACCGTGATCAAGGCTTGGATCGACAAAGGGAAACGCCAAAAGCAAGCTCGGTCTCAAGCCTCGAGCAGCCAGCCTCCGCCGAACCCGCAAGTTTAGCTTTGTTTTAGGAGCCCAACTATGTAAAAATTATGCTTTCATACATTATGAATTAAAATCTACTTATCATGTTTTTAGGCTTCTCAACCTCGTATGGATGATGTCGAAGTATTAAACGTTACCGAAGAACTCCGCCTGCTATTGGCTACCTTCGATCTTTTAAAACTTCATAAACGACCTCGAATTTTGATTCCTCGAGAGAGCTCCGGTGCAATTGCACCCGAAATATGTAAAGATATATTATCTTATATTAAAGAAGAAGAAAAAGAAGTTAACTTGGAAACTTCATCTTCTAAAAACATTGAATGGTCTGAAGACGAGAATATTGCTGAAGAACAAGGAAAAGAGCCTGAAGAACTTCAAAGCTGGGAAAGAAGTCCTGAGCGACTTCGAACTTGGGCTGAACTTCAACAAGAACAAAAAGATTTTTGAGCTTCGAAGGGAGGGAGAAGAGTTAAACGCAAAGTTATTAGGACTCCCGGCTCTAGAACTAGTGGTAGCTCTAGAGATCGAAGGGGTCCTCGATTCCTTCTTGGCATAGACACAGACTTTTCATAATGTAATGTAATCTGTTCGAATAATAAAGATTGATTTTTAAAATTGTCTCCCTACTTCCCAGCCCCTCTTTGGGCGTAAGCAACTTCCAACTATACTCGAAGATGGTTAGGCGCAAAGAAAAACTTAGGAGTACAATTTTTGAGGCTCAGAGCCCCTCAACAATTTAAAGATTGATCAACATCTTATAAAACGTCTGACTGCTTGGAGTCGAAAAACTGGTAACTTAGTACCTTTTGTTTGAAAGAAGTCACTTTGGACAAACTTTCTAGACACTTTAATGTCCCAAACGATTGGTCACTTTGGACTCTTTTCACAGATATTCAAAGCTTATCAGCTCAAACTCTGTTTTGTTTTGGCCTCCTTCGCCTCTTTTTGCGAATGCTATAAAACCGGTGGTTTGGAATTCGCAGTGGTCTCCTTGGACTCTTTTTACAGATGCTTTCAAGCCGGAGCTTGGAATCCGCATTATTTGGTCTCCTTCGACTCTTTTTACAGATGCTTTCAAGCCGGTGGCTTGGAATCCATTTTTCAGTGACTTTCCCACCTCGTCGGAAGCTTCGAACCAGTGGTTCGAAGTCTAAAAAATTGGTTCAAATTAATGACACTTCCCTCCCAGCCAACTCCACTCTTCCAGTGCATCCACTAGAAGTATGAAGTGTTTGAGGGGTAGGCATTATCTAAACCATGAATTTTATTAATTCAGAAGGTGTTTACAAATGATTACAAGGAGCCCCTATGTGAAATATCGCTTTAACTGCTCTGCATGCCATGTATGCGCTAACTCTTCACCTTCCAAATTAGCTAACTTAAAAGAACCAGGGTGGCCTGAGCGGACAATTATGTATGGACTTTCCCACTTATTCCCTAATTTCCCTGGTGCTATAATACTTCGCAAAACAAGATGACCCGTGATGCGTCACGGGGTCCCGATCTTCACGACGTAGGATCGATCATCTGAGCGGTCTTTGGTATTTCAGCAATAACTCCTCCTTGGAAGCTTCAATTCATGAACGGTTTGATCCCTTGTAAAGGTGACTTGATAAGGTTTCACACCATGTAGAATATGCACCATGGAAATCTGTAGAATGATACAGTTTTAATACGCGAACATTGACTTCATGTAGACTGTTGACCTTCGGACCAGCAAGCACTAAAACTGGTCGGACGCCTTCATGCAAACTTCAAACTGGTCAGGGTTAGATTCATTGGAAACTAGACTTAAAGAGTTTTCCAACAAGTGCTCATTTGCCGTCATAGCTTTTGGAAATCAAAAGTTATGATTATTTCTTTGAGACGATCCTGCAGAACTGGCTTGGTTCGAGCATGATTCTTCTATGTGTCCATTTCCTTGTGAGTTCTTGTCATCCTTCTTGGTAAACGTGAGCATTAGCAATGTACACGACTTAGGTAGTATATAACTCTCATTAATAGTAAAATGAATTTCACAAAGTAGCGTGTGCACCTCTTGTTGAAGCTTCTTAGCTCGACTGCGTGTAATTGGTCCATCAAAAACATGTATTGGAGTCGCTGTGGTCGAAGTGGTCGGTGTAGAGGTTGGAGTGGTCGGCGTGGTCATATCATCCTCCCCCTCTTGAAAAGGAGTCGTACTCGACTCTAAAATGTCTTCACTTGTGAATGCTGATAGGTCAGCAACATTGAAGGAGTTGCTCACGCCATAGCTTGGTGGAAGGTCAATCTTGTATGCATTATCGTTGATCTTGGCAAGAACACGAAATGGACCATCCCCTCGTGGCATCAGCTTGGACTTGCGCTTATCAGGAAAGTGATCTTTACACAAGTGAATCCACACCAAATCGCCTGGTTCAAACAACACCTTCTTTCTATGCTTGTTCATACTTGCAACCTTACGTGTCGCCTTTAGCTCGATTGCTTCTTTTGTTTTCTCATGTATCTTCTTGACATGTGCAGCACGCTTGGAGGCTTCCATATTGGTTCTCTCCTGTAATGGTAAAGGCAACAAATCTATTGGAGCAATGGGTTTGAACCCATAAACAATTTCAAAAGGACACAAGTTAGTGGTAGAATGTGCTGCCCTGTTATAAGCAAACTCCACATGAGGCAAGCAGTCCTCCCAATCTTTTAGGTTCTTTTTCACTATGGTTCGCAGCAACATCGACAGGGTTTGATTCACCACTTCAGTTTGTCCGTCGGTTTGAGGATGACAAGTGGTCGAGAATAGAAGCTTGGTCCCCAGCTTGGACCACAATGTTTTCCAGAAGTAGCTCACAAACTTGACATCACGATCAGATACAATGGTCTTATGCACCCTATGCAACCTCACAATTTCCCTGAAAAATAAATTAGCAACATGTGAAGCATCGTCGCTCTTGTTACAAGGGATAAAAAGAGCCATCTTTGAAAATCTATCAACCACAACAAAAACAGAATCTTTTCCTCTGAGTTCTAGGCAGTCCGAGAACAAAATCCATACTTATGTCTTCCCAAGGAATTTTAGGAGCAGGTAGAGGAGTGTATAAACCATGAGGGTTCAGTTTAGACTTAGCTTTGTGACAAGTGATGCAGGGCTCCACGAACCGGATGACGTCTCTCCTCATCTTGGGCCAATAGAAGTGATCACCTAGCAGCTCATAGGTTTTTTTTTGTCCAAAATGACCTGTCAATCCTCCTCCATGGGACTCCTGCAATAAAAGCAATCTAACCGAAGAATTTGGAACACAAAGCTTGTTAGCCCTAAACAAAAATCCATCATGCATATGATACTTTTCCCAACCTTTTCCATCTTTACAATGAGTGTATGGTTCTGAAAATTCAGGGTCATCATTATACATGTCTTTCAAACTTTCAAGACCTATAACCTTCACCTCAAGTTGGTTTAGCAACACAATTTTTCTAGACAAAGCATCAGCAACCACATTGTCCTTACCTTTCATATACTTCACAATATATGGAAATGTCTCGATGAACACAACCCATTTGGCATGGCGTCGGTTCAGTTTTGCTTGGCCTTTCAAATACTTTAAAGCTTCATGATCGGAATGGATAACAAACTCTTTTGGCCATAAATAATGTTGCCATGTTTCAAGTACACGCACCAAAGCATACAATTCTTTATCATATACAGAATAATTCAATTGAGCACCTCCCAACTTTTCACTAAAATATGCTACAGGTTTGCCTTGCTGTATTAAAACCCCTCCTATGCCAATTCCACTAGCATCACATTCTACTTCAAAAGTTTTAGTGAAATCAGGAAGAACATGCAATGGTGCTTCAGTTAAGCGTTTCTTTAATTCTTGAAAAGCATTTTCTTGTGAACTTCCCCATTTAAATTCAACACCTTTCTTTGTTAATTCATTTAAGGGAGTAGCAATGGTACTAAAATCTTTAACAAATCTCCTATAAAATCCAGCTAGACCATGAAAGCTTCTTATTTGACTTACATTCGTTGGAGTTGGCCAATCCTTAATGGCTTTCACCATGGTTTCATCCACTTCAATTCCTTTTCCTGAAACAACAAAGCCAAGGAACACAACATGGTCTGTGCAAAAACTGCACTTCTCAAGATTAGCAAATAATTTCTCCTTTCGGAGCTCATCTAGGACTTGTCGAATATGATTCATGTGCACTTCAAAAGACTTGCTGTAAATTAAGATATCATCAAAATAAACAACCACAAATTTTCCAATGAAGGCTCTCAAAACATGGTTCATCAATCTCATAAAAGTACTTGGAGCATTAGTCAAACCAAAAGGCATAACTAGCCATTCGTACAACCCAAATTTTGTTTTAAAAGCAGTTTTCCATTCATCTCCAGCTTTCATTCTTATTTGATGGTACCCACTTTTCAAATCAATTTTAGTGAATATTATGGAACCACTTAATTCATCAAGCATGTCTTCTAATCGAGGAATAGGATGGCGATAGCGAATAGTGATGTTATTTATGGCTCTACAATCAACGCACATCCTCCAAGAACCATCTTTTTTTGGTACTAAAATAACAGGAACAGCACAAGGACTTAAGCTTTCACGAACATAACCTTTATCGAGAAGTTCTTGTACTTGCCTTTGTATCTCCTTTGTTTCTTCAGGATTGGTGTGGTATGGTGGTTGATTTGGAAGAGCAGCCCCCGGAATAAGATCGATCTGATGTTCAATCCCACGTACAGGAGGTAATCCATTCGGGGTTTCCTTTGAAAAAAATGTCCTCATATTCCCGCAAAAGATGAGACACCATACTAGGAAAAGAGGTGTTATCATTAGCTGACACTAAAATGTCTTTGCACACAAGTACAAAGAGTACTTGATCTGGGTTGTTCCTTACTTCTCTCATCTCAGATTTTGTGGCTAACATGACTAAATTTTTTTTTCTTCTTTCTTTTGATCTCTCAATTTTTTTCTCATATTGGGTTGGTGGCTCTCACTATCTGATTTGTGGAAGGCACTCGAATTCTTTTTCTCTTCCTTTCCGTTCTCATCTCTCACACTAGAGCTCTTTTGCAAATGCTCAGCAAGAATTTGCTGTGGTGTCATAGGTTTGAGTACAAACATCCTCCCCTTCAAATCTAGAGTGTACTGATTTGTTCTCCCGCAATGCTGAGTATATCGATCATATTGCCATGGCCTCCCAAGTAGTATGTGACATACGGACATGGGTACCACATCACACTCTACCGTGTCAACATATTCACCAATCTTGAAGGGAACTTTTACTTTGTATCCAATCTTGATGTCACCGGAATCATTCAGCCATTGGACATGATATGGATGAGGATGTCGCAGAAGTTTCAGACCAAGCTTGTCAACCATCTCATGACTAGCAAGATTATGGAAGCTTCCTCCATCAATAATCATCTTCACTACCTTATCTTGCACTTTGGCTCTTGTCTGAAATAAATTATGCCGCTGGCCGTTCTTAGCTTCCTTCATCTGAACACTCAATATTGGTGCCACCACAAGAGCAGCACCTTGCTCAAAATCACAACCGGTATGTTCCTCTTCTTCATGGACTTCTTCTTCTATATCTTCCTCTTCACTTGCTGATTCGTACTCTTCATTATCATTTACAATGATCACTCTATTATTTGGACACTCTCTAGCAACATGTCCACGACCTCCACACTTGAAACACTGAATCCCACTGCTCTTGGATGTAGAACCCACTGAAGTGGAGGTGGAAGCTGCTGGTTTGGAACTCGTGCTCGGGGCAGCAGAGTTCTTCCCACTAAAATTACTTTGAGCATTAGAACGTGAGCCTCCAAATGAACCTTTCGCAGCTGACGGTGCAGCAGTAAACTTGGAATTTAACTTGCTTCCTCTAGACATAGTCCTCGTACCAAAAGGCAAAGACTTACTGCTCTTGGTATCTTGCTGCAGTTGGCGTTCAGCTTTGGTGGCTTGATGTAACAAATCAATAAGACAATGGTACGACTGAAACTCAACAATGCGTTGAATATTTCGATGCAACCCAGCCATGAATCGTGCCATAGTTTGTTCTTCATCTTCATATACGTTGGCTCTAATCATAGCCTTCTCCATCTCTTTATAATACTCTTCAACAGAATAACTTCCTTGTTTCAAATTCTGTAGTTTATCAAAAAGATCACGCCGATAATGCTTCGGCACGAAACGTCTTCTCATTTCATGTTTCATCTCTGCCCATGTGGCAATAGGATGTTCTCCATCTTCTTCACGATCTTGGAGAAGTTGCTCCCACCAAATCAGAGCATATCCTTCAAACTCTAGAGATGCCATAGCCAACTTCTTCTCTTCTGTATAATTATGCAAGCGAAAGATCTTGTCGACCTTCAACACCCAAGTGAAATAAGCTTCAGGATCAGATCCTCCATCAAATTTTGGCATGGTAAATTTCAGTTTACCAAGCCTCTCTTCACGATGGCCTCCTCTATGATGTCGGCGATCATGATTGGAATGATTATCATCATTTTCAGATTCGGATTCTTCAGTGTCTTCATTTCTTCGATTCCAGCCCCTCCCTCTTCCATGTGCAGCACTTTGGTTCCTCCGTGTCCTCTTCTTCCTCCTCTTCCATCACTATCATCACCTTCTTCACCATGGGTGCTTGCCCCATCATTAGGTGGACGACGTCCCCTAATTTCATTTAGTATGGTTTGAAGATCTTGGGCCAACCGATCTTGTCTCTCTTCTAGACTTTGCTTGAATTCATTAAATTGTGCCATGGTGACACAATCATCGACCTAAACGCCGTCACCCATCTTTCTGTAAAATTAGTGACAACAAAGGAACAAGAGTATATGTGGAATAAAAATATATGTGGGATCTCTCAATCTCACTTCTCTTACCAACCGAGGCTCAGTGAAGTTCCTGCGGGTTACAGAGAAACAAAATGTGTGGTGGTACCGATAGCAATGGTTAAGCGAATACAAGACCAGAGAGTACCGATTACGATGGCTTTTATGTGGAGCTTGGTGGGGATTATAAACAAGGAATGCAATCTGAATTCTAGTTGTTGTAAAGTTAAGTAACAATTAAAACTAGAGGTTCCCTGCTTAGTGTTGATCTCAAAAAGCTAAAGATGTAAATGGATCACACACGCGCAAAGAAAATCTCAGATTGATGCAAACAAGGAGTATGATTGGGATGCAAGTGTTGCAATCAAACCCAACCAAAATTTTTGTACCAACAAAAGATAGCGATCTGGTTGCACAACTTGAAACACAAACTTTCAACAATTGTGCTCTCAAACGAACTGATCTTTAAACTTTTCTTTAACAATTTTTCTCAACTTTCCTTTTTTTTGAACTTTTCTTTCTTTTACCTTTTTTATAGAACTGAACACAATGACCAGATATATAAGAGGCTCAAAGGACACACGACGGAAAATGATCAGCAACTAAAACAAAGACTCTAATGGACTGAAAATTAACTGAACTCACTAAAATAACAGATTGAAACAAAGGGCTAAACAATATATATATATATTTTTGCTTTTGGTGGATAGGACGAAACAAAATATATGTAGCTAAGGGTAAAGAATCCTACCGTGGAAACCGATCAGCTCTGATACCAGATGATGCGTCACGGGGTCCCGATCTTCACGACGTAGGATCGATCTTCAGATAACTAGCTGTAGAATAGCCAGATAACTTGCTGCAAGCAGCGATAACTAGTGCAACCTGGCAAATAAAACTCGAAGCCAACCACCGTCTTTAACCGGCAACCTGAATCGAGGATTCACCCAACCACACTCACAAAGAACCAACCAACACAGCCTACAATCAATCAAGGAGGACCTTGAAGGGAGTAGGAGCACCAATTGGGAGCGGATGAAGCCGCCGCTTCTGTAATCCCGCGTAGGAAATCACAAGAGCAAAGGAAGGTAGAGATCTCTCTCTGAATTTGTTAGCACGCTGCTGAACAAGGGGTTTTGTATTCAATAATCAAAAGTACCGATTACAATGGTGCTACGGGGTATTTATACAAGGAGTAGACCTCGAAGATAGGTGCAAACACGAAAAGAAAAGACTAGGCGAACTATGTGAAAACGAATCAGCTTCTGGAGAGTTTCCGCGTGGCTGTTGGTCTTCTAAGCGGTCTTCGGTATTTCAGCAATAACTCCTCCTTGGAAGCTTCAATTCATGAATGGTTGGATCCCTTGGAAAGGTGACTTGATAAGTTTTCACACCATGTAGAATATGCACCATGGAACTCTGTAGAATGATACAGTTTTAATACGCGAACATTGACTTCATGCAGACTGTTGACCTTCGGACCAGCAAGCACTAAAACTGGTCAGACGCCTTCATGCAAACTTCAAACTGGTCGGGGTTAGATTCATTGGAAACTAGACTTCAAGAGTTTTCCAACAAGTGCTCATTTGCCATCATAGCTTTTGGAAATCAAAAGTTATGATTATTTCTTTGAGATGATCCTCCAGGACTGGCTTGGTTCGAGCATGATTCTTCTATGTGTCCATTTCCTTGTGAGTTCTTGTCATCCTTCTTGGTAAACCTGAGCATTAGCAATGTACATGACTTAGGTAGTATATAACTCTCATTAATAGTAAAATGAATTTCACAAAGTAGCGCGTGCACCTCTTGTTGAAGCTTCTTAGCTCGACTGCGTGTAATTGGTCCATCAAAAACATGTATTGGAGTCGATGTGGTCGAAGTGGTCGGTGTAGAGGTTGGAGTGGTCGGTGTGGTCATATCAACCCGGCTTAAGTTCATTAAGATTGACCTTCGGGTCAAACCAAGTCTTCGTTTGCTGCTGATACTTTGACAAATTGGCGACAGCTCGAAGTCTTGTTCTTCTGTTAAATCAAGCGAAGTTTGCCTTTCTGCTTCTATTTTCGGTTCGGTGCTACGAAGGGATCCTCCTTTAAGATCCGTTGGCGTCATTGCTTCGTCTCCGAATAATAGTCTGAAAGGAGTAAAACCCGTGGACCTTCTTTGCATGGTCCGAATGGACCATAAATTCTTCGGAAGCTCCTCGGTCCACAATCCTTTTGCCAGTCCCACTATTCTTCGATTCAGCACTGACAAGATATTACCATTGGCTATTTCAACAGCTCCGTTAGACTGAGGATGTCGCACTGCAGCGAAGCATAATTGTATCCCAAGATCTTCACAAAACTTCCTGAAGGTCTCTACATCAAATTGTGTCCCATTGTCAACTGTGAGTTGTCTAGGCACTCCGAACCGGCATATAATATTTTTCCAGAAAATTTTTTGTACATTATTCGAAGTGATAGCTGTTAGGGGTTCTGCTTCGACCCTCTTGGAAAAATACTCAATTGCTACCACTGCAAATTTCAAATTTCCTTTTGCTACTGGGAAGGGGCCAATAAGGTCCATGCCCCATCTGGCCATGGGCCATACTGGGCAATGACTTGAAGAGTTGTTGGCGGACGATGACTTCTTCTTCTTTCCCATCCATTGACAACACTGGCAAGTGCGGACTAAGCTCTCCGCATCAGCTACTATTGTAGGCCAATAAAGCCCCTGGCGAAGTGTTTTTCCTGCCAAAGCTCGAGTGGCCAGATGGCTACCGCAAAGTCCTTCATGAATTCCTCGAAGAATCTCTTGACCTTCAGCTTGAGATATACATCGGAGTAGAGGGGAACATACTCCGGCCTTGTACAAAATGCCATTGATTATATGATAATTTCGTATTCTGAGCTTCAACCTCGAAAGCTGGGGCCCTTCAGGCAAATTTGCTTCTCCTTGCAACAATTCCATAATTGAACTTCACCAATCTGTACTTGGAATGCAAAGGACTTCCGCAGAAAGGATCTGTGTTACCGAAGGTGCACTAAGCTCTTCGTAAAAAGCTTCTTCTGGAATGTCCATAGCTCCAGAGTCAGCTTTCGCCAAGATATCAGCTTGCGTGTTCTCAGCTCTGGGTATACTTCGAATGGAAATCCCTTTAAATGATGCTTCAATCTTACGGATCTCTTCCAAATATTTTGCAAGGTGTGGATGTCGAACTTGAAAACTCTTATCTACGTGCCTTGCTACAATTTGAGAATATGTCTTAATAACAATTCTTGTAGCCCCCAAAGCACATGCCTTTCGAAGTCCTAACAAAATTCCTTCATACTCCGTTGTATTTTTGGTAGACTTAAAGTTGAGTCTTGCGGAGTACATTGCCTTTTGCCCCGAAGGTGAAATTATTACTGCTCCAACACCTGCTCTAGATGCTTGGAAAGCTCCATCGGAGTATATGGTCCAAATTCCTTCGTCTGGCTTCTCCAGAGCCCATGCTGCAGGGGGAGTCCACTCTGCCACAAAATCTGCCAACACTTGTGACTTAATTGCTGTCCTTGCCACGGAGGATACGCCGAAGGGTGCTAATTCAACAGCCCACTTCCCAATTCTTCCTATGGAATCCTTACTTCGGAGCATGTCTCCCAAGGGATACGAAGTTGGTACAATCACATTATGTGCTAGGAAATAATGCCTTAACTTCCTCGAAGCCATTATCAGAGCATAGGTGAACTTCTCAAGCTCAGAATATCTTGTTTTTGCTCCGGACAATGCTTCGGATACAAAATAGACTGGATTCTGCACCAACTTCCCATTGAAATCAACTTCTCTAACAAGGACTGCACTAACCACGGAGCCAGTAGCTGCAAGGTAAAGGAGTAGGGTTTCATCCGCAACAGGCACCGTGAGTGTAGCGAGGTTACTGAGATAATTCTTAATATCTTCGAAGCTTTTTTGACACTCCGATGTCCATGAAAAATCTTCAGACCCTTTCAATTCTTTGAAAATGGGCAAACTTCTCTCCGCATACCTTGCCAAGAATCTGCTAAGTGCTGCAAGACGACCAGTCAGCTTTTGCACTTGCTTCAAATTTTCCAAAGGAACCATCCTTTGCAACACAGTTATTTGAGTGGGGCTAGCTTCGATCCCTCTGCTTGAAACTAGGTACCCTAACAATTTTCTAGCCTGAGCCCCGAAGATACATTTTTCGGGGTTAAGACGGATCCCACATGCCCGAAGGCTATTAAATGTTTCTGCTAAATCTAGGCTATGTTGGTGCTTTAAAGCAATCTTTATTACAATGTCATCCATATAAGCTTCTACATTGCGGCCTATTTGATGACCTAGGGCCTTAGCAATTAGCCTCGAAAAAGTTGCCCCGGTATTTCTCAAGCCAACGGGCATTCTTACATAGCAGAAGACTCCCGAAGGAGTTACAAAGCTTGTTTTGATTTCATCTTCGCGCTTTAGCCAGATTTGATGATAGCCGGAATACGTGTCAAGGAAGCTTAATAACTCTGAACCAGCAGTGGAATCAACCAATTGATCAATTCGGGGCATGGGATTGGGGTCACGGGGGCATGCTTTATTCAAAGATGTAAAATCAATACACATGCGCCACTTCCCGGAAGATTTCTTCCTAATGAAGACTGGGTTGGCTAGCCACTCTGTATGAGCTACTTCTCTGATAATCCCAGCCTTCAGCAGCTTTTCCACTTCATCTTTAGCAAGGATGGCTCTCTCCGTAGATAGCTTCCAGAGTCCTTGCCGGACAGGCCGAACCTTCGGGTTCACAAGTAAACTATGCTCAATAATATCCCGACTGACTCCGGTAATGTCCTCATCAGACCAAGCAAAGACATCTAAATTCTCTTCAACTACTTTTTCTAACGAAGTAGCGACTTCTGGAGGCAAGTCTTTGCCAAACAAAAATGAATATTCTTTGCCTTCTTTGACAATAACCTTCATTATAATCTCCCCTTCATGGCTTGGCCTTGGGAAGGACTTCTTCGAAGATTCGCCTGAAGCAGAAAAATCCTCCGGTTTGCCTTGCACGTTGTTCACCTGTCTCGGGTCAAGAGGAGGGCCATGACCATAGCTCCGAATTGATTCAACATGACCCTTCCGAAGATAACATTGTATGCATATGGGGCATCCACAACATCAAAAATCACTTCCTCCGTCCTGTCCAATAGCCCTTCTCCGAAAGTGACCGCCAGGCCTATTTGGCCTAGGGCATCAAGAGGGGGTCCTGCGAAGCCTTGCAAAGGACGAGATGCTGGGAGAAGATGCTTCCTGGAAATGTAGAGTTGATCGAAGGCTTGGACGAAGATAATATGCGCTGAACTCCCTCAGTCCCTGCTATGTCGGTAGTGATGACAAGTGGGTCTGCATGTGGAAACTTTATGCCAGCTGCATCATCTGCAGAAAAAGATATCGGCACATGGAACCATTCAGGCATAGCAGTTGCGGACGAAGAAGTTCCAATATGGCCCACTTCTCGGACATATTCTCTTCTCTGCATCTTCGACATACTTCCGAGGGTCCCTCCTCCGGAGATGGGGAGGACTACTCATTTCCCTCGATCCTGACCATCTTCCTGCTTCGGAGGTGGCATAACATTGACCACTGGAGGCTGTCTTGCAGGGTCGAAGTTATCTATACGTGCCACAGCCTGGACAGGCTCCGGATGCACCTCGGTCGGAGCTCGGTCGGTAGTTCCTCGACCCGAAGTTATTTCAAGGTACTCGCCCCTTAAAGCGAGTATAGACTTACACGCATCAGTTGCGTGACTTCGATTTTCACCATGGACACAGCAGAAGAAGGCCTGGGCTTTGCCAGCTGGCTTCCCTGGTGGCCTCCAGCCGTTGGTCTTGCTTCATGAAGGTTGCAAAGTCCTAGGGGAAAATTTCTGCGGAGGTGCAATGTTCAAGACTTCTGAACGAGGATGCTTTTGCCCCCGACGCCTGTCATGCTGAGCTTTGAAGCTAGGCCCCTGCGACGGTGTTGAAGTCCTCACTTCCAGCTTGACTTCTTGCAGGATTGACGGAGTTGCAGTAGTTCTCCGAAGCCACCCTTCTTCTGATCTTGCATACTCTTCGAAATAAGACATCAACTGAGTGACAGAAGCTATCTGCTTCCGGTGAAGTTTATCAAGCAGGCCCGCATGGGTAACTCCCTCTCGATCTGCATCAACTACGGAGGATGTAGTCAACCCTCGAATCTGCGACTTCGTATGAGCGAAGCGCTTGAAATATTGCCTTAAAGTCTCTCCGGGCTGCTGCTTCACCTGAAAAAGGCTTCCTGTAAACATTGGGGGTACGAAGGTACCCTGAAAGTTGCTTATAAGCTTCTTCCTTAACTACTCTCAGGTTCTGATTGACCCTGGCATCAGGGACCAGAACCACCGTAGAGCCACCCCCTCAAGATCTAGAGGGAAGCACTTGGCCATGGTGTCTCGCACTTCTCCACTTGCCTTAATTGCTAATGCATAAGAACGGGAGAACTCCCCAGGGTCTTCGTCTCTAGCATATTTGCAAAGCTTCAAAGTTTTAAACTTAGGATCGAAGCGCACTTTGTGTAGCTCGGGGTGCAGCGGAGACTCGGTGTCGAAGGAAGCGTTCTTGGGGGCTTCAGGATAATGAAGTTCGTCGTCTTGGGGCACTTCGGGGATGACCGGGGTGGTCTGAGGACGAAGCCTGTCTGTGGCTTCTTGCCGCCACCTCGCTACTTCATCTTGGAGACTGGCCATTTGAGTGGCCATATCACCAAAATCGTCTTCATCTCCACCGGAAGGACCTTCTGGGTCTTGAGACCTGTATGCATCAGTTCGAAGTGGAACTTGAGGTGGAAGAGGAACTCCGGTTGGCCGAAGTATGGATGGAGTTGGGGGAGGAACTCCGTATGCTCGGGGAAGGGGAATTCCTTCAGGAGTATGAGGTGGAGGAAATGTCGAAGGTACTCCGACCTCAACTATGTTTGAAGATCTTGCTCTGGAGGTCTGAGGGGACCTCCGAGTAGGGCTACCACCTGAACTCCGCTTGGGAGGCATGGTTTGAGAACTTTGTAGAGAATGAAGTTTTTTGGACTAGGTTCCCCACGGACGGCGCCAACTGTTCGCGTAAAAGATTATGCTAACAGGTTTCCAGAGATTAGAAACTAACAAATGAAGTGTTTGTGAAGCAAACTATTTCAATCCTCCGAAGTGGATAATAGCTCAAAACAGTTCGAAGATGTGTATTGAATAACTCAGTATTCCATCCTCATTATAGGGTAAAACGGGGGGTATTTATAGGCCCAAACATTAAGGAATAGACCCTTTTACCCCTCTATTACAACCGACATAGTGGAAACTATTCGGTACCCTTAATAGGGATAAAACGGTAAAAGACTAATCTAATGAGAAAGAAGATAAGTCTTCCATCCTAGCTGGCAAAAATCTCTCGGAAGAGTCAATGTTCGAAGATATACTCCGAACTAGAGTTCGCCTCTATCCTTCGCACTTGATCCAGCATACTTCCGAAGTTAGATGCTGGAAACCATTGATTAAATCACCTGCCTTTGTCTTGTTGCAACAATGGCCCTGAGGATTAAGTATTTTCCCCCAACAATGGTCATTTCAAGCTTCATGAAGGTAAATCATCACAGGTATTCAACTTGAATGCACGTAAAAAGAGATGAAAGTTTACTGTTCAAAATTTGTCTCCTGTTCGATACTTGACGAAGTATGTTCGAAGTCCTCGTGCGAAAGCCGAGTGTGTGAACGTCGAAGTCTGATCAAAATCTGACCGAAGCCTGATCGAAGAATGCTTTGACTTCATCACACTTCGGAGCCCACCGAAGTTAGCTCCAACCTTGACATACTTCGATGCTTCGATGCTTCGGAGTTAGATGGCTTCGAAGTCTGTTTAGCAAACTGCCAAAGCTGGCTTTGAAATTGTCATGCAAAGACTGCACTCATGGACTTCGAAACTTGTCCGAAGACAGAAACGCAAACTCTGAAGCCCACACTTCGACGGCAAAGCTCACTGAGCAACTTCGCATGCAAGGCTCTGAACTTTGCGCCAGAACAGAATAGCAGCCTAGCAGTCTCCGGCAAAATACTACGAATAGACTACGCTGAAAACAACTTCGAACAGACAACTTCGAACAGACAGAGAAATAGGCTCCGAACCAGTTCTGACCAAAAACTGCTTCTGCATCTGTTATCAAAAACTGCGACTAGCTAGTTTCAGTCGGCTGCTAATTGCTTCTAGCTACATAGCCTGAAGGCTAGCAAACTAGGCCAACATACTAGCACAAGAAATCTCCAGTGCATGCACAACTAAAGACCAAGAAAAAATCATGCCATAATATCACTACGCATGCTTTTGCTTCTGCAACCTTCTTTGACCAAAGCAAAACTCAAGTGCCTAGCTTCCTAGGGAACAACTAGCTGCAGCCGAACTGCACACCTACTTGGAGAGTAGCTGCGCAAAGACTTTAGGCTAGAAAGACGTGCTAACAAAACACACCAACCATTTGCTTGCGTGAAGACTAGTGCAGAGAAGCTTGCAGCCTATGCTGCCGCACGACAAGACAACACAGAGCTACTCTGCCATGCCTTGAGAGATTAACATGCAACACAGAGAAAATAACGAGGCTCTAGAAAAAACTGACATGCAGAACTCGCACACAGAATATTAATAAAAACGACACACATACCGAGGCATCAAATAAACACATCCACAGCAAAACATGATCGGAGAGACAAGAAGAATAAAAATCAATCAAGTGATTTCTTCGGCGTGCCTGAGATGCGGAACCAGACGTGCGTGCGATGAGCAATGGCGGCGGAGAAGAACAAACACCAGGAAGATGAATGCCAAAAAGAGACCCAATCTTTTTGATTAGTAAAGTGGTTTCAGAAAAGGGTAACCCTAACCCTAGGGATTGGGGCCCTATTTATAGGCATCCCAATAGTCTAGGAATATTCCAAAAGACCCTTAGGGTTTTTTACAGACGCTGAAATAAAATGGAAAAGACCAAAATGCCCTTAGGATATTTTTACAGACTCGACTGAAAGACTGTGGGCCTAAAGGCAAAATAGTAAACTCCTAATTACAGATGACTTATCCTGAAGCGGAGCTTTCATAGCGACTACGACTTCGCCTCAGAACGGTCAGATTCGAGATCAGCGGTTGTCAGTTTTGCGCCGAAACTAACAACGCATCCACCATCTTTGCACCGGGTACCCAGATTGGGCCAGCCCGATTCCGCAACTCTCTTAGCCCAGCAATCGCTCGCCGCTCATGTACCTGAGTCAATCTTGGTCAACAGCCTAGTGGATCCTCTGCTGCTCCTAGCCTATGTACCCGGATTGGGCCAGCCCGACTTCGCGGCCCCTCTGACTGACAGTCGCTCGCTACCCGTGTACCTGAGTCACATGCGGCCCAGACACAACAGGTCTTCTCTTCTCTTCGTGTCCTCTTTGATTTCCATTGACAATCACTCATCACATCTGGAGCCATGAGGCCCATACTCTTCAGCATGGCTCCTCAATCTCCCCCTTGATGAGTGCATTGTCAACACTTCTCTTCATCAGTTCTCCAGTACCTTTAAGCACATGTGGAAACACAAAAACAAAACACAAGAAAATAGAGAAGAAGAAAATAAAATAAAAGTTTAACCCTAATGACCAAAAGCCGAACAAAAGCAAGAAAGCGGTCATTATGGTTAACCAAAAAATAAAGACTCAAAACGAGTGCAATCTCAGAATTATCAACAAGGATATCAAAGAGTAAAGACAAACAAGACAAAAACTCCCCCTGAAACAAATCCCAGAGAAAGCCAAAACTCCCCCTTAAACTCTTTTCCACAAAATTTATCCCCCTTGTTGACAATTGGACTCATCAAGCGAGACTAAATGCACTCTAAAGAGACACAGACTCAATCTCCCCCTGAAATGCAACTCCCCCTCAAAATATGCAATGAATGCTACTAGGGTGCAGATGGAGTGTCAAAAGCATGCTTCTCATATATGATTGACTGCAGTTACAATATCTAGCAGGTATAGCAAAAGACATACTATCTAAGACACATGGCCTGATCAGTACAACAAATGATATCTAAAGAAAGTCATTAGCACACATTTTTCAATTTTTGTCAACAAAAACATCACCACATTTTCTAGTTGACAAGCAAGGTAAAGCATGAGATGCAAAAACTAACTGATATCTACCAAGATAAGCATTGTCCAAAACAAAGTGCTTCAACAAACTTGTTATCTTTTTAATTTTTAGGCTTTTTCTTTTTCCTTTTTCATTTTTGCCAGGGGTTATTTGCATGTCAAACCTTATGCTAACCGACCACGTCAAGCCTAGGCCAAAACTGGACCATCAGAAGCTTAAGACATTAATCTTGGCATACACTACACCGTCCTAGTTCATACCCAAGTGCTATGGTAAGCAGTCCAGAACAATGCAATGTGACGAAGAAAACCCACCTGGATCTTTTCAAATCAAGCATAAAAAGGCATGGAATTTCCATTTTTCTGATTTTTTATCATTTTTATAGCACATTTTCCATGTTAAAGCATATAGATGTCCAAGCTGCATATCTGCATCTAAGTAAGGATCTAGCTACAAGGCATGTAACAGATAGCAAAAGCATTCAACCTACACATGCTAGTTACCAGAAGCAATGATGATCATTTTTCAATTTTTAAAGCATAAAAACCATGCATATGACAAATATCAAACATATCATGTGAACTGAAGCAAAGCATGATCATCGACAAGTAATCAAAACATGTACCAGCTAGAATAAGTAAAGCAGATCAATCATATAATAGAAGCAAGCTCAAAGTGTGATATGTGAATATGCATGATATGGACACACACAAAAAGACTCAAGAAAAGAGTAAAGAATAAAGAAAACCGACTCAAAATATCCTAAGAAGGATACACAACACCCAAACCCCCTCGTAAACGCTCAAACGTATACTGATCTAGGGGTTTGGTGAAAATGTCAGTCAACTGATGATGGGTATCAACATGAACAAGGACAATGACACCTTTCTCATATTGATCCCTTAGAAAGTGAAATTGCACATCAATGTGTTTGGTTTTTGAATGGAGACAAGGGTTTTTCCCTACACTAATTGCACTGGTGCTGTCACAAAACAGAGGAACTCTGGTAGGAAAGAACAACCCAAAATCTCGCAAAGTGGAAATCATCCAAACCAACTATGAGCAGCAACTACATACTCAGCCTCAGTGGTCGAAAGTGCAACTCCAGACTGCTTTCAAGAAGACCAAGAGAAAAGAGAAGAATCAAGAAACTGGCAAGTACCGGAAGTCGACTTGCGATCCAACTGGCACCCACCAAAGTCAGCGTCCGAAAAGCCATATAAATCAAGAGACAATGATGATGAATAAAAGAGACCTAGATCAGGCGCATAGGTAAGGTACCTGAAAATGCGCTTGATAGCCTACCGATGAGACGCATGTAGTGAAGACTGGAAGCGCGCGCACAGTCCTACGAAAAACTATATGTCTGGCATCGTCGCCGTCAAGTACAGCAGTGAACCGATCATCCCTCGAAACTCTCTCTCATTGACCTTGACGCCGCTCTCATCCTTGTCCGGGCCCCTAGATGTACCCATTGGGGTCATTTGAGGCTTCAGCTCTCCACCAAAGTCGAACTTCTTCAACATGTCCCGCGTATACTTACTCTGGTGGATGAAGATGTCATCCTTGGTTTGCTTGATCTGGAGCCCTAGGAAATACTTGATCTCACCCATGAGGCTCATCTCAAACTCGCTGTGCATCTGCTCAGAAAACTTGGACACAAGAACATCAGTAGAACCACCAAAAATGATATCGTCCACGTAAATCTGAGCAATCAAGAAGTCTGAGCCATCTCTAAGCAAGAAAAGAGTTTTATCCACAGAACCCATCACAAAGCCCTTCCCCAACAAAAACTGCTTCAACCGGTCATACCAAGCCCTGGGGGCTTGCTTCAGACCGTATAAAGCTTTTTGTAGCTTAAAAACATGTCGAGGAAACTTAGGGTTCTCAAAACCGGGGGGCTGCCTAACATAGATCTCCTCTATGTACCCATTCAGAAAAGCACTCTTGACATCCATTTGAAAAAGCTTAAAACCCTTCGAAGCGACAAAAGCTAAAAGAATGTGAATGGACTCAAGATGGGCAACAGGAGCAAAAGTCTCTTCAAAGTCAATACCCTCCTTCTGGAAAAAACCCTGGGCAACTAGTCGAGCTTTGTTGCACACCACAAACCCATCTTCACCTTGCTTGTTTTTGAACACCCACTTGGTGCCTATGGGGTTGCATCCGGGTGGAAGCTCAACTAGTGTCCAAACCCGATCGCGGACAAAATTCTCAAGCAATTTTTGCATAGCATTAATCCAATTTGAATCAGAAAGAGCATGAGAAACGTCTCTAGGCTCAAAAGAGGCAACAAACGCAGATTCAGCAAACACAGCAAGCGATTCAATAGAAGAACGCAAAGTCCTCTTAGTAAGATCACCCATGATGAGCTCTGAGGGGTGATCACGCTGAACTGCTCGGGATGCCTGGTGATCTGAAGTCACCTACCGGAGTCAGCAGCTGGCACCTCTGGACTTCACTGAGGGGGCTCGATCAAAGTGGAAGAAGTGATCAGAGGTTCGCCATCGTCCTTAGTCAAAGTCTCAAAAGGTGTGGGTTCTGCAGGCTGTGCAGAAGGCCCACCCTCATTGATGAGGACATCAGTACATCTACACCAACAGCACCTTCTTCGGCGCCATTTCCTTCTGGGACAATCACGAGGGCCCGTGCAAGAGAGATGAACTTCGTCATACTACTAAAGAATGAAGGCCCAGAAGAATAGACGCGGGCCTGCCTAGAGTCGGCCTTCCTAGGGCGCAACCCCCTCCTTGGCCATCCACATTAGGGGCTGCGCCCACCTTCCCCCCCCCCTCTATTTAAATAGAGTCTTGTCATTCCTATAGACTCGATTTTTGATTTACAATTAGCTTTTGCTACCTTCGACATGCACCAAACAACGTTGTCCTCGTGTGTTTCAGAACTCCACGTTGAGTGATATTCATATTGCTCACATCTTTTTCTTGTTCGTTCTTCTGTTGTGAATAGGAAACGATCTTCGTGATCATGCTGATCTTGCATCAACAAGGTCGGTAACCACAGGGAGTTTGTTCAGCGATTGCATTGGCGCTTCGGGTTCGCTCGTCATAGTCGGATCGTGAGGGTCTTCTTCCACCAAATCGAAGTTATCTCCACTCACCGAAAGATCGGGCACTTCAGCTCTATCAAGTGGTATCAGATTTTCTGGGTTGATCGGTGAGTTTATCGAGTGTTTGTCCCTTCCTACGTCCACAAAACCAAAACAAAAAATATATTTCAGGTTAGATCCTTGTCCCAGCACCTTTTTGAGCCTTGCACTATCTTTCAATAATTTGCTTTGTTGAATTTGTGTGCTTACGCGTGTCAATTGTTGCTGGTTACTTGTGCATCTTCATCTGCATATCACACCGAACCCCCCTGTCCGTGCGCCCATCTCTTCCTTGCCTTGTGTGTCATTTGGAAAGTTACAAAAAAATATAGGTTGCCTCATTCTGATCACACTCATTTGAGAAAGTTTTGGTTGCCTTCCATACAAAGGGCAGTCAATTATTGCTGGTTGCCTAATATTGATCACACTCAACTGTGAAAGTATTGGTCGCCTACCATACAAAGGGCAGGTTGCCTCATTTGCGAAAGTCTTGATCACCTACCATACAAAGAGCTTTCAATTATTGCTGGTTGCCTAATTTTGTTTGCAAGTTTCTCCAGATAAAAAAACAGAAGAAAAACAGCAAGGAGGCGACCCCCCATGGCCGTGCGCCCCTCCCCCCTTCCATCCCTGCTCACGTCTTCGGTTCCCCTTTTCGTGTGCCACCTTTTGCACTTTGTTTCCAGTAGCTTTGGTTACGTATTTGGCACTATAATTCAATCTTGCATTATTGTTTGATTGTGCTAATCCTTGTTTTGAGTGCAGCCTACCTAGAACTCCACATAGTTCTACAATGAGCAGATTTTGTTTCTCTAGGCAATCGCTGCTCCAATCTTTCGCCGGTCTCACCTGTTGGTTGCAGGTCACCCCTGTGTGCTTAGTAAGAACGGATAAGAATTTGATAACAGCATGTCTGTGAGTGACTGATCCACATCCTTGTTGTCATAGGTTTTGCTTTGTGTTTGCGCTAACTATGGCAGGCAATGACGAATCGAAGGATGTGCAGCTGCTGGACGTGCGAACACAGGTTGATGGCCTTGCTGCGGACATGACAACGATGCATGAGTAGTTTGATTCTACGATCACTTCGTCGACCGAACGTTTCGACCAGATAGACCTCGCTCAGACGGCCATGGTGACCACGCTCGACACCATCATGTCACGACTCGATACGTTGACTACGCCGCTCACCGAGTTGCAAAAGGATTATGGCGGTGGCATGGAGCAGGACGATGGACCTCGCCACGGTCATGCACGTCGCGTGGTACGTCACCCCCTCACGATTCATTTGCTAAGATTAAATTAAAATTCCATCTTTTAATGGTAAATATGATCTCAGGGATGGAGTATTGTGAATCCACAATATCCCATATTGCATTTCATTGGCTTAGCAAGTAAGCCTCCATGCGCACCTTCAAGTATGCAAAATCAGTTCCATCGAACAGAGGTATTTTACTAACTCTGTCCATGTCACCAAAAGATCAAAAAACTGGTTAAGTTCAACTGGTGATCTTAACCAAGCTCTGATACCAATTGTTGTACCGAAACAGGCGACTAGAGGGGGTGAATGGGAGCTTTTTTAAAAACTCTTCTGCTGAACAGACTTCGAGCACACCCTTGGAAGTGTCTGGTTTGGAGGTATCGAACACACTCTGAACATAGCCTTCGAATTGGGTTAAAAGTTTGAAGTTCGGAAGACTTCACTCACACTCAGAAACCCAAGAATACACTGGACTCTGCAAAGATTATGCAGGCTCCGCACACCGAGGTGCCTTCGAGCAGGCATCGCACAAGTACGTTTCCCTTAGAGGGCTCCGAACAGATACTCCGCACTAGTAACAGGTACTAGGCTTCGCACTTCAGAGTGCTCTAAACAGGAACAAAGCAAACTGACTGCAAGGACTTTAGCTGCGGGAAGAAAACAGGCTTCGAATCCACACTACACAAAGTGCTTCACTAGTAATCAGTGAGGACTATCCTTCGATTTACACAGAGCGAAGATACTCCACAAACACTCACAAAAATTGCACGCGTGTGAAACAAAGCACTTCGTTAGAAAAGACACAGAGCAAGAACTCTGGTTGATGCAACATGAAGTGAAATAGAATATATATTTCATTGCAAGAATAGGGAACACAAAAGACTCACAAAACTGAGTACATGAGAATGGTGGCTGGCTCTAGAACTTCTAGAAATGGTTTTTCAAAGTGTTACCTAGACACAGCCAGCCTCACTATTTATAGGAACAACTCAGTCGTGCGAATAGACTACTTTACCCCTAGGGTTTACATCGTTTTTGTCTCTGGCAGACACGGGGGTACATATGGTAGTATACTTTATTGGAGGCTCCTTTTGTCAGCTTCGGAGAGCAGAGAGCATCAGCCTTTGCCGAGAAGACTTGATCAGCTTTTGCAAAGTGGAATCTTTCAGAGCCCCCTTAGCACACGAAGTGTGCAGAGGCTTCGGTGGCATGCTTCCAACCCGAAGGCCCTCGCTCCACCGAAGTCAGTCTTCGATACATTGATAGTTTTGAGCTGAAGCCGTCAAAGCCCTTGAGCCTTCACACCATCACCTCCGGATTAGACCACCATGGCTTCCAAGGTACTCCAAGCTCGAACTCCGCCCATCCGTGTACCGAAGCCATGCATGGCTGAAGTACATCAAGTCAACACCTTCAATGTATCTTGACCCCCTTCCGAAGTCCCTCCTTCATCCAAGGCCTCCGCATGAGGCATTTCCATAAGCACCCCTTCGTAGTGTCTCAGCCCTGATCACACTCCATGAAGAGACTTATTCGGACCATGCCTTCAATGAACCTCGACTTCTGATACCTTCGTTAGGTGTCCTTCCAAGTGTCTCTGTCTGAAGCACACTTGGGAGCCATGCCTCATTCCTAAGGACTTCGTCCATTGGCCTTCGAAGTTACACCTTCGGAGACCCCTTCAAAGTGCCTCGCCTCCGAGGACTTTTCCTCGGGGTACCTTCAGCAGGAGCCATCCTCCGCACTTTCTGTTTTCACCTGGTGCACCTCGACCCAAGGACTGACCTCGACTCTACGCAACCTCCGTGACCGATCTCCCCGATTGCCTGACATCAAGCTCCCTGCTTGACCTAGGTTCACTTTCTACGAATCGTCATATCGTCTCTGAAGTCACCTGAACACCAACGACATGCAAACAAGTGTATCTGATACCCCGTAGACCTCTCTAGTTAAACACCCTCTGGTACACACTCTGGTGTCTTGCCCAAGATACCAAACCCTTCGGTACAACTCGAAAATGTATTCTGTCGGACCCCTCCGATAGACATACTCTACTGCACACTTGTACAGCAAACAAGCACTAAACCTTTTGGTGAAACACCTCTGAACCTCTTTAGGGGGACCCCTTCGGAGGGACCCCTTCATCCAGAAGGAAATTTGTCAATCACTCATCATAGACTTGAAACCAAGGCACATATTAACTTGGTTTCTCAGAAAACCTTCGGTGTTGTGCCTACGAAGCCACTCAATGGCAATATCAAGCCAAAGAGACTGCCAAGGCAACAAGGGTCGAAGCGGCCAAGGTGCGTTAGGCCATAGAGTAGATGGTTTCGGAGGTTGAGGACCTCCATCAAGCACTACAGGTTTTGGAGGAGGTCAACGCGAGGCTGGCGGTGGAGAGTACCAGGCTTCACACTACCAAGTAGGCCTCGGAGGAGGACGACATGAGGCTAACGGTGGAGAATAGTGAGCTTCGCACCACCAAACAAGCTTCGGAGGCCGAAAAGGCCGAAGTTGTTCGGGGGGTTGATGAAGCCACCTCCATTCTTACTAGAGTTCTAGGCCGCTTTGGGACCAGCTGCCAGACTCCAAAATTTGGCTCTCAGGATCTAGTCAGGCATCGACTTGGATTTCTTAACACAGCTACCCTCGTCACGGAGGACACGCTAGTGGGCTTCACATGGACCATAGGACGGGTGGCTGGCCAAGGAGTACTTCAATTGCTCCACGAAGTAGGGTGCCAACATATTGAAGCAGTGACCTCCATCAAGGCAGTGGCCTTCGGAGGGCCTCACCTGTCTTCATCGGCCCCCAAAGTCCTTAAGGCCTGGCGACGCCTGTTGACCCGTTAACGTGCCCCCGCACTTGGGTCAGTTCGACGATCCAAAAGTGCATGGATACTTAGGAATAAGCCTAAGCGTGATGTGGCACCGACGTCGCGTTCCGACTACCCTTAACCATGATAAGGGGGTGGAGTTGCCAGGCAACCAGACTACACAAAATAATCCGATTAGCAGAAAGAGATAGATTAAAAAAAATAAAATCAGCAAACCAGTCGGAGCCCGTCTGGTTTGAATTCTGGTGTGAAGGGGTCACCGAAGTGTACCTTCGGCGTCTGGTGCGAAGTGCCCTGCCGAAGGGTGCTTCGGTGTTCGGACTGATCCGTCTGAAGATAGACTCTGAACGGATCTGGACGCGGCAATCACCTCCGAACAACGGGGTTCGACATGAGATCTCCGATATAGTAAACTACAGAATAATGACGCGAGGGTTGTGTGCGAGTGCAACTTCGTCCGTTGCGGAGTATGGTCGTGGTGAAGCCCATTGCGACGAAGTGCACTGGCGAAGCCTGTTGTCGAAGCCTGTAGTCCCGCCGAAGGGTGTCCTAGGGACATCTAAAACTGATCTCTTAGCTCCAGAAACCTCTGACGAAGTGGCTCCGAATGTGCGAACCTGCAACATAGATAATTCGAAGTACCAATTCGGCCTGAGAACCGAATTTTGCTAAGTGTTGCACTAGTAGCGAAGGTAGCAATCTGTTACACAGATTAGCGGATACTTCACAGGCAAAGTAACAAGGCGATAGAAATCTATTATGTAGATTAAAGGATACTTCACAGGCGAAGTAACAAGGATTACCGTTGTTCCGTAGCGGCCGGCGGAGGGCTGCCAGGCAAACCCACGAAGAGGTACAGGAAAATAAAGGTAAAGTAAATACGATCAAAGCATGGGGCTTTGGTTTGGTTTGAGTTGGGGGGCTCTCTACGCCGGCCTTGCCTCTCTATTTATAGGGGCTTAATTCCTAATCTAATCTGCTATTAATCCGGCCAGATAGAGATAAAGATTGAGCTGGAAACGTATACAATTCTACCTCTGCCGAAGTGGGCTTCGGCCAGGCCCGTCGAGGCCTGCTCCTCGGGCCGAAGCGTCGGTAGCGTGGGCCTCCAAAGGCTTCCCGGCCAAAGCCCATGGGCTGGCTAGAGGCTTTCGAATCCCATAGCTCAACGGACTTCGGCCCTGTAGGGATTCGGATAGACCCTGGACATGTGTATTTTCGGCCCAAATTACCAAAATTGATATTTTGACGATCTAGCCATTAATGCCATTTTTTGCTATCAACACATGCCCCCTGCTTTTTAGTGAACTGAGTGAACTAAAAGCACAACGAGCTGAAGACGATACCATCCATATCGGCTTTTCGACACTTTTTATGATGTTTGCCACATAGTTGGGAAATACCTCTTCAAGTACCTACCATTCAAAGCTCTTCGAAACCGCTCTCCCTGCAGGGACTCCAACACGTATGCATTGCCGGGAGCGATTTCGGCTATCTTAAAGGGACATTCCCATCTAGGTGACAATTTACCAAACTTGGGACTCTTCGTGCCTAGGGGTAACATTGTTTTCCACACTAAATCTCTATTTGAAACGATTTTGGTTTAACCTTCTTATTGTAGGCTTTGGCTACTCTCTTCTTGTCTACTTCTATGACTTCTAAAGCCCTTAGTCTCTTATCTGTCACTTCCTCTATATTATCCTTTAGAAGAGTTTCATACTCATTGACCGATAAGCAATCTTGCTTCAACACTCTTAAGGAGCCAAGATCTACCTCTACAGGCAGAACGACTTCTTGTCCATATACCAACTCATATGGACTGACCTTGGTAGCACCGTGCTTTGCAATCCTACAAGCCCATAGCGCCTCGGAAAGCACCTCATGCCACCTTTTAGGGAACTCTTCGATTTTCTTCTTAATGAGCTTAACCACAGTTTTATTACTAGACTCGGCCTGACCATTGGCCTGAGCATAGTAAGGTGAAGAGTTTATCAACTTAATACCATAGTATTCGGTGAAGTCCCTTACTTCTCTTGAAACAAATGAATTGCCTTAATCCGTAGTAAGAGTTTGAGGAATGTCGAACCTATGTATGATGTGTTTTAAAATAAAATCACGTACCTCATTGTGAGTCATGTTCTTGAGAGGTATGGCCTCGGTCCACATAGTGAAGTAATTCGTTGCCATCAACACGAATTGATGCCCCTTTGAGGAAGGAGGGTGAATCTGGCCGATGAAGTATAAACCCTAACCTCGAAACGGCCATGGCTTGACAATAGGATTAAGCAATGAGGCAGGAGCTAACCGGAGGTTGCCAAACTTCTGACATGCTTCACACCCTCTGTAATACTTGAAACAATCTTCAGTCATAGTCGGCCAATAAAAACCTGCTCTTTTGAGCATCCAACTCATTTTTTGGGCCGACTGATGAGTGCCTCAAAGCCCTTCATGGACTTCTCCTGTGGCCACCTGAGATTGCTCATGGTCTAAACACTTCAATAACACTCCGTCGATGGTTCGGCGATACAATGTGTCGTCTATCAACACAAATTTGAACGCTTGTCGCCGAACCTTCCGATCAACCCTTTGGCTAGGATCTCTCAAATATTGGACAATTGGGACTCTCCAATCACCCTTACATGTTTCAGAGGGTCTCGCTGGTCTACCTTCTGAAAAAACTTCTAAGTTACTAACTTCGGGGTGCCCCCGAGCCATTCCAGCTTCTGCCGAAGCCTAGCCGAGGTGGCCGTTCGAAGTGTGCTGGGCCGAAGCCCTTCGGAGGGTTCGGACTCCGGGGAGCCCTCTCTGTGCAGGAGGCTTCGGCCTACAGACTTCGGCGTGCCAGCCCCTTCAGTCGGCAGGGTACTTTGGTCTAGGATCCTTGGTGCATAGTGATCTTCGGTGGTCAGAAGGGTTTGACCCGGAGGGTGCGCCTACCTACCGTTACTGGCTTCGGCAGTGAGACTACACCGGCTTCTCCAATACAGAAAATTTCCCTCTCCTGACTTGGTAGCCAGATGCTTGCTGAGCCAAATCATTGGTGACTGAATTGGTTTCTCTTCACACGTTAGATATTTTGAAATCATCAAAGGTAGCAACTATGTGTAGACATTTGTCCAAGTAACTATTTAGCAAGCCATTAAAACATTGAGCATTCTTAGCTACTTGTTTTACTACTAATAACGAATCACCATATGCGTGAACATGTCTAGCACCTATAGATTCGAGCAATTCAAGACCTAGCAATAAGGCTTCGTATTCAGCTTGGTTATTGGTGGAAGAAAACTCTAGTCGGGCCAAAGTTTCAAAGTGCATACCATTAGGTGATATGAGAACCACTCCAATACCTTGGCCACTCTTGCAAGCCGAACCATCAAAATAAAGTTTCCATGGCACTACCTCAACTAGAGCAATATTGTCACTCCAGTTGATATCTATGTGATGATCAACTATAAAGTTGGCCACGACTTGGCCTTTCATCGCTCTCAAGGGTTCGTAGGCCAAATCGTACTCAATCAACGCGTAATCCCATTTTCCGATTCTTCCACTTAGAATCGGCTTCTGTAACATGTGTTTTATTACATCGGTTTGGCAAACGACAACACATGTAGTGGGGAGAAGATCAACATCAACATCAACAAAGCCTTTTAGTCCCAAGCAAGTTGGGGTAGGATAGAGTTGAAACCCAACAAGAAGTCACCAAAAAGAGAGAGAGAGAAAGGGGAGGGGAAAAGCTTTTAAGAGCACTAAAAGGGAAAAGGCCTAATCACGGTTCGGGCACGTGGATAGCTTCTTTCCAAGCACTTCTATACAAACACAACTCCTTTGGGATATTCCATTCCTTCAAGTCCCTTTTGATTGCCTCCTCCCATGTCAAGTTTGGTCGCCCTCTACCTCTCTTCACATTATTGACCCGTCTTATGATACCTCTGTGCACCGGTGCCTCTGGGGGTCTCCGGTGGACATGCCCAAACCATCTCAACCGGTGTTGCATAAACTTTTCTTCAATTGGCGCTACTCCTAGCCGATCGCGTATGGCATCATTTCTCACTCGGTCCAATCTTGTGTGCCCACATATCCAACGCAACATACGCATCTCTGTGACACATAGTTGTTGGATATGCCGCCTCTTAGTAGGCCAACACTCAACCCCATATAACATAGCAGGCCTAATCGCCGTCCTGTAGAACTTGCCTTTCAACTTCTATGGCACTCTCTTGTCACATAGGACTCCCGATGCTTGACGCCATTTCATCCACCCCGCTTTGATCCTATGGCTAACATCTTCATCAATATCACAATCTCTCTGAAGCATCGATCCCAAATAACGGAAGGCGTCCTTCTTTGGTACTACTTGGCCTCCCAAGCTTACATCTCCATCCTCACTAATTGTAGTACCAAAGTCACATCTCATATACTCGGTTTTGGTCCTCCTAATTCTAAATCCTTTTGACTCTAGGGTCTGACGCCATAGCTCTAGCTTTCTATTTACTCCTTCCCGGCTTTCATCTACTAGAACTACATCGTCAGTGAAAAGCATACACCAAGGAATATCTCCTTGTATATCCCTCGTGACCTCATCTATCACTAAGGCAAATAGGTAAGGGCTCAAAGCTGAACCTTGATGTAGTCCTATGTTAATCGGGAAAACATCTGTATCACCATCAGTTGTTCGGACACTAGTCACAACCTTGTCATACATGTCCTTAATGAGCGTAACATACTTTGTTGGGACTTTATGCTTATCCAATGCCCACCATATGAGATTCCTAGGTATTTTATCATAGGCCTTTTCCATGTCGATAAAAACCATGTGCAAGTCCTTCTTCTGCTCCTTATACCGCTCCATGACCTGTCTTATTAAAAAAATTGCTTCCATGGTTGACCTTCCAGGCATGAATCCAAATTGGTTCATGGTGATATGTGTCATTCCTCTTAGGCGATGCTCAATAACTCTCTCCCAAAGCTTCATAGTGTGGCTCATGAGCTTAATCCCTCGATAGTTGGTACAACTTTGAATATCTCCCTTGTTCTTGAAGATTGGTACTAATGTACTCCTCCTCCACTCATCGGGCATCTTGTTTGATCGAAAAATATGGTTGAACAACTTGGTTAGCCAAACGATAGCAATATCCCCAAGGCATTTCCACACCTCTATTGGGATACCATCCGGACCCATCGCCTTGCCCCCTTTCATCCTCTTGAAAGCTTCTTTGACCTCTGACTCTTGGATCCTGCGTACAAAGCATCTATTTAAATCGTCAAAGGAGTCATCCAATTGGGTGTCCATAGTCTCATTCTCACCATTGATAAGATTGTCAAAATACCTCTGCCACCTCTGTTTGATGTCTTGTCCTTTCACCAAGAGTTGATCCATCTCATCTTTAATGCATTTAACTTGGTTGAGGTCCCTTGTCTTCCTTTCCCGAATCCTAGCCATCTTGTAGACATCCTTCTACCCTTCTTTTGTACTTAGTCTTCGGTAAAGATCATCATAGGCTCGACCCTTTGCCTCACTCACAGCTCGCTTAGCAGTCTTCTTTGCTACCTTATACCTCTCTATGTTGACCGCGCTCCTGTCATGGAACAAGCTCCTGTAACATTCTTTCTTCTCCTTTATTGCCTTTTGAACATCCTCGGTCCACCACCAAGTATCTTTAGGTTCACCTCTGCTCCCTTTGGTCACTCCAAACACTTCTGACTCCACCTTCCTAATACAAGTTGCCATCTTCACCCACATGTTGTTTGCATCTTCTTCTTCGGACCAAGCACCCTCCACAGAAACTCTTTCCTTAAAAACTTCGGATGTCTCCCCTTTGAGTTTCCACCACTTCATCCTCGCAATTTTGGCTTGTTTATCCCTATGGGTACGGATCCGAAAATGAAAGTCAGCCACCACAAGATTATGTTGGGGCACAACACTCTCTCCAGGTATCACCTTACAATCCAAACATGCTTGTTTATCTTCTCTCCTAGTGAGAACAAAGTCGATCTGGCTCGAGCGATGGCCACTACTAAAAGTCACCAAATGAGAATCTCTCTTTCTGAAGAATGTGTTGGCTATCACTAGGTTGTAGGCTACAACGAAGTCCAAAATATCCTCTCCTTCTTGATTCCTACTACCATACCCGAAACCTGCACGCGTAGTAAAGTGATAAACATAATCATTCCATAAACACGTACCTGGTTTCAGCATCCAGCAGGCGGCGGCTCAAGAATGTGATGATGTACTCCTTCCCTTCTACCTCCTGGGTTAGCACAACCCCAATCACGCCATCTTCGACAGTGATGTATAGCTTAAACGGAATCTCGGCCTTGGGTGCTCTTACCACAGGCGGTGATGACAAGCACTCCTTGATTTTCTCAAAAGCACTTTGCTGGCTAGCCCCCCAAGTAAACTCGGCTTCATTTTTTAGCCGGAGTATGGGGACAAAGGCATCAATCTTGCCGGACAAGTTGGGTATAAAGCGACGCAAATAGTTCAACTTGCCTAGCAACTTTTGTACATCCCTTTTGCATGTCGGTGCTGCAATGTTTCTGATCTTCTCAAGTCTCTTAGGATCAATTTCTATGCCTCTCTCATGAATCATGAAACCTAAGAACTTACCTGCCGACACGCCAAAAGCACACTTAAGCGGGTTCATTTTCAACCCATACTGTCGCATCCTATCGAAAGGAACCTTCAAATCGGCTAAATGGCTTCCCATAGCGTCGGATTTGACTACAACATCATCGATGTAAACTTCTAACATGACTCCTAACAAGTCATGAAAGATCAAAATCATAGCGCGCTGATATGTGGCACCGGCATTTTTCAGACCAAAAGTCATGACGACCCACTCGAACAAACCGACAAAACCAGGGCATCGAAAGGCAGTCTTGTAGACGTCCTCTTCGGCCATAAAGATTTGATTATAACCAGTATTTCCATCAAGAAAACTTAGTACCTTGTGTCCTGAAGCATCGTTGATCAGCATGTCGGCTATCGGCATTGGATACTCGTCCTTTGGAGTGGCTCTGTTCAGATCCCTGAAATCAATGCATACCCGTATCTTGCCGCTCCCTTTCTTCTCTACAGGCACAATGTTAGCAACCCATTTCGCGTACCTGCACGACCTAATAAATTTAGCCTTGAGTAGTCGCTCCACTTCTTCTTTAACTCGGTCATAGACGGCCGAATTAAAGCGGCAGGGAGGCTGCTTATAAGGCCTAAATCCGGACTTGATGGGCAGTCGATGCTCCACGAGCTCATGGCTTAGTCCTGGCATCTCGCTATATTCCCATGCGAAACAATCGACATACGACCGAAGTAACTTTATTACTTCATCCTTTTCATTGGGCTGCAAATGTTGGCTTACAAAAGTCGGCCTTGGGATGCTACCAGTACCTATGTCAACCTCCTCCAAGGGGTCGGCCGACGCAAAACCTTGTCCTAATTTCTCTACTTCACTAAAGTCCCTAATGGCTTCGGCAATACCGTCTTTATTAGACTGATATTGCTCCACGCGAGACTTTACCCAATCTAGATTACTCTTGCTAGACATGATTGTTAATACAAAAATAACCGTGTTACTCCAGCCGGCTTTACAGACACTAGTACAAACCGTCCTCTGGATACACTAACAAAATCGTAATCCGAAAGATCTCTACCTGATAGACACTCTACTTTGTTATGGACGGCATCAACCGACACATCATCCAAAGCTACTTGGGCCGAAGTACCCGTGGGGATGACCTCCACCACATCGTCGTCCCACTGTATCAAGCACTGATGTAGAGTAGAGGGAATGCAACAGTTTGCGTGAATCCAGTTGCGTCCGTGTAATACGCTATAGTTACCTTGTACGTCGACGACGAAAAATGCTATTGGCAATGTCTTGTTGCCCACCGTCAACTCCATAGATAGTACTCACTTGGCCTCGGAGCTCTCGCCGTTGAATCCGTTGATCATCAAGTTGGTCTTCTTCAGGTCATCTTCATCCCTGCCAAGTTTCTTCAGCAACGAATAAGGCATTAAGTTAACAGTGGCGCCGCCGTCGACGAGCATTCGGGAAATCGGCTTCCCATCGATGTGACCTCTGACATAGAGGGGCTTTAGATGGCGAGCCGAGTCCTCAGGCTTCTCGAAGATGGCATTGCGTGGGCCAAGGTTTAATTGAGCAACCTCGGCCTCGTCCTGCGGTAGGGCGAACTCAGCAGGTAGTGTGACGATGTTGATATCCATCACCTGGGGTGCGGGCCCTTCTGAGATGGGCGAGTAATGGTCGTCGAGCATGTCGTCGTCATCGCTCAGACTAGGAGCTGGGTTGTTTATCTCAACCGGCTTCTCCCTCCATACCTGCTTTGTAGCTGGCCGAGGGTAGATTTCTTCGAAGATAGCATCGCGTTCGTCCTCAGCTTTCTTCTCGCGCATCTCCTGTGCCCGTAGTCTTTGCAGGCGTCTCTTCTGTGATTTGGACATGCTTGGAGGGGCCCAAGATGGCTGCCGCTTGGTGCCGGGTGCAACTGTTCGGCTCCCATTAATTCTGGCCGAAGTGGTATTGTGCCCTTCGGCCTTGTGCACCCTGTGTTCGGCGGGGGCTTTGCTACGAACCCCGTCGGACGGACCAGCCTCGTTCGGCTGACCGAACCAGCTTCAGCGCAGAGCTCAGCCGAAGCATGAGACTTACCTCCGTTAGACCTCGGTGACAAAGTCTTCGGGATTGGGACCTCCTGCGACCCAACTCTGATGGTTATGGCTTCGGACTCCCTGACTTCGGCCTCCGCATGCTCACACCCTTCAGCTTCGCTCTGCATGGTCCGATTCGGAGGCACCACAGACAGTCTGTGGATGATGCCCCCCTCCATTGTGTCTGTTTTCCCCTGCCATCCATAGTACTCTGAAGGAAAACAAGGCACAGTATTAGGTTGCGGGGGGTACCCTGACCCGGATACGTACGGAGCCCATGGGGTCCCCGCCCAGTCATACGGCGGAGGCATTGGCGGCTCTAGTGGTCTCGCCCACTGTGAGCCGAACTCGTTACCTGGAGGGGGGTTCACCCAAGTCAATGGTATCTCGGACCACACCAGCGAAGGGTCCTGCTAGGCCAGAGGTACGTTCGGCCAGTACAGGCTGAAGCCTCCCATCGGAGAAGTCCAACATGGTGCGGGATTCGGCCATTGGGTGCCGAAGTCGTTGTATAGGGGACCCGACCACTGGGGCTCGAAGCTGCTGTACGGGGTTCGGCCATTGTGGCTCGGAACCACCGTGTGGAGCATCAGGCCACCGTGGCCCGAATCCTTCGTGCGGGGGGTTCGCCTGCTTCGGTCCAAAGCCACCCTTCGAGGGTCTTGGACCCTTTGGCTGTTTTAGCTTAGCGTGTGGACCTGCTTCCTTGGCCCTCCTCTGATGCTTGTTCAATAGCATGTTATATGTTACCTTCGCCCTCTTGTGAGCCTTAGCCGAAGGGGTATCAATGTTCTGTTTCCACACTCCTACCTTGGGATTCTTTGGCACGAGTGTGCGAGTGCATGGTTCTCCAACAATTACACCTTTCCCTCTAGCCGACTCGGCCTATTCTGGCCGAATCAACACCTTCTTTTCGCCGAGGTTGATGGCGTTGACTGGAAAAGGATCTTTATCCAGCTTCATCTTCAGATCATGGTCCATCTTCAATCGTCCTTCTTCTATGGCCGATTGTATCTGCCGTCAAAAAACATTGCAATCATTAGTATTATGTGAATGTGAATCATGCCACTTACAATATGGATGCTTCTTTAACTCGTCGGCAGGTGGAATGACTTGACCCTTATGTAACCTGAGAAGCTGGCTTTTTAAGAGAAAATCAAATATTTTATCACATTTAGTTATATCAAAGAGTATTTAACCTCACTAAGCCAATTCTTTGTGGGGGATGGTCGTAAGTCGGAGCAGGTTATAGTTTTAATTTTAGCATTCCAAACCCATTCGGCCACGTACATGTCGGCCGAATCCTCCTCCTCTGACTCCTCCTCATCAGAGTGTTCCATGATGTGGATTTTGGCCCTAGGCTTGCTAAACGTCTTAATAAACTTTTTATCTTTGGCTCGGCCTTCCTGGACCAGAGCCTGCTGTAAAACTTGGCTGACTTCTAAAAAGTTTTGGTTATCTAACCTCTCTTTAATTTTAGAACGCAACCCGTTAAAGGCTAGTTCCGCCAAGTCCCTTTCTGAAATATTAAGGCTAAAACATCAGTTTCTAGTATCCCTAAAACGCTTGATGTACTCAGAGGCGCTCTCACTAGATTTCTGCTTGACCGATGTCAAATGCGAAAACCTAAGTTCTGTTTCACCTGTATAAAAGTAATCATGGAATTTTTGCTCTAAATCATCCCACGTTTGGATGGAGTTCGGCAGGAGCGCCGAAAACCAAGTGAAAGCTGTGCCGGATAGCGAGAGAGAAAATAATCTAACCTTTAGAGCATCTATCCCGCTAACTTCTCCACACTGTGCCAAAAATTGACTAACGTGCTCTAGTGTAGTCTTGCTACCCTCGCCATCAAACTTAGTGAATTCGGGAATTCCATAGCCGTGGGGGTAGGGCACTGTATCGAGATGGTTGGGGTATGGTTTACGGTAAACCATAACCCGTCCCTTGGGCACGAAGCCGGCACACTCTCTAAATAGTGTGCGGACCCGCTCCTCTATGTCATCTTGGTATGTTGCTTGTGTGCGCCTCTCATGCGGGGGCGCGACATGCGGTGGGATATCGGCGTGTCGGCCATAGGCCTCTTCCCTACGCGCTATTTGTATGACGTGCTCATGTCCAGGTGTCTGCGCGGGTGGTGCGGGCAGCGCGGGTATTGGTGCAGGTGGTGGCGCGTGGTACGTAGTGTTACTTTGACCGTAGGTGTAATGATTGGTCTCGGCCATAAGTGTTGAGGCCATAGACATGATTGTGCCAGTGCTGTCGTTAGTCCTACCGCATACGTGGTTTGTCGAAGGTGCACTAGCAATAGGAACTAGGGGTACGGTGTCAGTAAAGCCGAACCTCTTAAGAGTTGCCTCTACTTGGGAGCTGACTGCCGAGTCTAAACGGTTGGCTAGCGAAGTGCTAACGGCTTGATCTACTGATGCGGCTATTTTTTGCTCAATTTCTAAAGAAGATAAACGAGGTGATATAGGTGTTACCTGGACCTGAGCGAGGTCGGGGGTGATGATGTCACGCTTGATGAAGCCTGTACGTGTCTTGACGTAGCCCCCAAGCATCATGTCTTGGAGTGCCTTTAGCTTTGCCTCGATCTCTGCTCGATCTTCTGCGGGGATATCTTCAAATGTGGGTGTCAAAATGTTGCGGTTGTCGATATCTGCGCCTCCTATTGTGTCCATTGGCGGTGTAGACGTAGTAGTCGAGGTAGATGTACCGGTAGATGATGTAGATGTACTGGTCATGTTGGCATAGCCTTCCCTAGCGGAGTCGCCAAAAAGTGTGTTGACACGGAAAGGTGCCCCGCACTTGGGTCAGTTCGATGATCCCAAAGTGCACGGATACATAGGAACAACCCTAAGCGTGACGTGGCACCGACGTCGCATTCCGACTACCCTTAACCGTGATAAGGGGGTGGAGTCGCCAGGCAACCATATTACACAAAATAATTTGATTAGCCGAAAGAGATAGATTAAACAAAATAAAATAAGCAAACCAGTCAGAGCCCGTCTGGTTCGAAGTCTGGTGCGAAGGGGTCACCAAAGTGTACCTTCGGCGTCTGGTGTGAAGTGCCCCGCCGAAGGGTGCTTTGGCGTTCGGACTGATCCGGCCGAAGATGGACTCCGAACGGATCTGGACGCGGCAATCACCTCTGAATAGCGGGGTTCAACGTGAGATCTCCGATACAGTAAACTACAGAATAATGACGTGAGGGTCGTGTGCAAGTGCAACTTCGTCCGGTGCGGAGTATGGTCGTGGCGAAGCCCGTTGCGACAAGTGCGCTGGCGAAGCCTGTTGTCGGAGCCTGTAGTCTCGCCGAAGGGTGTCCTGGGGACCTCCGAAACTGATCTCTTAGCTCCGGACACCTCCGATGAAGTGGCTCCGAACGTGCGAACCTACAGCAAAGATAATTCGAAATACCAATTTGGCATGACGACCGAATTTTGCTAAGTGTTGCACTAGTAGCGAAGGTAGCAATCCGTTACGCAGATTAGCAGATACTTCACAAGCGAAGTAACAAGGCAATAGGAATCTATTACGTAGATTAATGGATACTTCACAAGCGAAGTAACAAGGATTACCGTTGTTCCGTAGCGGCCGGTGGAGGGCTTCCAGGCAAACCCACAAAGAGGTACAGGAAAATAAAGGTAAAGTAAATAAGATCAAAGCATGGGGCTTTGGTTTGGTTTGAGTTGGGGGGCTCTCTACGCCGGCCTTGCATCTCTATTTATAGGGGCTTAATTCCTAATATAATCTGCTATTAATCCGGCCAGATAGAGATAAAGATTGAGCTGGAAACGTATACAATTCTACCTCTGCCGAAGTGGGCTTCGGCCAGGCCCATCGAGGCCTGCTCCTCGGGCCAAAGTTTCCGTAGCGTGGGCCACCGAAGGCTTCCCGGCCGAAGCCCATGGTCTGGCTAGAGGCTTTCGGAGCCCATAGCTCAATGGACTTTGGCCCTGTAGGGCTTCAGACAGACCCTGGACATGTGTATTTTCGGCCCAAATAACCAAAATTGATATTTTGACGATCTAGCCATTAATGCCATTTTTGCTATCAACAACTCCTTCATGTGCCCTAGAAGGCTTAGGCGAGTGAAGTGGCCCTTGAACTCTAGAGGGCTAGCCACTCGCGTTGAGCAGGGCATCGCACGCCATGTTCGGGATCGAACCCTCCTCCTTTGAAGGTGTAGATCTCTTAGGATTCATTTTGTAATACTTAGCCATAGGGCTATAAAGCAAACTTCATCAGTTTATTAATGTAATGTGGGGGTGTTTTGGACTTGCCTAGGCCCAATATCTAAATGTCAATGTCGATGTCGAAGTACTTGAATACTCAGAGGCACTTTGTCACCGGTGGGTAGTGTTTGAAATAGCCAGGTCCAAGGGCCACCCCTAGTTTAATGTACACTGGGGTCCTAAGGGTGAAGTCACACGCGAAGTGGCCCGAGAGCTATTAGCCTTTGTAAAAACCAAGCAAGTTCAGACCTCTTCATCTTTAGCTATGTTATGGAGCTTCGAAGTAGCTCTTGAAGACGAAGGGGTCCAACCTTCGGGGGCACCTGTCCAAGGCAATGATGAAGCCTTGGACTTCTCCGCTTTTGATGCGGAACCACCCACAACTCGGACTAGGGGCGACCTACAAGAAGAAAGGAGGGCTCTCTAGACATCGAAATGTAGACAGTCCGGATGTGGATTGTCCAAACCCGGTGAGGGTTCATCCAGTCTCGTGCCTTGACTGGGTCGCTACTCCAGACCATCACCGTCCTCGTAGTAGACTGCCTCTGGTGGTGTAAGTCAATGGGAGTGAGTACAATCGTACTCAGCAAGCCACCGAATGCAATTATAATGCAAGGTAATAACAAGGAAGATAGTGGCTTACTTTTACGGAAAAGCATATTTGTAAAGCAATTAATGTAATCAGATTATTAGTACAGAAAATTAAACATGAGTGCATGCATCACCTTCTAACTCGAGGGGTACAGTCAGCCCACCCTCGCTCAACAGTCCTTACATGCCTGAATCATACCATCATCCAAACAATAACAAACTAACTGCGAGAAGTCACACAACCCACCCTTGACCGTGGGCACGGCTTTTCGAAAAGATTATACTCTGATCAGAGGTGTACTACTGTACCCACAAGGCACTCGTTTCCCGCACACCGTAGTGTGTTTAATGACCCATGTCACGAGAAGCTCGTGCCAAAACCTTTAGCATGGAACGCACCAATTTGTTAACACTCTCTTATAGGTTTCATATGGTGCCCCAGTCACTTCGGGCCAACACCAGACCCCCCCCTTGAGCCTCGTCGGTACAAGCCACCCGCAGGTGTCACTTGCCCCCTCCACTATGGTGCTTCAAGTTGGAATGATCCATACCTCTAGTTAGGACATACCCACTAGACTTGTGGTTAGTACGAGTTTGTTTTGCAACAGATCCCGCTGACTGGTCCTTATAGTGCCCCGGGTGTGACCAACCAATGCCCTAGATTACACCTAGAACCCACCATACTTATAACATAGCCAACTCCAACAGAAACCAGAGACGAGAATAATGGGGAAATCATATAGTAGAATCCAACTATCTACGACTCGTTCTTTTATCCTATAGCAGTTGTGTCGATACATTGGACACTAGCTAATATAATATTTAAAAGTTGACAAGGAGTTTAGGCTCAATAAGCATGGCTTGGGTTTACACACAAGGACGGGGATCTAATAAATATAATTTAGGGCTTGTGATTAAACTAATGCAATATTTAATTCCTATGAGTTATAGCGGTAATTATGAAAAACTGGGCTCATATATGATCAACTTGGGGTTTGTGACTTGCCTTGCTCCACAAACGGTGAAGTTGGAACCTCGGGGTAAAACTCCGGATCCTAGACGGTGTCATAGTCTTCTGGTACGAAAAGTAAACACAAAATTCAATAAACAATCCAAAAATCACCAAGACAAGCATACATGTTTTTGTTGTTTTAATTCAAGGAAATAAATCTTAAATTCTATGAAATCATTACGTAAGTACTTAAGATTAGTTTTTAAGGGGTTTCTGAATTTTATAAATTGGAATAAGTATTTACCCTAAGGGATTTTTATTTTCCGATTTAAATGTGAATAAAATGTACAAAACAACCCTACTATTTTTATTGTATTAAAATAGATAAATGAAGTTATCATGTCCTCTGAAATTAATATATGAATTTTTAAGGTAATTTCAGAGAGTTCTGAGTTTTTATTACATGAAATAATCATTTATCCTAAAAGGATTTTTGAATTATTATTTAATAAGAATAAAATGTGCAAAGTTTTAATGGTGAAATTTGGAGTTAAATTGAATGGTGAAATTTGGAGTTAAATTGAGCAAGATATGAATTTTAAAGTTCAAACTATTTTCTGGATTTTTATTTTAAACAGAAAAGGGTCCTGGTCCACGGTAGACCGAGCCCACCGTGCGCGGGGCTACTATTCGCGTGGACCTGATCGGCATGAGCTGTCCGATCTAGATCCGAGGGCTGGCGGTGGGGCAGGAGGTGTTAAGTGGATCTAGACGTCCCAGATCACCCCATACCCCTTCACCGGAACGGGCGGAAGGGATTAAATCACCGAGTGATTTAAGGGGTGATTTAATCTCTCCCGTTCAGTCTGAATCGAATGGTCGAGGTGCCGTCCAGCACACGCGCGGCATGGGGGAAGCCGAGGGCTTTGTCCCCAGTGCCGGCCGAGCGACGGCGAGTGGTGCTCAGCGGCAGCGATGGCCTAAGGCCCTAGATACCAGCCAAATTGGAGAGAGGGGAGGATGGGGAGCACGACCATACCGGAGACGGTGACGGCGAGAGACTAACGGCGACTGGCGACGAGGAGAGGCGGCGTGATTCCTTGGGTTGGCGGTGGTGATGGCGATCCGGTGGCGGGGAACCAGAATGGACGCGAGACCGAGGATGCCCGGGCGACGACAGTTCTGGGGATGTCGACGGCGAGGGCAGTGGAGTCTTGTGGCACCGGCGAGGGGCTGCCGGAGCCGGAGCAGGGGGAAAAGGCTAAAAACTTGGAGCGGCAGTTCGGGAGAGCGTCGCTAGGCTAACGACGCATGGTCTGAGCTGTGGTGGGGGTCGGGGTCTTTATAGAGGGTCGCCAGCGATGATATGGAATGGTTACCGAAGGAAACCGCGGAGGATTCCTAAAATGCATCGGCAAGCTTTCCGTTTGCATGAATACAGGTGATTTGGGCTAGATTTCACCAGGTTAAAAGGGGGTATGAGATCGTCGGAGCATGGCAAGCCCATTAATGGGGTCAATTTGGCATATGGCATATGGCGGTGGCGGATTTGGAACCTAGGGTTCAGCCAGTGAATAGTGCGAGATTGGGGGGAAATCCATCGAAGAGGATGGGTCCGACAAGTAGGGTCGGGTGGTTAGCGACGGGGTGCGGAGTGCGAGCGACTGACAGGTGGGCTCATGCGGACACAGGGACAGGGTGGATGACAAGTGGGCCAGGGCGAGGTGCGCGGGATGGGAAAATGGTGCCGACATGTGGGCCATGATTGTCAGCAGCGAGGCAGGGAGGGAGCGGCTGCCATACGGGACCAAGCGGGCGCGGGCGCTGAGGGGAGAGAGGGGGAACGTGCCGACAGGCGGACCTAGCATGGCGATGGCTCAGGCAGTGGGTTGGGCTGGGCTAAGGCAGATTTGAGGTTTGCGGCCCAAAAACATTTTAAATGTAATTTTCATTTAAAATAATTCCAGTAAATCAATTATTTGTTTAGTGCTTGAAGCACTGTTGCTAAAATTTTGTAAAAATACCTAAAAATATTTCTTGGCTCATAGATTCCATCAGGTTCAAATTTGAAGTATTTCTCCTTTTTTTGCTTTAATTGGGTTCTTTTAACCTTTTATTCAATAAAATAATTCCTTTTTCTTTCAGAAATTTTATTTCCCTTATTGTTATTTTATTTTTAAATTTGGGATGTTACAATGATTGATACCTGAATCAAGGCTTCAAGAATTTCCTTTAGAGAGCGAAGCATGGCTTCGGGGCTCTATTTTTGATGAGTGAAGCAAGGCTTCAAGATTTTATTCATGATGAGTGAAGAAGGGCTTCGAGGCTTTATTTTATGATAAGTGAGAATAGTGTGGATCACACCGGAGTATTGAGTCACCTTCGACTCTTTTTGGACTCTTCGAGTTGTGAGCTCAGAGTACGGGATGCTTCTAGTTGCAAGCTTGGAGTCCTATTTTTTTTACAAATCGCTACGGGCTCAGAGGCGTTGTGTGGCGATGAAGGTGGAATGGTTCACACCGATTTTGGGTGCCATTTGACAGAGCCCAAAGTGAACATATATTAAAGCGAAGCATGACAATCCGTATATATGTGTTGACTTTATTTGTATCATGTCGAGCCCCCTTCGAGCTCGGGTTGCTGAGTAGCTTATGCATACCTTCAGAATCCCAAAGAGTCGGAAGCCAAGGGCTTCAAAGAGGGGTGTTAAAGCTTGCCTCGGAGTCCTTGGGGCCTCCGAGATCGAAGAGAAGACTGAGAAGCCTTCGGAGTGTATTCGAGGTCCCTAGCTGAAGATGAGTGTGCAAAACCTAGGTAGGACTTCGTAAACATATTCGTAGGTATGCTTCGGGATGGGTTTCAAAGGTAGTGGTAGAGTAGCATAGAATTTATACCTAATAGGTTTGTTGAACTATGATAACCTCGAAGGGTTTTTGTGGATAGAATGTTTTTTACTGGTTCGGGCCTCCGAGAGGGATAATAGCCCTACATCTAGTAAATAGTGATTTTTGTATTATGTCCTTCTATCCCTGTTACAATAGAGATGCCCAACATTTATAGGCAAAATATAATAGAAAAAGTATATTTTACCCTCTACTTACAATCATTATAGAGGACTCTATTTATAGGACTTTGTAGGGGTAAAACAATAAACTATTATTCAAATACATGTGCAAATACTAGCGGCGAAGGCCCTTGGTTTAGGTCTTCATGTCGGAGGGCTTCTTGAGATATATTAGTCTGCCTCAAAGAATAGGCCGAAGAAGAGGCTGAAGACTTCATACTGGAGAGACCTCTGGTGCGTATAGTGGCGAAGGGGGGCTTCACACATCTTTCTTGGGCGGAGCCCGGAGTGGCCCGGAGGGGCCTTGGTGCACATATACCACTGCACTTAGTTTCTGGCCTTGTGATTCTTGTTGTAGTCTTCGCAGTAGTCTTCATATACTTGCTTTGCTCAGGACAAAGGGTTATTGGGTTTGATCTTTGGCTTCAAAGCTCCATGGGCTTCGGCCTTTCGGAGGCCTATAAGATACTGTCATTTGTCCTCTTTTAGGGTAAGGTTATTTCCCCAACAGTAGCCCCTCACACGTAGCCCTTTGTAACGAAGGGATGTGTGTGCCTTTTGACAAATGACACCTTGAAGTGGCCCTCTTCGGATCGTAGGGCTCCAGAGCCGGGCTTCATATCCTAGTCTTAGGCAAAGCTTTAAGCATTAAAAGACTGCCAGTGGCGAATGGGACATCCTCGGAAGTCCAAACGACGCCGAGGGCCAACGGTTTGAAATCAAACCATTGTTGAACTGTGGTGCGACACCCTAGTTTACCTTGGCCCCACCGATCATAGACTGCGGATGATATTCACGGAGTGGTAAATGACTTCTCGGGGAAAGGCCATGCCTTTTCACCCCTATAAAAATCTGCCAATGTCCTTGGCTTTAGTTCACGCCTCTGGCTATTGCTTTCTTCTCGCCATTAGTCTCTATGTCTCAAGATCTCCTTCTGGAACCCTCTACTTCTTTGTTTTCGGAGCCCCTAGCCACTTTGGCTTCGGAGCCCTTAGCCAAGATACTGAAGAAGGTTGCGTTGAAGAAGGCTCTCACCCTAGGTGGTGGGTCTAGCTCCGTTCAAACCCAGGCCACAACAGTAGCAGCGAATGTCCCAGCGAATCACAACGATGTGTTCGACCTTCGCCCCCCATCGAAGAAGTTCGAGCAGACCCTGGAATTGCATAGGAGGAGGTCTTGCCATGGCGTTGGCCAGTGTGACAGGTATACGTATTGACGATCAACGAGCTAGAAGAGTTGTGGAATCGTAGTGGTCCCATCTGGGTACATGACACAAGGACGATAAGAGAGTGTCGTGGCGTTGGTCATGTGACTCAGGTACATGAACAAGCGATTGTCGGGTTGAGAGAGCTACTGGGTCGTGGTGGTCCAATTTAGATACACGGTGCAAGGATGGCAAGAGGCTTTATCGGTTTTGGCTCAAAACTGTCAGATCAAAATTTAAATGTCATGAAAATACCAAGAAATAGGATTTTATTTCTTAGTGCAATAGACATAGTATTTTAGTATGTTTTGGTTTTATTTTTAGTCTCAAAAATACTTCAAGGGTATTTTAGGAATATTTTGTTTTTTAATTTCTTTTATAAAAATACCCTAAGGGTATTATAGGAAATTCCTGTATGTGGCTAGCCTATGAAAAGGCCCTCGTACCGTAGGAATACCCAACACATTTTGAAACCATTTTTGAGAAATCAATTTACCATTCAAAGATTTTGGGTCAAATTTATTTTGCGCCACCGCATCGTTTCGCATTTTCTCTGGGAATGAGTTCACTTCGATAGCTATAGTAGCCATTCGACATTTTCTGTCTTTTCTTCAGCTAATCCTCTTGTGCCAACATATTTGTTTTTTTCTCTGTTAATTTTCTGGAATTATCTGATTTCCTTAATTCCTCCGCCGAAGACTTCTCGCGATTTTCACAATGCATGTGTGTTTCTCGTCGTTGTTCATTTCCAAGCACTGCAGTCGCCCGTGTACTTCATCTGCGTGTGGCCTTGATAAAGTTTTATTGCCGGCTTGAGTTCACTGCACTTGCTTCCACGCGGGGACATCTTCTGCAAACGGGAGACTTCAACGGAAGCAGTGCTTGCATGCTGCTCTAGCTGTGTTTTTCGCTGCAAAATTTATCTTGCCTTCGGGTAGTCTTGGTTTATCGCTAGTGCAATTCATTTGGGATTGTTTCGATCTTAAGGTTACTGCAGTCGCATCCCGAGTGGCGTGCACAAGATTAGACCACTGTTTTTCTTCTCTAGTGATTGCTTGATGTATTCATGCAGCATGCATGTCAGGCTAACTCATTTTTAATCTACGTGCCTGCCATTTGCTGCAATTTACTGCTCAGCATTGTTGTTTAAGCACATGAATCTTTGTATTTCTACATCTTTAATTACACTTCGTTTTCTCCAGTTGTCACTGTGCTGGTTCCTCTTGTTGTTCTCGGTTTATCTGCTGTTTGGGCCAGAAGTAGACCATGATAACTGCTATAAATCCATGGATTGTGACTTTTATGTTCAGAACAGTGCACAGGCAGTTGTCCATTGATAGTGTTTTTACTCTACAGTAATTTCTTCATCTACCTATTTAATTTTTAGCCTCATTTCACCGCTGTTGATATTTTTTTTGTCACTACAAGAAAACAGGGAACTTCCGTCAGCCAACTTCCATCGGCATTTAGCCAACAGAAACGTTTCGATGGAAGATAGCTAACTTCCATCAGCTAGATGGGGCCGACGAAAGTTCTTAGCTTATGACTATAATTTCCATCGGCTATATTAAGCCGATGGAAGTTACGTTGTTCCTTTTTTTACCTTTTCTGTTCTGTTGTTTCAGAGAGTGTGACATGGATTTTTTTTGTTACGTTTTTTTGGCTTTTTCTGTTCTGTGAAGTTCTGTTCTTTCACATAGTGCCAATATATTTTTTGTTTGCTCTTTTGTGTTCTATCACAAGAGTGCAGCGGAGAAATCCTTAACGCTAAAAAATCATTCAAGACATGATAGTAAAATTTTTGGGTATATATTTTACTAAAAATGAAGTATAATTTTTGTGCATATTGAAACATCTAAATCCTAAATCTTAGACAGATAGGCAAAATCAAACTTAACATATATGAACATAGTCCTTAACACTAAAATTCATTAAGAAATATCGGGCAGATAGAGACAGAATAATAATACAATGGAAGAAAAATACATTCAACAACTAAATAGTCTCTAATATAGTTTGGAATCAAAGTCCTCAATCTTTCGACTAGCTGTATCCCTGCAAAAAAAATACAATGCAATACATCATGAGAAAAAATACAATGCAATATATGTGTCTTGTTCTAACTTATTTACACCACAAGATAACACATTTGCTATTTTGTTCAGAAACTACTGAGGCTAAAACAAAAGGCAATGGCAACTTACGTTAATGACTTTCCTGGAAATATAACTGGTGGAGCAATGGTAGCAAATACACAAAAGGCAATGTGATGCTACACCAAAACAAAGACATAAAACAATTCAATCAGAACTTGTAACAGAAATAGCATTTCAACTGAACTGATCAATGACATGCCATGTAGCAAAGGAAAAATCATCCAAAGCTGAATGCATACTTCTACTTGTTTTCCAGCATGCAATCTGATACCAGAAGCATCATACATAACCTACCAATCAAGTCACAATGGGAAATTATAAGGGAAGTTTTACGAAACAGGAAATCAATGTAAACTTTTACACAATGCCTACCCTCAACACCATAGTGTCCAATTGAAGATAAAAAATTGTGTCCAAGCAATATCATTTAAATGCTCATTGTCTTTGAAAGAAGAAACAGAACTCCATTGAACAGAATAAGGTATGAGATAGAAAATCTACCACACTTGCAAATATCGCCATTGTTGCAAATAAGGCACTGCCAAAGCCATCTTGGAAGTCAATCATTGCTGCTAGTGCTGTAACTGTCGTAGAATGCGATGATGGCATGCCATCGGAGCCAATATGTTGCTTAGGATCTCATTTGTTTTCCTTGTACCTTAGTTTTAGAACTAACACATATTATACAACTTATTGCAATATTTTCAATCATAAAAAGACCATGAGAACTCAGTCAAAAAATCCAATGCTCATCTTGCAGCTAAGCATTTAGACCCAACCGGGGGGGATCCTTGGAGCCGACACCACGCCCAGGTCGACCCCGATTCGGCGACCAAACACAATGAGACAAAGAAGAGAGAGGTGGGGCGGTGCGTAGAAGAGGGAGGCTGCCATACCATGTGACGAAGAAGAGAGAGGAGTGGTGCGGCGAGTCAGTGGCGGGTGGGCTTGCCGACGTCGATCCATGCCTCAAGGAAACGGATCTTGTCGGCCTCCCAGAGGTAGCCCTGCAACACAGCAGGTGGAGGCGGTGGCCAAATGGCAGGGAGATGCAATGGCGGCAGCCGAGCGGTGCGGAGGTGGTGGCCGGGTAGTAGGGATATGTGGAGGCGGCAGCCGGGCGGCGCGGAGGTGGCATCAGGGAGATGTGGAGGCGGTGGCGCGGGGGAGATTTGGAGAAGAAATGTTAGGGACTTAGGGCACGCGCGCGGGGATTGACCTTATAACAAGAATTCCTTAACTTCCGTCGGTGGTCCAATATAGGCTGACGAAGGGCCGACGGAAGTTACCTTAACTTCCGTCGGCTTTCAAAAATACCGGAGAAAATTAAAAAACAACATAAATTTACTGTTTTCTTATAGTGTGTACGCATTGATCAAGAACCGCGCTTGCTTGTAGTTTCGTTCTCACGATCCCTACACATAGATTGCCAGCGTCCAAGCCGTGCAATGATTTTTTTGCCTGGTGCACAATTGTTCGCACAAAAATTGAGACATGAATCAATGATTTTTTTGTGCTCTGATTCTATCATCAAGTATTCAATCTATTTGTTTTGTTTCCACTCATTTATTTGGAGGAGTGTTTTGGTGTTTATAAAAGGCCATCGAATTTGTTGAGACGCCTATTTACCCCCCCCCCCCTACTCACCTGTTCTGGTCCTACAATTCATATCAGAGCAGGTTAGATCACTAATTGACCTTAACCGGTTTTGTGATCCTTAGGCGACATGGATAGACAGAGAAATATTTATTTGTTTGATGGGTGTGATTTTGTTTATTGGAAGGTGCGCTTGGAGGCTTATCTTCAAAGCTAAGGAAGTACAATTTAGGACATTGTTGATTCCCAATATGTGATCCCTGATACTCGCACCACCCAGACTAAGAAAGAATAGTATGGTTACAACAGCGAGGCAAGAAACATACTATTTACTAGTCTGAGTCGGGATGAGTTCGATAGGGTCTGGCACCTGCGTACTGCTCGTGAGATTTGGTCCACTCTAGCTATTTTCAATGAGGGCTCTACCCAGATCACGGCCAAGCGCCAAAGCACATATAATCAAGAAAATCAACTATTTGTGCAAGGCCCTCGTGAATTGTGATAGATGCCATGTTTGTGCGCTTTGACTGTATTGTTCCATTGGGACTTTAACTTACTCTGACCATGACAGGGCGATCAAACTTTTATATGCTCTCGATCCTATCATATGGGAGGTAAAGATCTCTAGTATTGAGGAATCAGCAAGTTACGAAACATTGACGTAAAATGAACTCTTCAGTAAGCTCAAGTCCACTAAAATTGCCAAGGCATCTTATTTAGGACATGGGAACTCTTTGCCTTTTTCCATGGCACTAGTTTCCGGTTCTAGTAGTGGCATCTCATATGGAGGTGATTCATTTGGTTCTTCTGGCATTTGTGCTTTTGTTAGAGGTTTTTCTTTGTCATCTCTGGTCTCTGTCACAAAAGAGCAGGTGGACACATTAGACGATGAGGATCTTTCTCTTGTTGTCAAGAAGTTCACCTGGTTCTATAATGATAGACGGGATCAGAGGAGAGGAGACTCTTGTGGGTGTTTTGAGTGTGGTGATACTTCACATATTAAAGCTAACTAGTAAGATGCCCGTGCTTTGCAACGGAATTTTATTTTTAATGACAAGGCCTACTGTTAGCATCATATCAGAGATACAAGTTACCCTCCTTAGATCTCCAAAATTGTGTATCAAGCTTTATATTAACATTGATAGCAACTTTCAGTTCACGTGATCCTCCTTTCAAGTTGCAACTACATCGTTTTCCACTGACAGCTGAACTGACACTGACCACTTGAGGATTACAGTAAGAGATACTAGTAAACAGCACTAAACTAAACTGAAAACAAGGGCCTGATTTTATTCGAGAGTAAGCAGCACACTGTGCATGCATGGATGAGAACTGAAGTGGTGAGTACATAGCTTGAGATAGATAGGCGAAGCTCAATCCTAGTCCGGCCTCCTCAGGAGGTAGTGCACTTCCACTTCCTTGGTGCCACTTGTCATACAGCTCGACTACCAGATCAGGCTTCATCTTCGGCGGTAGGTCAGCCAACGGAGAAGCATCAGTGACCACCACCCGGCCGAAGGTCAAGGCCTTGAATCTTACACAACGCATCACGTTCTCCTCCACCTCCTTGTAAGTCAGCATCTCCATCAGCTTGTCCTCGTCCTGCGAGACCAAATTTTGATCACTCAGATGAGCAATGTTGTGATTAGGATTGCAATTGTGTTTTAGTAAAGAATTATCCTTGCGTATGCTTTGATTACAGCAGAATACTTATCAGGTGACTCCCAGAACTTTGCCTCTGCCACAAACTTTCCATAGTGGATCCTCTTGGAGAGTGCCTGCAAAAGTTTTCAAAGTTCAGTTCAATTCTAACCATGTCACGAACTTATTTCACTTTAAGAGTTTAAAAACTTGAGTGCAATATGATCAGCTGGTGTCATTTCAAGGTTTCAAGACTACAAGATTACCTGCAAAATGATGGTGTCGCAGCAAGCACTAGATCCACAGTTACCGTCACTTCCTTTGCTCACGAGCCTTGGCAGAAGGTCATCAAAGTACACATCCCAGATCTGTTTGTTTACTTGATGGAAGCAGCAGCATGATGCAGAACCTGTGCATACAAGTAAAGATGAAGAACAATGTTAGATTACAAGAACAATCAGTTACATTTTGCAAATTGTTCTTGTAGAGATGGAAGAAGAAAAAAATCATGAAAAATGGAGGTTACATTTTTGTACTGAACAGATGGCAGCACTGGCTCTAGCAGTTGCTCACGGAAGAAAGGATGCTCATCTGGGCTCTTGTATCTTCCAACCTGAAAATATAATGCCAGTCAGCATGTCACAACTCACAACCTGAAAATTCAGTTGAACTTTAGCTGAATTTGAGAATGTAATCACCATCGCATGCAGCTTCTCAATGCCTTGGACCAGGTACTCGATCGTACCTCAATCAGGGAGCCATTGAACCCAGCAATTCCAGAAGTATTGCGATCGTAAGTGGCAGGATTGTAGCTGAACTGTGACCTCTCCAAGAGGTTGAAGATGATAGTGTCCTCCAGCTGGATCAGCATTCTCCTGATGCTGTCCAGGGTCAAGAAATCGCTCTCATCGCTCTTCTTGCCCCCAGCCCTACACAAAATTAATCAACACAGTGATTATATTTCAAGATATGAATTTGCTCAATTTCAAACAGGCAAAAGGGTGAAACAGTTTCAAGTTGAAGAGAGCAAAAAAAATAAAAAAAAACATGTTGCTTTCTCCTTGCTTTTGATCATGAAGCACAACTAACTACACTTTGCATGCTCCTAAAGAAAGCAACCAATCAATGCTTCTCAAGAAACCAAGAACCGAATAATGATTTTCTATAAACCAAGATTTAATAGCGCAAGATTTAATCATGGGCCTTCATATTTGTCTCATATAAACCATGACAAGGCATGCATGCATGCATGAACCAAAGAAAAGTAATTCAAGATCCGAAGAAAGACCAGCTTAAAGCCTTAAACTGCAACTGCAGGTGCAGCCTTTTTGATCAAAAAACAAGTCGTCAAAAACAGCCAAAATGTGCAACCCAAAAAGATTGCAGGAAACCAACGTGTACGGCATATGTATACTGCATGTAACCCTTTGGATGGTCTTCGTGCTGAACTCAACCAAGAACACATATGCTACTGCAGAGCTAGCTGCAACGAAATGAGTAAAAGAAACCTAGCTCTCACAACACATGTTTTTGCGTGCCTTCAAGAAACCGACTCATCGAGAGATCATCTATCAACCGTGCTTTCCATGAAGCCAAAATTAATCTCTACTTTGGATCAGGATGAAAGCATGCATGCATGCAACTTCATTTGCTGCTACCTCCACAAACAACATAGATAAACTCATCAGAGCAACAAATCATCAGTAACAACTATGATTTTAACTGCAAACAGGAGTACGAGGTACTTGCAGCTTTGCTTCCAAACCTACAAAGTTGTCCATCTCTTGCAGGATATCTTCCAGGAAATCAAACAAACTTTAACTGTGAATAGAGGAGTCCAGCTTATTTGGGTCCAAAACTACCAAAGTGGTTGTAGGGAATTTGGTGTGGGGTGGGGGAGAAGCTCGTAGCGTTGGGGGAGGTCTCGGCTGCTCAGATCTGAGGACTTCTGAGGGAACGTGAGCCACGGAGGGGTGGTGGCGGTGGGAGAGGGTTGGCGCCGCCACCGACGTGCCTACAGCCATCCCTATCCACCCACATCGGAGGCATCGACGGCAGTGAGGAATCCCCACCCGTGGAGCCATCATCAATGGAGGAGGTGGATAAGGATTAAAATCAAGCCCACTGACCTGAGTACCTGACGAACTCTTTCGACACCTTAGGCCAGTCAACTTCCTTACATGTAACCACTCCTTCCGCCATAGCACCTCAAAAAACAAGTTTCCCCAAGACCCAAAACCCTCGGGCCTCGGTGATTCACCATCTCCTGCAGCGTTGGCTAGGAGGAGCACCAGGTGCTCCCGCTGGTTCCTCACGATGTCACGCTGGAACCCAGAGAAGGCGTCGAGACAGTCCATCAGATCTAGGTCGGCACGCTGAACCGAGTAGAGCAGCGGGCGAAGTCCCCCTCTTGCCTAGAGCATCGCCGCCGCCGCCCTCACCTCCGGCAGATGGCCTACCAAGAGGAGCGTCGGACACGAGGAGGGCTAGGAGGTGGCTGGATGATGGGCATTGCACGCATGTGTAGTGGCAATTGCAGGTCCGCGCGGAGGAGAGGGAAGGGGAGCAGAGCACGGGGGTAGGAGGTGGTTGCAACAGAGCGTGGGGAGGAGGTTGCGGTGGAGCCAAAACGTGGGGTCTGGGTGAGGAGGCGAAATGGGCTGACCCATGCAATGGGCCGACCATGGGCGCTCGCGTTCGTCTATGGGGAGCGGCGCTGCGGACGGACAAACAAGTTGCCGCTTTATAATAGTAGAGATTGTCCAAAGCTCTAGAAGAGAGGAGTGACCACACACACCACAAGAGAGACAAAAAACCTTTCCACAAAAAGAACCGAGATAAGATAGCCAAGAGAGCAGACAAAGCGGCATCCAGAGCCTTCATAGCAGCCTTGAGCGATATCGACATGTCTTCAAGCGGGGAGCCAAGCTTTGACAAGGATGAACCACAAAAGATGGAGGAGAAGAAGGACTTCACCAGCCTTTGCTTCATGGCCGACAGCATCAACAACAGCGACGATGAGCTAAACTCTATTGAGGTAACTCTATCCTATGACCAACTTTTAGTCAAAGTAGATGAATTAAATGATATTTTGGTTAGACAGGATAGGTTACATGTGAAAGTTGTTCGTGAACTAAAAGAACTTATACCTAATTGTGAATCTTCTTCTACTGAACTTGCCATGATTAGGTCTAAGATGAATGATGATGAATGTGACTCTTGTTTAGTTGTCATGAGTGAGCTTGCCGAGATACGTTCTGTGCATGCTCAAGTTGTCGATCAACTTGAAATTGCAGAGAAAAAGCTCATTATGGAAGAGTCTAGAATCTCTCCTTTAGATTCTTGTTTGAACTGTCCATTGCTTATTGAGAGTATCAAATTATGAGACAAGCATGTTAAGGAGTTAGAAGCTAGATTGGAGAGTGCTGGGAGTTCGATGGATGTGCAGCCAGAATGTTCCACCTACACTATCTTTCAAGACAAACTCAGCTTTTCTAGAGGGCAAGTCGAGAATCTCATGACAGAGAATGAATATCATCTCTCTATGGTTAACAAGTGCACTAAGAGTAAAGAAATGATGGATTTACTTTTGGCCAAGACCAAGATGAGTGCCGACAAGGCTGGTTTAATTTTGGGTTTGGGTTTTGAGAGAGTTGAGAATCATGAGAAGGGCAAGACCATTTTTACCTCTCCCACTACCCTTGAGGAAGAGAAATCCAAGATGTATACTCCACCTAAATCTACATCTTAGAAGTCCATCTAGATTCCTAAATCCAAAGACCAGCACACTTCTCTTGATCATTTACCTAGACCCACCAATACCAAAGATATTCCTTCAAAGGCCACGAAAACCAAAGAGCCTAACCCTTAAATTCATCCCAAGAAGCCAACCTACCATTGTGAATTCTATCATAGATATGGGCATCTTGAGAAGTTTTACTTTAGGAGGAAGCGGTTAAGAGGGCTAGAAAGGCAAGTGTTAGGCAGGAGCTATTCTACCAGCAGGGTGGTAGACAGAGGGTTCCTCGGTGTGGTGAGAGGCGAGATGCCAGGGTGCATCGTGTAGGTGGTGGTCAGTGCTATGTTTGGCTCGATATCCATCTCCGAATCACACACCAAACACTTGATTTGTTCTCTGCCTCAGTCTGCATATCAATTGCACATGGTTTTGCCACTTGTTTCATGAATCTAGAACATAGATCTAGAGCTTAGGTGCATATGGCCATGCCAACACATGTTCTTCCTCACGCATTCAAGTTTTGCCTATACTCCGAAGTCCGAGCAATTTTCTACTACCACAGATATTTTCCACTTTACCACCTGCCTCGGGAAACATGCCAACTGCGTGTGTTTCTCCACACAGACTATTTCTACGTTTTGCTATTTGTTGTTTATTTTTGGACGCTTATTCATGTTATGTATATGCAATGTATATGTGATCTGTGAATGAATTTCTGCTTGAACATCTCATGTTCAATGAAATGTCTTTGAATGTCAGATATTATTTTTGTCAATAGAACTCTTGTGACAGTTTTAAAGAGAAATTTGTTGGATCATCTCAAATGCTTCTGATCTCTTGAATAGTCATTGCATATCTCAACTTATAGAAGAGTGAAAGCATTGACACTTTTCTTGTTGTTTCTGTTTTTTATTTGGAGGAGTGTTTGGTGAAAGGAATAGTCCATCTTTTTGAAAGAAATTATTTAGGCTCCTATTCACCCCCTCTAGTTGCCTATTTAGATCCTACAATTGGTATCAAAACCAGTTAGATCACTAGTTGACCTTAGCTAGTTTTGTGATCCATATGTGACATGAAGAGACATGGAAAGATTCCCATGTTTGATGGGTGTGATTTTTCTTACTGGAAGGTGAACGTGGAGGCTTATCTTCATAGCCAAAGAAGTGCTATTTGGGATATAGTTGATTCCAACTATGAGATCCTCCTGTCTGTTCCACTCATCCTTAGTCTTAACAATATGATTGCAACAATAAAACTAGGAATATATTATTCACAAGCCTGAGCCAGAATGAATTTGATATGGTGCAACACCTTCACACAACTGGACAACTCTGAGCATTTTTCAGGAGGGCACAAATTAGATCAAGGCAAGGCAACAAAGCACTTACAATTAGGAATATCAAATGTTTGTGCAAGCCCTGGTGAATCTATTGATGCCATGCTTGCACATTTTGATGGGATGGTGAGCAATCTTTGCTCCACTAGGGTTTTATCTTACTCTGATCATGAGAGGGTGATCAAACTTCTCTATGCGCTTTATCATAGTAGATAGGAAGTTAAGATCTCCAGTATTGAAGAGTCATCAAGTTACGACATGTTGACTTGTCGCGAAATCTTTAGTAAGCTCAAGTTCATAGAGATTTTCAAGGCATCTCGACTAGGACATGGAAACTCTTTGCCTCAGAACATGACACTAGTTTTGGGTCCTAGTTGTGGCACTCTAGTAGGAACCAATTCATCTAGCATAGGTGCTTTCTTGGGTGTTTTTGCATTGTCCTCCATGGTCTTCGTCACAAAAGAGCAAGTGGACACTTTAGATGATGAAGAACTTGCTTTCATTGTCAAAAAATTAACTTATTTTTACAACAATAGATGAGATTAAAGGAGAGGAGGTTCTCGTCCTTGCTTTGAGTGTAGTGACACTTCCCATTTGAAAGTTGATTGTCCAAAATGAAAAAAGGCAATAGAGTGATATTGACAAGCATACAAAGAGAGACAAGAATCCTTTCTTCGAAAAGAACCGTGACAAGATGGCCTAGAAAGAAGCCAAGGTGGCTTCTAGGGCTTTCATGGTAGACCTCAGCAACATAGACACATCATCAAGCGAGGAGCTGAGCTCAGATGAGGATGAACCAGGGAAAAGATCGAGAAGACAGGGATGGACTTCACCAGTCTCTGTTTCATGGCTGACGACAACAAAAGCAACAATGAACTTGATTTTAGTGAGGTAAATCTATCATATGACCAACTTTCCATTTGAGTAAATACTTTTCTCTTGTTAAAGGAATAGTGGCCAAGAGAATTATGGGCAAGTCGTAAGTTCCGTACCTAGAATGGTTTTCTATTTTTCTAGATAGATCGAAAGTTCTAATAAAATGGACGGATCAAAAGTTCCGATATGGTATTGGAAGTTCCAATAATTTCCATAATTAGAAACCAAGAGTCAAAATCGGAAGTTTTGATCTAGGATCAAAAGTTATAAGGCAGATGAAATAGATTAGATCTATTAGGCCTTAATGTGTATTTGGGCCCAAAGTCCTAGATCTATGTAAAGAAAGGAGGAGGACGTTGACACATATCAATTCATGATTATATGAGATCTAGAACCCTAGCCACCACACCTCTCCTCTCCCTGCTCGATCTCAAAGGTTGAGATCAGTTTCTCCCTCTAGTTCTCATCGTCGGTGCTAGCACGCCGATGTGAAGCAAATATCATCCTTGTATGTGTGGACTTCGTAGAGGCGTTGCTCGAATAGCGATGCTCATCGTCGTATTCTTCATGTGGAGATCACCGTACTTCACCGATTGGATCGATGGGAATGGGCGGAGCAAGGCGAGGCTGTGCAAGGACACACTTCCTCAACATCTTTCCGCTGCACTAGCGCGTCTCGTGTTAGAAGGGGTTAAAATTTAAAATTGTCTGCTACTGTAGCCTCCCCATAGTGGTATCAGACCCTACGTGTGTAGTGTTTTATATGGATCGATCTCGTAAGGAGATACGTGGTGAAAATAGATTATATCTATTTTTCTGTTCATCGAATTTTGGAAGTTTCGATGGGTCGGAAGTTCTGATGTTGGATCAGAAGTTTTGATCCCAAATAAATTCGAGACAGAGACCATGAATCGAAAGTTCCAACCCACCCAAAATTGAAATCCCGAGCCTATTGAGCTAGAATTTTCAGGTCCAAATATCGGTCACTTGTAGATTCTTCGCCTAACTTTGTTTTGCGGAGAATGATGTGACTAGTATGACCTTGAAGATAATATATGAGATGCATTGCATGTAATTAACATGGTCTACGCACCATGATTATTTACAGCCCAAGACTTTTCAATGTTTGTATGAGTTGTGTGTCGACTTAAGATGCTTCGACTCATGCAATAGTATAGGTGTTGTTATTTATAATAGACTAGTCCAGGTTCATGGAGATCAGAAGCACATACAAATGACAGGAGCCATGGAGATGGAGATCACCATGTGAAGGGGCCATACTATGTCATAGTCAATGTGTTCCATGTGGTGCTTATTTATGTTCATGTCATACTATTCTTGCATGTTTCGTGCATGCTAGGGTTCGCTACCTTCCTAGAATAGTTTTCCCTCGCAGTGGCCACCCGATTGATGGGTTTGACGCCTCCTCTCGCAGTGGATGGTGTCATCCGATAGGTAGGTTGGGGAGCGTGGGTTGAAGAATCTGTTAAGTGCTCTATAGCACTCAAGTAGTCATAGCATTGTGTATATACTGTAAGACCGAAACAGGCGACTAGAGGGGGGTGAATAGGCACGTTAACAAATTCTTTCGAATGGTTGGTATTTTCTTAACACCCAATGCACCTCCATATTAAACAGGCAGATCATTAAGTATTAAAAATAAAGTATAAAATTCATATGAAAATCACGGATCATTTGACATGCTTCCCAACAACAATCAGATAAAATTAAACAACTTGAAAAGCACACTATTTAATGCATCCAATTAACCAAAGTAACTGTTGTGGATAAAATGCTCACCTATACTTACCTGCAATGAAGTAAGTGAAGGCTTGATGCAGAATATTTGGAAGCAGATCAGAGTGAAGCAGTCACGTCCGGAAAAAACCATGCATCGGTTGGCACTAGCGTAACCACCGAGATCCCCTAACCTTAGTACCACGCACAAAGGAGAGCCCCTGCCCTCAGGACCACGCACAAAGGAGAGCCCCTACCCTTAGGACCACACGCATGAAGGACAAACCCTATTGATCCACTCATCGGTAGAGGGCTAGTGGAAAAACCAATGGAGTGCTAGAGACCACGACATGCGCATCGGCGTTGGAACTGAGGCGCACCGAAGGAAAGTCAGGGCCACGCACAGCGACGGACACTGCTTGCAACACATGCAACGATTCTACTCTAGTGGCACGGAATAAATAAAGATGGAACTCATGTTTTTCTCGAAGGCGATGGCTCGAAGCACCACACGTAGAGATCACCATATGACAGAGAAAACCGAAGAATAAACACTACAGATGACTAAAACAATGAGCAGTGACCGAACAAAATTTTTTGGCAGCAAAAGAAAGAAAATCACAATAGGCAGTGTGGATCTGTTGGTGCATTTTTTGGTCACACTTTGACACACGCGTGGCCTGGGAGATCTGCTTAACTTTTGTGCAGATCCTACATTCTTAGAAAAAGGGGTTCAAGGCGTGCCAATCAGTTTGACCCTACAACTGATTAGGAAACATGAAAATTTGATCAATAGCATAGCCTATCGGCTATCGAGTCGATGACCGAGATGAGGATGGAATACTCGTGGAATATCATGTCGATCGGCCATAAGGACAATGACCATGGGTAAAGAGATCTGGTGAGCGTGCCATCGGCCGATGAGATGGGAAGTTTACACATATAGGCCGATGAGCGCTTTTTCGATGGTGGATAAGATGTGGCATTGAATCAAGGATGATTTGTCGGCTTGTACTCCGACAGAAATAAATAAAACGTGCCAGATAACATGTCTATATCATGAAAATCGTCACAATAACTAGATCGGACCTAACTAAGACAGTAGATAATCACGATGATCTTAATAATATATCAAAGTATCGGACATACTTTATTTAGATGAACGGTATACAGCATGAAAAAGATACAATATCAAGAGATATCAGACTTAACCGATGAAGCCTCAAACTACCACACCAAGATCACATCAATCTAAGAGATCAATATGATGCAGCCTTAGACCAAGCCAATACACCGAGAACCAACGACTGTACTATTTCGATGTTCACCTCAAGAGATCAAGCCAATGTAGTCGTGAGGATACTGACCTAGTTGATACGGTCGTCGGGGGTGGTGGGACTCACCTCTTCACTGGATATCGAAATGATGCAGCCTAGCTCTGAGTGTCGAATCCCACCGGGATAAACCTTAGGAAACAAGGGTGGCGATGCGCCAAGTAGTTGTTTGACAAAGATGTGTGTGGTAATCTAACTAGGGGTACATATTTATAGTCTAGAGACTTGTCATCCAAGTATTCTATCTTAACCGATTCTGGGTAATCTTTATCTTATTTTCATCTTTTAACTCCATCGACAACTCTACATCCAGTCATGTTGTAACAGCATAGACAGGCTTCCTTGACCATCTTTGACCGAATCTTATTTGACTTCTGTTGACCGTCCCAGTCCATAGACTTGGACGGTGTAGTTGAGTCAATGGCATCAAAAATGAATACAAGAAAATCCTTGGGCAGTGCACAAAACAACATATAGGGCTATACGTAATCAATGACCAAAATCCATAGTGATGAACAAAAAGAAAAAGACTTAATCAAAATCCACCTGTAATCTATCAACAGTAGTGGCGCACAATGTGGAAAGGAGGAAGAAACAAAAATAAAGTGACCCAAAATTTTTTGAATGGTATAGTAATTTCAGAAGTGGGTACAAAATCTTAGAGGGTCAGGTGGCTTTTTATAGCCTACAAGGAAAATTGAAAAGACTGATTTGCCCCTAGGGTTTAATTAACAGTAGATTGTATTTTACAGACTCAAGGCCCACAGGGATAAAATGTAAAATCCTATTTCTAGGTACTTTGTCCTAATGTGAAGCTTTCGTAACAGCTATGACTTCTCATCATGACCTTTAGATCTTGATTTGATGATTTTGAGCCAAAACGAACAAAGCCTCTCCAGATCTTGATATGTGTCACCAATCTCGCGATCTTGACCGCTGGCAAGTCTCTCCCACTCTCGATCCCTTGAGCCTCCTTGTACTTGCACTGGCATCTCTTTCACTTGATTTGGTCAATACACTATCTCGATCAATCTGTTGTCCATGTCTCGCTTCATCTCCATGTGTACGTCTGAGACCATCCTCAACTTCACCTGGCCTCCTTGATCGTCTAGCATCAAGCTCCCCGCTTGACCCTGATCACTCGTCATTGACAGTTGAGTAGCATCTCAATCATGCACACCATGAGACAAGTAGACATGTTTTCCACACACTGAACCCTTCGGTGAACTCATGATACAAGAACTAATTCAAAACTTGAACCCAACAATCTTGTCAATAACTCATCACTAAAATAAAACCAAGGAAGATATCAACTTTGTTTCTCAATATCCCCCTTGATGAGTGCATTGACAACTCCCATAAGAATCAAGATGAATTAAAAATTCAGCACACAAGTAACCATAAAAACTAATAAAAGAGCCAAACCATTTCACTTGATTTTAAAATTCTCCCCCTTATAAAAGTTTCTCCTCATTGGTAGAAGCATGAATTTTCCCCGTTCAGAAATGCAAGCATCAAGGTGATAAAAATGATGCATAGAAAGGTGTCAGGGTGAATGTAGATACAAGCTTCTAAGACACGATTAACAATAATTACAGTATATAACAAACATTTGCCATGAATATTGTCTAAAAGTACTGTATGAAAAGCTCAGGTGAATCATATCCAAAGGAAATCAAGAGCAAGTATATTTTAGGTTTTTGAAAACAAAAACATCATCACTCAGACTAGCATACTAGACATGATAAATCATGAAATGCAAAAACTAGCAAATATCTACCTAGAAAAGCATGTCCAAAAACATGGAGCTTCAGCAAACTTGTTGTTGGGGGGAAATATTCCATCCTCGGGGTTATTGCAGTAACAACACAAAGGCAGATAATGGGTTCGAAGGTTTCTAACATGCATCTTCGGAGATGCCCTGACTCAAGCTCGAAGCATGAAGATGGACCTTGGTTCGGAGTATATCTTCGAACTAAGACTCTTCTGAGATCTTTTCTGCCAGCTAAGATGGAAGACTTATCTTCTTTCTCATTAGATTAGTCTTTTACCATTTTAGCCCTATTAAGGGTACCGAATAGTTTCCACTATGTCGGTTGTAATAGAGGGGTAAATAGGTCTTTTCCTTAATGTTTGGGCCTATAAATACCCCCCGTTTCACCCTGTAATAGGGACCGAATACAAGTTATTCAATACATATTTTCGAACTATTCTAAGTTATTATCCTTTCGGAGGCTTAGAACAGTTCATTCCGCAAACACTTCGTTTGTTAGTTTCTAATCCTCAGAAACCTGTTAGCGTAATCTTTTACGCCAACAGTTGGCGCCGTCCGTGGGGAACCTAGTCCAAGAAACTTCGTTCTCTACCAACTTCTTACATCATGCCTCCTAAGCGGAGCGCACCTCGTAACCCTGTTCGGAGGTCCCCTCGGACCTTCGGAGAGGCACCTCCCGACACTGTTGAGGTCGGAGGACCTTCGACGTTTCCTCCACCCCAAACTCCGGAAGGAGTTCCCATTCCTCGAGCATACGGAGTTCCTCCGCCAACTCCCTCTATACTTCGACCACCCGGAGTTCCTCTTCCACCTCAAGTCCCACTCCGAATTGATCCTCTCAGTTCTCAAGACCCGGAAGATCCTTCCGGAGGAGATGAAGACAATCTTGGTGATATGGCCGCTCAAATGGCCAGTCTCCAAGCCGAAGTAGCGAGATGGCGGCAAGAAGCTACAAATAGGCTTCGCTCTCAAGCCATCCCGGTTATTCCGGAAGTACTTGAAGACGACGAACCCATCTATCCCGAAGCCCCGGAGAATGCCTACTTTGATACTGAATCTCCGCTGCATCCTGAACTACAAAAGGTTCGCTTCGATCCGAAGTTTAAGACTTCGAAGCTTTGCAAGTATGCCGGAGATGAAGATCCTGGAGAATTTGTCCGTTCTTATGCTCTAGCAATTGAAGCTAGTGGAGGAGTTCGAGATACCATTGCAAAATGCTTCCCCTTAGCTCTTCAAGGAGTGGCATTAAGGTGGTTCTGGTCTTTGAAGCCAGGATCAATTAATTCATGGGGGCAGCTGAAGAAGAAGTTCGTAAGCAATTTTCAAGGCACCTTCGTGCCTCCAATGTCGACGGGAAGTCTTTTCCAGGTGAAGCAACTCCCTGGAGAGACATTGAGGCAATATTTCAAGCGCTTTGCTCATACGAAGTCGTAGATCCGAGGGTTGAGTACATCTTCGGTAGTTGATGCAGCTCGGCAAGGTGTCATTCATCAAGGCCTCCTTGATAAACTTCACCGAAAAAGCATATTTTCTGTTTCTCAGTTGATGTCATACTTCGAAGAATATGCGAGGTCGGAAGAAGGCTGGCTTCGAAGAACTGCAGTTACTCCGTCCATACTGCAGGAAGTAAAAGTGGAAGTAAAAACTTCGGCACAGCCGCAAGAACCAGTCTTTGAAGTTCAGCATGATAGGAGAAGGGGGCAAAAGCATCCCTGTTCTGAAGTCCTGAACATTGCACCCCCGCAAAAGTTCACCCAGAGAGCTCCACAACCTTCGGGAAACAAGGTCAGCGGCTGGAGGCCGCCAGGGAAAACGGCTGGCAAAGGCCAGACCCTTTTCTGCTGTATTCATGGTGAAAACCAAAGCCACGCAACTGATACTTGCAAGGCTATACTTACTCTGAGAGGAGAATATCTGGAAAGAACTTTGGGTCGAGGTACTACCGACCGAGTTCCATCTGCATCGCGCCCAGAGCCGGTCCAGGTTGTGGCGCAGATAGAAAATTTCGAAGCCGCAAGACGCCCTCCGGTGGTCAATATTATGCCATCTCCGAAGCAAGAAGAGGGGCAAGACCGAGGAAAAAGGGTAGTCCTCCCTATCTCCGGAGGAGGTACTCTTGGAAGCATGTCAAAAAGGCAGAGGAGAGAGTATGTCTGAGAAGTGGGACACATTGGAACTTCATCATCTGCAGCTGCTATGCCTGAATGGTCTCATATACCAATATCTTTTTCTGCGGAGGATGCAGCTGGCATTAAATTTCCACATGCAGACCCACTTGTCATCATGGCAGACATTGCAGGAACTGAGGTTCGAAGAGTGTTAATTGACGGAGGCAGTTCGGCAGACATTATTTTTGTTCAAGCCTCCGATCAATTGTGCATCTCCAGAAAACACCTCCTTCCAGCAGCTCGTCCCTTGCAAGGCTTTGCAGGACCTCCGCTTGATGCACTTGGCCAAATTGGCCTAGAAGTTACATTCGGAGAAGGATTGTTAGCAAGGACAGAGGAAGTAATCTTCGACGTTGTAGCTGCTCCATATGCCTACAACGTCATCTTCGGAAGAGGCATGTTAAATCAGTTCGGAGCTGTGGCGCACCACAATTACTTGTGCATGAAGATGCCCACGCAAGCGGGAGTGCTCACTGTCTTCGGAGATCAAGCTATATCCCGAAGAGCGGAATATGGCCACAGCCCCCCTCTTGATCCAAGGCAAGTGAACAATGTGCAAGATAATCAAGAAAATTTTTCAGCTCCTTCCGAAGCTTCGAAGAAATCCTTCCCAAGACCAAGTCCTGAAGGAGAGATTGCAACGAAGATTATTGTTAAAGATGGTAAAGAATATGCATTTCAATTTGGTAAAAATTTACCTCCAAAAGTTGCAACCTCCTTGGAAGAAGTGGTGAAAGAGAATTTAGATGTCTTTGCTTGGTCTGACGAAGACATCACCGGAGTCGATCGGGATATCATTGAACATAGTTTGCTTGTAAATCCGAAGGCCCGGCCTGTTCGGCAAGGACTCCAAAAAATGCCCGCAGAAAGAGCTGTTCTTGCAAAAGCCAAAGTTGAAAAATTGTTGAAGGCTGGCATTATCAGAGAAGTGGCTCACACAGAATGGTTAGCCAACCCAGTCTTCATCAAGAAGAAATCCTCTGGAAAGTGGCGCATGTGCATTGATTTCACATCCTTGAATAAAGCATGCCCACGTGACCCCTACCACATACCCCGAATTGATCAATTGGTCGACTCCACAGCAGGTTCGGAGTTATTAAGCTTCCTTGACGCGTATTCTGGTTATCATCAAATATGGTTGAAGCGCGAAGATGAGATCAAGACAAGCTTCGTAACTCCCTCGGGATTCTTTTGTTATGTAAGAATGCCTTTTGGCTTAAGAAATGTTGGGGCTACTTTTTCGAGGTTAGTTGCTAAGGCTCTAGGTCATCAATTAGGTCGCAATGTGGAGTCCTATATGGATGATATTGTAATAAAGAGTGCTTTAAAGCACCAACATAGCCTAGACTTAGCTGAGACATTTAATAGCCTTCGGACATGTGGAATCCGTCTTAACCCTGAGAAATGTATCTTCGGGGCTAAGGCTGGGAAATTGTTAGGGTATTTAGTTTCAAGCAGAGGGATTGAAGCTAGCCCTACTCAAATAACTGCGCTACAAAATATGGCTCCTCCGGAAAATTTAAAGCAGGTGCAAAAGCTGACTGGACGTCTGGCAGCACTTAGCAGGTTTTTAGCAAGGTCTGCGGAGAGAAGCTTGCCTATATTTAAAGCATTGAAAGGGTCCGAAGATTTTGCATGGACACCGGAGTGTCAAAAAAGCTTCGAAGATATTAAAGAATATCTCAGTAATCTCGCTACACTCACGGTGCCTACTGCGGACGAAACCCTACTCCTTTACCTTGCAGCTACAGGTTCTACTGTCAGTCTAGTCCTTGTCAGAGAAATGGATTTCAATGGGAAGTTGGTGCAAAATCCTGTTTATTTTGTGTCCGAAGCATTATCAGGAGCGAAGACAAGGTATTCCGAACTCGAAAAGTTCGTTTATGCTCTGATAATGGCTTCGAGGAAATTAAGACATTATTTTCTGGCTCACAATGTAATTGTACCAACTTCGTATCCTTTGGGAGATATGCTCCGAAGTAAGGATTCCACTGGAAGGATTGGGAAATGGGCAGTTGAGCTAGCACCCTTCGGCATATCTTTTCTGGCAAGGACAGCAATCAAATCACAAGTCTTAGCAGATTTTGTAGCAGAATGGACTCCACCTGCAACTTTGGTTCCGAAGAAGTCAAGTGACGGAGTTTGGACTGTTTATTCCGATGGGGCTTTCCAAACATCCGGAGCAGGCGTTGGAGCAGTGTTGATTTCGCCTTCAGGGCAAAGAGCAATGTACTCCGCAAGACTCAACTTTAAGTCTACCAACAATATAGCGGAGTATGAAGGGATTTTACTGGGACTCCGAAAAGCACGTGCTCTAGGGGCTACAAGAATTGTTATAAAGACAGATTCTCAAATAGAAGCAGGGCACGTAGATAAAAGTTTTCAAGTTCGACATCCACAGCTTGCAAAGTACTTAGAAGAAATTCGTAAGATCGAAGCACACTTCAAGGGTATTTCCATTCGGAGTATACCAAGAGCAGAAAATGTGCAAGCGGACATCTTAGCAAAAGCTGCAGCCGGAGCTGTGGATGTACCAGAAGAAGCTTTCTATGAGGAGCTCAGTACACCTTCGGTGTTACAAATTCCCTCTGCAGAGATTCTTTGCATTCCAAGTGCAGATTGGAAAAATTCAATCATGGAACTTTTACAAGGAGGGACAAAATTGCTTGAAGAGCCACAGCTGTCAAGATTGAAACTCAGAGCTAGAAATTATCAAATAATCAACGGTATTTTATACAAGGCCGGAGTATGTTCCCCTCTACTCCAATGTATATCTCAAGCCGAAGGTCAAGAAATTCTTCGAGAAATCTATGAAGGACTCTGCGGTAGTCATTTAGCCCCTCGAGCTTTGGCAGGAAAAACACTTCGCCAGGGGCTTTATTGGGCTACAATAACAGCTGATGCGGAGAGCTTGGTCCGCACTTGTCAAGGATGTCAGTGGATGGGACGACGGAGTCATCGCCCACCAACAGCTCTCCAAATTATTGCTCCGGTATGGCCCATGGCCAGATGGGGTATGGATTTAATTGGTCCCTTTCCAGTAGCTAAGGGAAATCTAAAGTTCGCAGTGGTAGCTATTGAATATTTTTCTAAGTGGGTAGAAGCAGAGCCCTTAACAGCTATCACTTCTAACAATGTACCAAAATTCTTTTGGAAAAATATCATTTGCCGGTTCGGAGTGCCTAGACAACTCACAGTTGATAATGGAACACAGTTCGATGCAGAACCTTTCAGAAAGTTCTGTGAAGATCTAGGCATCCATTTATGTTTTGCTGCAGTGAGGCATCCTCAGTCTAATGGAGCTGTAGAAAGAGCCAATGGAAATATTTTGTCAGGGCTAAATCGAAGGATAGTAGGATTAGCAAAAGGACTGTGGACCGAAGAACTTCTGAAGATTTTGTGGTCCATTCGGACTACGCAAACAAGGTCCATAGGTTTTACTCCATTCAGATTACTATTCGGAGATGAAGCTATGACTCCAACGGAGCTCAAAGGAGGATCACTTCACAGCACCGAACCGGAGATTGAAGAAGAAAGACAAGCTTCACTAGATTTATCAGAAGAAACAAGACTTCGAGCTGTGGCCAATTTATCAAAGTATCACCAGCAGACGAAGGCTTGGTTTGACCCGAAGGTTAAGATCAATGATCTTAGACTGGGTCATCTTGTTCTGCGAAGCATTATAGCGCCAGGGAAATTAGGAAATAAATGGGAAGGTCCATACTTAATTGTTCGTTCAGGACGCCCTGTCTCTTTTAAATTAGCTAATTTAGAAGGTGAAGAATTAGCACATACTTGGCATGCGGAGCACCTAAAGCGATACTTCGCATAAGAGCTCCTTGTAAATCATTTGTAATCATCTTCTGAATTAATAAAGCATATGGTTCAGATAGTGCCTTCCCTCATAAACCTCCAGCTTCCGAGTGGACGCACTGGAACCGCGGGGTTGACCGAGAGGGAAGTGTCATAAAGCTGAATTATATTTTCGGACTTCAAATCATTGGTTCGAAGTTTCCAACGTGGGGGCTGACATAATCCGGAGTCCAAGCCACCGGCTTGTAGGCATCCGTAAAAGAGCCCAAAACCACATCATACGGAGTCCAAGCCATCGGCTGGTAGACATCCGTAAAAAGAGCCGAAGGTGGCCAAAACATACGGAGTCCAAGCCATTGGCTGGTAAACATCCGTAAAAAGAGCCGAAGGTGGCCAAAACATACGAAGTCCAAGCCATTGGCTGGTAGACATCCGTAAAAAGAGCCGAAGGTGGCCAAAATATGCGGAATCCAAGCCATTGGCTTGTAGGCATCCGTAAAAAGAGTACAAAGAGACCACTGCAAACTCTGAACCACTAGTTTGACAGAGTTCGCAAAAAAGAGCCGAAGGTGGCCAAAGCAAAACAGAATTTGAACAATGAGCTTCGAATGTCTGTTATGATAGTCCAAAGTGACAAATTTTCTAAGATACTAAAGTGTCCTGAAAGTTATCTCAAGTGATTTCTTTCAAAAAACAAAAGGTACTAAGTTGCCATTCTTCAGACTATAAATAGTCCAAGACATTTTATAAGATTTTAAAAGATCTTTAAATTGCAGAGGGGCTCCGAACCCCAAAAAATTGTACTCCGAAGTTTTTCTTTGCGCATAACCATCGTTGAATACAGTTCGAAGTTGCTTATACCCAAAGAGGGGCTAGTAAATAGGGAGACAATTTTAAATCGATATTTATTATTCGAACGAATATGATTACAGATTACATTATGAAAAATTGGTATCTATACCAAGAAGGAATCGAAGACCTCTTCGATCTCTAGAGCTTGGGTTGGAACGACTAGTTCCAGTGCCAGGAGTTCTAACAACTTTACGTTTAACTCTCTTGCCTCCCTTCGAAGCTCTAAAGTCCTTCTGTTGTTGTTGAAGCTCGGCCCAAGTTCGAAGCCGTTCGGGGCTCCTTTCCCAGCTTCCAAGTTCTTCAGGTTTTTTACTTCGAGCCTCACCTTCGTCTTCGGACCATATAACGTCTTCAAAAGAAGAAGTTTCCAAGTTAACCTCCTTTTCTTCCTCTTTAATATAAGATAGTATATCTTTGCTTACTTCGGGCGTAATTGCACCGGAGCTATCTCGAGGAACTAAAAATCGAGGGCGCTTGTAAACTTTTAAAAGATCGAAGGTAGCCCATAATGAGCGAAGTTCGTCGTTAATGTCTAACACTTCGACATCTTCCATATGAGGCAAAGCCTAAAAACATGATAAACAAATTTTCATTGATAAATGTACATAAGCACAAAGTTTTACATAGTCAAAGTCCTAAGACATATCTAAACCTGCGGGTTCGGAGGAGGCTGACTGCTCGAAGCTTGATTCCGAGCTTGCTTCTGGCGTTGTCCTTCGTCGATCCAGGCCTTGATCGCAGAGCGACCTTCGGCTCTCCATGAAGTTTGGAAGGCTTGCCAGGCAGCGGCCACACCTTCGGAAGGAGTCAGAAGCTGCTCGTCATCAAAGGTAATTGGGCCATCTCCTGCGCTCGGAGTTATCGATCGGTCTAGATCCTCGTAGTAACGAAGTAGGCCAACAGCAGCCACTTGTCCGGAGAGTTCTCCGTAGCGAATACCTACTGTCTTCATCTGCTTCGCCACTCCTTGAATCCTTTTCAACCGGCGCAGAAGGGAAATGTTGTCATCAGAAGGAAGCATCCCAGTAGTACCGAAGTACTCCAGAACGCCTAGCAGTTGATCCATAACCTCCGCAGCTACCTTCTCGGACTTCAGCTTATCTTCGATCAGCGCGTCCTTCGCCGAAGTTAGCTCTTCTAGAACCCCGGAAAGTCTAGCAGCCTCTGTAGTTAACGAATTCTTTTGATTCAAAAGCTGGCTAGCTTCCTCTCAGAGCCTGACAAGCTCGGTCCCCGCAGTAGCGTGCTCCGCCCGAATTTTTTCAACTTCTACTCGAAGCACAATCCTTTCTGCTTCGAGCTCCTTGTTCGCAGCCTCCAAGCCTTGTCTGGCCATGCGCTCCGTTGACACCATGCTGTCCATATGAACCACTCGGCCTTCGGAGATAGTGAGATTCCGTCGAAGAGTTCCATTTTCCTCTCGAAGGCGAGCGATTTCTCGTTCATTTGATATATTCGCAGCTCGGGCCAAGACTGTTTGCTGTGAAAAGAAAAAACCAAGGTAAGAAATTATTTGTATGTAAATTCGATGTTATTTCACAGATGCTTTGTACCTGGTAGGCTGCGCGTTCCATAGCAGCGTTAAGCTCCGAGCTCTCCGCCTCGCTCAGAATGGCCACCAAGTTCGTCTCCCCAATATCGCGACTAGCTCGATCCAAAGGCTCGAGCAAAGTCCGAAGACCAGTTCTTCGTTCTAAGAAAGAAGCTAGAAGGGGGAGCATGCTTAACGCTTGTTGGTCATCTTCGTTTGACGAAGGGCCGGAGTGTTGGCCTGTAGTCTTCGGAACCCCCAGAGACTGGACCCCATCGGTAGATTGGCTCTCGTCTGTTGACTCAGACGGAGTTGATCCGGAGCTCGTAGCAGGGAGGGAGTCCATTTTTCTTTTGCCTCTTCCAGGCCCCATTTGAGTGGCTCCTGGGATTGGCTCCGAAGTCGTCGAAGGTCCAGGGATTGTATCTTCCGGACAAACCTCTTCCGCGGAAGTGGACTCTGTAAAAACAAAGGTATTATACATCGTATAAATACACAAAATAAACATAAAAGAATTATTCGAAGTATACCTTCGACATTCTGGCGACGGGTAAGCATTGGACTGCTTGGCGGATCGAAGGCGAGATCTTCGTCCAAGTCAGCCGTCAAATCTTCGACTGCAGGAACATTTTCCTGAATAGTCCTTGTTGCCTCGTCAGGAATCGAAGCCATAGTGACTTCGACTCCACTCTCATCCATAGGAACTTCGTCCTAAGGTAAATCCTCTTGAACTGCCGAAGTCCTTGGTTGCTCCAAGGTTCTCTTGAGACTCCGGCACGTTCGTAGGTACTTCAACTTGTGCAGTCCTTTGGGATGCATCTTCGTCAATCAGCTGCACAAGCAACCTACCTTCGTCCTCTTGGGAGTCAAAGACTAAAGCCCTTGGGCTCGAAGGTGCAGGGTTCTTTGGCTTCCGAGCCACCTTTTTGACCGGAGTCTTGGCGGAGCTCGAAGTCCCAACTTCAGCTTTCCTCTTCTTGGGTCCCTTCTCCGAAGGCACCCAATCCATCAAAGGGGGCGGAACGATTTCCAGCATTCCCCACACTCTGTTAAATCTTTCCCAACTCCCGACCAACTTGATTCTCCATTCCTTTTCGGTCGGAGTTGGAGCGTCCAAAATCTTCTCCGAAGCCCGTATGATTTGCTCCGAAGTTATAGGGGCTGAAGAAGCTAAAAAAATGAGTTAAGTTAGTTAATTCTTCGAATAAATATACATGGAGTATGTTGTTTTCGAAGTTACCTGCAGGACTCGAAGTTGTGGAAATTTTTCGGAGACCGCCTTCCGAATCCTCTTCGAAGATGATAGGCCAGTTGGCCATCAGGGGAGGAATTTGGAGCCCGAGGAATTCTTCGGCTAAGTCTCGCATGCTCAACCGATGACTGATCTTTTGAAGCAAGCTAAGGCGAGCTTCGAGCTGACCCTGGTCTGGATGCACAAGGGCTTCCTTTTGGAAGTTGATGTCTTTCAGAGGTCCAGATAGACGGTTGCTCGCCCCAACTTTGGCATAAAACCATCTCATGATCCAGTCGGTATACAATCTTGCATTGATGGCCCTAGCAGGAAACTGAAGGGCGTATTCATCCCGAAGCCTGAAGTTAATACTTCCGAAGGCTACTACTATTTTTCACCTCCGGGGCCTACGAAGGTTTTTGGCTGGCACGAAGCTCTGTGTAACGCAGCGAAGATTTCTGCCCTCCCCTAACAACCTTCGGCTCTCAACACCCATTCGAAGATGGCTAAACGAGCTACTACATTCGGAGAGAGTTGGGGGAGAGTGACATGAAACAGATCCAATACCTCAGCCAAGAAATCCACTGCCGGAAGACCTAAGCCCGCTTCGAAGAAGGCTTCGAATACGACCACTTCTTCAGGCCTTGGTGACAGAATTTTTTCCTTTCCAGGTTTGCGAATCATCACTCCTGAACTAATTTTCCCTTCTATCGCAATCGCCAGCGATTCCCTGCTGCAGGTAGATGGCCCCAGTTGATGAGACTGGTCCGTATACTTCGTCGACGCCGGAAAGAGGTCTTGAGATCCGGTGTTTTGGGAATTTCCTCCCACCGGCGCCATTGCTGCCACTGAAGGATTCGGAGTCGATGCTGACAAGGTTGCAGCCGCCGCTGCTGCTGCCGCCTGTTGCCGAGCCAAGGTTGAAGGTGCTCCAGAACCTTTGGTTTTCGCCATTGAAGCTACTGAGTTGCTTTGGAAGAAGAATGGAGGCTAGAGCTCAAGGAATGGCTTGTTTGCAAGAAAGCGATGGAAAGGTACTCAGGAAAGTTCTAGGCCCTCTATTTATAGCCTAGACTTTACATTTTTTACCGTTAAGTCCATGCCGTTTCGCATTCTTGCCCGTTACTTTTTTTTGAAATTAACGCACTGTGTAACTTCCGTTAGAAGAAAGAAGCCAACAGCTATTTCTTGTAAGTCTAAAAAGGCTTTCGGGCTTCTTGAGTTAGTTCTAAGATAGTTCGAAAGTAATTGTCTTAAAACTGATTCGAAGTTTCATATCTCTATACATTTTGGAGATAAATTAAAATCTAATAACCCCTACGCATGGTTATTTTTCTTCCGTATACTGCTCTCCTAACATTACAGGTTTAACGGAGATGCATATTCGAGGGGCTACTGTTGGGGGAAAATATTCCATCCTCAAGGTTATTGCAGTAACAACACAAAGGCAGATAATGGGTTCGAAGGTTTCTAACATGCATCTTCGGAGATGCCCTGAGTCAAGCTCGAAGCATGAAGATGGACCTTGGTTCGGTGTATATCTTCGAACTAAGACTCTTCTGAGATCTTTTCTGCCAGCTAAGATGGAAGACTTATCTTCTTTCTCATTAGATTAGTCTTTTACCATTTTAGCCCTATTAAGGGTACCGAACAGTTTCCACTATGTCGGTTGTAATAGAGGGGTAAATAGGTCTTTTCCTTAATGTTTGGGCCTATAAATACCCCCCGTTTCACCCTGTAATAGGGACCGAATACAAGTTATTCAATACATATTTTCGAACTATTCTAAGTTATTATCCTTTCGGAGGCTTAGAACAGTTCATTCCGCAAACACTTCGTTTGTTAGTTTCTAATCCTCAGAAACATGTTAGCGTAATCTTTTACGCCAACACTTGTTATCCAATATTTTCAAGATTTTTGTTTTCTTTTTCTTTTTGATTTTGTGTCAAGGGTTATTTGCTTGTGAACCTTATGCTAACCGACAAAGCCAAGTCTAGGGAAAGTAAAGACCATAAGAAGCTTAAGGCATTGGTCTCGGCATACACTGTAGTGTCCTATTTCATACCAAGTCTATGATTTTTTTCATTTTTCAGAACAAGATTTCCATGAAAAGCATTGAAATATTTAGGTTGCATGTTTGCATCCAAGTGAAAAGGACTTAGCTACCAGGTATAAAAAAGATATCAAAAACAATCAACCTACACATGCTAGTTACCACACTAAGCAATGATCATGTTTTAAATTTTCATAAATAAAAGCCATGCTCTTGATAGATATTAGATATATTCAATAGAGCAAAATAAACATGATCATAGACAATAATTAAAAGGCATATAAAAGCATGTGCATGTAAAAGCAGTTGATCATATGACAGAAACTTATGAAATAATACACAACTCCCCCTCACAAAATGCCATAAGGATGACAAACACCAAGCTCTCCTCTCAAAGATGCAAAACGAGAAGCCTCAAGAGGTTTAGTAAAATTGTCTAGAAGCTAGTGCTTGGTATCAATATATCTCAACTCAATATCACCATTCCATTGTAGTATCTCAGAAAATGGTAATGCTCATCAATGTGTTTTATTTTAGAATGTTGAACTAGGTTGTTGTCTAAGCTAATGGCACTAGTGTTATCACAAAGAAGTGAAACACCCTTAAAATCCAACCCAAAATCTCGCGAAGTAGAAACCATCCACAAAATCTGAGAACAACAGCTAGCAGCAGCTACATATTCAGCCTCAGCGATAGACTTCGCAGCGCAAGACTATTTGCGAGAAGACCAACACATAAAAGAGGAACCCAGAAAATGACAAGTACCAAACGTACTTTTCCTATCAATTCTACAACCAGCAAAATCAGCTTTGGAGAAACCTCTAAGACAAAGAGATGATGATGTAGACTACCAAATGTCGAATTCAAGATTACGCTTGAGATACCTTAGTATGCGCTTCACGTCTTGATGATAGGAAGATCTTAGATATGCATGAAAATGAGCACACAGACATATGGCAAAGTGTATGTCTGGTCTCGTGGCTGTCAAGTAGAGGAGAGAGTCGATCATGCTCCGGAACTTCTTCTGATCAATTTCTTCTCTATCTTCATCCGGGTCCAGCGCAACTGAGGTAGCCATTGGAGTGGCTAATGGCTTTGCATCACTCATGTCAAAGTGCTTCAGCAAGTCCTTGTGTACTTCATTTGATGTATGAAAGTACCTTGTTTGCATTTCTTGATTTGCAAACTAAGGAAAAAGGTTAGCTCGCCCATCATATATTGGGGAATGGGGAAGCTACGCTAGCCGGCAAATTCAAAAAAATTTCCCCAATGGCCAAGAACCACACGCATGAGGGATCATGAATCGTTACCTTCTAATGCGAGAAACGCTAGGTGCAGCGGAAGAAGATATTGGGGAAGCACATCCTTGCTTATCCTCGCCTCGCTCCACCCGTTCCCCTGCAATCTAATCGACAAAGGTTGTGGTGTTCACGTGAAGAAGCCCATGAGAGCCATATTGAAGCAGCGCCTCCATGGTATCCACACGTACATGGCTGAGATTTCTCCCATGTCGGTGTGTTAGCACCACTCGTGAGAACCGGGAGAGATCTCAATCTTAACTCTTGAGATCAAGAAAGGGAGAGAAGGAGTTCTTGGTGGCTAGGGTTTAGATCTGATCTAAACTATGAATAACATGATTGCCAAGACCTCCTCCTTCTCTCTTTATATAGAGATGAGAGTCCTGCCCCAATCTACATTGGGGCCTAACAAATCCAATCTGTTTCACCCACCTCGTAACTTCCAATCATCATATCAGAACATCCGATTAGGACTCTCAGTCTGTAATTTTAGGAACCATTGGAACTTATGATACCCTTATCAGAACTTCTGAGCAGTGCAATTTTTCCCTATACGCATCAGAACTTTAGGTTTCTAGTCTCTGTCTCTAACTTAGAAATTATCGAAACTTACGATTTGAGATCTTTGTTTCGCAAACAATAAATTATCAGAAATGCTGATACCATATCGTGGAATCGGAAGTTCCAATTTGTTTCCAAATTGGAACTTCCAATCCAACCGGAATTTTCTTGGTCACTATTCCTTCAATGTCCCACTTGAATAAGAACAAATTCTATGTAGTTTTCTTAATCCATGCCCTGAAGTGTGTGACCAGATAGGTTCATACACTGACGACCGTTCACTGGAAACCTTTTTCCAACTCACTGATCAATAGTGGTACCTAGCAGCACATATTTACCCCCGAAAGCGTACAAAATCAATTTTTCACTGAACCTTGATATACGCATGCACCAGTCCCTTTACCACATAACATCAGTCAAGCTCAAGGCAAGATTCATGCCACCAACAAGGTGTCCTAGTGCATATGTGCTGCTAGGTACCGCTATTGATTTTGTATGATTTCGGGGGTCAATATGTGCTACTAGGTACCGATATTGAACAGTGAGCCGAAAAGGGTTTCCGATGAATGGCCGTTTGTGTATGAACCTATTGGGTCACACACTTAAGGGGATGGATTAAGAAACTTGCTAAGAATTGGTTCTTGCGTGTAACACCCCAAGAAATAAAAACAAATAAAATAAAATAAAAATATTATTTAAATCATTTCTGGATTTATTATTAAAGGAAAATTCATAAAAGAACCCAAATAAAGACAAACAGGGAGAAATATTCAAAATCTGGACTTGAAAATTTTATGAGATGAACTAGAGGCCAAGATATAATTTTAGGAATTTTTACAAATTTTTATCAACAGTGATTCAACCCTTAATCAAATAAATGAATTACTGGAATTATTTTAAATCAGAAAACAATTTTAAATCCTTAATGGGCCTCAACCTAGAATTCACCATAAGCCCGGCCCAATCCAGCAGCGTGCCACCGACAGGTGGGGTCCGCCTGTCGGCGCACTCCCCCGCTCCTCTCTCCTCCACCGCACCCCGCCTGGCCCACTTGTCAGCCTCCCCTCTCTCGCCCTCGCTCCCCGACAACCGTGGCCCGCCTGTCGGCGCCGTTGTCTTCACGCTCGGCCACTGACAGGTGGGGGCCACCTGTCAGGATCTTCTTCCCCGATGGAAAGGGATCCCCTCTCTCCCGCCGGCGACCCCCACATTCCAAATCCGCCGCCCCGTATCCGTTTTCGCCAAATTAACCGAGGGATCGCCTTCTCCGACCGACGGGGATCTCATTCCACCGATAGCCACGCGTTTTCGCCACACATGGAAAGAACCCGAGCCTTAGGAAAGTTCACCGGCGATGAGAAAAGGGAAACCCTCGGTTCCCTTCCATTTGGACGCCGGCGACCCCCCTATAAATACCCCCCACGGCCACCGCCCTCAGCCACACCGCCTAAGCCCAAGCTAAAGCACTCCAGAACGCCCCCTCTCGATTTTAGCTCTTTGGCTCTGCTTCAACTCCGGCCGCCGCTCGCCGTCGACCCCGGCCTCCTCCGCCCTAGCCACCGCCCCCATCGGGTCTACCGTCGTCCACCCGTCCTCGGCCACGCCTCCATCACTCGTGAAGACCACCGGATCGCCGTCGCCGTCGAGCTCCCGAGGAGACCTCACCGTCTACCCTCGCCGTCGTCGCCGTCCGTCGCCCAGCTTCGCCGCCGAAGGTACCATCGTGACCGTCGTACTCCCCGCGTTCCATTTCTGGCCTTAGCTAGGCACGTAGGCGCTCGCCGCCGCCGCCATGGCCTCAACCGAGCCCCGCCGTCGCCGGAGACGAAGGGTAGTTACCCTCTCCGACACGTGCCGTGCCGTACGGGCTCTCGGCCGCTCGATCTGCGGTGAACGGCTGGGATTAGATCCCCTGTTGACTTAATCCGGGGCGTCCATCGGGTCAAAGCGGTATCGCACGCTCACGGCCGTTGATCGTAACTTAAAACTCCGAAGCGATCTGGTGCGTCCACGCGTACCCGTTCGCCACGTTTTAATCTGGACCGTCCATTCTCATTTAAACCTCCCGCCTCGTGCCTGGCCGCCGGATCTGGATTCAACGGATCTGGTTGATCCGGTTCACGCGCACAGTGGCACGGTCCACCGTGGGCCTGGCTCACCGTGGACCAGAGCCCATTTTCTGGTTTTAAATAAAATTCAGAAAATAGTTTAAACTTCAAAAATTCATATCTTGCTCAATTTAACTCCAAATTTCACCATTCAAATTTTGTTAAATTCAGAATAATATTCTCTACACATTAATGCCATAAAAACAGTATGTTACTGTTACCCAAAATATTCTTAATAAATAAATGAATAAAAACCCCTTAGGATTAAAATTAATAATACAGAAAATAAATTAGGAAAAATCCTAAAAAGTTAAACTTTACTGTTTTATGCAAAAAAATCAGAATATTAAAATATTACCTCACATAAAAACACCCACAACTATGAATGTTCATTTATTTGGTGGATTTTATCTGTTTATTGAATGTATTATTTATTTTTCCGTATCGAGAAGACTACGAGTTCATCGAGGAGCAGGAGTTCTACCCCGAGGTTCCTCCATCCCCCTTTGCTGATCAAGGCAAGTCATCGACCCTTCTGTGGAAACAGTTGATCATAATTGAGCCCATGTTTTAATAAGTTATCGCTATAACCCATAGGTTAATATTGCATTAGTCCAATAATCAAGCCTTACACTTATATTTATTAGATCCCCGTCCTTGTGTGCAAACCCAAGCCATGCTTATTGAGCCTTAACTCCTTGTCACTCTACTATAAAAATATTAGCTAGTGCCCAATGTACCGGCACAACTGCTATAGGATAAAAAGAATGAGTCGTAGATAGCTGGATTCTGTATATGAATTTCCCCGTTATTCTCGTCTCTGGACTCTGTTGGAGTTGGCTAAGTTATAAGTATGGTGGGTTCCGGGTGCAAGATCGGGCACTGGTTTGTCGCACCCGGGGCACTATAAGGACCGGTCTGCGGGATCTGTTGCAAAGCACTTCCGTACCAACCACAAGTCTAATGGGTAAGTCCTAACTGGAAGTATGGAATACTCTGGCTCGATGCACCATAGAGGAGGGGGCAAGGGGCTAGCCTGCGGGCGACTTGTACCGACGAGGCTCAAGGGGGGGTATGGTGGGGCTCCGATGCGTCGGGACACCATATGAAACCCATAAGAGGGTGCTATTGGGTCGGGGAGGACTATATGGAAGGTTTTGGCACGAGTTCCCATGTGATGGGTCATCTCGTTACACTTCGGTGTAGGTGATGAGTGCGTGCCTTGTGGGTACAGTGGTACATCTCTGATCAGAGTAATTTAATCTTTTCGAAAAGCCGAGCCCACGGTCAAGGGCGGGTTGTGTGACTACTCGCAGTTAGTTTACAATTGTTTGAATGGTCGAGTTATTCTTGGCACGTAAGGATTGTTGAGCGAGGTGGGGCTGACTGTACCCCTCGAGTTAGAAGATGATGATGCACACACACATGTTTACTTTTCCGTACTAATAAATTGCTCACATTTAAAGCTTCACAATTATGCTGCTTCCGCAAAACGAGCCACTCTCCCCCTTGTTATTACCTTGCATTATATTTGCATTCAGTGGCTTGTTGAGTACAACTGTACTCACCCCGTTGACTTACACCATCAGAGCCAGTCTACTACGAGGAGGATGAAGGTCTGGAGTAGCGACCCAGTCAAGGCGAGACTGGAAGGAGGCGTTCATCTAGGACCCTTATTTTATTAGTTTCTCTTCATCTTTATTCACTTTTGTATTAATGCGGTCTACGAACCATGAATGATTGCCCGTATTGTATGTGGTCGCATGATGAACGTCTTGTTTTATTGATTTTCTATGGAATTTCAATAAAGTCCTGATTTATTAAATCGGGGCGCGACAAGATGGTATCAGAGCCGACTTGACTGTAGGAAGCCAAACAGACCTGACCTTAGGACTTATACTTACTATATTTTCTTACAAACACTACTTATCCTCTCATCTTCCGAGATTTTCACAAAAACTTTCTCTCTTTTGTAGATGCCGGTCCGTACCATGAGTGGGAACCTTCGTGATGAGGCCAGATTCATCCGCGAGCTGGGCATGCTCGTCGGTTTCCTCGGATTTGAGCATGAGCCGATGTACCATGGAGTCTTCCCCGACGAGGAAGAAAGCTTCTGCGAGGTCACCGTCGTCGTCCAGCCCTCCCCTCAGACAGCTCACACCTATCGCGGAGGAGGACCTACCTTCTTGGTTGCCAGCCAGCGCACCGCCCTCCAGGCACTCACAGAGCTCCGGATGATCTATGACGGTGAGCTCTACGACACAGACTTTCGCTTCGTGCCTCTTCGCACTCCAGGGAGTCCCCACAGCGTCTTCGTCAGCATCCTCTCCCAGCGTCATTCCGCGATTGGGCATACCATGTGCTTATTGGAGGCCATGGATGATCTTCATTACGAGGCACTACAGGACGCCAATGGACAGCGCGACACGATCAGTTTTTACCGACAGTCTTCTGAGGATCTGAACCGTGAGAACGGAGATCTTCGTCGCCGTATCCAGCAGGGACATCGCTTGGCAGCCGAGGCAGAGGAGTTACGGCGTCAGAATGAGCTCCTTCGGCAGCGTGTCGCCACCAACCCACAGCTCCATTACAAGATCGAAGAATTGAAGAAAGACATTGAGGAGATCGCGCCTCTTCCGCCTCGCAAGAAGAAACCCCTTCGGATCCCTACTGTGAGGCCCAAGAGGATCTCCCGTGGTGCACCACCCGCCGGACCATCCAGCTCCTCGACCCCGACCGTCTCCCACGAGCCTGAGATCGAGTCGTCCCCCGAGCTACCCTAGACGTAGCGTACGATTGATTGTTTTTCATTTTTTTTGCTTGCTTGTATTACCATTCATGTAAAAACATAAGGCATGAATAAAGAAATAAATGTAACCGCAAGAACGGTACCTTTTGAAATAAAACATAAAGAGTTCTCTAAAAATAAATGTTGTCTACTTTGAAAACTCCAGGATGACCAACACTCAGGGTTCCGACGCTCCTCAGAATGGAGGAGAGAGTGGCAACTTGCCACAATGGGGAGCCACTGGACAAAGGCAAGCCCCAATCGCTAATCACCCCACTCTGGCCGAGATGATGGCCACGCAAAACCAACTAGTTTCATCTCTCCTGAACCAGATGCAACAGTAGCAGCAGCAGATGCAGGAACAGCAGGCTCATTTCTTCCGCCTCCACCAACAGCCCGAGCTGCCCCGACCCGCCACACCAGCTCCTGCTCCCGCATCTCAGCTCTCGGAGTTCCTCCGAGTTCGCCCACCAACCTTCTCCAGCACCACCAACCCCATGGAGGCTGGGGATTGGTTAAGGACCATCGAGAAGAAGCTCGATCTTCTGTCCTGTACTGAGCAGGAGAAGGTGGCCTTCACCACCCACCAGCTCCATGGTCCCGCCGCAGAATGGTGGGACAACCTTCGTGAGACTCTGCCAGAGGGACACGCCCACACTTGGGCGGAGTTCTCAGCTGCTTTCCGTGCCACTCACATCCCCGACGGCATTATAGCTCAGAAGCAACAGGAGTTTAGGGACCTGCAGCAGGGGAGCAGGTCCGTAACAGAATACCTGCATGAGTTCAACAGGTTGGCCAGGTACGCACCTGAAGAGGTTCGTACGGATGCGGCCAGACAAGCCAAGTTCCTTAGGGGACTGAAGGATGAGTTGTCCCTACAACTCATCTCTGGAGATTTCGCCAACTTCCAAAAGTTGGTGAACAAAGCCATCATGCAGGAGACCCAGCAGAACAAGGTCGACCTGAAGAAAAAGAGGATGATAGCCTTCAGGCAGAACCAGGGCATGGCCCAGAGACCCCGCTTTGCTCCACCTCCATCAGCACCGCAGTACCACCCCCGCCCAGTATATCGTCCAGCACCACCAGCCGCCAATGCCGGAGCCAGTCAACCTCGCCCCGCTCCCACCGCACCAACCGCCCCAGCTGCCCCGGCCAAGAAGCTGGAAATTCTGAGAGACAGGCATGGCAAGCCTGTAGTTTGCTTCAACTGCTGCCAGGAGGGACACTACTCCCATCAGTGCCCTCATCCCAAGCGTACTCAAGGCGTCGCTTCAAACCCCGCCGTCCGCGCCAAGGTCAACCACGTCACCGCCGAAGAAGCCTAGGCCGCCCCGGAGATTGTCATGGGTAAGTTTATGGTTCATTCATCACTTGCAGTGGTATTATTTGACACCGGAGCTACACACTCCTTTATATCAACTGCTTTTGTGGAAAGTAATGCCCTGGACATAAGTGAACTACCCAGACCAGTATTGATAGCTACCCCGGGCAAGCAAACCCTCGCCTACTCTTTTAGTCCAAGGGTATGGGTAGATATCCAAGGCACGATATTTTGGGCCGACCCCATTCTAATAGAATGTCAAGGTTTGGATCTCATTCTAGGGATGGATTGGCTAAATAAACATCAAGGAGTGATAGAATGTGCCCAGAGAAAAGTGACTGTGACCAATGAAGAAGGGACTATCGTCACATTCCAGATGCCAAGCATGAAGGCCGGAAGGACAAGACTACATCAGATTACCTTGGAGGAGATACCAGTAGTCAGTGAATACTCGGACGTATTCCCAGAGGATCTACCAGGGATGCCACCCAAGAGGGACATCGAGTTCAGGATTGATTTGGTGCCCGGAACCACCCCTATTTACAAGCGACCATACCGGATGGCCGCCAATGAGTTAGCCGAGATGAAGCAGCAGTTGGAGGATCTCGAGAAGAAAGGCTACATCAGACCTAGCACATTGCCATGGGGTGCCCCCGTCATCTTCGTCGAGAAGAAAGAAGACAAGGCAAAGCGTATGTGTGTGGATTATCGCGCTTTGAATGAAGTAACCATCAAGAATAAGTACTCGTTGCCTCGGATCGACGATCTCTTCGACCAGCTAAAAGGAGCTACAGTATTCTCGAAGATCGACTTGCGTTCTGGTTATCATCAGTTAAGGATTCGAGAAGAAGATATACCCAAGACTGCCTTTACCACCCGTTATGGATTGTATGAGTGCACGGTTATGTCTTTTGGATTGACCAACGCCCCTGCATTCTTCATGAACATGATGAATAAGGTGTTCATGGAATATTTGGATAAATTCATCATAGTCTTCATAGATGACATCCTCATTTATTCCAAGGACCAGAAAGAGCACGAGACTCACCTCCGGGTAACCTTAGGAAAGCTAAGGGAACACCAATTGTATGCCAAGTACAGCAAATGCAAGTTTTGGACGGCAGAAGTAAAATTCCTTGGACACATCATCTCTGCGCAAGGAATCGCAGTAGACCCTGCCACCGTAGAAGCAGTCACGGATTGGCTGCCACCCACGAACGTATCAGAGATACGAAGTTTTCTGGGTTTGGCCGGATATTATCGGAGATTCATTGAGAATTTTTCTAAGATAGCCAAGCCAATGACCAAGTTGTTGCAGAAAGGAGAGAAGTTTGAATGGACTCCTGAATGCGAGGAAAGTTTCCGCACCCTCAAGACCCGTCTGGTATCTGCACCCATACTAACCCTACCCGATATCCGGAAAGACTTCCATGTCTACTGTGACGCATCTCGCCAAGGATTGGGATGTGTTCTTATGCAAGACGGAAAAGTTATCTCTTACGCCTCCCGTCAGTTGAGACCTCATGAGTTGAACTACCCGACCCACGATTTGGAACTTGCCGCTGTGGTACACGCCGTTAAGATATGTAGGCATTATTTGGTTGGAAATCGCTGTGAGATCTTTACAGATCACAAGAGCTTGAAGTACATCTTCACACAGCCAGACCTCAACCTGAGGCAAAGACGATGGTTGGAACTAATAAAGGACTATGACTTAGGAATTCACTACCACCCCGGAAAAGCTAATGTGGTAGCTGATGCATTAAGTCGCAAGGGATATTGCACAGCTGTGATGATCCAGGATCATGCACCCTTGTTATGTAGAGAGATGGAAAAGTTGAATCTTGGATTAACCACAAGAGCATATCTAGCCACCTTGGAGACTCGACCTATCTTGTTCGAACAAATCCGCGAAGCTCAATTGGAAGACCCGGATATAGCTGCCATTAGGAAGAACATGAGGCAAGGAAAAGCCCCAGGATTTTCAGAGGACGAAAACGGCACCATATGGTTTGGAACCCGGATATGTGTACCGGATAAGCCAGAGATAAAGACCCTTATCCTGAGAGAAGCCCATGAGACATTGTACTCCATCCATCCCGGCAGTACCAAGATGTACCAGGACCTGAAGGAACGTTATTGGTGGGTCAGCATGAAAAGAGAGATTGCCCAATTCGTCGTCGAATGTGACACCTGCAGAAGAGTAAAAGCTGAACATCAGAGACCTGCGGGATTGTTACAGCCACTTAAGGTACCTGAATGGAAGTGGGAAGAGATCGGTATGGATTTCATCACTGGATTACCAAAGACCCAACTTGGGTATGATTCTATTTGGGTGATCATCGATCGGCTTACAAAAAGTAGCACATTTCATAGCCGTCAAGACGACCTATAGTGGCCCTAAGCTTGCAGAACTATACATGGCCCGGATCGTATGTCTTCACGGAGTACCCAAGAAGATAGTATCCGACAGAGGAAGTCAGTTTACCTCTCGTTTCTGGAAGAACCTTCAAGAGGAGATGGGCACGAGATTGAATTTCAGTACCGCTTACCACCCTCAGACAGATGGACAAACAGAGAGGGTAAATCAGATATTGGAGGATATGCTTCGAGCATGTGTCTTGGATTTTGGAGCCACTTGGGACAAGAGCTTGCCGTACGCTGAGTTTTCGTACAACAACAGCTATCAAGCCAGCCTTCAGATGTCTCCTTTTGAAGCCCTATATGGACGTAAGTGCAGGACGCCTCTACTTTGGGACCAAACTGGTGAATCCCAAGTATTCGGAACAGACATTCTTCGTGAAGCTGAAGAGAAGGTACGGATCATCAGAGACCGACTCAAGACGACCCAATCACGACAGAAGAGCTACGCAGACAATCGTCGCCGAGACCTAGCCTTCGAAGAAGGAGATCATGTTTACCTTCGAGTTACGCCTCTCCGTGGTACTCAACGGTTTAACATGAGAGGAAAGTTGGCCCCTCTATATGTTGGACCATTTCCCATTGTTCGACGCCAAGGCGAAGTTGCTTATCAGTTGGAACTACCACCCTCATTGGCTGGAGTGCATGACGTATTTCACGTATCTCAACTCAAGAAGTGTCTCCGCGTCCCCACAGAGCAAGTGGATCTTCAGCAGTTGGATGTTCAAGAAGATTTGACCTACGTGGAAAAGACGGTCAAGATATTGGAAGTCAAAGAAAGGATCACCAGGAGTCGAGTCATCCGTTTCTGCAAAGTGCAGTGGAGCAATCATCCGGTAGAGGAAGCTACATGGGAAAAAGAAGATGAACTCAAGGCACAACATCCTGAGCTATTCGAAGATTGATCCGAATCTCGAGGACGGGATTCTCTGTAAGGGGGATAGGATTGTAACACCCCAAGAAATAAAAACAAATAAAATAAAATAAAAATATTATTTAAATCATTTCTGGATTTATTATTAAAGGAAAATTCATAAAAGAACCCAAATAAAGCCAAACAGGGAGAAATATTCAAAATCTGGACTTGAAAATTTTATGAGATGAACTAGAGGCCAAGATATAATTTTAGGAATTTTTACAAATTTTTATCAACAGTGATTCAACCCTTAATCAAATAAATGAATTACTGGAATTATTTTAAATCAGAAAACAATTTTAAATCCTTAATGGGCCTCAACCTCGAATTCACCCTGAGCCCGGCCCAATCCAGCAGCGTGCCACCGACAGGTGGGGTCCGCCTGTCGGCGCACTCCCCCGCTCCTCTCTCCTCCACCGCACCCCGCCTGGCCCACTTGTCAGCCTCCCCTCTCTCGCCCTCGCTCCCCGACAACCGTGGCCCGCCTGTCGGCGCCGTTGTCTTCACGCTCGGCCACTGACATGTGGGGGCCACCTGTCAGGATCTTCTTCCCCGATGGAAAGGGATCCCCTCTCTCCCGCCGGCGACCCCCACCTTCCAAATCCGCCACCCCGTATCCGTTTTCGCCAAATTAACCGAGGGATCGCCTTCTCCGACCGACGGGGATCTCATTCCACCGATAGCCACGCGTTTTCGCCACACATGGAAAGAACCCGAGCCTTAGGAAAGTTCACCGGCGATGAGAAAAGGGAAACCCTCGGTTCCCTTCCATTTGGACGCCGGCGACCCCCCTATAAATACCCCCCACGGCCACCGCCCTCAGCCACACCGCCTAAGCCCAAGCTAAAGCACTCCAGAACACCCCCTCTCGATTTTAGCTCTTCGGCTCTGCTTCAACTCCGGCCGCCGCTCGCCGTCGACCCCGGCCTCCTCCGCCCTAGCCATCGCCCCCATCGGGTCCGCCGTCGTCCACCCGTCCTCGGCCACGCCTCCATCACTCGTGAAGACCACCGGATCGCCGTCGCCGTCGAGCTCCCGAGGAGACCTCACCGTCTACCCTCGCCGTCGTCGCCGTCCGTCGCCCAGCTTCGCCGCCGAAGGTACCATCGTGACCGCCGTACTCCCCGCGTTCCATTTCTGGCCTTAGCTAGGCACGTAGGCGCTCGCCGCCGCCGTCGTGGCCTCAACCGAGCCCCGCCGTCGCCGGAGACGAAGGGTAGTTACCCTCTCCGACACGTGCCGTGCCGTACGGGCTCTCGGCCGCTCGATCTGCGGTGAACGGCTGGGATTAGATCCCCTGTTGACTTAATCCGGGGCGTCCATCGGGTCAAAGCGGTATCGCACGCTCACGGCCGTTGATCGTAACTTAAAACCCCGAAGCGATCTGGTGCGTCCACGCGTACCCGTTCGCCACGTTTTAATCTGGACCGTCCATTCTCATTTAAACCTCCCGCCTCGTGCCTGGCCGCCGGATCTGGATCCAACGGATCTGGTTGATCCGGTTCACGCGCACAGTGGCGCGGTCCACCGTGGGCCTGGCTCACCGTGGACCAGAGCCCATTTTCTGGTTTTAAATAAAATTCAGAAAATAGTTTAAACTTCAAAAATTCATATCTTGCTCAATTTAACTCCAAATTTCACCATTCAAATTTTGTTAAATTCAGAATAATATTCTCTACACATTAATGCCGTAAAAACAGTATGTTACTGTTACCCAAAATATTCTTAATAAATAAATGAATAAAAACCCCTTAGGATTAAAATTAATAATACATAAAATAAATTAGGAAAAATCCTAAAAAGTTAAACTTTACTGTTTTATGCAAAAAAACTCAGAATATTAAAATATTACCTCACATAAAAACACCCACAACTATGAATGTTCATTTATTTGGTGGATTTTATCTGTTTATTGAATGTATTATTTATTTTTCCGTATCGGGAAGACTACGAGTTCATCGAGGAGCAGGAGTTCTACCCCGAGGTTCCTCCATCCCCCTTTGCTGATCAAGGCAAGTCATCGACCCTTCTGTGGAAACAGTTGATCATAATTGAGCCCATGTTTTAATAAGTTATCGCTATAACCCATAGGTTAATATTGCATTAGTCCAATAATCAAGCCTTACACTTATATTTATTAGATCCCCGTCCTTGTGTGCAAACCCAAGCCATGCTTATTGAGCCTTAACTCCTTGTCACTCTACTATAAAAATATTAGCTAGTGCCCAATGTACCGGCACAACTGCTATAGGATAAAAAGAATGAGTCGTAGATAGCTGGATTCTGTATATGAATTTCCCCGTTATTCTCGTCTCTGGACTCTGTTGGAGTTGGCTAAGTTATAAGTATGGTGGGTTCCGGGTGCAAGCTCGGGCACTGGTTTGTCGCACCCGGGCACTATAAGGACCGGTCTGCGGGATCTGTTGCAAAGCACTTCCGTACCAACCACAAGTCTAATGGGTAAGTCCTAACTGGAAGTATGGAATACTCCGGCTCGATGCACCATAGAGGAGGGGGCAAGGGGCTAGCCTGCGGGCGACTTGTACCGACGAGGCTCAAGGGGGGTTATGGTGGGGCTCCGATGCGTCGGGACACCATATGAAACCCATAAGAGGGTGCTATTGGGTCGGGGAGGACTATATGGAAGGTTTTGGCACGAGTTCCCGTGTGATGGGTCATCTCGTTACACTTCGGTGTAGGTGATGAGTGCGTGCCTTGTGGGTACAGTGGTACATCTCTGATCAGAGTAATTTAATCTTTTCGAAAAGCCGAGCCCACGGTCAAGGGCGGGTTGTGTGACTACTCGCAGTTAGTTTACAATTGTTTGAATGGTCGAGTTATTCTTGGCACGTAAGGACTGTTGAGCGAGGTGGGGCTGACTGTACCCCTCGAGTTAGAAGATGATGATGCACACACACATGTTTACTTTTCCGTACTAATAAATTGCTCACATTTAAAGCTTTACAATTATGCTGCTTCCGCAAAACGAGCCACTCTCCCCCTTGTTATTACCTTGCATTATATTTGCATTCGGTGGCTTGCTGAGTACAACTGTACTCACCCCGTTGACTTACACCATCAGAGCCAGTCTACTACGAGGAGGATGAAGGTCTGGAGTAGCGACCCAGTCAAGGCGAGACTGGAAGGAGGCGTTCATCTAGGACCCTTATTTTATTAGTTTCTCTTCATCTTTATTCACTTTTGTATTAATGCGGTCTACGAACCGTGAATGATTGCCCGTATTGTACGTGGTCGCATGATGAACGTCTTGTTTTATTGATTTTCTATGGAATTTCAATAAAGTCCTGATTTATTAAATCGGGGCGCGACATTGCGCAAGTGGGAGATTGAAGGAATTGTTCCCAAGAAAATTCTCAGAGTATCGGAAGATTCGATTATTTTCTGAATAAGAAACCGAGAGCTCAAATCGGAAGTTCCGATATGGTATCAAAAGTTCCGATGATTTATGCTTTTGAGAAGTTACGTGGTTGTGGCTACTTCTCTAGGTTCTCCATCCTAGCGACGAGGGTGGCGATGCTCCTCTCTATCCTCTCAAGCCTGTGCTCATTGTCCTGGTTTCTCTTGATGATGTTTACATTGTGTTCTTGCAGTAACTTTTCAAGCTCAAACTTGGACACACATTCATCTCCATCGCCTTGGTGTGGTGATCCTGACATGGTTAGTGGAAAAAAGACAAAGAATTAGTTCCTATGAACTAGTAGGATGTGGAGTCACTAACACTAAAGTGTTCAATCATGTTCTTGCAAAGTTCTTACCAACATAGCAGGTGATACAACCGGTTGGCTTGTGGATGACACCATTGAAGACGTGAGTGTAGCGATTGTCGGTTAGAAATTGTACTGATCAGAACAAGGTGGATCTTGGAAGGCAAATCTTTGGTAGCAAGGATTAGCACAAATCGGTAATAGTTAGTAAAACTCAATAATAATCCATAATACTTGCCTTGGTTGCTGGTCTAAAAGTGCTCCTAGAAACTATACATAAGCCAACTCAAATAAAAAGGACACCAGAAACAAAACACCTGGAGATGTAGATAACAATGCTTAACTTAAACTAGAACAACTTTCTCCTCTTCTTCCTAACTGATTTTTTTGTTTGATTTTTTTCTTCTTTATTTTTTTCTTCTTTTTTTCAGCCTTCTTTTTTAATGGAGCTGCTCAAATAGGAACAACTCGAGGAAGCAACCAAAAACCCTCTATAGCTCTGCCTTCTACGCCAAATTTTGAACTCTTACAATTATCAAAATTATTAAAGCATCTCACGAATGGATGCATCTTTTCATCTCGGTCATTTTGACGGGTGGTAGAGCTCAAATGGAGTTTGTATGCAAAAGTTATGGCCGTTTTACCGAAGCAAGGTCAAACTCACTCGGAACCGACTCTAACTAGGGTTTAGGGTTGGATTCGAATACCTTGGGCCTAAGCAAGATTATGGATATGAATCATGTCCAATAACACAACTCTAAACCAGCAACCTGATGTCGACTATGGATCAAAACTTAGCAATATGAAACTGTGACGAAATTGCTTAGGCTTGAAACACTAGGACGGTGAGGGTAATTTGCCCTAGATGACTATGATTTTTTTTGGATTTTTCTAGAGTTCTGGGACAAAGACAAAGAACTAAGGGATACAATGATACCTGATGGGCAACTTGGGCTATAATACCACTTGATGCGCATGGCGGTGCCCGATCTTCCGTCGGAGGAGGTAAGCTCGATTGGTGGAGGACTCGACGTTGACGATTCAGTTCCGATCAACAATGAATTGAACCCCACAATCGCTACACCATGGCTCCATTGATTATCAACCATGCACGAACGTGATTGACCTAGCCAAGAAGGCTTATCCCTACATGCAAATCGAGAACACAAGCAAGAACACAGAAACACAATCTCGCAAATAGATGAAAGATCAATTTCTCAAGCGGGGTTCTACAATCTAACGAATGTTAGAGTTGAATATACAAGGCAGTTCGAAACTAAGAAAAACCCAACCCTAATTTATGACAGCTATAGAGTCTTAATACCGAGAGTTTGTGGGAAGTCTTCCCTAAAGTTGGGCTTAAGGCCCAAAATGGTGATACAGCACATGATGACTTGTTCGGATGACACAGAACGTTCCATAATGAATCAGGACTTGGCAGCAAATCCATTGGATATATATATCGACATTATCTTTCCAACGCCTCAAGGAATGCCTCAATCCAATTCGGTATGATAAAGTTATGCATGTTTTAATGAAGGGTGCTTTGCTGAACCGGAACCAAAATCAGAGTTTGAAGTAGAATCAGAATAGAGTTGTTGTGTCACCGCTCCCTCTTGTGTTTGGTCCACAAGTGCTTCTCCCATGTTCCTAAGAGTCAAAATATCACCCTTAAGTAGCATCTCATCCATATCCACATCATTATGTAAAGTAAGAAATAAGCACACCTCATAATTAAGCTTTCGGGCATGGGAGCGAGTAATTGGTCCAGAAATGATAGTGTTGGATGTCTTTATCATTATAGTTGATGTCCTCATCACTCATGTATACTAAAAGATGGGTGATACATATCCTGAATACTCATCTCCCAAGAGTTTCGCTTATCTTTCATGCGACGAAAGCAAAAGGCAACCAAATGACCATTTTCTAACATTAAAAGCAATGAAAAATCTTCTTTGGAACTTGGGCATTGGTTACTCGGACACTCCTCACATACTCTCTTGGGTTTAGATGAGTAGCTCTCTTTAGTGGTGAAGGTACCTTTTTCTTAATAGGCTGAATAAGTTTCTTAGCTCTTGGTGAAGTATCTAGCTTGACATTTTCTTTCTCAAGGGTAGTGGATGAAATGAACACAATTTTTCCATTCTTATCTCGTGTAGTTCTCTCAAAGCCCAACCCCAAAGCTAATCCAGCCTTATCGACACAAATCTTAGTCTTGGCCAAGAGCAAATACATCCTTCCCTAACCCTTAAAGATTTTTTCTACTACGGAGAGAAGATACTAATTTTTAGTCATGAGTTTCTAAGCTTGCCCTCTAACAAAGCTAAGTTTGTCCTGAAACATAGTACAGGTGGAACATTCTGGCTACACATCCTTAGAACTCCCATCACTATCCAATCTAGACTCTATCTCTTTGATAAGCTTATCTTTTACTTTAATAGTTTTAGAAAGTAAAGAACAATTTAAACAAGCATATGAAAGAGAGGGTATAGACTCTTCCTCAATGAGCTTCTTCTTGGCTTTCTTAAGCCGATCAATAACTTGAGCATGCACAGAATGTAGCTCAGAAAGCTCACTCATGACTAACATGCAATCCTCACACTCAGCTTCATCCATCTTAGACCTAATTATGGCAAGTTCAGTTGAGACAGACTAATACCTAGGTCTAAGATCTTTCAGTTCACGCACAGCTTTCCTAAGTAATTTATCATGACTAACGATTACATCATTCGGAGTATCTACTCGAATGAAAAGTTGGTCATAGGATAGAGTTACCTTAGTGGAATAAGGCTTGATGTCACTGTCATTGTCGTTGGCCATGAAACAAAAACCGATGAAGTCTTTTCCTTTCTTCTCGCTCTTTTCCCATGGTTCATCTTGTCACATTGTCACGGTTCGTATTAATGAAGGGCTTCTTCTCTATCTTTTTTGTTTGTCGTGGTAACTCTCCTCTCTCCTTTTGATTTTTGGACACTCGGCTTTGAATTGAGAAGTGTCACCACATTCAAAACAACCTCGAGAACTTCCTCTCCTTTGATCTCGTCTATTGTTGTAGAACTGAGTGAATTTTTTATCAATGAGAGCAAGTTCTTCATCATCTAAAGTGTCCACTTTCTCTTTTCTGACGGAGACCAAAGAAGAAAGTGCAAAATCACCCAAGAAAGCACTTGTGCGAGATGAACTGGTTCCTACTAGAATGCCACAACTAGGACCCAAAACTAGTGCCATGTTGAAGGATATGCCAAAGAAAATTTTGTGTATCGGAAGTTTCGATAGGGAGTATCGGAAGTTCCGATTATTTTCTGGTCTCAATACAGAGAGCAAATGTTGCTTTGAAACTTTTGATATGGTATTGGACGTTTTGACGAGCTAGAAGTTCTGATTTGGAATCGGGGAATTTTTGTACTGATTAGAAGTTCCGATATGGTATCGGAAGTTCCAAGGTGGGCGATAACAGATTGGATCTGTTGCGTGTCGTACTTTATCAAGAGACCTAAAATATCCTGTCAGAGGTTCCGATCTAGGATCGGAAGTTTCGACGTGGGAAAACATATTGAATCTATTATGGTTTTGAGGATTTTGAGATGAGCACGACCAAGGGGCCCTCAGCCCTATAAAAAGAGAAGAGGAGGACGTCTTGGAACAAGCAATAAGCCTAGATTAGACCTAGCCACCAAAGACTCCTCTACTTCATTTCTTGATCTCAATCATTAAGATCAAGGATCCCCGTCTCTCATGTGCGATGCTAGCACGCTATCATGGGAGGTACTCCATCCCTATATGTGTAGACTCCATGGAGGCGTTGCTCCAATAGCGACGCTCGTGAACATCTACATGCAAATGACTACGTCATCTTCATCGATCGGATCGGCGAAGGACAGCAAGGACGAAGCGAGGATAGGCTTGATGCGCTACTCCGACATCTTCTTCCGCTGCACCTAGCGTGTGTCGTACTTAAGGTACCGATCCATGATCTCGCACGCGCATGAGTCATGGGCTTATGGCGTAAATTTTGAATTTGCTAGCTAGCGTATCTCCCCTATTCCCCAACAGTGATATCAAAGCCTATGTGCGTAGTGTTCGATCTAGATCCCTCATGTATGGAGATACATGGTGGAAAAACAGATTAGATATGTTTCTATCCGCAGCAGATCAGAATTTCTGATAATGATTGGATGTTCCGATGGTGGATCGGAAGTTTCGATGGTGGATCGGAAGTTCTGATAGTGATCGAATGTTCTGATATCGAATAATGATTTGATACAGAAAGAAATTGTTGTGGTCTGGGATTCCGATATTGATCGGAAGTTCCGATACCATATCGGAAGTTCTGACCCGCGCGATTTTGAAAAACCGAGCCTATTGACTTGGGTTTTTCAGATCTAGAATCCAGTCACTTGTAGATTGCTCGCCTAACTTTGTTTTGCAGAGAATGACATGACTGGCATGGCCTTGGATAAATGTGATGTATGAGATGCATGCAATGAATGTAAATTAAATATGGTATGTGTGTCATGGTTATTTACAGCCCAAGGCTGATGTAAAATTTATTATGGCTTGCATGTCGTTTTCGCGGTGCTTCGGCCCATGTAATTAGTATAGGCTATGCGAGATAGACTAGTACTCTTCATGGAGGCCGGAAGCACGCACTCAATGACAGGAGCCATGGAGATGGAGATCGCCATGTGAAGAAGGCCATGCTATGTCACAGTTAATATGATTACATGTGATGCTTTTTTATGTTCCTGTTATTCTATTCTTACATGTTTCGTGTGCGCTAGGGACGTTACGTTGCTAGAATAGTTTTCCCTCAGAAAAATAAGTGTTGATGCTCTTCCAATAGCCGCACCCACCAAGGTTCATGCTCATCGATAGTGGGTCTGCCAAAGCAGGGTGCTATCTTTTATCTCGATCAGTTGGGGCGGAAGTTGGACTTATGTGCGCATAGTATTGGTTCACTTGAAAAGGCTATTGTTGGCGTAAAAGATTACGCTAACAGGTTTCTATAGATTAGAGACTAACAAACGAAGTGTTTGCGAAGTAAACTATTTCAAACCTCCGAAGTGGATAATAGCTCAAAATAGTTCGAAGATGTGTATTGAATAACTCTGTATTCGATGATCATTACAGGGTAAACGGAGGGTATTTATAGGCCAAAACCTTAAGGAAAAGACCTTTTTACCCCTCTATTACAAACGACATAGTGGAAACTATTCGGTACCCTTAATAGGGCTAAAATGTTAAAAGACTAATCTAATGAGAAAAAAGATAAGTCTTCCATCTTAGCTGGCAGGGAGATTCTCCAAAGAGTCTACATTCGAAGATATACTCCGAACTAGAGTTCGCCTCGATCCTTCGAACTTGACCTAGTACTAAGCCGGAGTTGGATGTTGGAGAGCTTCGGCTAAATAGCTTGCCTTCGTCTTGTTACAATAGTAACCCTGAGGATGAAGTATTTTCCCCCAATAGTAGCCCCTCGAATACGCTTCTCCGCAAGATCTATAAAATTAGGAGAGCAGTATACGCAAGAAAAATAATCATGCGTAGGGGTTAACAGATTTAATCAACCTTCGGAATACATGAATATTCACAACTTCGAATTGATTTCTAAGGGAGTTACATTCGAACAATCCCGTAATCAACTTAAGAAGTCAGAAAGCCTTTTAGACTCAGAAGAAATAGTCGTTAGCCTTTTCCTTTTAGAAGAAGCTATGCGGTGCGTTAACTTCGCAAATAGTAACGGTCAAGAATGTGAAACGGCAAATGTGAACGGTAAAAAATTGTGAACCTAGGCTATAAATAGAGGACCTAGATACTTCTCAAACACCTTTCTCACTGTCTTTGCACAATCAACCTTTAGCCTCCAAACTCTAGCTTCAAGCATTCGGTTCGGATCAATGGCGAAAACAAGCTTCAAGGCTCCTGAGGTGACTTCGGCCCTAGCCCGGCAACAGGCCACTGCTGCGGCAGTAGCAGTGGCAGTGTCGGCGCCAACAGCGGCGGCGGTGGCGGTGGCGCCAACAGTGGCGGTGGCGGCTCCGGTGGGGAATCCCCAACAGATCAGTCCTTACGATCTCCTCCCGGCTTCTTCTAAGTATCCGGACTAGTCTTACAAACTGGGGCCATCCACCTGCAAGAGGAAGACGATCGCAGCTGTGGTAGAGGGGAAGATTAGCTCGGAGATCAATGTCCGGAAACCTAGAAAGGAAGCCATCCCTTCACCGCGGCTTGGAGAAGTTGTGGTCTTCGAAGCCTTTTTCGAGGCTGGGCTAGGACTCCCGGCGGTGGACTTCCTGTCGAAGGTATTAGATCTATTCCATGTCGCCCTCCCTCAATTGTCTCCTAATGCAATAGCATGCCTGGCTATCTTCGAATGGGCTCTACGGGCTGAAGGCTGCGAAGGAAGAGCAGAGATTTTTGCAGCACTGCACAGGGCATCTTGACAGGCAAAGACTTACCAAGGTTCCGGGGGGGAGAAAATTGTAGTAGCCTTCGGCAGCATCAACTTTAGACTTCGAGATGAATACCAACTGCGATTTCCAGCGAAGGCCATCAATGCCAGATGGTACACAGATTGGATTCTTCGGTGGTTCTATGCCGAAGTTGGAGTAGGCAGCCATCTGGCCGGACCTCTGCAAGACATATACTTCCAAAGGGAAGCCCAAGTTCACCCAGACCCCGGCCATCTCGAAGCTCACCTCAGCCTGCTCCAAAGAATTAGTCGCCGCATGAGCATGCGGGACCTAGCGGGGGAGTTCATCGGGCTCCAAATTCCACCTCTGATGGCCAACTGGCCTATCACCTTCGAAGAAGATCCGGAGGGTGGACTCCAAAAATTTTCTTCGAACTCAAGCCCTGCAGGTAGCTTCGAAAACTACAACATGTTTTATATAGGATTGTTTGATGAAATGCCTAATGCAAACTCATCTTTCAGCTTCTCAAGCTCCTATGACTTCGGAGCAAGTTGTTCGAGCTTCAGAGAAGATTCTTGGATCTCCAACTCCGGCCGAAAAGGAGTGGAGAAAAAAGCTGGTGGGCAGTTGGGAGCGACTCAAATGAGTATGGGGCGTACTCGGAGTTGCGGCCCCCCTCTTCCAGATTGGGTGCCTTTTGAGCAAGGCCCGAAGAAGAGGAAAGCGGATGTTGGGACTTCGGCTCCAACCAAGACCCCCGTGAATAAGTTAGCCCGAAAGTCAAAGAATGTGGCTCATTCAAGGCTTGTGGCTTCGCCCTCCGATTCATCTGAAGATGACGGAGTAAGAGAAATGCAAAGGTTCCTCGTGAACCTAATTACCGCAGATGAAGCGCAGACAAATGTTGTCGTAGACACTGGCGACGCTGTAGGACCGAAAGTAGCGACCAGAGGGGGGTGAATGGGCGCCTAAAAAATTCTTTCGAATCAATGGCCTGTTCCCAATACCCAACGCACCTCAAAATACTAAGCAGCAGAAAATAAACAGAAAGCCTAAGTCTAAAGGTATCTAGCCTAGAAGCAACTGATGTCAAACAGAGAACTATCAGAGCAGTGCTTAATAGACAGATGAACAGAATACACAAGACTAGGCAAGGCAAACTTCTCAGTATAATGTTTTAAGTATACTAAGAATGAAGTGAGAAGTTACCGTTCGAATTCTGTCTCCTGTTCGAAACTTGACAAAGCCTGCTTCGCTGGTCGAAGCCTGCTTCGGAGGTCGGTGACGAAGCCTGCTTCGAAGGTCAGTTGTGAAGCCTGCTTCGCTGGACGAGGTCTGCTTCGGAGGTTGGTGTCGAAGTCTGCCGAAGGCTGTTGTGAAAATGCCGAAGGTGTTTTGGTCTAGTCTAGTTCGAAGTGGCAGGAAGCGAAGTATGCTTCGAAGCGAAGTATAACAAGGTCGGAGCCTACTTCGAAATGTGTACTTCGAAGACAAGGCTTCGAACACAGCTTCGAACTAGCATACAGAGCGAACAACCTTCGAAATGAAAACGAAGGCTGACACGCGACAGAGAAGCCAAACCGAAGCCTATACTCTACCTTCGAACAAAACACAACAAGGACCTTTGAAGAAGATAGAAGCGAAACACTGGGCGAAGTCTAACAGAAAAACAAGCTTCGAAGCCAACTTCGAAACCAGTCGATGTGTGGACTTCGAAGAGCTCGAGTCGGAGTACCTTCGCACAGACGTTCGAAGTACGAGACACTGTCAGTACAAAAAATACTTCGAAGCTATCAACTCAGGACACACAACGAAGTTCAAACGAAGCCTTTGAGTCGAAGCACAACCTTCGAACAGCTTAAAATAGAGAATAGCTTCGCAAAGATAGTCGAAGTTTGTTTAGGCTAACAGACAGCACAGGAACATACTTCGAAGCTAGCAGTACGGAGTGAAGTTGAAAAGCGAAGCCTCTGAAAAAGTCAAGTCGAAGCCTGCCTCACGGAGCTGAGGGACTTCGAACAGAGAGAGAAGTGGCTTCGCAGAAACAGTCAAAAAGGTATTCAATCTAGTCTGCTTCGATCAAAAAGCTATGCAGGAAAAAGCAAAGCTGGAGTACTAGTGTACTGTTGCAGCAGAGAGTAGTACTACTTGCTACAGTGCGCAAGAACTAGTACTCACAGGAAGAACCACACGAAGCAACAGAGAAGCTTCTGCTTACGGATAAAATCCAGGCTGAGCATTTAAATCAAAGCATTAACTCCTCAAAACAAATACTATGCACCGAATGAAATCAACAGGGAATAAGGCTTCACTGCATTCAAAAGAAACGAACAAATGGAAGGCAAAATGCAATGGACAAGAGCCTGGCGGCGCACAACAGGAGAGAGAACGTGAGAGAGAAAATGACCCAATGGGTTAAAAAGTGAGTTCTGGAAGGGGTAATCCAAACCCTAGGGATTGGGGCCCTATTTATAGGCTGCCCAACACTAGGAATATTCTTCCAGCCCCTTAGGGTTTTTACAGACGCAAAAATAAAGGAAAAGACTCTACTGCCCTTAGGTATTTTTACAGACACGACTGACTGACTGTGGGCCTAGAGATACAGATGACTTATCCGGAAGCTAAGTTTTCATAGCGACTACGACTTCTCTTCTGGACAGTCGGATACAAGATCGACGGTTGTCAGTTTTGCACCGAAACTGACAAAGCCTCCACCGACTTTGCACCAGGTACCCGGATTGGGCCGGCCCGACTCCACAGCTCTCTCAGCCTGGCAATCGCTCACCGCCCGTGTACCTGAGTCAATCCTGGTCAACAGCCCAGTGGATCTTCTACTACTTCTGGCCCATGTACCCGGATTGGACCAGCCCGACTTCGCAGCCTCCTCTGCCCGACAGTCGCTCGCTGCCCGTGTACCTGAGTCACACGCGGCCCATGAAACAGCAGATCTCTTCTTCTTCTGTCCTCTTTGACTATCGTTGACAATGACTCATCACTTCTGGAGCCATGAGGCCCACGCTATTCAGCATGGCTCCTCAGACGCAGCAAGCATGCCAGCTACTCCAGGTAGCTCCGAACAGGCCGGGACCTCAAGCATCCAGCCTGACTTGCCGCATCAAGAAGCCCCTGTTACTGAAGGCGGAGTCGAAGTTATAGCTGAACAAACTTCGATTCCGGACGAAGTGGTAGCTGTTGCTCCAAGGGAGGCTCCAACAGTCAACCCTTCGGTTCCAGACTCTGAGTCCGATGACGACTTTGAAGTGGCCTTCGACCCTCCAAGTATCCCCGTACTCATCCGCCGACAGGACTTCGGATGTAAACTTCACTTGAACCGCCTTTTTCTTCACCCTACAAAATTATGCAATATATAATACCTTTGTTTTGGCAGGGTCCGCTCCCATGGAGGTGACTCCTCCCGTGAATACTTCTCTTGGGACCTCAACATCTCCGGGGTCGGTTCCAGAAGCTGAGGGTTCAAGTGAACGCAGCCTTAGTAGCCATACTTAGTGAGGCTGAGGGTTCAGAGCTAAACGCAGCCTTGGAACGGGTAGCATACCAGGTATGAAGTATCTGCAAAACAAGATTAATTTCAACTTATGAACAATTCCTCACCTTGCTTTTTCTCTTTGTAGCAAATAGTATTGGCCTGAGCTGCAGCCGTCTCAAATGAGCGAGGAAGTATTCGTCTCAAGGAGAGGATTAATGCTCTCCAAAGGAGTCTTGAAGGCTCCGAAATTCGAATCTCCAGCTTGGACGAGATGGTTGCAGTGGAAAGGAGAGCCAAACTTGGTCTAGAGACTACAAACCAAAAGCTCGAAGCCGAACAAATCGTGCTTCGGGCTGAAATAGAGAAAATGCGGGCAGAGCATGCAATGACGGGGGCTGAGCTGGTTAAGCTTCAAGAAGAGAAGATGAAAGCCATGGAGGAAGCCAGCAACCTGCTTAGCCAGAAGAATTCTTTGGCTACGGAGGCAGCTAGACTATCTTCTGTGGTAGATGAGCTAACTTCGTCAAGGGATGCCTTAATTGAAGATAAAGTGAAGTCGGAGAAGGTACCTGTGGAGGTCATGAATAATCTTTTATGTGTTCTAGAGTACTTCAGTACTCTTTGGAAACTACCTTCGAGTGACAACGTCCCCTTACTGCGACGGCTAAAAATGATCCAAGGAGCAGCGAAGATGATGAAGACAGCGGGTATTCGGTATGGAGAACTCTCCGGCCAAGTATCTACTCTCGGAGTACTTCGCTGCTACGAGGATCTAGGGCTATCAGTAGCACCAGATTTGGGGGCAGCTCCCATTACCTTCGACGACAACCAACTACTAAACCCTTCCGAAGATGTGGTCGCAGCCTGGCAAACCTTCCAAGCTTCATGGAGAGCCGAAGGTCGAACAACGATCAAGGCTTGGATCGATGAAGGGCATCGCCAGAAACAAGCTCGGTCTCAAGCTTAGAGCTGCCAGCCTCCGCCGGACCCGCGGGTTTAGTTTTGTTTAGGGGTCTGAATATGTAAAAATTATGCTTTCATTTATTTTGAATGAAAACTTATTTATCATGTTTTTAGGCTTCTCAACCTCGTATGGATGATCTCGAAGTATTAAATGTTACCGAAGAACTTCGCCTGCTATGGGCTACCTTCGATCTTTTAAAACTTCACAAACGACCTCGATTTTTTATTCCTCGAGAAAGCTCCGGTGCAATTGCGCCCGAAATATGTAAAGATATATTATCTTATATTAAAGAGGAAGAAAAAGAAGTTAACTTGGAAGCCTCATCTTCTGAAGACGTTGAATGGTCCGAAGAAGAGAGTACCGCTGAAGAACAAGGAAAGAAGCCTGAAGAACTTCAAAGCTGGGACAGAAGCCCGAGCGACTTCAAACTTGGGCTGAACTTCAATAGGAACAAAAAGATTTTCGAGCTTCGAAGAGAGGGAGAATAATTAAACGTAAGGTTATCAGGACTCCTAACTCTGGAACTAGTCGTTCCGGCTTTAGTGGTAGCTCTAGAGATCGAAGGGGTCTTCGATTCCTTCTTGGTATAGACACAGATTTTTCGTAAAGTAATGTAATATGTTCGAATAATAAAGATTAAGATTTTAAAATTGTCTCCCTACTTCCCAGCCCCTCTTTGGGTGTAAGCAACTTCGAAGTGTAGTCGAAGATGGTTAGGCGCAAAGAAAAAGACTTAGGAGTACGATTTTGGAGGCTCGAAGCCCCTCAGCAACTTAGAGATTGATTAAAATCTCACAAAACGTCTTCGACTACTTGGAGTCTGAAAACGGGTAACTTAGTACCTTTTGTTTGAAAGTAGTCACTTCAGACTAATTTCTCGGACACCTTAGCGTCCAAAACGATTGGTCACTTTGGACTCTTTTTACAGATATTCGAAGCTTATTAGCTCAAACCCTGTTTTGTTTGGCCTCCTTCGGCTCTTTTTGCGAATGCTATCAAACCGGTGGTTTGGAATTCGCAGTGGTCTCTTTGGACTCTTTTTACGGATGCTTTCAAGCCGGAGCTTGGAATCCGCATTATTTGGTCTCCTTCGACTCTTTTTATGGATGCTTTCAAGCCAGTGGCTCAGAATCCATTTTTCAGTGACTTTCCCACCTCGTCAGAAGCTTCGAACCAATGGTTCAAAGTCCAAAAAATTAGTTCAAATAAATGACACTTCCCTCACAACCAACTTCGTTCTTCTTGTGCGTCCACTAGAAGTAGGAAGTGTTTGAAAGGTAGGCATTATCTGAACCATGAGCTTTATTAATTCAGAAGGTGTTTACATACGATTACAAGGAGCCCCTATGCGAAATATCGCTTTAAGTGTTCCGCATGCCAGGCATGCTTTAATTCTTCGCCTTCTAAATTAGCTAACTTAAAAGAACCAGGGCGTCCTGAGCGGAGAATAATGTATGGACCTTCCCACTTATTTCCTAATTTCCCTGGTGCTATAATGCTTCGCAAAACTAGATGACCCGGCTTAAGTTCATTAAGCTTAACCTTCAGGTCAAACCAAGTCTTCGTCTGCTGCTGATACTTTGACAAATTGGCGACAGCTTGAAGTCTTGTTTCTTCTATTAAATCAAGCGAAGTTTGCCTTTCTGCTTCTATTTCCGGTTCGGTGCTGCGAAGAGATCCTCCCTTAAGCTCTGTTGGCGTCATAGCTTCATCTCCGAATAATAGTTTGAAAGGAGTGAAACCTGTGGACCTTGTTTGAGTGGTCCGAATGGACCATAAAATCTATGGGAGCTCTTTGGTCCACAGCCCTTTTGCCAACCCTACTATTCTTTGATTCAACCCTGACAAAATATTACCATTGGCTCTTTCTACAGCTCCGTTAGACTGAGGATGGCGCACTGCAGCGAAGCATATTTGTATGCCAAGATCTTTCCAAAACTTCCTGAAAGGATCTACATCAAACTGTGTCCCATTGTCAACTGTGAGCTGTTGAGGTACTCCGAGCCGGCATATAATACTTTTCTAGAAACAATTGTACATTATTCGAAGTGATAGTTGTGAGGGGCTCTGCTTTGACCCAGTTGGAAAAATACTTGATTGCTACCACTGTGAATTTCAAATTTCCTTTTTCTACTGGGAAGGGGCCAATAAGGTCCATGCCCCATCTGGCCATGGGCCACACTGGGGCAATGATTTGAAGAGTTGTTGGCGGACGATGACTTCTTCTCCCCATCCATTGACAACCCTGGCATGTGCGGACTAGGCTCTCCGCATCAGCTACTATTGTAGGCTAGTAAAGCCCCTGGTGAAGTGTTTTTCCTGGCAAAGCTCGAGGGGCTAGATGGATACCACAAAGGCCTTCGTGAATTTCTTAGAGAATCTCCTGACCTTCGGCTTGAGATATACATCGGAGAAGAGGGGAACATACTCTGGCCTTGTACAGAATACCGTTGATTATATGATAATTTCGAATGCTGAGTTTTAACCTCGAAAACTGTGGCCCTTCAGGCAAATTTTCTTCTCCTTGCAACAATTCCATAATTGAACTCCGCCAATCTGTACTTGGAATGCAAAGAACTTCCGCAGAAGGGATCTGTGTTACCGAAGGTGAACTGATCTCTTCGTAAAAAACTCCTTCCGGAATGTCCATAGCTCCGGCTGCAGCTTTTGCCAAGGTATCAGCTTGCATATTTTTAGCTATGGGTATACTTCGGATGGAAATCCCTTAAATGCTGCTTCAATCTTACGGATTTCTTCCAAATACTTTGCAAGCTGGGGATGACGGACTTGAAAACTTTTATCAATGTGCCCTACTATAATTTGAGAATTTGTGTTAATAACAACTCTTGTAGCCCCCAAAGCACGTGCCTTTTGAAGTCCTAACAAAATTCCTTCATACTCCGCTGTATTATTGGTGGACTTAAAGTTGAGCCTTGCGGAGTACATTGCTCTTTGCCCTGAAGGCGAAATTATTACCGCTCCGACACCTGCTTCAGATGCTTGGAAAGCTCCATCGGAGTATATGGTCCAAACTCTTTCATTTGGTTTCTCCGGAGCCCATACTGCAGGGGGAGTCCATTCTGTCACAAAGTCTGCCAACACCTGTGACTTGATTGATGTCGTTGCCACGAAGGAAATGTCGAAGGGTGCTAATTCAACGGCCCATTTCCCAATTCTTCCTGTAGAATCCTTACTTCGGAGCATATCTCCTAAGGGATACGAAGTTGGTACAATCACATTATGTGCTAGGAAATAATGCCTTAACTTCCTCGAAGCCATTATCAGAGCATAGGTGAATTTCTCAAGCTCAGAATATCTTGTTTTTGCTCCAGACAATGCTTTGGATACAAAATAGACTGGATTCTGTACCAACTTCCCATTGAAATCAACTTCTCTGACAAGGACTGCACTGATAGTGGAGCCAGTAGCCGCAAGGTAGAGGAGTAGGGTTTCGTCCGCAATAGGCACCGCAACAAGCATAGGAGTTGGGGTCGAGCATTGTATGCTTCTCCAATGACAAGAGTCGCATACGATGTGATTAGCAAAGAGTTGCTTACCTATGTCAACTAGCTTATAGCAGTGATGCCAAATCTCACTAGGAGATAGTGTGTGACCATGGATCTTACGTCACTATTAGTCATTAGAGGGAATGTGACTTTGTTTAAAATAGTGGAACATCTTTTATTAGATACAAGATAAACATTGAAGAGTGCTAAACCTTGCATTTAATCTTTTGTAGATCATGGCACCTACTACTTCTACTGTTAAGAGCACTCCAGTTTTTAATGTGCGATATATTCTTGAATGTGAGAAATTATCTAGAACAAACTTTATGGATTGCTATCTAAATTTGAGAATTGTTCTCAAACAAGAGAAAAAGGATTATGTTCTGGAGGAACCTCACCCTAATGAACCAGGAGAGGATGCTTCTACAGCAGACAAGCGTGCTTATGAGAAGCATGCTAGTGATTCTGTGGATGTCATCTGTCTGATGCTTGCATGCATGTCCTCTGAGTTTTAGAAACAATATGAGGAATGTGATGCTTACGATATGATCGTAGGGCTTAAGGGCTTGTTTCAAAACCAGGCAAGGGCAGAAAGATACAATGTGTATAAATGCTTGTTTGGTAGCAGGCTGGCTGAAGGGAGCCCAGTGAGCCCTCACGTGATCAAGATGATTGGTTGCGTAGAGACTCTAGAGGGACTGGGCACTCCACTGGATCTGTACCTAGCTATTGATGTCATTCTCCAGTTGCTCCCACTGAGCTTTGAGTTGTTCATCATGAATTATAACATGGTTGGACTGGAGAAGACACTAGCTGAGTTACATGGGATGCTAAAAACTGCTGAGGAGAGTATCAAGAAGTCTCCTAATCAAGTGATGTTGGTTCAGAAGGAGGGCAAAAAGATGAGGAGGAAAAAGGCTAAGACTATAGATTCGATCTCTAGTATGAAGTCTAAACCGACTAGAAAGTCCAAGTCTAGTCGTGCTAACTCTAATGTGTGCCGCCATTGCCACAAGCCTGGGCATTATAAGCGCAACTGCAAGGTGTACCTGGAAGAGCAGAAGAACAAGAAGGGAAGTGGGACTTCCGCTTCAGGTATTAATGTTATTGAAATTAATCTTTCTACTCGCCCAAATGATTCATGGTTTTTGATACCGGATCGAGGAAGATGGTTTTGAATTTGTAATAAAGAACAAGAGTTGTTCAATATTTTTGAATGGCATGCTCTACGGTGTTTGTCCATTAGTGAATGGATTGTATATTCTGAGTCTTGATGATGCACACGTTTATAACATTAGTACTAAGAAACAACGACTCAATGATTTGAATCCTACCTACATCTCGCATTGTCATTTAGGTCATATAAATGAGAAACGTGTGCAGAAGCTCCATAGTGATGGACTTTTGGAGTGATTTGATTTTGAATCATATGACACATGCGAGTCTTTCTTACTTGGCAAAATGACAAAGACGCCTTTCACTGGATAGAGTGAGAGGGCGAGTGAGCTATTGGCCATAGTACATACTAATGTGTGTGGCCCAATGAGTCACACAGCTAGGAAAGGTTTTTAGTACTTATTACTTTTACCGATGACTTTAGTAGATATGGTTATGTCTACTTGATGAGGCATAAGTGGGAATCCTTCGAAATGTTCAAGGAGTTCCAGAATGAGGTACAAAATCATATGGGCAAGACAATTAAATTTCTACGATCTAATCGAGGGGGTGAATATTTGAGCCATGAGTTTAGTGATCATCTAAAGCAGTGTGGAATTGTTCCACAGCTGACTCCACCCGACACGCCCCAATGGAATGGGGTGTCCGAGTGGAGAAACCGCACTTTGTTGGACATGGTGCGGTCCATGATGAGTCACACCAATCTTCCATTATCCTTTTGGGGTCACACTCTAGAAACAGCAGCTTTCACGATTAATAGAGTTTCATATAAGTCAGTATAGAAGACGACATATCAGATGTGGTCTGGGAGGCGTCCTAGTTTGTCTTTTCTAAAGATGTGAGGCGTATGTCAAACGTATGATGTCTGACAAGCTCATTCCTAAGTTTGACAAGTGCTTCTTTGTGGGGTATCCTAGGGAAACCAAAGGATATTGTTTCTATAATAAAGAAGAGGGCAAAGTGTTTGTCGCTCGGAATGGTGTGTTCCTTGAGAAAGAGTTTCTCTCAAAAGGAGTTAGTGGGAGGACAGTGCATATCAAAGAGGTTCGAGAGCCGCTAGAAAGTGTTCCAGATCTCACTGAACAACAACAGGATGAGCAAAGTGTTGCGGAGCCAGTTGTACATGCGCCATCCCCACGATGGTCAGGGAGAGTAGCCCATGCGCTAGAGAGGTACATGTTCTTGGCCACTAGGCATCGCGTCGTGTTGTTGTTGGACAACAATGAGCCCAAGACCTATGCGGAAGTAGTGATGGGACCGGACTTTGAGAAATGGTTTGGAGCCATTAGATCCAAATTGGAGTCCATGTGTGTCAACCAAGTTTGGAACTTGGTTGATCCACCTAATGGTGTAAAAACTATTGAGTGTAAATGGATCTTCAAGAAAAAGATAGACGTTGATGGAAATGTTCACATCTATAAAGCACGATTGGTGGCGAATGCTATGCTTAAGTCTATTCGGATCATCCTAGATATTGCCGCATTCTATGATTATGAGATATGGCAAATGGATGTCAATACAACTTTCCTGAATGGAAACCTAAGTGAGGATGTGTACATGACATAGCCTGAAGGTCTTGATGGTCCTGGAAATGCTGGGAAAGTTTGCAAGTTGCTATAGTCCATTTATGGATTGAAGCAAGCTTCTCAGAGTTGGAATCTTCGCTTTGATGAGGTAGTCAAAGGGTTTGGCTTCATCAAGAATGAAGAAGAGCCTTGTGTTTACAAAAAGGTTAGTGGGAGCTCACTTGTATTTCTGGTTATGTATGTGGATGACATATTGTTGATCGGAAATGATATTCCTCTCTTGAATGTTGTCAAGACTTCATTAAAAACAGTTTCTCGATGAAAGATCTTGGAGAGGCAGCATACATTATGGGCATAAAGATCGATAGGGATAGATCAAAACAGATAATTGGATTAAGCCGGAGTATGTACATTGACAAGGTTTTGAAACGGTTCAAAATGCAGAATTCTAAGAAGGGTTTTCTGCCAATGTCACATGGTATTTCTCTTAGTAAGACTCAGTGTGCTGTGACACATGATGAGCTAGAGAAGATGAGTGTGATCTCGTATGCCTCCGCAATTGGATCCATCATGTATGTCATGCTATGTACAAACACATATGTGTCATATGCTCTAAGTGTTACGAGCAAGTAACAATCGAACCTGAGTGAAAGTCACTGGGCTGTAGTAAAGATATCCTCAAGTACTTTAGAAGGACTAAGGAAATGTTCCTGGTATACGGTGGTGAAGAGGAGCTCGTTGTAAGAGGTTACACAGATGCTAGCTTTTAGACCGATAAAGATGATTATCAATCGCAATCTGGCTTTGTGTTCTGCCTCAATGGAGGCGCAGTGAGTTGGAAGAGTTCCAAGCAAGAGACAATGCCCTATTCTACAACGGAAGTTGAGTATATCGCCGCTTCAAAAGCTACGAAGGAGGTCGTTTGGATCAGAAAGTTTGTTTCTGAGCAGGTGTTGTTCCTAGTGTCCAGTCCAGTGGACCTCTATTGTGATAATAGTGGTGCCATTGCGCAGGCCAAGGAGCATAGATCGCACCAGAAATCCAAACATATACTTCGGTGATATCACCTGATCCACGAGATCATTGAGAGAGGTGATGTGGAGATTTGCAAGATGCACACGGATTTGAACATGGTGAATCCGTTGACGAAGCCTTTTCCACAGCCCAAGCATGAGGTGCATATGATCTCCATGGGTATTAGATACTTGCGTGAGTGAGTCATGTGTTTGTGGATGATGCTAGTAGAGTCTATGCTAATGTATGAGGATAATTGTTATCTTGTTCCTTGAATAAATATTGTTTGCATTTAATTAATGAGTATGAATTGTTATGTGAAACTATTTGCTTTATGACGATGTTATTCAAAAGGGGTCTCTAATCTTGTCATCATGTGGGACAGTAATGATACATGGATTAGCACATCCGACTGATTGATTATTGTGTTTCACAGATCATAGACATAGAGATGTCAAATCAGTTATGTGGACACATGTTGGTGAATATGGTGTTGGACAGACCCACTTGAGATACTGTTGGTATTGTTATTGTAATGTGCCAATAGTTGTCATATCAAATGGTGTACCTGCAGAGTCCTTGGACGTGAGAACATCATTTGATTCCAGAATGCGTAGAGACACACTTAGATACTTCCAAACGCTATTCCGTAACATGGTAGTAATAAAGGTTGTTTTCAGGTGTGTTATGAAACATATCTTGGGATGTGAGTGGTCAAGATGTAATTTACCCCTCTTAATAACAGGAGAGTCATCTCTGGGATCCTCGAGATATTGTATTGGAAAAGTGCATGGCCATGCCACTATGACTAAGGAGTTAGTCATGATTTGAATCTGATACTTGATCGAGTGAAATGTCGAGCTAACCAACAAGGGTGGCACATATCTCGCCTTGAGCTTGACTGATGGTGCGTGGTAAAGGGACTAGTGCTTGAGTATATCATGGTTCATGGAAATTTGATTTTGTATGCTTTCGGGGGTCAATACGTGCTGCTAGGTACCGCTATTGATCAGTGAGTTGGAAATGGTTTCCGGTGAACAGCCGTTAGTGTATGAACCTATCGGGTCACACACTTAAGGGGATGGATTAAAAACATACAAAGAATTGGTTCTTGTGCAAGTGGGAGATTGAAGGATATGCCCAAGAAAATTTCGTGTATCAGAAGTTCCGATAGGGAGTATTGAGAAACCATGTTGAAGAACATGGGTCTTATGCTCCAGATGTGATGAGTGATTGTCAACGGAAGTCAAATAAGAGACATGAAGACCTGCCGTATCTGGGATGAGTGTGACTCAGGTACACGGGCAGCGAGCGACAGCCGGGCAGAGGAGTCGTGGAGTCGGGCTGGTCCAATCCAGGTACATGGGCTAGGAGTGGCAGAGGATCCACTAGTATGTTGACCGGGTTTGACTCAGGTACATGGGCGGCGAGCAATTACCGGGCTGAGGAAGCTGCGGGGTCAGGTCAGCCCAATCCGGGTACCCGGTGCGAAGACGGTGGACGCTTTGTCAGTTTCAGTGCAAAACTGACAACCGATGATTATTTTGTTTTTAGGATATTAAGATTTAGTATGTAAGTCCAGAATATTTGTTATTCGAGTCAGTTGAATTTTCCAAGGGTATCTTAGTAATTTCGAATTTTATTTTAGAGTCAGTGTAATTTACCCCTAGTAAATTTGTCTTTTGCATGTATTAGTTGGTCGCCTATAAATAGGCCCCTAGAAGCTGTTCTACTGTACCAGTGACTATGTTAGGATGGGAGCGCTCCTCCGGCTCGCGTCTACCCTAGCGGAGGTGCCGGATGGCCGTCCCTCGTCCTTCGCCACCGGCTTCCCCCTGCCGGCCTTCTGCTAGGCCCCGCCCCGGGTGCGTCCCCTTCCCCCCTTTCCCTTCCCTTCTGTTCCCTCCTCGCCCTCGTCCTGATGGGGCCTCGGATGGCGTTGGTTCAGCTTGAGGCTGATCAGGACCTTCGTGAGCTCGTGGCTCCTTGGGATTTCTCACCCGGCCGGGACTTCCAGCGTTTCATACTGGACTCCTTCGCCTCCCCGGTTCATCACGCTTCTTCCTCCCCGGTTGGGTCCTTTCTCCTGTTGGCGGTCTTTCGTCGTTTTACTTTCCGCCTCTCGGAGTCCTCGGTCAGCATGGCCCTGCATGCTTGCCTAGGCGGTTCTCCGGCGGGTTTTCACGTCGCCTTTCTTCAAGATAGACACTTCCGGTTCTCTGTCTCCTCGCGCCGCGTGGGCTTCGAGGTCTGCCGTCGGCGTCGGGTCGTCACCGATCAGTTCGACGTCTACTTCCATCTTTGGCATGATGGTGGCCCCCGTTGGTCTAAAGACCTTCGGCGGTGGTCTGAGGAGGAGCGTGTGAGCTGGACCTCGGTCTCTCGTCGGCATCCTTCGTCCTCTAAGTCCTTAGGCCCCCCGCGTCCGCGCCGGCATCCGTCGTCTCCTCGTTCTTTGGACCCCCGGCGTTGGTCCGACGAGGTTCTCGCTAGCGGGCCCTCGTTGAGTTCCCGTCCTTGCCCTAGTCTGCCCCCCGCCCCTCGCTTCCTTCCCCCGCTCTGCCCCGCTTTGCTCTCCTCGGCTCGTTGCCAGGCCCTTCCCGCCAAAAGAGTTTCGTTCAACAATGTTATTTCGTTCTTTCCTCCTCCCTCCCCGCCTCCTGCTGCCCTTAGGGTCGGCTCCTTTTTGTGCCCCCTCCCTCCTCCGGCTCCGGCCTGCCCTCCTTCCTCGACAAGCCTCCTGCCCCCCCCTCCTCGTTCCGGCTCTCGTCCCCAGGGTGCCCCTCTTGGTCCTCGTGCCACTTTCAAATTCAACAGTGGCCTCCCTTCGCTCCTGGGCCTGCCGCCCCCCCCCCCCCCGCTCCCCCCTCTTCGGGTTGCCAGCTCCAGCGGCCTCCCGCTTGGTCGGGTGCGCAGAGTGCAATTCCGGTTGTGCATATCTTCTCGCGCCTCAATTTGGATCTTCGGATTGGCGCTACTATGCAGTCGCGGCCGTCGGTCTCCTGTGGCTCGCTCCTTTCGCCACCCTGCATTAAATGCCCACGTCAGCCAACGGGCTCTAGACCTAGTCCCCCCTGTCCCGCCGGTTCCGCTTCTGTCTCTGTGCCTCGCTTGGAGTGCTCCTCTACCCCCCTCGTTCCCGCCTGGCACGGTTACTGAGGCGCATGGGCTCCCTTTTGTTCCCCCCGCTGACAGTCCTCCTCCTCTCTCCCCGCCATTTCTCCTCTAGCAATCCGCCCACTTTGTCCTAGCACTCTCCGCCCCATGGCTAACTTCCCGTTGAACCCTCTCCCCTTCCTCCCCTATGGCGGGGTGATTCGGGACGGCGGGGCCCCCTTCGCCGGCAGCGGAACCTTGTCTCCCTCTCTGGGGTGCTTCTCAAGCGCCATGAGTGCTACGCCATCGCGGAGCATGATGGCCCGCTCTCCCCGGCTGCTAAGATGGGGCTCTTGATCGACATCAAGCACCACCTCAGTGTGGAACTCCAGCTTCAAGTGGACCGATACTCACTCTACCCTCTTGGCGTCGGCAATTACATGTTGGGGACTGAGTTTGAGCGGGATTCGCTCGTCAACTCCCCGCCCTTCTTCGTCAACGGGCGCCTGGTCCGCTTCGTCAAGCATGACGAGGTGATGAACTGCAGGCTATCGCCTTTTGCTCGCGTCGGTTGGGTCATGTTCCTGGGGTACCCGCTGGACTGCCGTTCTCAGAGCTTCATCCAACAGGTCGTCGCCTCTTTCGGCCAACTGTTGTTTTGGCACGAGTCGGATCCTTGCCTTGGCCGCGTCCTCGTTAAGGTGCTCTACGAGGATGATCTGGACGTCCCAAGAAGCATCACGCTGAAGCATGGCAGCGACCGGGATGGAGGGGGTCACTCTTGGACCTTCCCGGTGTATCTGCTGCAATCCGATCTTGCCGATCAGTGGCCTAGGGACGAGGACCCGCCACCGCCGGACAATGGGAACCCCCATCCTTTCCTGGGCCCCATCCAGCCCGGGGAACCGGAGTGGGTCCAACACTGGGCGGATGATCAGAGATTTGGCCCTCTGGCCAACCAGTGGGCTCCTCCGAACCATCCTCCCATGGGCGACCAGGTGGCGCAGGACGATGTTGCCCCAATGGAAGAGGTTGAACCCTTCTTGGACGATGTCCTCGAAGGGTTCGACGAGTTGCCTGATGCCCAGATGGTGGATCCTCTGGTGGACCTGGAGCCCCAGGAAAGCTTGGAGCTCTCGGGCGTGTCCTCTGCGCCCTCGTTGGAGTCTGCCGTGGAGCAGCCCCCTCCTTCCCCTGTGCACCCGTTGCCGCAAGCCTCGACTGGGTCCCCTGGGCTAGCCTCGGCCTCTCTGTCCCCTGGGCCTCAGTCGGCCTCGGTCCCGGGCCCCTCCCAGCTGCCGGTCATCAACCTCCCAGGGTCGGAGGATCACGTCTCCCCCGGGCGCCCCCCGGGCCGCCTTGTATACTCTAGGCGTGGCAAGGGCGGGGCCCCTCCCTCGCCCTCGCCGGTGCGGCTACCCCCGCTCTCGGCCCAGGGCTTGAGAAGGAGCGCCAGGATCAGAGCCCGGCTCAGGGGGTTCAAGCCTCCCTCACGTCGCTCTCGTGGCCGGTTCTCTTCGATGCCCACAATCGAGGAATTCATTGAATTATCAAGGTTGGACACCCCCCTCCCCCAGTTAAATATTCAGCAAATCCAACATTCTGCTATCAATCTCTGTGGCCTTTGCGCTAATTCTGTGTCCAACTCCGTCCTCTCCAGTGACTCTGACAACGCCTCGGCTTCCTCTGTGCCTGCTACTGTCGGCTCCTCCGCGGCTTCCTCCATGGCGGTACCTCCTGCCTCTGAAGCACCCTTCAATGTTATTCCGTCACGTTCATTCTAGCTGCCTGTGTGCCTTTTGTTGTCCTGGGAGGGCTGTAATTTATCAAACACTCTTAATCCTGCTATCTGGCCTGTGTGCCGTGTGTGGCCCTGGGTGGGCTGTATCACACACTTGTTTTGGTGGCCGTTCCGTCTGTGCCACGTTCCCCGTTCATGTTGGTCCATCTCCTTTTTTTGCCTTGCTTAAGTTTTACTTTTGTTGGCTTCCCTGTTGCCGTGTTTCCTCTTGCTTTCGGCTGGTGTGCCCTGTTCTAAGAGGCTTGCGGTTCGCAACCTCATCTCTTCGGTTCAGGCAGATGTTGTCTGTCTCCAGGAGACCAAGCTGGCCTCCTTTGCGCCCTCCTTGGTGTGGTCTTTCTGTCCCAGGCGTTTGGACAAGTTTTCCTTTGTCCCAGCCCTGGGTTTGGCCGGGGGTCTCTTCATCGGGTGGAATAGTGCTATCTTTTCGGGGGTCACCCTCTCCTCCTCTCCCTTCCAGCTTACCGTTCCCCTCACCTCTGTGCTGAACGGCGCCTCTTGGTCCCTTTCCAACATCTACGGCCCCTGCCGGAGCGCTGATCGTGCCCCTTTCATCTCCTGGTTTCTCTCTTTGGTTATCCCCAAGTCTTCTGATTGGTTATTTGTAGGGGACTTCAATCTTTACCGTTTCCCTCATAACAAGAATAGGGGGCATCTCAACAATAATCTCATGGACACCTTCAATAACATCATTAGTACCCATGGCCTTCAGGATATCCACCTTCAGAATAGGATGTTTTCCTGGAGCAACAGGCAAAGAAACCCCATCCTGGTTCTTCTCGACTAGTGCCTGTCGTCCCTCACTGGACCTCCTCCTACCCTAATACCTCCTTCACTGCCCTCCCTAACACCAGTTCTGATCACTGTCCTTGCTTGATCAAGATTGGTACTTCCATTCCCCGTTCCCCCATCTTCAGGTTCGAGAATTTCTGGATTAATCTCCCTGGCTTCTTTGACCTCGTTCATTCTTGTTGGAACTCTGGGTCTTTTCCTTCCGATCCTGCCCTTCGCATCGCCTCTAAGCTGAGGATCCTTCAGAAAGCGCTCACTAAATGGCATAGGCGTTGGGGCTGCTTCGAGCTTTGGATTCGTAACTCCTCCATCATCCTGGGCTTCCTGGACAAGAGTGAGGAGCTTCGTCCCCTGTCTGGGCTGGAATCACAGTTCAGGTCCATTCTCCGGAACCACCTGGCTTTTCTCTTCTCTCTGCGCCACAAATATTGGAAGCAGCGCTTCACCCTCCGATGGACCAAACTCGGCGATGCCAACACCAAATTTTTCACTCTGCTGCTACAATCAGACGGCGCAGAAATGCGATCCCCTCCATCCAGCGGGTGGACGGCTCTTGGGCCACTTCTGTCCAGGACAAGGCTGAGGCCTTCCTCGATTTCTTTCTCTCTAAAATGGGCTTCTCGTCGGCCCCTCCAATGTCTTTCGATCTGGCCCACCTCATTCCTAGGGTCCCGGGCCTTGATTCCCTGGGGGTTGACTTAGAGGCCTCCGAGCTCGACTTAGTGGTCCAGTCCGCTCTCCCCGATAAGGCCCCTAGCCCAGACGGGTTCAATGGGGCTTTTTTTAAAGCCTGCTGGCACATTGTGCGCCAAGACTTCCTGGACTTAGCCTCTGCCCTCTCCAACCACTCTGTCCAGCTGCACCCCATCAACGAGTCCTTTATTGCTCTTATCCTCAAAACTGGCAATGCTTCTTCCGTTCGGGACTTTCGGCCCATTTCCCTCATGAATTTCAGTGTCAAAATCTTCACCAAAGCTCTCGCCAATCGGCTTCAGGGCGTATTCACCACGCTTATCCACAGAAATCAATATGGGTTTATCAAGGGCCGCACTATTCAGGACTGCATTGCCTGGGCCTTGGAGATGACTAACCGGTGCAAAAGATCACGGCAGGAGGCTATCATCCTGAAACTTGACTTCGAGAAAGCTTTCGACACCATTGAGCACTCTGCCATCCTTCACATGATGACGCATCTCGGTTTCCCCAGTTCCTGGACTTCTTGGATCAAGCTCATCCTTTCTTCTGGCTTCTCCTCGGTCCTTCTCAATGGTTGTCCCGGGAAATTCTTCCCTTGCCGGCGTGGGGTGCGTCAAGGGGACCCTCTTTCCCCCCTCCTGTTTGTCCTTACTGCTGACCTCCTCCAACACATCATTAACAAGGCTGCTCGTCTTGGGATCATCCAGGGTCCTCAGTGCCACCCGGATCACTTGGATTTCCCAATCGCCCAATATGCTGATGACACCATCATTTTCCTTCGGGCTGACCAACATAATCTATTCTTCCTCCGTGGCCTCCTGCACTCCTTCTCTCAGTCTACTGGTCTCTCGGTCAATCTTTCTAAATCCTCCATCATTCCTATCAACTTATCTAAGCAGCGGGCTGCCCTCCTTGCTGCCACCTTCGGCTGCCCGGTGGGTTCTCTGCCTTTTCAGTACCTTGGGCTTCCCCTGGGAACTCTTAAGCCCAAAGCCTTTAACTTCAGGTTCCTCTTCCTCAACATTATGAATCGTCTATCCTCCCTTTCGCCTTGGCTCAACATGGCCGGTAGGCTTCAAATTGTTAACTCGGTTCTCTCGGCCCTCCCCACTTATACCATGTGCTCCCTCAAAATTCCCGTCAAGGTTATCCATCGGATTGACCAGGCCCGCCGCAACTTCCTCTGGCATGGTAACAAAGTCAATGCTGGCTCCTCCTCCAGGGTCGCCTAGCACTTAGTGTGCAAGCCAAAGCTCAAAGGTGGGCTGGGTGTGATCGACCTTCGCTCCCAAAATTCGGCTCTTCTTCTCAAGCACTACTGGAAATTCTTAACTCACCACGATTCTCCCTGGGTCAAGCTGATCCGCCTCGACCTTGCCTCCTCCCCTCTCCCCCCTCACCTCCCTTACCCCAGGGCCTCCTTCTGGTGGCGGGATATTGTCAGCCTGGCTCCCCTGTTGCGGGTTGTTGCCTCCCCTTCTGTCATCTGTGGGCGGTCGGTCTCCTTCTGGGATGATGGCTGGTGCGGCCCTCCCCTTCGCCTTGCATTTCCTCGCCATTTCACCTTTGCCAGAACCCCCGACTGCTCCGTCCACTTCTTCCTTTCCTCCCCTAATCCGGTGGATAATTTCTTTCTTCCGCTCTCCATGGAAGCCTTACTTGAGTACAATCTCCTTCAGCAGGTGTTGTCGGTGATTAACCTGCATGATGATGCCCCTGACAAATGGTCCTTCATTTGGCATTCCTCCACTTACTGCCCTAGACTTCTCTACGGCTACCAATTCAAGTTCATACAACCCCACGCCGCCTTTAAATGGGTTTGGAGGTCCAAATGCTCTAGGAAGCTTAAGGTTTTTTCTGGCATCTCCTGGTGGACCGTCTTAACACTAGGGATATCCTCCGCCGTAAACGCATGCTGGGATGGGAGGATGATACCTCCTGCTGCCTCTGCCATTCGGGGGCTGATGAAACGGTGTCTCACCTCTTCTTCGATTGCACCTTCAGCTGCCTCTGCTGGAACCTGCTGGGCCTTCACTGGCAGTCTGCCTTCACGATTCAGGACAAGCTCTCGGAAGCTAGAAGAAGGTTTGGTAAACCTTTCTTTATGGAAATTGTGATCATGTCCACTTGGGCCCTCTGGCTAATTAGGAATAAACGCATTTTCAATTCCCTACCCTCGACGGTTGGGGGCTGGTTAGGTCTTTTCATCACTTTGTTTTCTGCTCAGTCCCAACAGTTCCCGCCTCGGCTCAAGGAGGCTGCGAGGAATTGGTTGGGCACCTGTAACCTCCCCCTGTAATCTTCCCCTCCTTCCGGTCCTCTTTGCTTCTGTCTTCTGTTGTTCCTTTTGTTCTTAATTAATCAAATTTAAGTAGGAGCCTCTCCTACTGATTTGCCTCAAAAAAAATAAATAGGCCCCTACCCCCTAGGGTTAGGGTGACTGTTAATTTTCCTGAGTTTAATCTATAGTCCACCGCAGTTTTCCATCTGTTATTTTTCGCTGGTTTATTTCTCCTCCCACCCGTGGCAGCCGGTGACGTTAGATCGGGACCCGCCGGCTCGGCTGCTTCGTCTTCATAGCCGTCGCGTCCCGAGCCGCAGGCCAAATGGCGCAGTAGCACTCGGCGGTAGCTTTTCTTAATCACGCACAAGAATCCAAGGCAGAAGTGCAGCGCTGTTTTTCTTTCTTTAATCGTTGATGACTAGAAGCGTGGAGGCAAAGTAATGTAGTACTAGTTGAAGGCGCAGCATGGCTTCCGCGGCGTAGTAAAAAATCATCAATAGATGCGCGGAGACAGCAGGCATGTTTCTTTTCTCCCCTTTTTTCGCTGCAGCCGAGGAAAAAGCGTTGCAGCAGGCGCAGCGCATGGCCAGGCTTCAGCGGCGAGTTCCACAGTGCGGCCAGGCGCACGGCAGGGACGTCGGGAGCATAGGCACAGCAATCCAGGCGAGAGCGGCACGTGCAGCGCGCACCGGCAGCAGCACAGGCGCAGAGAAGATCCATCCAGCGAAAGAAAAAAAGGATAATGCAAGTTAGTTTTTTAATCTCCTATTTTTTAGATGTTTAATTAAATCAATATTTATCTATTCTTAATTAGCAGCAAATTTGTTTAGTAATTTCGTAGTTAATTTTTATCTGCTAGATATTATTAGTACTCGCATATTTTTATTTAAATATTTTTTAATCTGTTCATATAAAAAGAAAAAATTATTACTAGTCGCAGTAATATTTTTATTCTAGATTTACATGAAATATTTTAGGTTTATTTCTGAATTAATTTTTAAATGATCGATGTTTTATTCATTTGATTACTAGTTTATTTCTAGACTGCAATATAAATATTTCGTGATATATCTCTGTGTTTTTATTCACTGCAGTATTTTTATTTAGTTTATCTTTAATATCATTTCAATTAAGACACCGGTCATTTTTAGGCTAGACAACTTTAAATTCCTGTGATTTGCCATGCTATTGTTATTTGGTTGTAGAGGTGCTTTGGGTGTTAGGAGTGGGTCGTTTATTTAGAAGAAATTTTTAGGCGCCCATTCACCCCCCTCTGGTCGCTACTTTCGGTCCTACAAGTGGTATCAAAGTGAGATTAGGGTTTTTCCATACCTTAACCGGTTCTAAACCCAGGTTGTGATCATGACTTCCTCTGGAAAAATCTCGTCCCTTGAAGTTTTTGGCTATACTTATTGGAAGACTCACATGTGAGCCTATCTTATGAGCCAGAGCTCGGACATTTGGGATATTTGTGCTCACCCTACTTTTACTATACTTCCTGTTGTTGAGCGCGACTCTCTTGATATAATCGCCCAGCATCAGAACAATAGCAAAGCGGTGAACATCTTATTTTCTGGTCTAGGTTCTAGTGAGTTTGAGCGTGTTAGCCATCTCACCACTCCTCGAGAGATCTGGGCTACCCTCCAGGCACACCATGAGGGGACAGCTCAGGTCAAGGCTAGGCTCTATCAGACCTACCGGCGTGAGTATGAAAATTTCTCACAGAAGCCGGGTGAGACTGTTGAGGCTTTGTTTGGTCATTTTCAATCGATCATTAACAAGCTCCAGGTCAACAAGGCCGAGCGTGATCAATTGGTCTCAGATCATGAACAGACACTCAAGGTTCTCCATACCTTGGACCCTAAGATCTGGGAGATCAAGGTTTCTTCTATTGTTGAGAGCGCTTCCTATGATACCTTGACTGTCGCAGAGCTTTTTAGTAAGCTCTAGGCCTTAGAGGTTGATATCTAGTTGAGATCAAATCTCACTAGTTCTGGCTCAAAAACTCTGGCCCTTGCGACACCATCTGCTGATCCTACTGCCTTGAGTTGTACTGCACTTTCCTTGATGTCTATCTCCGAGGATCAGCTTGATTCGCTAGGAGATGATGATCTGTGTTTGTTTAACAACCAGGTGCGACGTGTCTATGATAAGTGAATGCTTAAAAGACACGGTACAAAATTTGGATGCTTTGAGTGTGGTGATCCAGGTCATTTCATCGCCGACTGCCCCTAGCGGAAGGGCTACAAGAAGGGAACCGACGGCAACTTCTATGACTCCAGCAAGTATGACAACTCCACTTCCACAAAGGGCAAGCCCAAGACAAGATTCTTTCGAAAGGCTCTAAAGGACTACAGGCGTGAGAACAAGAAGTGAGACAAGGCCTTCTTCGCCGAGATGGAGAAAAGCTACTCCAAGATATCTTCGTCTTCCTCCTCATCTTCAAGTTCAAGTGATGAAGAGATCGTGATCAGGAAGGGGAAGGACAGGGACGATCCGGTGGGCCTATGCTTCATGGCCTTCGGGGACAAGCCGAAGAGTCGCTCACGTCATAGCCGAAGACCCCGCAAGAGCTTCTGTTCAATGTCTCTTGGGGATAAGGAAGAAAAGGACTCTTCCGATGACTCCGACGATGACAACGATGAAAAGATATCTTCCTATGAACAAGAAGTTGTTAATATACTAGAACAGAACCGTCAGGAGTTGAAGTATCGGGAGAAACTGCTTAGAGGGGCTAAGAAGAGGATAGATGAGCTTGAGAGTGAGCTTGCCATGGCGAATGGCAAGATTGAGAGTCTGTCTTCTTCCCCTTGCTTGGGTGATAGCAGAGAGTGCCCAAACTGTGAGGTGTTATTGTGTGACGTGATGACTCTGAAGTCCAGGTACACAGAGAGAGTAGATGAGAGAGACGCTATGGCCACAGAGCTTGAAAGCGCTCAGCTAGAGCTTAAAGATGCTCATGCCACTGTCGTCGTGCCCTATGTAGACTGCCCATCCCATTTAGCTAGTATAGCTGAGCTAAGAGCTAAGAGTGATGAGCAGTTGGGCGAGTTAGCTAGAGAGAGAGCTGAGCTGGAGCAAACTAAGCTAGAGCTTGAGACCTTGTTAGTTCCACCCACTGTTTGTAAGAATTGCTTGTCCATGAGAATGGAGTTGATTAAGCTAAAAGCTGAGAAGTCTGTCGAAGTTGATAGAGAGTGTGAGATCTGCTTGTCTCAGGTGGAGGTGTTAGCTTCCTTGAGAGAGGAGCTAGCTGATGTTCAGAACGAGAACTTTTACCTCCGTCAGATCCTGAGTTGGATTAGTGCCAGAGAGCCACAGCTCGGCATGATGATCCAGCAGTTCAAGAGGCAGGATGGGTTTGGGGTAGGTTACACCTAAACCAAGGCTGATTTTGAGAGTGCCATTAGCCGAGCAGTGGAGTGAAGTAAGATGACTCCTGAACAGAGATATCCCAAGACTCACTCCACTGAGTCTTTTAAGGATAGTCAGACCAAGGATGGAGTGTTTCATGAACAACCTAAAGCTCCACCCAAGAAGCAAATTTGGGTCCCAAAGCCTAAACCTCTCCACACTTCTCTTGATTCTTTACATGGACCCTCCTACACCAAAGATACTACACCCAACACCACCAGGCCTAAGAATCCCAAGCCTCAACCACATCCCAAGAAGCCTACATATCACTGTGAGTTTTGTCAAAGAGACGGGCATCTTGAGGAGTTTTGCTTCAGGAGGAAGCGGGTTGAGAGAGCAGAGAGAGCTCGAGGTGGGTAGGAGCAGTTCTACCAGCAGGGTGGTAGACAAAGAGTTCCTCGACGTAGAGAGAGGTTAGAGGCCAGGCCACGTCATGTAGGTGGTGGTAGAGGAGACGGTTTTTATGACGGCAAAGCTCTAGATCATTATGGATACGGTTTTAGACCTCGTGGCCGTGATTTTAGGCAGAACAGAGGACCTTGCTTTGAGCCACGTTTTGGTCCAGACTCATATGATTCCATCTGCTTTCCTACTTACGAGCATATGGCTCGACACTAGTTTAGCACGTTTGCTAAACCTGGCGTTGGACCGTTTGCTCCCACTCATGACCATTGATCTTGCAGGATCGAGGACTGGAGGACGTGTGGATCATGGATTCAGGATGTTCTCGCCATATGACGGGACACCGCAGATGGTTCTCCAGCCTCTCTCCCCTAAGATCCAAGGAATACATCACTTTCGGGAACAGAGGTCAAGGGAAGGTACAAGGTATTGGGTCGATTCGCATCTCTGATTATTTCTCTTTGAAGAATGTTGCTTTAGTTGGAAATCTAAATTTTAATCTAATTTCTGGTTCGCAACTTCTTGAGGATGGTTTAGAGGTTCACTTTAAGAAGGGCATGTCTTCTGTTGTTGATTCTAGAGGATCTTTAGTTTGCTGGATCTTACCCTTCGGTAAGGTTTTTCGTATTGATTTCTCTAGTTCTTTTGGCTCTTCTTGTTGTATGATGGCCGGATCGTCCTCTGAGCTCTAGAAGTGGCATAAAAGGTTAGGCCATTTGAGCTTTGATCTGCTTGTCAGATTGAGTTCTATGGACCTTATCCGAGGATTGTCTAAGCTTGAGATGGAGAAGGATCTAGTTTGCCATCCCTATCATCATGGGAAAATGGTTGCCGCCTCTCACGCACCTGTGACTCAAGTGATGACTTCGTACCCAGGAGAGCTGTTACACATGGATACAGTAGATCCATCCCGAGTACGCTCAGTCGGTGGGAAGTGGTACGCCCTTGTGATTGTTGACGATTTTTCTCGATTCTCGTGGGTTTACTTTCTAGAGTCAAGGATGAGGCTTTTCAGTATGTTCATGACCTGATTTTGAAGCTGAAGAACGAGAACAATGGCCGGATGCGAGCAATTCATTCGGACAACGGCTCTGAGTTTAAGAACTCTTAGTTTGTCAGCTTCTGTAGTGATCAGGGTCTTGATCATCAGTTCTCTGCACCTTACACTCCCCCACAGAACGGTATTGTGAAACGAAAGAACCGCACACTAGTCGAGATGGCCAGGACGATGCTTGATGAGCATAGGACTCCTAGGCGCTTTTGGGCTGAAGCTATGAACATAGCTTGCTATCTAGCCAACCGCATTTTTCTTAGAGCTTACTTAGGTAAGACGTCATAAGAGTTGCGGTTTGGTAGACAACCCAAGGTGAGCCACTTGCGTGTGTTTGGTTGCAAGTGCTTTGTGCTCAAGAAGGGAGAGCATTTGGACAAGTTTAAGTCTCGTTGCTGGGATGGAGTCTTTCTTGGTTATGCTTTGCATTCTCGAGGCTTCTGTTGGTTGCTACTTTTGAGCCGAGAGACGTTTCTCATGCTCTTTCTGATTCAATTGGATAAACGTCATGCAAGAAGAGCTTGAAAATTTTGTTCGCAATCGGGTTTGTACACTAATTGAGTTGCCACCTGGATGCAACACCATAGGCACCAAGTGGGTGTTTAAGAACAAACAAGGTGAAGATGGGGTTGTGGTGCGCAACAAAGCTCGACTAGTGGCACAGGGTTTTTCCCAAAAAGAAGGTATTGATTTTGAGGAGACCTTCGCCCCTGTTGCCCGTCTTGAGTCCATTCATATTCTTTTGGCCTTTGCTGCTTCTAAAGGTTTTAAGCTTTTTCAAATGGATGTCAAGAGTGCTTTTCTGAACGGGTATATAGAGGGGGAGGTCTATGTTAAGCAGCCGCCCGGTTTCGAGAACCCTAAGTTTCCTCGACATGTTTTCAAGTTGTAGAAGGCTTTATATGGTCTGAAGCAAGCCCCCAGGGCTTGGTATGATTGCCTAAATCAGTTCTTGTTGCAGAACGGTTTTGTGATGGGTTCTGTGGACAACACTCTTTTCTTGCTCAGAGTTGGTTCAGACTTATTGGTCGCTCAGATTTACGTGGACGATATTATTTTTGGTGGTTCTACTAATGAGCTTGTGTCCAAGATTTCTGAGCAGATGCATAGCGAGTTTGAGATGAGTCTCATGGGTGAACTCAAGTACTTTTTAGGGCTCCAGATCAAGCAGACCAAGGATGGCATTTTCATCCATTAGGGTAAGTACACACGGGACATGCTAAAGAAATTTGACTTTGGTGGAGAGCTGAAGCCACAGATGACCCCAATGGGTACATCTGGAGGCCTGGACAAGGACGAGAACGGCGTCAAGGTCAACGAGAGAGAGTATCGAGGGATGATCGGATCGCTGCTATACTTGACTGTGACGAGACCGAACATTCAGTTTGTCGTGGGTGTGTGCGCGTGTTTTCAGTCTTCACCATGCGCATCTCACCGGCAGGCTGCCAAGCGTATTTTTAGGTATATTACTTATGCTCCTGATCTAGGTCTTTATTATTCTGCATCATCGTCTCTTGATTTAGCTGGTTTTTCCGACGCTGATTTTGGTGGGTGCCGGCTGGATTGCAAGTCGACTTCCGGTACTTGCCAGCTTCTTGGTTCTTCGCTTGTAGGTTGGTCTTCTCGAAAACAATCTGGAGTTGCGCTTTCTACTACTAAGGCTAAGTATGTAGCTGCTACTAGCTGCTGCTCACAGTTGGTTTGGATGATTTCCACTTTGCGGGATTTTGGGTTGTTCTTCCCTTCCAGAGTTCCTTTGTTTTGTGATAGCACTAGTGCAATTAGTGTAGCGAAAAACCCATGTCTTCATTCAAAAACCAAATATATTGATGTGCGTTTTCACTATCTAAGGGATCAATATGAGAAAGGGGTCATTGATCTTGTTCATGTTGATACCCATCAGCGGTTGGCTGATATTTTTACCAAACCCCTAGATCAGTCTACATTTGAGCGTTTACGAGGGCATTTGGGAGTCGTGTATCCTTTTTAGGATACTTTGAGTCAGCTTTTTTCTTTCTTCTTTACTTTTTTGTTGAGTCTTTTTGTGTGCGTTCATGTCATGCATAATCATATATCACTTTTTGAGCTTGCTTCTGTTACATGATTAATCTGCTTTACTTTCTCTAGCTAGTATATGCTTTTGATTATTTGTCGATGATCATGTTCTGGTTCAGTTCACGTGATATATCCGATATTTGTCATATGCATGGTTTTTATGCTTTAAAATTGAAAAATGATCACCTTTGCTTCTGGTAAATAGCATGTGTAGGTTGAATGCTTTCGTTATCTTTTACATGCCTGGTAGCTAGATCCTTACTTAGATGCAGATATGCAACTTGGACATCTATATGCTTTAAACGTGAAAAATGTGCTATAAAATGATAAAAAATCAGAAAAATGAAAAATTCATGCCTTTTTATGATTATTTGAAAAGATTCAGGTGGGTTTGCTTTGTCGCATTGCATTGTTCTAGACTGTTTACCATAGCACTTTGGTATGAACTAGGATGGTGTAATGTATGCCAAGACCAATGTCTTAAGCTTCTGATGGTCCTGTTATGGCCTAGGCTTGACTTGGTCGGTTAACATAAGGTTTGACATGCAAATAACCCCTGGCAGAAATGAAAAATAAAAAGGAAAAAGAAAAAGTCTGAAAAAATTAAAAAGATGACAGGTTTGCTGAAGCACTTTGTTCTGGACAATGCTTATCTTGGTAGATATTAGTTAGCTTATGCATCTCATGCTTTACTTTGCTTGACAACTAGAAATGTGGTGATGCTTTTGTTTGCAAAAATCGAAAAATGTGTGCTAATGACTCTCTTTAGATATCATCTGTTACACTGATCAAGTCATGTATCTTAGACAATATATCTTTTGCTATACCTGTTAGATGTGGTAATTGCAGTTAATCATATCTAAGAAGCATGCTTTTTACACTCCACCTGCACCCCATCTGCATTCATGTCGTATTTAGAGGGGGAGCTGCATTTCAGGGGGAGTTTGTGTCTATGTATCTTTAAAGTGCATTTAGTCTCACTTGATGAGTTCAATGTCAACAAGGGGGGAAATTTTGGAGTTTAGGGGACATTTTTGGCTTTCTCTGAGATTTATTTCAGAGGGAGTTTTTCAGTCTTTGCCTTTACTCTTTAGATATCCTTGTTGGTAGTTCTGAGATTGCACTTGTTTTTGAGTATTTATCTTTGGTTAACCATAATGACCGTTTTCTTGCTTTTGTTTGGCTTTTGGTCATTAGGGTTAAACCTTTATTTTCTTCTTTCTATTTTTTTGTTTTTTTGTTTTCGTGTTTCCACATGTTTTGCAGGTTCTGGAGAATTGCTAAAGAGGGTGTAGATAATACACTCATTAAGGGGGAGATTGAGAAACCATGTTGAAGAACATGGGTCTTATGCTCTAGATGTGATGAGTGATTGTCAACGGAAGTCAAATAAGAGACATGAAGACCTGCCGTGTCTGGGGCGCGTGTGACTCAGGTACACGGGCACCGAGCGACAGCCGGGCAGAGGAGCCGCGGAGTCGGGCTGGCCCAATCCGGGTACATGGGCTAGGAGCGGCAGAGGATCCACTGGTCTTTTGACCGGGTTTGACTCAGGTACACGGGCGGCGAGCGATTACCGGGCTGAGGAAGCTGCGGGGTCGGGTCGGCCCAATCCGGGTACCCGGTGCGAAGACGGTGGACGCTTTGTCAGTTTCAGCGCAAAACTGACAACCGATGATTATTTTGTTTTTAGGATATTAAGATTTAGTATTTAAGTCCAGAATATTTGTTATTCGAGTCAGTTGAATTTTCTAAGGGTATTTTAGTAATTTCGAATTTTATTTTAGAGTCAGTGTAATTTACCCTAGGAGTAAATTAGTCTTTTGCATGTATTAGTTGGTCGCCTATAAATAGGCCCCTACCCCCTAGGGTTAGGGTGACTGTTAATTTTCCTGAGTTTAATTTACAGTCCACCGCAGTTTTCCATCTGCTATTTTTCGCTGGTTTATTTCTCCTCCCACCCGTGGCAGCCGGCGACGTTAGATCGGGACCCGCCGGCTCAGCTGCTTTGTCTTCATAGCCGTCGCGTCCCGAGCCATAGGCTAGACGGTGCAGTAGCACTCGGCAGTAGCTTTTCTTCATCACGCACAAGAATCCAAGGCAGAAGTGTAGCGTTGTTTTTCTTTCTTTAATCGTTGATGACTAGAAGCGTGGAGGCAAAGTACTGTAGTACTAGTTGAAGGCGCGGCAGGGCTTCCACGACGCAATAAAAAATCATCAATAGACGCGCGGAGACAGCAGGTGTGTTTCTTTTCTCCCCTTTTTTCGCTGCAGCCCGAGGTAAAAGCATTGCAGCAGGCACAGCGCACAGCCAGGCTTCGGCGGTGAGTTCCACGGTGCGGACAGACGCACGGCGGGACGTCGGTAGCGCAGGCACAGCAATCCAGGCGGGAGCGGCGCGTGCAGGGCACAGCAGCAGCAGCGTAGACGCAGAGAAGATCCATCCAGGGAAAGAAAAAAAGGATAATGCAAGTTATTTTTTTAATCTCCTATTTTTCAGATGTTTAATTAAATCAATATTTATCTATTCTTAATTAGCAGCAAATTTGTTTAGTAATTTCGTAGTTAATTTTTAGCTGCTAGATATTATTAGTACTCGCATATTTTTATTTAAATATTTTTTAATCTATTCATATAAAAAGAAAAAAAATTATTATTAGTCGCAGTAATATTTTTATTCTAGATTTACATGAAATATTTTAGGTTTATTTCTGAATTAATTTTTAAATGATCCATGTTTTATTCATTTGATTAGTAGTTTATTTCTAGACTGCAATATAAATATTTCGTGATATATCTAGGTGTTTTTATTCACTGCAGTATTTTTATTTAGTTTATCTTTAATATCATTTCAATTAAGACACCGGTCATTTTTAGGCTAGAAAACTTTAAATTCCTGTGATTTGCCTTGCTATTGTTATTTGGTTGTAGAGGTGCATTGGGTGTTAGGAGTAGGTGGTTTTTTAGAAGAAATTTTTAGGCACCCATTCACCCCCCTCTGGTCGCTACTTTCGGTTCTACAAGTATTCGAAGTTCCGGTTATTTTCTAGCCTCTATACAGAGAGTAAATGTTGCTTCGGAAGTTCTGATATGGTATTGGAACTTCCGATGAGCCAGAAGTTCTGATTCGGAATCAGGAAATTTTTGTACTGATCGTATGTTCTGATATGATATCGAAAGTTCCGAGGTGGGCGATAACAGATTGGATCTATTGTGTGTCGTACTATATCAGGAGACCTAAAATACCCTGTGGGAAGTTCCGATCCAAGATCAAAAGTTATGACATGAGCAAACAGATTGGATTTTTTATGGTTTTGAGGATTCCGAGATGAGCACGACCAAGGGGCCCCTCATCCCTATAAAAGGAGAGGAGGAGGACGTCTTGGAACAAGCAATAAGCCTAGATTAGACCTAGCCACCAAAGACTCATCTACTTCCTTTCTTGATCTCAATCGTTGAGATCAAGGATCTCTCTCTCACGTGCGGTGCTAGCACGCTGCTGTGGGAGGTACTCCATCCCTGTACGTGTGGACTCCATGGAGGCGTTGCTCCAATAGCGACGCTAGTGGACATCTACATGCAAACGACTACGTCGTCTTAATCGATCGGATCGGCGAAAGACGGTAAGGGCAAAGCGAGGATAGGCGTGATGCGCTACTCCGATATCTTCTTCCACTGCACCTAGCACATTTCGTGCTAGAAGGTACCGATCCATGATCTCGCACATGCACGAGTCTTGGGCTTAGGGCATAAATTTTGAATTTGCCGGCTAGCGTAGCTCCCCTATTCCCCAACACATATTCTGAGGCAAAGAGTTTTCATGTCTTTGTTGAGATGCCTTGGCAATCTTTGTGGACTTAAGCTTACTAAAGAGTTCATTGCAAGTTAATGTATCGTAACTTGATGACTCTTCAATACTGGAGATCTTTACATCCCAAATGCTACGATCGAGAGCATAGAGAAGCTTGATCGCCCTCTCATGATCAGATTAAGCTAAAACTCCAGTAGAACGAAGATTGCTAATTATCCCATTAAATCTAGCAAACATGGTATCTATAGATTCACCATGGCCTTGTACAAACATTTGATATTCTTTATTATATGTGCTTTGACGTCTAGTGTTGATATGTGTAGTGCCTTCATGAAAAATAGCTAGAGTTGTCCAAATTTCCCTTGCAGTGCGAAGGTGTTGCACCCTGTCAAACTCATTTCGGCTCAAGCTTGTGAACAATATATTTCTAGCTTTGATGTTGCAATCATATTGTTCGGCCTGAGGCTGAGTGGAACAAATGATGGAATCTCATTAGTTTGAATCAACTATATCCTAAATAGCACTTCCTTAGCTTTGAAGATAAGCCTCCATGTGCACCTTCCAATAAGAGAAATCCCGCCCATCAAACATAGGAATCTTGCCATGATGTTCCATGTTGCCAACTGATCACAAAAGTCGGTTAAGATAACTAGTGATTTAACTGGGCTCTGATACCAATTGTTGGACCAAAACAGGCGACCAGAGGGGGGTAATAGGAGCTAAAAACTTTTTCCTAGACTCAGGCTTTGAAAATAGCCTTCGCTGGTTCCAGTTTCGTAGGTACTGATAACATGCTGAACTGGACTTCGCATTGTGTTGTACTTCGGAGCCCAAAAGAACTTCGCACAAGAATCAACACACAGAAAGATTCCTGAGGAGTACTCTATACTAGACTTCACACTAGTGACTCGCACTAGGCTTCATACAAAAGGTGTCCTTAGATTGAACCCCGCAGAAGGACTTCGAAGAGGACTTCACACAATGAACTTCGCACATAACTTTCGAAATGAGATTCGTAGAACTCAATATTGCTGGTGTATTTTTGAGGTTTGACCTCCATTACACAACATAGCAATATATGATGCATAGACTCAAGAATCACTGAGAAAGAAAAACATTTGTGTAACCTTGCTCATGGATTTTCAGTGGTTCACACAAAGTGGCAGAAGTAATCCACGGAAAAATAAGTTACTCATGCGTCATAGAATAGTTTCTTCTTGTGCAAGAAAAAGCACTAAGAAAATCAACAGTGCTCATAATACTCAAACTTAAAATATAACCAACAAAAACAAGTTCATGCAAAATATGAATCAGGGATCAACCAAATATTTCATTGCAAGAACAGGAACACCAAAACAACCTTCTCAAATCTTAGAGTATGTGTGGTGGTTGGCCCTAGGACAATAGTTAAAGCAGAAGGTTCTAAACCTAGGCAAAAGTGTTCTGCCCTAGACCTCAGACTGGTTGTTGACAGTCAAGTTGCATCCACCTTCCTACACATCACGGGACAAGCAAACATGTTTTGCAATACCCTTCGGGACACACCGAACCCTTTGATGAACCCTTCGAGGTACCAACACCCTTCAGTACACTCCAAGGTACCCCTTTGGTGCACACCTTCGAATACAAAATACCAAACCCCTCAAGAACCCTTTGTGCACGGATACTTGTCAATCTCTCATCACTCATACTAATCAAGGCACATCTCAACTTAGTTTCTCACCATTGGTGATCTTCGAGTTCTACATGTTCCCACTTCCTCCCAATATGCAGATATTTTCACCAAAGGTCTGCCTTCTTTGGTATGCATGGAGTTCAGGTCCAGTCTCAATGTGTGTGGTTGACGTTTCGACTGCACAGGCGTGTTAGATAGGCATTGTGGACCTGGTATTGTAGCATTATGGACCTAGTATTGCAGGTATTGTGGGCTTGGCATTGTCAGTCTTTGCTGTCAAGAAGGCTAGTTTGGCTTGGCCATCAAGCCCTCTACCATATCTTGTTCTTCTTGTGTTCTTCCTGTTCACTCATGAATTAATCAAGGATTCAATTACACTTATAGAATTTTTTAGGAACAATTGGATAATACGGGCTTGTTTTTGTTTCATGCCTAAATAAATCTTTCCAGTTTTTTGGTAGGGCTAATAGAGTTGGCTACCATTTGGTTTGTTACAAAAACTTTGTAAGTACCGGCTAATCCAATGCCAAAATTTTGGTAACGCACATTGTTTAATATTTTATTGGCATCAAACAAAAGAACTACCCATACCAACTACCAAAATTTGGATTCAAACCGAATGCCATAACTTTAACAAATATTTGGCAATGACAAAAGTTTTTCTTGCCAATATTTTGGTATGTTTTCTGTTTGATACGACATAACAAGCCGTAAAAATAGTACTCCCTTTATCTTACAAAAAGTTGATTAGTAGAAACTAACAACCCAAAATAGCAGTGAGGACAAAAGACCAAAATGTTCCTAAATAATCCATGGTTCCAATTAAATTAGCAGTATAGAAAACATTTCATGTGATAAAATTTTCATACGACGTGTTTGGGTCTAGAATCTAAACTAAAACAATCAATTTAGATTATAGACCTCAATTATAAAAATCAATACCTAATCTAAAATTGAACTAAAATTCAAAAACTAAAAAACTCTAATTTCTTCAGATTCTCGACGTGCATATAATCAGAACAACTAGGAATCACTTCTGCATCGGGAATATTATTTGCCGTCAACGTTCATTTACTGCAGCTGGCGGTAAAATTCATCAGACGGATTCCTATTATCATTTTCTTCAATATTATTTGTCGTCAACATAATGCATTTACTGCAGCTGGCGGTAAAATGCATCAGACGGATTCCTATTATCATTTTCTGCAGCATATGGTGATCCTATCTAGAAAAGCATGCACTCTCCTGCTCCTTTGCAACGACGGCCGTATCAACATTGAGCATCAGGTAGCAGGCACATGCAAAACACGAAGCAGATCCAAAAAAAAAAAAGATGCACCAACGGGGATAACAGAGGAAAAGAACACTGATGGCAAAGTAACAGACTGGAAATTTATACAGAATGCTGCCATGAACTAGACCGGACTGCCAGGTTCCGTTTAATTTAGATTAACAACCCTAATATAACAATCAACCATCTGTTGAGGACCAACATACACTTCTTCCACCGCACAAACCATTACAAGTTCTAAACAGAGGCAAACAACATTGTCAGCATTAGCAATTAGCTGGCTCTTCTTGTCTCCTTTTGTTTTGGCGACCAACTCTTATGCCACACCTTCCAGCACATGGGTGAACACAAATAAATACAAAAGTAAAAACCCTCCCAAAACAACCAAGCCCCCATTTATACCATGTATAAGATGTTAAAATGTTTTTTAACTGGCCCAAATCCGGTCCAGTCTATCCACGCTCTTCCTCCCACAGTCCAGTTGTTCAATGTTCTTCTTTGGCCTCTCAAAGATGTCAATGCTTCTCCTGGATTTCTCCATATGATCAAATGAGAACTTTAATTTGTCTGACTTCTCAACATTGCTATATCTATGCTCAGCAGCTCTAATCCTATCACCGGATGGCCTTGATTTCTCCCTTCGGTCTGTGCTCTTCCGCGAGGGTTCAAAGAAATCAACACTTTTCCGTGAAGGTTCAAAGCAATCAACACTTTTTCGAGAGGGTTCAATCCGATCAAATGTTTCCCTCCAAGCATGCCTAGGGGATTGTGACTTTTCTACTGTGTGTACAAACTTCTTGAGGTGTCGAATATATTCTGGGAAGAGCTCCAAGTCACAGTGCTTCCCTCCCCTAAGCCATAAAGGCTCATATTTCTCTTTGCAAAGCTCCCATAGTTGCTTACCATGAGACCAATTAACTACTTCATCAGAAGTTCCCTGCACATTGGGGTGGGGTGGGGGGAAGAGATTTAGCTAATAAATAGTCAGGTATACATGCAGGATAATGCAGTAAATGTTTTCAGTGAGAATTAACTGTTCTATCATGCAGAAATTAAAACTAAAACATGTCAATGTTCAATATAACATGCCCAGTTGCATACATAAGTTCACATTACTTCCAAACATAATTCAGATTTGACTCGCTCACAGGCAGGGAAGGGGCGGATAAGGCCCAAGGTCCATGTTGCTGCGCCAAGAACCAGGCCAACCTAGGGAGGGTAAATTAATCTATTAAGAGTCCAGAATAATTAGAGTCCAGTTTAGTTAAAAGGGTATTTCGGTTTAGATTAAGTGGTGAGATTAAAGAGTCCAATCAGGGGAAATAGTTAGTCATGTATTAGATTAAATCGGTCATGTGCCTATATAAACAGGTGTCATCAAGTAATCATCAGGCTTTGCCTTGTAAACACCTGCCTGGCCGGTGCGGAGCCATTACGCTCCTCTGCGCCGACGAGGTCTAGGCCTTTGATCATCTGTTCATTATAAATATAATCTTAGACCTCGAATTATCATCTCTGTTGGAAGTTCTCCCTTTACCCGTGACAATCTAGTATCAAAGTGCTCAGGTTCTTCCACCATGCCTCCGGCCGGCTCGGGTTTAGGGAAAGACACCATCTCCAGCGACGATCCCAACAAGCAGCTGGATTGCCTAGAGGAGTTGGTGCATTCCATGGTTGGTGATCTACGGGACGTCAAGCAACAACAAGGTCTCGACATCGCTGTTTTGTGCCTAGAAAAACAAAGCTCGAAGGCCGGCAACGACACCTCGGCTGATGACTAGGCAACGGCCGCAGGACCGATCGGGACGAGAGGTGATCCAATGGTCGTCCACTGCACCACTTTCGGTGGCAGGGTACAAATGCTGACTCGGACAACACCGGCGATCGTCTTCCTTAGCCGATCCACAAAATTGAGTTCCCCAAGTTCGATGGTACAGATGACCTTGTGGTCTGGCTCAATCGTTGTGAACAGTATTTCATGCTCTAGGGGACACTGAAGAAGCAATGTGTCCAATATGCATCCTTCTACCTCCTGGATGACGCACAGCTATGTACCACCACCTCAATGGCAATGGCAAGTCACCGTTATGGAACTGCTTTGTCCAACTGGTACATACACGGTTCAATCCCCAGCTGACTGAGAGTCCGATCGGCGAGTGTTGGCGTAAAAGATTACGCTAACAGGTTTCTGTAGAAAAGAAACTAACAAACGAAGTGTTTGTGAAGCAAACTGTTCTAAGCCTCCGAAAGGATAATAACTTAGAATAGTTCGAAAGTGTGTATTGAATAACTTGTATTCGGTCCCTATTACAGGGTGAAATGGGGGGTATTTATAGGCCCAAACATTAAGGAAAAGACCTATTTACCCCTCTATTACAACCGTCATAGTGGAAACTATTCGGTTCCCTTAATAGGGCTAAAATGGTAAAAGACTAATCTAATGATAAAGAAGATAAGTCTTCCATCCTAGCTGGCAGAAAAGATCTTGGAGGGCTTTAGTTCGAAGATGTACTCCGAACCAATGCCTATCTTCATACTTCGAACTTGATTCCGAGTATCTTCGAAGATGATCTTCGGGGAACCTTCGAACCAGCTAACTGCCTTTATGTTGCTTCGGCAATAACCCCGAAGATGAGATATTTTCCCCCAACAGCGAGCTTGCTCTCATCCGCCGCGACGGCTCGATTAACACGTTCTACAATAGGTTCATGGTGCTTTCGTGCCGTGACCCAGGCATCACCGAGGCACACCAGATTCAACTCTTCATGGCGGGGCTCGTCCAACAGCTACGCACCGACGTCACCCTACAAAAACCCGCCGCTCTTGAAGAAGCCATCATATACTCGTGGGCATATGAACAACGCAATGTGTCCCAGGAAACCGGCCAATCGCCACCAACCCGCGGCCCAAGCCACTCCTTCGTCAAGCTAGCTTCACTTCTAGCGCAAGGGCCAGCCCAACGAGGCTTGCTACATCCTCATCGGTTTCAATTAACAGGCCACCATTCACCATCGTGCATCTCTCACCGGAAGAAATTGATCAATGTCGGAAGGAGGGAAAATGCTTTCATTGTGATGAGATGTTTACGAGCGGCCACAAGTTACAGTGCAAGCACATATTCATCATCGAAGTGGTGGATGGTGACGAGGACGATAACTCGGCAGCTCAAGGACAAGCTGCTTTTCCAAGGGGGAGAAATGTCATGATCACGAGCAAGGAGGGGGGCAATAAGGCCCAAGGCCCATGCTGTTGTGCCAAGACCCAGGCCAGCCTAGGGAGGGTAAATTAATCTATTAAGAGTCTAGGTTAATTAGAATCTAGTTTAGTTAAAAAGATATTTCAGTTTAGATTAAGTGGTTAGATTAAAGAGTCCAATCAAGAGAGAGTTAGAGTCATGTATTAGATTAGATCGGTCTTGTGCCTATATAAACAGGATTGATGCCTTAGAGGAGTCATCGAGTAATCATCATGCTTCGCCTTGTAAACATCTGCCTTGCCGGCACAGCGCCATTACGGCTCCTCCACGCCGACGAGGTCCAGGCCCTCGATCATCTGTTCGTTATAAATATAATCTTAGACCTCGAATTATCATCTCCATTGGAAGTTCTCCCTTCACCCGTGACAGATTACACAAGTATCCTTCAAAATATAGTTCACAAGTATCCTTTCAAAGCAAAAAAAAACATAACATTAGAAGGTCCTGACTCCTGACTGCTAGTGTAAAAGCCCCACATGTACGGGCTGAGCATGAGAAAGTACACAAAACCAAGCTTATATATAACATATGCTTAGGCTATATGGAATCAGGGGCAATCTGAATAACCAGCCAACATTTTGGTCTAAGAAAAAAGAACAATAAACCAATACTGGTGTTATGTGCATTGGCATAATTAGTTAGAATTAGTTAAGATAAGATTAGTTATGATTATTTCTGTTTTAAGGATAGAGATAAGGTTAGTAGATTAGATTGTATTAGGCCTATAAATACCCCTTAAGGGTTATTGAATAAACCAAGCAGAAAGAATTAATCAATTCCTCCTCTACTCCTACCAATTTGGTATTGTTATGTGCATTGGCATAATTAGTTAAAATTAGTTAAGATAAGATTAGTTAGTTAGGATTATTTCTGTTTTAAAGATAGAGATAAGGTTAGTAGATTAGATTGTATTAGGCCTATAAATACCCCTTTGGAATAAACCAAGTAGAAGGAATTAATCAATTCCTCCTCTGCTCCTACCAATTTGGTATCAGAGCAGCCAGGTTCCAAAGATCCGACGCCATGACGACGTTCGCCCCAACCGCAGAATTGATGCAGGTCCTTGCAGATTTGCAACAGGTCGTCGCCGGCCACTCGGCGTACCTGGGTTGACTCCGGTGGCCTCCACGCTGCCGAGTTTTCCCAACGGCGCAACGGGTTTCCCATCGTGTCGTCACCTCCGCCGCGAGCCCCCTCCAACTCCAGGAGGGCCACCGGAGAGGCCCTCAACCTCGTCCTCATTAAGAAGGTCGCGGATCAGTAGGGCAAGGTGACCCTCGTGGGGTCGTCCATGGACGATGCAGCCCTCACGACCAACAAGCGCGCCATGGAACAGGGTGCCCTCATCGCGCTGTCGCCAGTTGCGGAGGCAAAAGCACAAAGGGGAGGAAGAAAGGGAGATGCTGCCACCGGCCAAACCCTAGCCAAGCTTCTGCTGCCTCCACCACGGGTCACCTCCACCCCCAATACGTGCCCCGTGATGCGGAAGTCGAAGCAGCGTCGAGATCTGGGACCCAATGAAGGACCCAATCTGGCTGGCGACGCCACGCACACCGACTTCCCCTCTCACACGTGAGGATGTTGTCCCGCACGGAGGGGCGTCACTACCAGCTGCCACGTGGGCTTCCAGTGCCCTGCACGGAGCAGCGTCGCTCCCTCGCGTGGCGCCGACGGCTTCGGAGGGGGGAGTGTGGGGCGGCGGCGTCTTCGAAGGGGGTCGCGCCCCCAATCAGCGGTCGCGTGCCCCGCCGGCGACGGATTCGAAGAGGGCTGCGCGCCCCGCCGGCGGCTTCGAAGGGGGACAGCGACGGATTCAAAGAGGGCCGCGCCCCTCGCCGGTGGCTACGAAGGGGGACAGCGGCGTCCTCGAAGAAGGCCGCACGCCCCGCCGGCAGTTTCGGAGGGGGACGTCGGCATCTTTGAAGAGGGGCCACGCGCCCCGCCGGTGGCTTCGGAGGGGGGCGTGCGAGGCAACGAAGGGGGCACGGGACGGAGCCTTGTGCGGGAGTCTGTGGAGGGCAAAACGGAGGAAGAGGCACTGTGCCACTGATCTGTCCACATAGAATCAAGCCGCAGAAGATCCAAATCTGTCACATATGATCCAAAACTGTTCATGGACTAAATTGCTACGCGTACCCCGTGTCGTATACCAGAAATTAATTTTCAGTTATTCGCCGTTGCACGACTCTACTTATCCGGATTTTTAGCTCGAGGACGAGCTGATTTCCGAGGGAGGGAGAGGTTGTTATGTGCATTGGCATAATTAGTTAAAATTAGTTAAGATAAGATTAGTTAGGATTATTTCTGTTTTAAAGATAGAGATAAGGTTAGTAGATTAGATTGTATTAGGCCTATAAATACCCCTTAAGGGTTATGGAATAAACCAAGCAGAAGGAATTAATCAATTCCTCCTCTGCTCCTACCAACTGGTCTAAAAATAGAATAATCAGTTGACCTTGTAAAGAGTCAACCATCCCCCTGTTATTCAAATAGTCTTTCAATTTGTTGGAATATCATGTTTACTCGGCTTATTGTTTAGCAAATTCATGTCTTTATTCCAAAAAACCAAAGTAAATTACAAGAATACGTATTTTGGAAAGGACATTGGAACGATGAAAAAACTAATGGAGTTCAAAAAATTTGGGCCGCTTTTAGAACTAGTATTTGCATAAGCAGTTGTGATAATTGGCTATTTAGAACACTACTGAAGCAACACATTTTGGAGGACTCTAGCCCACACTACATGTTGCAATTAAGAAAAAAAATCATTAAGTCTATTTGCGGTATTTCTTGTGATTACGGTCACCTCTTTTCATGGTGCCATAAATGAGCCCCATGCAGCTCATAAAGAAGGCAATTAGTTTTATTTAGTTCCTTATTTTTTCATGATATTAAATTCACGTCTGTGTGAGACTCATATAACCAACAGAAATGTGTTTTCTGTATTGCCTCTTTTGTCGTCCCACCATGAGAGTTGCCATTAAGAGGTGCCATCCTTCACAGTACTTTGGGTGTATTGCCATTGGTCACCATCTTACACCTGACAATTGCCTATCTGTTTTCTATATCCATCCATCTGTGTGGAGAAGGATGTCATTGAAAACACTGATGCAAAGGCAGTAATAATTGGTCGTATGCTGGTTGTGCTAACATGGGTTCACAAGTGTTTTGGGCGTTCGCCAACCAGGTAATGTGAAAGAAGCTGCGGCGCAGAGACATCTAAAATTGTGAAACATGGAACTGTGAACCACTAACTAGGAATAAGACTTGGGACATAATGATTTGATACAAGAATGAAAGTTATTGACGATTGCATCAACAGGGGCCACTTCCTTAAAGCCAGAACAACTGTTGTAATACCGTGGTGATGTGGCAATGCATCAACAACAATGCTTCTTACGGCAGTAAGGTGAGGCGAGGCGACCTACCCCCTTCTAGACACCTAGGCGAGTTAGGCACGCGACGAGGCGACGTCATACACATATATACACTACAAGTATACACTACAAAAATACCTCAGCTTTGTTCTACTTCTGACTAGCTTTTTGCCTTTCCTGGAAAACTACTTTCTGCCTCTTGCTTTTGCCTTCTACGGACTGCCGCCTGGAGCACTGACTAGAGCTTCCGCTCGTCTGAGGCATGATGGGGCCATGCTCACCTAAAGCAGAAGCAAAAGCAGTGCTGGACTGAAGCCTGAAGCAGAACGCCGTCGGTCGTCGCAGCCTTCACCCTCCGCAGCTCCACCCTCCTCCCATCTGCCAGTCCCTCTGTGGCTCACTGGCTCTGCTGGCCGCTAGTCGTGATCCCCCGCCGCCCTGCGAGTCGAGCGCCGCACTGCCTCCACAGCCCTTTTCTTTCCAGTTTCCTCGCAAGTCACCGCCGGCTAGGATCCCTTTCACCAATCACTCTTTTCTTCTGGCGCTCTTTTCCTCGACCGAGATCCCTTTTTTCTAGCGTGCTTCTCCATTTTCCTCTCTTTTTTCCAATGCAAAGTAAACTGCAACCACACACCCTAACAAGGGTGTCTGCTTTATTATATAGTCTAGAAGACTTGGCTGCCAAGATACAGGTAGATGGGCCACAGGCCTAAATGCCTAATGGGCTGATGCTAATATATGATAATACATTCCAACAACCTCCCTCAGTCTAAGCGGGAGTGTCACGAACACAAAGACCGGACCTAAATTCAGTGAACAACTATATAGGTAACCCTTTGGTCATAATGTCCGTGAACTGATGAGACGATGGAACGTGGAGCACCCGGACCTGTCCCAAGGCAACCTTCTCACGAACAAAGTGAATGTCTATCTCAATGTGCTTCGTGCGATGATGATGAACTGGGTTGGCGGTCATGTAGACAGCACTGACGTTGTCGCAGTAGACAATTGTCGCTGAAGAGATGGTTGCGTGGAGCTCCTGAAGTAACTGATGAAGCCAACAAGTCTCCGCCATGGCGTGTGGAACGGCACGATACTCAGCCTCCGCACTCGAACGAGAGACCGTAGTCTGTCGTTTGGAGGACTAGGAGACCAAGTTGTCGCCAAGAAAGACACAATAGCCTGAAGTGGAGCGCCGAGTGTCCGGACACCCGACCCAATCAGCGTCGGAGTAGGCGGTCAAGTTGGTGATGCTCCCTGCACCGATGTGAAGCCTGGTGGACAGGGTGCCTTTGACATACCGCAGGACACGCTTGAGCATCACAAGGTGAGGCTCGCGCGGGTTGTGCATGAAGAGGCAAACCTGCTGAATGGCATAGGCGAGGTCCGGACGAGTCAAAGTGAGGTACTGTAGAGCTCCTGCGAGGCTGTGGTTCTGAGTGGCATCCTCTACCGGAGCGTCGTCCGTAGCAGAGAGCTTGGCATGAGTGTCCACAGGGGTCGCTGTAGAGTGACACTCAGCCATGCCGGCGCGCTATAGTAGGTCCATGGCATACTGTCGTTGGGAGAGGAAAAGACCATCAGCAGAGCACGTGACAGAAATCCCGAGGAAGTGATGAAGATCCCCGAGATCTGTCATGGCGAACTCGGAGTGAAGAAGCTTGTGGATGCGATGAAGAAGTGAGGTCGACAAAGCTGTCAGGATGATGTCGTCAACGTAGAGTAGCAAGTAGGCGATGTCGACACCCGCTTTGTAAACAAAGAGGGACGTGTCGGAGATCGATGCAGTGAAGCCGCTCCGCTGTATGAAGCTGGAGAACCTCTAGTACCACGCTCTGGGCGCTTGCTTGAGTCCGTACAAAGACCTTTGTAGGGGACCTTTGTAGGAGACAGACATGGTCAGGAGCGGCCGCGTCCACGAAACCAGGCAGCTGCTGGCAACAGACCGTCTCGTCCATATGGTCGTGAAGGAAGGCATTTTTCACGTCCAGCTGATGAATTGACCAAGAGCGAGACGTGGCGATGCTGAGGATGACCCGGATGGTGGCCGGTTTGACGACCGAGCTAAACGTTTCGTCGTAGTCAATGTCGTCCTACTGCGAAAACCCACGAACGACCCATCTGGCTTTATGGCGAGCCAGAGAGCCATCAGCATGATGCTTGTGTTTGAAGACCCATTTGCCGGTGATAACGTTGGCACGAGGCAGTCGAGGGACAAGACGCCACGTGTCATTGTCCATGAGCGCCTTGTATTCATCGGCCATTGCCGCACGCCAATTTGCATCGACGAGCGCGGCGCGAATGTTGCCTGGCAGCAGAGAAGCCAGGCTAGAGGCCGCCGCAGTGAAACCATACCGCTGCATGGGCGGCAGCAGTGAGCCCATCCGGGAGCGGGTCTCCCGTGCAGGGGGCTCTAGAGCCTAGTGCACCACCTGCGGTGCCGAAGCTGGAAGAAGCACTTCTTCCGGCTGTTTTGGTGCTGCTGTTGCTGGTTGTGGATGACGGTTGTAGCAGATACATTACCGTCCTCAAGCTGCACCAGCAGGCGAAGGGGATGCCGGTGGCGAGGGTGTATCATGTCGGGGCGCCTGGGACAGCTGGTGGGCTGTACCGTGCCATAGAATGGCAGGGTCCAACCCAATGGGGTCGTCGGCATCGTCTGATGTGGGTGAGACAGGCGCAACCGCGTTCCGCGAGTGTCGAACGTCCGAGGTAGATGGGGCAGGCGCGGGGAGAATGTCCTGTAACAGAAAATCAAAAGAATTCGATCGGAGCTTGGAAGCCACAAACAGAAAGTGAGTCTCATCAAAAACAACATGGCGGAAGATGATGATCTTGCGGGTGGAAAGATCAAAACACCGGTACCCTTTATGAGAAGGAGGTAGCCAAGAAAGACACATGCTGCAGAGCGGGGAGACAATTTGTGAGAAGTCGTGGCACTGAGGTTTGGATAGCAAAGACAATCGAACACTCGCAGGATGGAGGAGTCTGGCATTTTGCGATGAAGGAGATGATAAGGAATACCAGTGTGTATGGATGATGAGGGCCGCCGGTTAATCAGGAACACGACGGTGGAGAGGGCCTCGACCCAATAGGACGGACGCATGGAGGCATGAATCAGAAGTGTGTGAACGACATTGTTCAGTGTGCGAAGCATCCATTCAGCTTTTCCATTCTGGGCAGATGTGTAGGGGCATGAGGTGCGAAGCAAGATGTCGCGGCCAGCCAAAAAGATGGCAGTGGCAGTATTGAGGAACTCTGTGCCATTATCTGCCTAAAAACAACGTACAGGGAGAATTAAATTGTGTGTGAACGTAAGCAACAAACTGAACGCCCATGAACTTCTGATTTATGTCAAAGAGAGGAAACGTCCAACAAAAATGAGTGTAGTCGTCAACTATCACAAGATAAAATTTATAGCCAGAAATGCTCAAGACTGGAGAGGTCTAGACATCGCAATGAACCAATTCAAAAGGTGTAGAGGTACTAGAGATTGAACTAGTAAATGGCAGCCTAGCGTGTTTGCCTAGTTGACAAGCATAACAGAGGCGGCGAGCTGCGGTATTACACTGGATGGCTGAAAGTTTCTTGAGTGTGTTGACGACGACGGGTGCGGGATGACCAAGACGGGAGTGCCACAACTCTAGAGAAACGACGGCGACGTGACAGCGAGGTGGCATGTGATGTGGAATGGTGTAGAGGTCCCCGTTGCTATTGCACCGAAGAACCGTCTTGGTCTGGAGATCCTAAACAGAAAAACCAGAAGCGTCAAATTCAATAGAATAGTTATTGTCACGAGTAAGTTGTCGAACGGATAACAGATTACGAGTGAGTTGTGGAGCGACAAGAACATTATCAAGATGAAAAGGACGATCAGCTATTTGCAAATGAGAAGTGCCACGACTAACAACAGGAATTGAATGGCCGTTGCCGATCGTGATGGAAGACGGTGGCGATGAAAGGCGAGAGAGTAGAATACTGTCGTTGGAGGACATGTGAGATGTCGCTCTGCTGTCCATGACCCAAGGTGGGGACCCTCCTTGTTCTACCATCTGATTGAGGGCGGCAATCAGGGCGATCAGATGCCAGCTGCTTGGAGATCCAAACGCCGGAGGGCTGCCAGCAGTGGAGAACTAAGGAGCAAAGGCAGTGTGTGCCTAGGCAGGTGGCGCACCCCACTGCTATGGAGGGGGGAGCAGGTGGCGCACCCCACTGCTGCCGAGGAGGCCACTGGGCGGCCCAAGGGTTGTAGCAAACCCAAGGGTCGGCCGACGACGGGGCTTGGCGCCTGCCGAGTCCACCGCTTTGCCCGCCAAACCTGGTGCCTCGCTGCTGTTGCTGGTTGTTGTGCTCGCCGCCGCCACGGCCGCGTCTACCCTTCCCCTTGCCCCCTCTGCCTTGGCCACCGTTCCCGCAATTGTTGGATGCAGGGGAGGTGGTCTGATAGGCCGGCAGCGGACAGGGGGGGTGTAGTGGAGGCGGCAAAGGCTGAAGCCGAGGCCTCGCTGCTCTCGATGCCAAGGCGAAGTTCCTTGACCCAAAGAGTGTTGGTGGCAGACTTGAAGTCAGGCAAAGGTGATGTTGTGGCGATGATGTCGGCGGTGTTGGCGAAGCAAGGGTTGTGGCCACGCAGTAGGTTGAGCACGAGCTGCGCGGGGGAGACGGTGTGACCAACCTCCCGAAGAGCATCTGCAGTGCGTTTCATCTGTTGGGCATAGGCGTCGATGGAGAGATCTCCCTGGGACATATTGTGAAACTCCTGCTGCAAGACAACAGCTCAAGATTCCTTGTTTGCTTGAAACAGGGTCTCGATAGAGAGGTGCACATCCTGATCGGGTTCCATGGCGAGGTCGAGGACAACGTCGTCAACGGAGCCGTACATCCAGCCACGGATGCAAGCGCCGGGCTGAGACCACATGGGATCAGCCGGGCGTGTGACCCCCATGCCGTCGATGTGGTCGAGCAACCCGTACTTGGTGCAGAGGGTGGTGAAGAACGCCTTCCACTTGGAGTAGTTGGGGCGCTCGAGGCTAAGGTCGATCGACACGTGCAGCTTCACGTTGACTGCAGCATAGGCGGCAAAGACGGGAGGAGCAAGAGCATCCCCCAGCCCACCGGAGACCTGGGAGTTCAAGACATCGGCGGAAGTTGAGGAAGCCGAGGGCGACGTCATGGCGGCGCGATGAACAGGACTACGGTGCGACTGGGTCGGGCAGCCGGGTTGTGCAGTGGCTCACGTCCTTGTGAGGGACGTACGGGCAAGAAAAGAAGAGGGGCGCGCCGAGTAGGGAGCGGCACCGCCGGGAGGAAGAAAGAAGGCGCGCCGGCCAGAGAGAAGGCAGCGGTGCCAGAAAAAGGGTAGCGTAAGGTGGGAGAAGATATCAGAGACTGCTCTGATACCATGCAAAGTAAACTACAACCACACACCCTAACAAGGGTGTCTGCTTTATTATATAGTCTAGAAGACTTGGCTGCCAAGATACAAGTAGATGGGCCACAGGCCTACATGCCCAATGGGCTGATGCTAATATATGATATACATTCCAACATCCAGCACACATCCCATGCCTCGCGCCATGCAGCGTCGCCACAGATGGAAGGCGATGACTAGGCGACGCCATACGCCTGCCTCTTATGGCGACCTCGACACATAGGATCCGCTAGCGCCTTGCCGAGGTGTCGCCTACTTTCTTGCCCTCTTCTTTCTTTCAATGGCAAGCCCAACTAGCCTAAAATAATACATAAGTATTTGCAGGTGCATGTACAATGATGTAATGTATATGTCCTATTGAACTGCTCTCATACAAGGCAATTATGTTGACTAGTCATCTACTCCCTCCACCCAAAAATCTCCTCCTGATTACTTTTTTTATTGAGAACAAGAAAAAAAGCAAACTCTATTATTTGTATTAAATAGTCTTATTGATCCTGATGTGCATGGCTTAGAAGAAGTTGTGCATGCAAAACTAATTAAGCTATGGCTACACAGGTCATGTGACGTCAATTTACTGCTCATTCAAGACTTGCAAGCATGTAAACTATAAATACGCATAACTTTTTTTTGAAAGATAGAAAATGTAATAGGTAGAAGATTTTTGGATAGATGGAGTACTAGAGAGGCTAGTAACTAATTAGACAATTAAAACATTGGTAATGCGCTTGATTGACAACTTATTAGCAACTAGAATTAGAAATGTTCACAACAGGTTTTATTTTGCTATCTTGTACCTTCACAACTATCAAAGTTACCACGCATTGCAACAATACCAGTTTAAGAAATCATTTGTTACCCACCTGCTTTGCTCAAAATTGTTCAACCCCATTATTCCTATTACACAAGGGAATCAAACTCAAGTCCCCACCCCTATCTCTCTAACTGTCTCACTAAAGGTAAGTGGGAAGAGCTCCCACCCCATCTTTCTTCTTCGGATCAGGGAAGCTTATCTTTTCCAACTATTTGTCATCATTGCCACCAATCTAAGTCTTCATTTCTATGCTTTCCTCCCTAAATCACCCAGATTCCCCCTTCCTCAATGCGGTTTCCTGTGCTTCTAGCCATTTAGCTCATGTGCTCTTGCTCCCTAGGAGGCCAATGATGAGCTTGTTCGAAACCCAATCTATTAACCGATTATGTTCACCACAAGGATTTGATCACACCATGAATTCTCATTTCTCATCAAATTGAACTTTTGACTGGTAGAACCTGTCTTCTTGGGGCGTAGGTGATAGGGGTGATTGGATTGCTGTCGGCAGCTAGAGGGTCGCCACAGTAGGGCTTCAGCAATCGTATGTGGAAGACATCGTGGAGGCAAGCGCCCTCCGACAACTGAAGCCAGTAGGCAACCTAGTCGATATGCTCCAAAACATGGAACAACCCTGTGTAGTGTGGACCTAACTTCCCTTTCGATCGAAGTTCAAGCGACTGGGCTATTAGTAGGGGTGAAAACGGATCGGATAATATATGATTCAATCCACTCCGAATCTGGTCAAATTGAGGATATGGTAGCGTTTTTTTAAATCCGACGAATTCGGATTCGGATTCAGATATGGATGTGGTTTCAATTAAATCTGTCGGATTCAGATTATCTGGTTTTTTGTGCGGATTATCTGAGTCCCCTACAACCGGATAATTCGAATAAGGCCTGTTGGATTGTTGGCCCCTGGCCCATAATAGATCTACGGGCCAATTAGCCCAAAATTAAAGAAAACCTAATTCGTTCACAGCCACAGTTTGATACTTCGATCCCCTTCTAGCCTGGTCGTCGCCCGCCTGGGTTCTAGCCGCCGCGAGTCCGGCCATCTTCTGTGAATCTGTCATTTGTGGTTCCCTCTTCAGCTTTTCCTCAGTCCTCACTTCCTGCCTTGTCTCTTTGGGCGTTGGCCGGTGGCCGGTGGGCAGCAGCAGCAGCCGTAGATGGAGCTACTCACCAAGACCGACAAGACGCCTGCGCAGTACCGTGGAATGAGGTGCACATCGCCGCATCGGCAAGCTACTTGACGACAAGCTGTTCATGCGACTGGCGACTATTCGGTAACATTTGGGCTTTGGCTACTTCATCATGGAATATGCTAGGTTGCCTAGGTGTAAATTATCGAGAGGGAGAATTGTAATTATTTCTTAACAATATTGCCAGTTCATTGATAATTACATGTATTCCTCACTAAGTATGTTGATCAGCTGATGACTTGATGTGAATCATGTGATGCTTGCTAGTTCGGCTAGGTAGATATATATTAGAACCTATTTGCCTGGACTGTGCAGTCTGTGCTAGGCTGCTAGCGTGCTGCGTGGTGGGCAGACACCAGAGTCCTGACAGCAGCCCATTAGCCAAATGCTAGTGAAGTACTGAGATTAAGAGCTGATTGAAGTACTGAACTTTTATGGCATTTTTGGATGATTATAAGTATTGTTTTTTTATTATAAGACGTATTGTGCAGCCAATGCAGTCGTGCGGGCGCAGGCTTGCAGCCGCCACAGCCCACAGGCAGACAGGCCACAGCGTGCAGCATGCTGACTGCTGCCGTGCTGTGCGCCGCGGTGGGCACTGGGGTCTGGGCAGACAGACAGAGAGCAGACACAAATAGTTAAATACATATATAGTTTTAAATTGTGTTTTCAAACTTGTAATTCGACAATTTTAATTCGTTTTTGATCTGAGTCCATACCGAATATGTACCAAATCGGATATCCAAAATAATCCGCTCCATATATGTATCCGCATGCTATCCGAACCCACTCCAAATCGGATAAAAAATTGGTATAGGATATGGTATGAACAATATTTGTCTGAATCCGATCCGTTTTCAACCCTAGCTTATTAGGTGGAGGCGCGGCTAGACCTAATCGCCCACCTCAAACTCTAAGTCGTGGTGATGAGCGTTGTAGTAGCGCTTGGAGAACTGTTGTGCTTGAAGAAGATGCAATGATGAAAAAATTGACCAATTAGCCGATTAACTTCTAATCAGTAGCACTACAGTTAATTTAGGGTAAAATCAGGTCATTAATCGGCTAGTCGATTAATCGGTTGCTCAAACCGATTAATCGGCGGTCAACCTGATTAATCAGCCCTCCACTGATTAACCGCCTCAACCTGATATTAAACTATACTCTCACGGCATCCTGAAATCTTAGGATGGTGGAGAATTATATGAATGAAAAGCACACACTTTCTTATACCCCAGAATCCACAGACATGTTGGCCACGACAAGTGCAAGTTGCTTTATTGATGTATTAAGCACTTTGATAAAGAAACACTACTGAATAGATTAATAACCACAAAAAAAATCTAGATCATTAGCAGTAATGCAAAATTAGTTAGTAAATTAGTTTGACCCAGGCATATATATTTGGTATATTGCAATCATTAGAGAATTCAAGCAAATGGGTATAGGCTTCTAAACCATGCATCTAAATTTCAGGATTCATCTTTGTTTGGTGTAATACACCATAAAATAATTTTCATATTTTATAATCAACCAAATCAGTAAAAAAGAACTAGATTGAAATATATGGAACTTCACTTCAAGCTTAGTGTTTGTGCACTGAATAATTTCAAATTCTGAAATTAATGCATGATGGAGATGCACTTACATGTATAATGAGCACAGGGCAGGTCACCTGAGGGATTTTATCAATATTCTGGAAGCCAACGAATAACAAGGGAAAGTTGAGTCTTAATATAGAGAAAGTGCAGCATACGAGAGAACAGCTCAAGTTAAATCAACGAGTAACAATTAACAAAGGATAACAAACCTTATATATGTCAAACCAATATGTACGCTTCACAGGATACATAACTCTCAATCCTGACAGTATAGGACTGTGCAGGACAACAGCTCGAAGTCGATGCAATCGACTAGCCAGATCTACTGTGGGTCCACTTCCAACAGATTGTCCATAAAGAATTATGTCTTCTTCCTTGGCATTGAAGTTCTCAATGAGGCATTTGTAAGCAGCCTCTATATCAGCGTAAGTGTTATGTTCACTTGGCTGAAAGCAGAAAAAGGGAAAACTAAGTGAACCAGTTTCAACATGTTACTGTTATGCGTGGTATACAGTGCCTACAACAAACTCCAGCATACCTTTCCAGATGATTGTCCATATCCTGAATAGTCATATCTGCAATGTTCCAAATACACTATTAAACCCAGATAACAGGAAATTATAAATAAGTAGACTCCGCTGTATTAGATTCAAGATGACGCCTTTTCTTGAAAAGTGAATTGTTTATGTTCAATAAAGAATCAAGAATCAAGATCAATGAATTTCCCGTGTGCTACTCCCACAAAGTAGAACTCAAATCCATAAATGCAAGGTAAGGAACCTTGTTACAATATCAATTTTTAAAGAATGGTATAGTGAGATAGTTATTTTATCCAAAATGGATCTTATGTAGTTATGTAAGAAACAAGCAAAGGCTATATGAAGCACTAAATAATTCCTTACAATCGCTCTATTTAGGCAACTGCTTAGTTACAAAAATATGAGTGACCACAGGTTGCTTCAAACAGACTTCTCTTGAGATAGGCACAATAGCAGAAGATAGAGAAACTAACAAGCTTTTTAGATCAATCATTGATGGAGACACCAAAAAGGAAATGGTGAAAGCGCTAGTGGAGCGTGTCAAGGACAATTAAACAGTACTAAGGCACACCAGGCCGCATCAAACTCCATGAAACATCACATTGTATGTCCCATATCATAATGACTAAGTGCTGCAGTGCTAGATGCAGCATAAATGCAAGCTAGTGTTGCTTGAGCCCCATCAAACACTTGTGGTAATTGTAAACATGTGCAAATGAAGATGTGGAATGGAATTATTATGTGAGATTCGTCCACATTTACAACCAGATTATACTGGCAACTATCTACGGCACGAAAATAATGTAGCCAAAAGGCTCAAGCATCAGGGACATCCATTATATAACTGATGAAATATGTCATTACTTGCATTCAAAAAATGAAATTAATGACGCTTTTTAAAAAGAACATCGAAACAGAGTTGGTCAATGGTAAAGACTATTCTAAGGCTAAATTGGTTGCCAAGATATAATTCTTCTGAGCAGCAAGGATGTACCCACAGTAAATATTCTAGTGATACAATGCATCTAATCAACTCCACAACAGCATTACAGAGAACCCTGAAGGATCAAAGAACTTAACAGAATAATTCTATGGTCTATCAAACAAATTATTGCCCCATTTCTGAGCTTAATTATATTGACTTGTAGATCTAAAATCATAGCTCCTGTGAATGCCAAATTATGAATATGCACCAGCGATTCACCACAGAAGGACGTCCATGACCCAATGCGTGAAAGATTGAGTGATATCTTCACAAAAATATCACTTTGCACAACAAACTATTTCGGATAACGGATCAGAGATTTTAAATGGAAAACAAATAGAGGAAACTTGATCAGCGCTAAGAGATTTGAGCTTCCGGTTGAAGAATATATGTTAACTGCTAAGAAAATGGCTTACGGACAGGCGCAAGCACAAAAACAATTAAAAATAGTATGCAGAAAAATCAAGCTAAAGCACCAAATAAAACTTAAAAGATGATTCACTGATCCACCAGTATGCAGCATTGCGGCAAACATCAACATATGCGCAAAGCTGGCAAAGAAACAATCATCAGATCACGCCGACTGGCGGGCACGACATATTTCTGTTTCAAGAAAAGCTGCAAAACCAAACCCAAAAACAGATAGACAGGACATTGACTGCCCAGCTGTTTCAGAGCTGGACCTGAATATTGTAGAACTTAGTGAGAACAGGTAAGAACATGATAAAAAAATCTTGAGATGCAAAAAAAAAACTCCAAAGAAGAAAGGGTAATGGGGCGAATTTTTTTATAGCACGTCAGGGGGCGAATTTGTTATAGCACGTCAGGGATGGGCAGAAAAGTCCTAAAGTAAAAGAAAAGGAAATTGTGAAATGTGAAGCCTAGTTGCATCAACTTTATCAAAGAAGTAAACCCATCATAAATCACATCGTGTATATGCCGAATTTACCCAATACCGGGAAATTTAAAAATAAGGGAATGAATATTCTGACGACAAAAAATTAATATCTCTTATAACTGCGGCAATCTAACAAAAATTAAGAGAACTCATCGAAATGCAAATTAAAGCAAAATCATTGAATTCGACGACATAACAGGTCAAAAGGGGTGAAATTTTTTCACTGAAGAACATAAAATTTCCCATCCGGGCCTAACAAATCAAGAGGCCGCAGCCATGGAGGAACCCAGCAACCAGGAACCAAACGCCCAAACCCCTCACAGATCACACCGACGCATGAGACAAGAGAAGGAAGAAACAGCACGCGAGCAAACCGGCCAGAGGCGGGGTGGGCATGAGAAGCAGCAGAGAGAGAGAGGGAAGCAAAGGCTCACTCACCCGAGGACGTTGACGCGGAGGTTGAAAGAGAGATGGAGGAAGAGCTGGTAGAGGTGGCCCAGGTCGGCGGCGTTGCCGTGCGAGTAGAGCACGGTGGAGGCCGCCTCCGGGTGGCGCACGTAGACCGCCGCCAGGGTGTTCCCCCTCCGCGTGTGCAGCCTCAGCACCTCGACGTTCTCCCGGTGCGGCTGGCCGCTCATTGTGGTCACCCCCGCCGCCGCGTCCTCCACCAGCGCGTACGACGGCGGCGTCGGCGGGAAGAAGGCCATCTTCGCCGCCACGCTAGACGTCACCCCTCCCATCCCCCCCTCCTCTCTCGCTCCCCTCTCCCACTGGCAGTGGTGGTGGGGGGCGGATCAGTGGACGGGTGGGTCTCGACTCTCGAGGGAGTCAAACTTGGAGCTCGCGAGCGGAGCGGGCAGAGCCGCAGAGGGGGAGCGCCGCGGCGGCGGCGGCGGCGGCGGCGGCTTTCCTCCTCCTTCTCGGGTCCGTTTCTTTTCCGTTTTCTCTTTATTTATTTCGCTGCTCGTGAGGTGTGGTTGGGCTGTGAACCTTTTACATCTCGGTCCTTCAAAAAAGTATTTTATACATAGACTTCCAGTTTTTTTATTTGATTTAGGAATAAGTTTAGAGGATTTATTGATAATTAAATAGTTTATCCAAAATTATTATTAAAACTCAAAAATATATTTTAAATATATTCTTCGGCTTTTAGCCAAAAGCTAAAACAAGAACACCAAATTGACTCAAAGTTGTAACAATTAACGCCACATATCCGTAGCAGTAACACCAAGTGACAGAATTTAGCAACGTGTAGAGACACACATAATTTGATAGGATTTAACATGTACCATCCTATGTGGTAGTATGCCATACGACATAAAATATTATTCCTTCTCGTAGTAAAACGTGATGAGTGCTTTGGCTTAGCGAGAAAATGGAAAAGCTGTTTCTGTAGAAAAATAGATGTAAAAATTTTGGGGACGGTGGCGGGCGAGCGCGTGGAGATGTGCGGCGGCCTCGGGCCGAGCAGGACGATGCATTTCTGGTGCGACCGATCGGGCCTGGACGGTGGCGGGGTTCACCACATTCACAGGTAAAATAGTAGCAATAAATTGAAGTGTTTCCAACTCACGATCTCTTTTTTAAAACCTATAATTTTTTATCTAATTATCACAATACAAGTATTTAATCATTAAACACCAGTAGTGAATGGTGACCAATTTCCCAAGAATCTCGTGTGAGATATTGTATACAAGAGACCATGCAACTCGTATTGCATGCACCTTGTATCAGTAAAAAATATTATGTGCTTTCCAGTGAGAGGAGGAGGTAGTATATCCTTTGGTGACGTAGGTAGATGTTTATTAGGGTCAGTTTGATATTAATGCTCTACATTTTGATTATGCTAATGTTGATTATCTTTGAAATTGATTCTATCTTATTCAGATTTATTGTGAAATCATTTGAAATGATGAATAGATTATAGTTCTTGTAACCGAGAATAATAATTTGAAATGGCCATTATACCCCTATATTTAAATTGAATTATATGTTGATAGCTCATGTTCATCATCCCAAACTATATTAACTGAAATAAACAAATAATATGAATTTCCTAAATCATATTACACATATTGTGTGTTGTGCTAGTGTATTCCAAGTATGTATAAATATTTTCTTAAACTTCTATGATTATTTTCATTTCCTTTTTCATAATTATCGTTAGAAGCAATGTTTCATCTGATTCTTTTCTGTAGTATAAAAAGAAATGATTGATTCTTTTAAAGTTTATAATTAATCACTTCTATACTTGATAGTTTGGTAGGGATTCTAGAAATTATCTTTAGAATCGACCGTTACCAAACATGGCCTTAAACTCATCTAATTCTTATTTTAGATTTGTGCATAAAAATTAGCAAATCAACACAAATGACTTATTGCTCCTTATTTATTTTTGTTTAAAAATATAAGTTATATATTTAGAAGAGTGATAGCATTTATTAGACAATGAAAAAATAGATAGAAAACAACTAAAAGTTCTAAAACAATGTATATTTGAAAAAAGATGAAGGTTAAAACGACTTATAAAAGAAATTAGAGAGTAGGATCGCTGGTTTGGTGACTTAGGATTGGGTTTTAAAACTATCATTATTCACCAAAAGATGTCAGTTCTGAGCATATACCAGGTTTTGAAACTACAATTCTTCACCAAACGATGATGTTCAGACACTATGGGAATATTGTGTTTCGCGCTTTTTTTCTACTCGACGAACTCCACACGGCGAATGCACTTTCGGTAGAGAGGTGCATCATTGAGTGTTTTTTATCGGGTACTCGGTGAAGCTTTTGCCCAGTGTCTCGTCAGCTTCACCGAGTGCCCGTCGCGGCACTCGGCAACATTAGTCGTCTAATGGCCAGGGGCGATGACGGTTTTTTGCCGAGTGCCTCACATAGCACTCGATGAATACACTTTGCCGAATGCCCTAGTGAGGAGCCATGTTGAAGAACATGGGCCTCATGGCTCCAGATGTGATGAGTGATTGTCAACGGACGTCAAGAAGAGAAGAGAAGACGAGACCTGCCGTGTCTGGGCCGCGTGTGACTCAGGTACACGGGCGGTGAGCGACTGCCGGGCAGAGGGGCTGCGGAGTCGGGTCGTCCCAATCCGAGTACATGGGCTAGGAGCGACAGAGGATCCACTGGTCTGTTGACCGGGATTGACTTAGGTACACGGGCGGTGAGCGATTGCCGGGCTGAGGGAGCCGCGGAATTGGGCCGGCCCAATCCGGGTACCCGGTGCGAAGACGGTGGACGCTTTGTCGGTTTCGGCACAAAACCGATGACCGCTGATCTTGGATCCGACCGTTTTGAAGTGAAGTCGTAGCTGCTACAAAAGCTCCGCATCAGGACAAGTTATCTTTATTTAGGATTTTACTATTTTGCCTTTTAGGCCCACAGTCTGTGTTAGTCGAGTCTATAAAAATCCTAAGGGCATGTTGGTCTTTTCTATTTTTATTTCAGCGTCTGTTTAAACCCTAAGGGTATTTTTAGTTTTTCCTAGTCTATGGGGCTGCCTATAAATAGGCCCCAAATCCTAGGGTTAGGGTTAACTCACTTTAATGAAAAATTCTGAGTTCATCTTTTTGTTTCACAAGCCGCCATTTTTCCACCGAGCGATGCTTCGTCCTGTAGAACGGATTTCCTCCATCGTTGTCTTTGGATTTTCCCCGTCGTGCAGCGTAGGCTCATCTTCAAGCCGGCGTGAAATCTCGTGTGGTAGAGCGTGGCTTCACAAGCGGAGGGCTCGAGGTGCAGCAGTAGCTCGGCTGCCAAGGCAACGTGGAGCAGCGCGCATAGCAGGCGGCGCTAGGTGAGAAACCATGTTGAAGAATATGGTTTTGATACTCCAGATGTGATGAGTGATTGTCAACGGAAGTCAAAGGAAGAGAAATGAAGACCTGCCGAGTCTGAGGCGCGTGTGACTCAGGTACACGGGCAGCGAGCGACACCCGGGCAGAGGAGCCACAGAGTCGGGCTGGCCCAATCCAGGTACATGGGCTAGGAGAGGTAGATGATCCACTGGTCTGTTGACTGGGTTTGACTCAGGTATACGGGCGGCGAGCGATTGCCGGGCTGAAGAAGCTACAGGGTCGGGTTGGCCCAATCCGGGTACCCGGTGCGAAGACGGTGGACGTTTTGTCAGTTTTGGCGCAAAACTGACAACCTATGATTATTTTATTTTTAGGATATTAATATTTAGTTTTTAAGTTCAGAATATTTTTTATTTGAGTCAGGTGATTTTTCTAAGAATATTTTAGTAATTTTTGGAATTTATTTTAGAGTCATGTTAATTTACCCTAGGGGTAAATTAGTCTTTTCATGTATTAGGAGTCGCCTATAAATACGCCCCTATCCCCTTGGGGATAGATGACTATTTTTCAATAATTAATCCACAGTCCAAACATTGTCGTGAGATCATCTGTTTTTCTCCGGATCTTTCTCATCTACGTTTTCTCGAGGTTTTTCTCCGGAGCTTCTGCTTTCTCTAGAGCTTTCTTTTCCGCCGGAGCAGGCAGTTTTTCCCTGAAGCGACTCGAGCTCGCGAATCGATGTCATCATCACGCCTGCAAAGCTTTTTTCTGGTCTCCACGGCTGCCGCATGCGAGACAGCAACACAGTGCTGCAAATCGCGACGGTCTCTAGCATAGCGCTAGCACGCGTGGGCCCCGCCGCCAGGCTTCCGCACGACATTGTTTCACGTGCGACGCATCCGGCGCATGCAGCTTCCAACGTCACGCGGCAGGGCTGGAAAAAGAGCTTGCAGTGACGTCTTCACCACGCATCGTGTGGGGCCTGCCTGCCGTCACCACGGCTGGATCCCGTGCGGTTTGGCGTGCACAGCAGGAGGCATCCACAACGTACGTGTTGCGTATCACGGCGGATGGCACGGCGTTCTGTTTTCTCTTCATGGTAGCAGCTCACGTCACGCACTTCGATGCAGGTAAGTTTTAATCTCCTATTTTTCAGCTAGTTTAAATCTAGTTAGTATTTTCGTAGTATAATTTTGTTTTCTGCTAAAATTTTATTAGTTATCTCGTAGTATTTGTCTAAGTATTTTTTTTAATCTGTTCGTATAAAAAGAAAAATTTATTATTAGTCTCAGCAATATTTTATTCTAGACTTACATGAAATATTTTAGGTTTATTTCTGAATTAATTTCTAGATGATCCATGTTTTTATTTAGTTGATTAGTAGGTTATTTTTAGACCGCAATCTGAATATTTTATTAATATATTTAGTTTTTTTGTCATTAAATATTTCTAGCACCCATTTTTATTTACTGCAGTATTTTTATTTAGTTTATCTTTAATATCATTTAAATCAAGATACCGACCATTTTTGGTCTAAACAACTTTAATTCCAGTAATTTGCTTTGCTAATATTATTTGTTTGGTTAAGTTTGCTTGGGTGTTGGGATTATATCATAGTTTATCAAGAAATTTTAGGCGCCCATTCACCCCCTCTGGTCGCTACTTTCGGTCCTACAAGTGGTATCAGAGCGAGGTTAGGGTTTTTGTAGGACCGAAAGTAGCGACCAGAGGGGGGTGAATGGGCGCCTAAAAAATTCTTTCGAATCAATGGCCTGCTCCCAACACCCAACGCACCTAAAAAGACTTAGCAGAAAACCTCGAGCAGATTATCAAAAGCTGAAACTATCTAGCCTATAGACGACTGGTGTCCTAGATAAAGAAACACCAACACAGTGTTAATAGGCAGATAAACAAGGCATTCAAACATGGGCAGATCAAAGTTTACAGAAACAGATCATCATAGCAATTTGAACTGAGGGCATGTAAATAGTGATGAAGAGTTACTGTTCAAAGTTGTCTCTAGTTCGAAACTCGGCGAAGCCTGCGTAGTGTGAAGCCTGTAGGTGTCGAAGCTTGCTTCGGAGTACACAGAGTCGAAGCCTGAGTGGCAGCTACCGAAGCTTGTCCGAAGTACGCAGTATCAAAGGTCGTTGATGTTGAGTCGAGGTGTGCTTCGAAAGTGTTGTGCGAAGGTGTACACTACAAACTAACAGCGAAGCATGCTTCGGTGCGAAGTATGAGACAGCCGAAGTCTTCGAAGTTAGATTGATCGAGGGAAGACTACCGGAGTGGTAACCTTCGAAACACAGATTAACTTCGAAATGGAGTCCACTGGTGTTCTCGCACAAGAAACCGAAGCACAGAAACACACTTCGAAACTCAAACTTCAAAAAGATCTATCGAAGTACCAACTATGAAGTTGACTGTCCGAAGTGCTCGAATCGGAGTACTACTTCGCAGACTTCGAAGCACAGTAGAAATCAGTTGTTAAAGAATAGTGGGAAGCCTTGCAACATACTTCGTTTGAGAGGCAAAACAAGTTCGAAGCCTGCTTCACAAAACAGAAGGACTTCGAACAAAGTACGAACCTTCGCTAGAAACGTCAATAAATGCGCCAGACGCTTTCTTCTCGATCAAAACGCCATGCCAGAAAGAAAGTATCAATAGAAAAACCTAGCTGCAGCCTATGAACAGAGTAGCCTGGCATTCAACAGTCCAGCAAGAACTAGGTACTACTTGCTGCTACTGGAGCAAGCAAGAGAAACTAGTACTACTCAGACACCAAGAACACAAGCAACCAGAGAAACTATTCGCACGGAGACACACCCATGTAGGCACGCAAAACGATGCAGTAGATTAAATCGTGCTCATGAGAGACAAAGACAGTGAGAATAAAAAAACTCACGGATTCAAGAGGAACAAATGAATCTTGCAGAGGCGGCGGCGTGCATGAACACGAACAGGAGCTCAACACTGCCGGCGGCGCACATGGGAAGAAGAGCAGGAAAATGATGAACAAAGTGACCCAAACTTTTTGCTGGATTAAAGTGTATTACAGAATGGGTAACCCTAACCCTAGGGAATGAGACCCTATTTATAGGCAGCCCAAAAAATGGGAAAATACAGAAATACCCCTAGGGTTTTTTACAGACGCTGAAATAAATGGAAAAGATCAAACTGCCCTTAGGATATTTTACAGACTCGACTGACTGACTGTGGGCCTAAGGACAAAATAGTAAAAACCTAAATAAAGATAATTTGTCCTGATGCGGAGCTTTCGTAGCAGCTACGACTTCTCCTCAGAACGGTCAGATCTGAGATCAGCGGTAGTTAGTTTTGCGCCGAAACTGACAAAGCGTCCACCGTCTTTACATCGGGTACCAGGATTGGGCCGGCCCGATTCCGCAGCTCCCTCAGCCCGGCAATCGCTCGCCGCCCGTGTACCTGAGTCAATCCCGGTCAACAGCCCAGTGGATCCTCTGCTGCTCCTAGCCCATATACCCGGATTGGGCTAGCCCGACTTCGTGGCCCCTCTGCCCGATAGTCGCTCGCTGCCCGTGTACCTGAGTCACATGCGGCCCAAACGCAGCAGGTCTTCTCTCCTCATCAGTCGTCTTTGACTTCCGTTGACAATGACTCATCACATTTAGAGCCATGAGGCCCACGCTATTCAGCATGGCTCCTCAATCTCCCCCTTGATGAGTGCATTGTCAACATTTCTCTTCTTCAGCTTTCCAGTACCTACAAGCAACTGTAGAAACACGAAAAAAAACACAAGAAAACAGAAAAGAAGAAAATAAAGTAAAAGTTTAACCCTAATGACCAAAAGCCGAACAAAAGCAAGAAACGGTCATTATGGTTAACCAAAGGTAAAAGCTCAACACGAGTGCAATCTCAGAATCATCAATAAGGATATCACAAGAGCAAAAGAGTAAGGACAAACGGGACCAAAACTCCCCCTTAAACTCTTCTCCCAAAATTTCTCCCCCTTGTTGACAAGTGGACTCATCAAGCGAGACTAAAAGCACTCGACAGAGACACAGACTCCCCCTGAAATGCAACTCCCCCCTCAAGATATGCAACTGGGGTGCAGGTGGAGTGATGAAAGCATGCTTCTCAGATATGATTGACTACAATTACAACATCTAACAGGTATAGCAAAAGACATACTGTCTAAGACACATGGCATGATCAGTGCAACAAATGATATCTAAAGAAAGTCATTAGCACGTATTTTCAATTTTTGCAAACAAAAGCATCACCACATTTTCTAGTTGGTAAGCAAGGTAAAGCATGAGATGCAGAAGCTAACTGATATCTACCAAGATAATCATTGTCCAAAACAAAGTTCTTCAACAAACTTGTTATCATTACAATTTTTAGGCTTTTTCTTTTTCCTTTTTCATTTTTGCCAAGGGTTATTTGCATGTCAAACCTTATGCTAACCGACCAAGTCAAGCCTAGGCCAGAACTGGACCATCAGAAGCTTAATACATTGGTCTTGGCATACACTACATTGTCCTAGTTCAAACCAAAGTGCTATGGTAAGCAGTCCAGAACAATGCAATGCGACAAAGCAAACCCACTTGGATCTTTACAACTTAAGCATAAAAAGGCATGTAATTTTCATTCATTTTTTATTTTTATCATTTTTATAGCACAGTTTCCATGTTAAAAGCATAAAGATGTCCAAGTTGCATATCTGCATCTATGTGAGGAATTAGCTACAAGGCATGTAACAGATAGCAAAAGCACTCAGCCTACACATGCTAGTTACCAGAAACAATGGTGATCATTTTTTAAATTTAAAGCATAAAAGCCATGCATATGACAAATATCAGACATATCAAGTGAACTGAAACAAAGCATGATCATTGACAAGTAATCAAAAGCATGTACCAGCTAGAATAAGTAAAGCAGTTCAATCATATAACAGAAACAAGCTCAAAAGTGTGATATGTGAATATGCATGATATGAACACACACAAAAAGACTCAAGAAAAGAGTAATGAAGAAAGAAAACTGACGCAAAATATCCTAAAAAGGATACACAACACCCAAATCCCCTCGTAAATGCTCACAAGTAGACTGATCTAGGGGTTTAGTGAAAATGTCAGCCAACTGATGATGGATATCAACATGAACAAGGTCAATGACACCTTTCTCATATTGATCCCTCAAAAAGTGAAAGCGCACATAAATATGTTTGGTTTTTGAATGGAGACAAGGGTTTTTCCCTACACTAATAGCACTGGTGCTGTCGCAAAAAAGAGGAACTCTGGTAGGAAAGAACAACCCAAAGTCTCGCAACGTGGAAATCATCCAAACTAACTGTGAGCAGCAGCTAGCAGCAGCTACATACTCAGCCTCAGTGGTCGAAAGAGCAACTCCAAATTGCTTTCGAGAAGACCAAGAAACAAGAGAAGAACCAAGAAACTGGCAAGTACCGGAAGTTGACTTGCGATCCAACTGGCACCCACCAAAGTCAGCATCCAAAAAGCCAGATAAATCAAGAGATGATGATGCTGAATAGTAAAGACCAAGATCAGGCACATAGGTAAGATACCTGAAGATGCGCTTGATAGCCTGCCGATGAGACGCGCGTGGTGCAGACTGGAAGCGCGCACAGTCCCACGACGAACTGTATGTCCGGTCTTGTCACCGTCAAGTACAGCAGCGAACCGATCATCCCTCGAAACTCTCTCTCATTGACCTTGACGCCGCTCTCGTCCTTGTCCAGGCCCCCAGATGTGCCCATTGGAGTCATCTGAGGCTTCAGCTCTCCACCAAAGTCAAATTTTTTCAACATGTCACAAGTGTACTTACCTTGGTGGATGAAAGTGTCGTCCTTGGTCTGCTTGATCTGGAGCCCTAGGAAGTACTTGAGCTCACCCATGAGGCTCATCTCAAACTCGTTGTGCATCTGCTCACAAAACTTGGACATAAGAGCGTCAGTAGTACCGCCAAAGATAATATCGTCCACGTAAATCTGAGCGACTAAAAAATCTGAAGCATCTCTGAGCAAGAAAAGAGTTTTATCCATAGAACTCATCACAAAGCCCTTTCCCAACAAAAACTGCTTTAATCGGTCATACCAAGTCCTGGGGGCTTGCTTCAGACCGTATAAAGCTTTCTACAGCTTAAAAACATGTCGAGGAAACTTAGGGTTCTCAAAACCGGGGGGCTGCCTAACATAAACCTCCTCCTCTATGTACCCGTTCAGAAAAGCACTCTTGACGTCCATTTGAAAAAGCTTAAAACCCTTCGAAGCGGCAAAAGCTAAGAGAATGCGAATGGACTCAAGACGGGCAACAGGGGCGAAAGTTTCTTCAAAATCAATACCTTCTTTCTAGCAAAAACCCTGGGCAACCAGTCGAGCTTTGTTGTGCACCACAACCCCATCTTCACCTTGCTTGTTCTTGAACACCCACTTGGTGCCTATGGGGTTGCATCCGGGTGGCAGCTCAACTAGTGTCCAAACCCAATTGCGGACAAAATTCTCAAGCTCTTCTTGCATGTCATTAATCCAGTTCGAGTCAGAAAGAGCATGAGAAACGTCTCTGGGCTCAAAAGATGCAACAAAAGCAGATTCAGCAAACACAGCAAGTGAGTCAATAGAAGAACTCAAAGTCCTCGTAGACAAATCACCAATGATGAGCTCTGAGGGGTGATCACGCTGAACCGCTCGGGATCTCTGGTTATCTGAAGTCACCTCACCGGAGTCAGCAGCAGGCACCTCTGGACTCGACTGAGGGGGCTCGATTGAAGTGGAAGAAGTAATCAGAGGTCTTCCCTCGTCCTCAGTTGAAGTCTCAGAAGGTGTGGGTTCTGCAGGCAATGCAGAAGGCCCACCCTCATCAACAGCTAGAGTGTCCTCATCTTCCTCGAAGATGGACTCTCCGAGCTCACCATCTCTAGAAGGCTCAAAAGAAGGAGTCCAAAGAAGGCAAGGACTCATCGAAAGAAACCTCACAAGTATCGACAAGTTGCTGGGAGTTGAGGTTCGAAACATGGAAGCCTCGAGAATGCAAAGCATAGCCAAGAAAAACTTCATCCCAGCAACGAGACTCAAATTTGTCCAAATGCCCTCCCTTCTTGAGCACAAAGCACTTGCAGCCAAACGCTCGCAAGTGACTCACCTTAGGCTGTCTGCCAAACCGCAACTCATATGAAGTCTTACCTAGGTAAGCTCTAAGAAAAATGTGGTTGGCCAGATAGCAAGTCGTGTTCATGGCTTCAGCCTAAAAGCGCCTAGGAGTCCTGTGCTCATCGAGCATCGTCCTAGCCATCTCGACTAGCGTGCGGTTCTTTCGTTCCCCAACGTCGTTCTGTGGGGGAGTGTAAGGAGCAGAAAACTGATGATCAAGACCCTGATCACTGCAGAAGCTGACAAACTGAGAGTTCTTGAACTCAGAGCCATCGTCGGAGCGAATTGCTCGCATCCAACCATTGTTCTCATTCTTCAGCTTCAAAATCAGGTCATGAACAAAATGAAAAGTCTCATCCTTAGACTCCAAGAAGAAAACCCACGAGAATCGAGAAAAATCGTCAACGATCACAACCGCGTACCACTTCCCACCGACTGAGCGTACCCGAGCTGGACCGATAGTGTCCATGTGTAACAGCTCGCCCGGATACGAAGTCATCACCTGAGTCACCGGTGAGTGATAAGCGGCAACCATTTTCCCATGACGACAGGGATGGCAAACTAGATCCTTCTCCATTTTAAGCTTGGGCAATCCACGGATGAGGTCCATAGAGCTCAACCTGACTAGCAGATCAAAACTCAAATGACCTAACCTCCTATGCCACTTCTAGAGCTCAGAGGAGGATCCAGCAATCAAACAGCGAGAAGGGCCAAAAGAACTAGAGAAGTCAATCCGAAAAACCTTACCAAAAGGTAAGATCTGGCAAATCAAAGACCCTCTAGAATCAATCACAAAAGAACTGCCCTTCTTAAAGCGAACCTCCAACCCATCCTCAAGAAGTTGTGAAACAGAAATCAAATTGAAGTTCAAATTTCCAACCAAAGCAATGTTCTTTAAAGAGAAATGGTCAGAGATCCGAATTGAGCCAATGTCGTGTACCTTCCCTTGACCACTGTTCCCGAATGTGATGTACTCTTTGGAGCTCGGGGGAGTGAGACTGGAGAACCATCTACGATGTCCCGTCATGTGGCGAGAGCATCCTGAGTCCATGATCCAAATGTCCTCCAGTCCCCTATCCTGCACAATCAGTGGTTGTAAGGGGGAGCAAATGGTCCGGCACCAGGTTTAGCAAAAGAACTAAACCAGTGTTGAGCCATCTGCTCAAAAGATGGAAAACAAAAACCATCAGAAGAGTTTGGACCAAAACGTGGATCAAAGCACGATCCTTGGTTCTTCCTAAAACCTCGGCCACGAGGTCCAGGTCCGTGACCAACACGGCCTGGAGCTCTGCCGGAGCGAACACCACCATCTAGAGTACGGGCATGAAAGTCATCTCCTCTACCACCACCTACACGACGCGGCCTGGCCTCCAGCCTCTCCCCGCGTCGAGGAACTCTCAGTCTACCACCCTGTTGGTAGAACTGTTCCTGGCCACCACGAGCACACTCTGCTCTCTCAACCCGCTTCCTCCTGAAGCAAAACTCCGCAAGATGCCCGTCTCTTTGACAGTACTCACAATGATAGGTGGGCTTCTTGGGATGTGGCTGAGGCTTGGAGTTCTTGGGCTTAGTGGAGTTTGGTGTAAGTGTGAGAGGGTCCAGGAAGAGAGTCTAGAGAAGTGTGGAGGTGTTTGGGCTTTGGAACCCACATGGGCTTCTTGGGTGGAGCTTTGGGCTGTTCTTGGAACACTCCATCCTTGGGCTGACTAGCCTGGAAAGACTCAGTGGACTGAGTCTTGGGGTATCTCTGCTCAGGAGTCATTTTACTCCACTCCACTACACGACTAATAGCACTCTCAAAGTCAGCCTTGGTGTAGGTGCAGCCTACCCCAAACCCATCCTGCCTCTTAAACTGTTGGATCATCATGCCGAGCTGTGGCTCTCTAGCACTGATCCAACTCGGGATAGAACGGATGTAGAAGTTTTCATTCTGGGCATCAGCTAGCTCCTCTCTCAAGGAAGCTAGGACCTCCACCTGAGACAAGCAGGTCTCACACTCTCTATCTACTTCGATAGATTTCTCGGCTTTTAGCTTAATCAACTCCAATCTAAGAGACAAGCAGTTCTCACAGACAGTGAGTGGAACTGACAGTGTCTCAAGCTCTAGCCTAGTCTGCGCCAGCTCAGCTCTCACTCTCTCCAAATTACCCAAATGCTCATCGCCCTTGGCTTTCAGCTCAGCTAAACTAGCTAGATGAGATGGGCAATCAGCACAGGGCACGACGACAGTGGCTTGAGCATCTTTCAGCTCTAGCTGAGCGCTTTCAAGCTCAGTGGCCAAGGCATCCCTCTCATCAACCCTTTCTGTGTACCTAGACTTCAGAGTCGATAGGTCACACAGAAGCACCTCACACTTTGGGCACTCACTTCTATCACCCAAGCAAGGGGAAGAAGATAGACTCTCAATTTTGCCGTTGGCCATGACAAGTTCACTCTCTAATTCATTTATCCTCTTCTTAGCCCCTCTAAGCAGTTTTTCCCGATATTTTAACTCCTGATGATTGCTTTCAAGTAAATCAACGATTTCACGTTCATAAGATGATACCTTTTCGTTGTCGTCATCGTCGGAGTCATCGGAGGAGCCCTTCTCTTCTTTATCCCCAATAGCCATTGAGAAGAAGCTCTTGCGGGATCTTCGGCGCTGATGTGAGTGGCTCTTCGGTCTGTCCCCGAAGGCCATGAAGCAAAGGCCTGCCGGATCATCCTTGTCCTTCCCCTTCCTGATGACAATCTCCTCATCGCTTGAGCTCGATGAAGAGGAAGAAGACGTAGACCGCTTGGAGTAGCTCTTCTCCATCTCGGCGAAGAAGGCCTTGTCGCGCTTCTTATTCTCACGCCGGTAGTCCTTCAGGGACTTTTTGAAGAATCTGGTATTTGGCTTGTCCTTTTTGAAGGAGGAGCTGTCGTGATTGTCGGAGTCGTGGAAGCCACTACCGGTGCCCTTCTTGTGGCCATTGCGCTTGGGGCAGTCGACGATGAAGTGTCCTGGGTCACCACACTCAAAGCACCCGAATTTCATGCTGTGTCTCTTGAAAATTCTTTTGTCATAAACACGACACACTCGGTTGTTAACAAGACACATGTCATCATCTCCCAAAGACTCAAGCTGGTCCTCAGTGATAGACATCAAAGAGAACCCAGCACAACTCATAGAGGAGGGGTCAGTAGAAGGTGTAGCAAGGGCCAGGGACTTTGATCTAGAGCCAGTGAGACTTGATCTCAACTGGGTGTCAACCTCAGTGTCCTTCAGCTTGCTAAACAACTCAGAAATGGTCAAGGTATCATAAGAAGTGCTCTCAATGATAGAGGATACCTTGATCTCCCAGATCTTAGGGTCCAAGGTATGGAGAACCTTGAGCGCCTGCTCATGATCTGAGACTAACTGAACACCCTCAGCCTTGTTGTCCTGAAGCTTGTTTATGATCGATTGAAAACGACCAAACAACGCTTCAACGGATTCACCCGGCTTTTGTGTGAAGTTCTCATATTCACGCCGGCAGGTCTGATAGAGCCGAGCCTTGACCTGGGCTGTCCCCTCATGGTGTGCCTGGAGGGTAGCCCAGATCTCTCTCGTAGTGGAGAGATGGCTCACACGCTCAAATTCAGTGGGACCTAAACCAGAAAACAGAATATTCACAGCTTTGTTGTTGTTTTGATGCTGGGCAACAATATCTGGAGTAGTGCGCTCAGCAACTGGCAACATAGTGAAAGTAGCATGAATACAAATGTCCCAGATGACCGAGCTTTGGCTCATGAGATAGGCTCACATGTGAGTCTTCCAATAATTATAGCCATAAGCTTCCAAGGACGGGACCTTTCTAGGAGACGTCATGATCACTACTGGGGTTTAGAACCGGTTAAGGTATGGAAAAGCCCTAACCAGGCTCTGATACCACTTGTAGGACCGAAAGTAGCGACCAGAGGAGGGGTGAATGGGCGCCTAAAAAATTCTTTCGAATCAATGGTCTGCTCCCAACACCCAACGTACCTCAAAAGACTTAGCAGAAAACCTCGAGCAGATTATCAAAACCTAAAACTATCTAGGCTATAGACGACTAGTGTCCTAGATAAAGAAACACCAACACAACGCTAATAGGCAGATAAACAAGGCATTCAAAACATGGGCAAATCAAAGTTTACAGAAACAGATCATCATAGCAATTTGAACTGAGGGCATGTAAATAGTGATGAAGGGTTACTGTTCAAAGTTGTCTCCAGTTCGAAACTCGACGAAGCCTGCGCAGTGCGAAGCCTATAGATGTCGAAGCTTGCTTCGGAGTACACAGAGTCGAAGCCTAAGTGGCAGCTGCTGAAGCTTGTCCGAAGTACGCAGTATCAAAGGTCGTTGATGTTGAGTCGAGGTGTGCTTCGAAAGTGTTGTGCGAAGGTGTACACTACAAAGCTAACAGCGAAGTATGCTTCGGTGCGAAGTGAGAAGCAGCTGCCAAAACTTGTTCGAAGTATGCAGTACTGTTGCAAGGTGCAAGAGTATGGCTAACTGCAAAGCATGCTTCAGTGCGAAGTATGAGACAACCGAAGTCTTCGAAGTTAGATTGATCGAGGGATGACTACCGAAGTGGTAACCTTCGAAACACAGAATTCGACACTCAAACTTCGAAAAGATCTATCGAAGTACCAACTATGAAGTTGACTGTCCAAAATGCTCGAATCGGAGTACTACTTCGCAGACTTCGAAGCACAGCAGAAATCAGTTGTTAAATAACAGTGGGAAGCCTTGCAGCATACTTCGTTTAAGAGGCAAAACAAGTTCGAAGCCTGCTTCACAAAACAGAAGGACTTCGAACAAAGTACGGACCTTCGCCAGAAACGTCAAGAAATGCGCCAAACGCTTTCTTCTCGATCAAAACGCCATGACAGAAAGAAAGTATCAATAGAAAAACCTAGCTGCGGCCTATGAACAGAGTAGCCTAGCATTCAACAGTCCAGCAAGGACTAGGTACTACTTGTTGGTACAGGAGCAAGCAAGAGAAACTAGTACTACTCAGACCAAGAACACAAGCAACCAGAGAAACTATTCGCACGAAGACACACCCATGTAGGCACGCAAAACGATGCAGTAGATTAAATCGTGCTCATGAGAGACAAATACAGTGAGAATAAAAAAACTCACGTATTCAAGAGGAACAAATGAATCTTGCAGAGGCGGCGGCGTGCACGAACACGAACAGGAGCTCAACACTGCTGGCGGCGCACACGGGAAGAAGAGTAGGAAAATGATGAACAAAGTGACCCAAACTTTTTGCTGGATTAAAGTGTATTACAGAATAGGTAACCCTAACCCTAGGGAATGAGGCCCTATTTATAGGCAGCCCAAAAAATGGGAAAAATGCAGAAATACCCCTAGGGTTTTTTACAAACGCTGAAATAAATGGAAAAGACCAAACTGCCCTTATGATATTTTTACAGACTCGACTGTATGACTGTGGGCCTAAGGACAAAATAGTAAAAACCTAAATAAAGATAACTTGTCCTGATGCGGAGCTTTCATAGCAGCTACGGCTTCGCCTCAGAACAGTCAGATCTGAGATCAGCGGTCATCAATTTTGCACCGAAACTGACAAAGCGTCCACCATCTTCGCACCGGGTACCAGGATTAGGCCGGCCCGATTCTGCAGCTCCCTCAGCCCGGCAATCGCTCGCCGCCCGTGTACCTGAGTCAATCCCGGTCAACAGCCTAGTGGATCCTCTGCTGCTCCTAGCACATGTACCCGGATTGGGCCAGCCCGACTTCGCAGCCCCTCTGCCCGACAGTCGCTCGCTGCCCGTGTACCTGAGTCACATGCGGCCCAGACGCAGCAGGTCTTCTCTCCTCATCAGTCCTCTTTGACTTCCGTTGACAATGACTCGTCACATCTGGAGCCATGAGTCCCACGCTATTCAGAATGGCTCCTCTGGTAGTGACCATGACGTCTTCTGGTAAAATCCCGTCCCTAGAAGCTTTTGGCTACACTTATTGGAAGACACGCATGCGAGCATACCTTATGAGCCAGAGCTCGGACATATGTGAGATTTGTGTTCATCCTACTTTCACCATCGTGACTATTGCTATGGATACTGCTGCAGATGTAGTTACCCATCATCAAAATAATAGTAAGGCGGTGAATATTTTGTTTTCTGGTCTAGGTCCTAGTGAGTTTGAGCGTGTTGGCCATATCACCACTGCTCGAGAGATCTGGGCTACCCTCCAGGCACACCATGAGGGGACAGCTCAGGTTAAGGCTAGGCTCTACCAGACCTACCGGCGTGAGTATGAAAATTTCTCACAGAAGCCGGGTGAGACTGTTGAGGCCTTGTTTGGTCGTTTTCAATCGATCATTAACAAGCTTCGCGTTAACAAGGCCAAGCGTGATCTGGTCTCGGATCATGAACATGCGCTTAAGGTACTCCATACCTTTGACCCTAAGATTTGGGAGATCAAGGTTTCTTCTATTGTTGAGAGCGCGTCTTATGATACCTTGACCATCGTAGAGCTTTTTAGTAAGCTCAAGGCCTCGATATCCAGTTGAGATCAAATCTCACTGGTTCTGGCTCAAAGACTCTGGCGCTTGCGACACCGTCTGCTGATCCTAATGCCATGAGTTGTACTGCCTTTTCCTTGATGTCTATTTTCGAGGAACAACTTGATACTCTAAGAGATGATGATCTGTGCTTGTTTAACAACCGGGTGCGACGTGTCTATGATAAGCGAATGTTTAAGAGACACGACACAAAATCCGGATGCTTTGAGTGTGGTAATACAGGTCATTTCATTGCCGACTGCCCCAAGTGGAAGAATTACAAGAAGGGAACCAGCGGCAACTCCTACGACTCCGACAAGTACGACAAACTCCTCGAAGGGCAAGCCCAAGACAAGATTATTTCAAAAGGCTTTGAAGGACTACAGGCGTGAGAACAAGAAGCGAGACAAGGCTTTCTTCGTCGAGATGGAGAAAAGCTACTCCAAGAGATCCTCGTCTTCCTCCTCATCTTTGAGTTCAAGTGATGAAGATATCGTGATCAGGAATGGGAAGGACAAGGACGATCTGGCGGGCCTCTGTTTCATGGCCTTCGGGGACAAGCCGAAGAGACGCTCACGTCACAACCAAAGACCCCACAATAGCTTATGCTCAATGGCTCTTGGGGAGAAGAAAGAAAAGGACTTCTCTGACGACTCCGATGACGACGACGATGAGAAGGTATCTTCCTATGAACACAAAGTTATTAATTTACTAGAACAGAACCGTCAGGAGTTGAAGTATCGGGAGAAACTGCTTAGAAGGGCTAAGAAGAGGATAGATGAGCTTGAGAATGAGCTTGCCATGGAGAATGGCAAGATTGAGAGTCTGTCTTCTTCCCCTTGCTTGAGTGATAGTGGTGAGTGCCCTAACTCTGTGGTGTTGTTGTGTGACCTGACAACTCTTAAGTCCAAGTACACATAGAGAGTAGATGAGAGAGATGCATTGGCCACTGAGCTTGAGAGCGCTCAGCAGGATCTGAAAAATGCTCATGCCACTGTCGTCGTACCTTGTGTAGACTGCCCATCTTATTTAGCTAGTATAGCTAAGGTGAGAGCCAAGAGTGATGAGAAGTTGAGCGAGTTAGCTGGAGTGAGAGCTGAGTTGGAGCAGACTAAGCTAGAGCTTGAGACCTTGACAGTTCCACCCACTGTTTGTGAGAACTGTTTGTCCATGAGAATGGAGTTGATCAAGCTAAAAGCAGAGAAGTCTATCGAGGTTGATAGAGAGTGTGAGATCTGCTTGTCTCAGGTGGAAGTGTTAGCTTCTTTGAGAGAGGAGCTAGCTGATGTTCAGAACATGAACTTTTACCTCCGTCAGATCCTGAGTTGGATTAGTGCTAGAGAGCCACAACTCGGCATTATGATCCAGCAGTTCAAGAGACAAGATGGGTTTGGGGTAGGTTACACCTATACCAAGGCTGATTTTGAGAGCGCCATTAGCCGAGCAGTGGAGTGGAGCAAGATGACTCCCGAACAGAGATATCCCAAGACTCACTCAACTGAGTCCTTTAAGGAAAGTCAGCCCAAGGATGGAGTGTTCCAAGAACAACCTAAAGCTCCACCTAAGAAGCAAATCTAGGTCCCAAAGTCTAAAACTCTCCATACTTCTCTTGATTCTTTACCTGGACCCTCTCAGACCAAAGATGCTACACCAAACACCACCAAGCCTAAGATTCCCAAGCCTCAACCACATCCCAAGAAGCCTACCTATCACTATGAGTTTTGTCAGAGAGACAGGCATCTTAAGGAGTTTTGCTTCAGGAGGAAGCGGGTTGAGCGAGCGGAGAGAGCTCGAAGTGGGCAGGAGCAGTTCTACCAGCAGGATGGTAGACAGAGAGTTCCTCAACGTAGAGAGAGGCTAGAGGCCAGGCCACATCGTGTAGGTGGTGGTAGAGGAGATAGTTTTTATGATCGTGCTCCGGAGGGTGGTTTCTGTTCCGGCAGAGTTCCAGATCTTTATGGATACGGTTTTGGACCTCGTGACCGTGATTTTAGGCAGAACAGAGGACCGCGTTTTGAGCTGCGTTTTGGTCTACACTCATATGATTCCTTCTGCTTTCCTACTTACGAGCAGATGGCTCGACACTGGTTTAGTACTTTTGCTAGACCTGGTGATCGACCATTTGCTCCTACTCATGACCATTGATCTTGTAGGATCGAGGACTGGAGGACGTATGGATCATGGATTCAGGATGTTCTCGCCATATGACGGGACACCGCAGGTGGTTCTCCGGCCTCACTCCCCCGAGCTCCAAGGAATACATCACTTTCGAGAACAGTGGTCAAGGGAAGGTACAAGGTATCGGGTCGATTCGTATTTCTGATTATTTCTCTTTGAAGAATGTTGCTTTAGTTGGAAATCTAAACTTTAATCTAATTTCTGTTTCGCAACTGCTTGAGGATGGTTTAGAAGTGCGCTTTAAGAAGGGCATGTCTTCTGTTGTTGATTCTAGAGGATCTTTAGTCTGCTGGATCTTACCTTACGGTAAGGTTTTTCGTATTGATTTCTCTAGGTCTTCTGGCCCTTCTCGTTGTTTGATGGCCGGATCCTCCTCTGAGCTATGGAAGTGGCATAGAAGGTTAGGCCATTTGAGCTTTGATCTACTTGTTAGATTGAGTTCTATGGATCTTATCCGAGGATTGCCTAAGCTTAAGATGGAGAAGGATCTAGTGTGTCTTCCCTGTCATCATGGGAAAATGGTTGCCGCTTCTCATGCACCTGTGACTCAGGTGATGACTTCTTACCCGGGAGAGCTGTTGCACATGGATACAGTAGGTCCAGCTCGAGTATGCTCAGTCGGTGGGAAGTGGTACGCCCTTGTAATAGTTGACGATTTTTCTCGATTCTCATGGGTTTACTTTCTAGAGTCAAGGATGAGACTTTTCAGTATGTTCATGACCTGATTTTGAAGCCGAAGAACGAGAATAATGGTCTGATGCGAGCAATTCGTTCGGACAACGGCTCCGAGTTTAAGAACTCTCAGTTCGTCAGTTTTTATAGTGATCAGGGTCTTGATCATCAGTTCTCTGCTCTTTACACTCCCCACAGAACGACGTTGTGGAACGAAAGAACCGTACACTTGTCGAGATGGCCAGGACAATGCTTGATGAGCATAGGACTCCTAGGCGTTTTTGGGGTTCTGTGGACAAGACTTTTTTCTTGCTCATATTTATGTGGACGATATTATTTTTGGTGGTTCTACTAATGAGCTTGTATCCAAGTTTTCTTAGCAGATGCATAGCGAGTTTGAGATGAGTCTCATGGGAGAACTCAAGTACTTTTTAGGGCTCTAGATCAAGCAGACCAAGGACGACATTTTCATTCACCAGGGTAAGTATACACGGGACATGCTAAAGAAATTTGATTTTGGTGGAGAGCTAAAGCCACAGATGACCCCAATGGGTACATCTGGAGGTCTGGACAAGGACGAAAACAACGTCAAGGTAAATAAGAGAGATGATGGGGGAGTGGTCCCGATCTTCCGCTAGGTAAAGGATAACTTGGGTTGGTGGAGAATCTCGACGTTGGCGATCCAAGGCTCCGGTCCGGCGGATAAAAACCTTGCAATCGTTACACCACTGTCTCCGTTGGTTATCAACCACGCAGAACGTGATTGACCTCGCCACGAAGGCTAATTCCTGCAAGCGAACCCAAGAACACAAGCAAGAACAGGAAGGATACAAGTCGAATGCCAAATCACAGACAAACGATGATAAGGTGAGGTTTCACAAACGCCAATGCAGCAGCCAATCGGTCCGGTGCAAGGGGCGGGATCTAAACACAACAGTGTAGATGCAAACAAAGCAAAACCTAACCCTAAAGGCGGCTGGAGTGAGTTATATAGGGCGTGGGCAGCCTGTGGAAGGCGAACAGACTCAGTAGAAGGTGAATAGACTCAGACTATGGCCCAACACGGCCCAGTTCTGTCATGCAGGACGGTTTCAATCACATAGAACGACTCGAGACTCCAAATGAGGTGAAACCGATGGCAAACGATCCGTCTTCTCCTCAGCTTTCCAAAAAGTCAAAGAACGCGCCAATCGGACTTCGTATGAGGAAGTTATGCCCATTTTGGTGCATGGTGGTCGATGTAGTCCGAACCAGCGAAATCTTGACTTCAAAACATCCGTGCGACTCCGTCTTCAACTCCAACTCTTCTATTCCATCTCCCATGTTCCTAAGCAACAAAATATCACTAGTATTCAGTAGCATCCCGTCCAAACAAATATTAACATAGTTGCTAAGGAAAGAATTAACCTCATGGTTCAAGCGACGGGCACAAGCGCGTGTGATTGGTCCTAGTAATTGAATTGTAGGTGGAGGCTCCATGTGTGTATCATGTGAAGTGATGTCCTCATCATCCTCCCCCTCTTGAATTGGAGTCGTCCTCGACTCAAGCTCATCGTCAGCTCCCAAATAGGGTGTTAAATCATTAGCACGGGGCATCAATTTAAACTTTCTCAAATCAGGAAAACGATCCTTGCGCAAGTACAACCAAACAAGATCTCCTGGTTTGAAAAACATCTTCTTTCTTCCTTTATTTGTCTTTTGAGCAAAATAGCGTGCCTTCTTGTCTATAACTTCCTTGGTCTTCAGATGCATAGCTTTCACAAACTCTGCACGCTTAGTTGCCTCCATGTTTGCTCTCTCTTGAAAAGGAAGTGACAGCAAATCAAGTGGTGTGATTGGCTTAAAACCATACACCACTTCAGACGGACACAATTGTGTTGTTGAGTGAACAGCTCTATTGTATGCAAATTCAACATGTGGAAGGCAGTCCTCCCATTCCTTCAAGTTCTTCTTAATCATTGTTCGCAGCAACATGGAGAGTGTACGGTTTACCACCTCTGTTGGACCATCAGTTTGCGGGTGACAAGTTGTTGAAAATAGCAATTTTGTGCCAAGCTTGACCCACATTGTCTTCCAAAAGTAACTCATAAACTTCACATCACGATCTGAAACAATGGCTCTAGGCATCCCGTGCAATCTCACAATTTCCCTGAAAAATAAATCAGCAATATGTGAAGCATCGTTGGTCTTGTGACAGGGAATAAAGTGTGCCATTTTAGAAAACCTATCCACTCTTACAAATATGGAGTCTCTCCCCCTCTTTGTCCTAGGCAATCCCACAATAAAGTCCATGCTAATATCTTCCCAAGGTGCACTAGAAACAAGAAGTGGAGTATACAAACCATATGGGTTAAGTTTGGACTTAGCTTTATGGTATGTGGCACAACGCTGCACAAATCGTTCAACATCTCTCCGCATCTTTAGCCAATAAAAATTATTGGACAGCAGGGCCAAAGTCTTTTCTCTCCCAAAATGTTCCATTAATCCACCGCCATGTGATTCCTGCAACAACAGCAAACGTACGGACGAATCTGGAACACATAGCTTGTTAGCATGGAACAAGAAAATGTCATAAACATGAAATTTTTTCCAGCCTTTCCCATCATTACATTTAGTGTATGGTTCAGCAAATTCTTTATCTACAACATACAAATCTTTCAAGCTTTCCAAATCTGGAACGTTAATATCAAGTTGAGATAAAAGAACAACCCTGCGAGACAATGCATCAGCAACCACATTTTCTTTGCCATTCTTGTATTTCACAATGTATGGGAAAGGTTCAATAAATTCAACCCATTTAACATGTCTACGGTTCAGTTTAGCTTGCCCTCTCAAATATTTGAGTGCGTCATGATCAGAATGTTTAATAAACTCCTTAGGCAAAAGGTAATGTTGCCAAGTTTCAAGCACACGCACTAAGGCATATAATTCCTTATCATAGGTAGAATAATTCAATTGTGGACCATGCAATTTCTCACTAGAATAGGTCACAGGTTTACCTCCTTGTAGCAGCACACCTCCTATTCCAACACCACTAGCATCACATTCTAACTCAACAACAGGCTTACTGAAGTCGGGTAGCTGAAGTAGAGGTGCACGTGTAAGGCGATCCTTGAGTGTGGCAAAAGCTTGTTCTTGTGCTGGCTCCCAAGTAGAAGTAACTCCCTTCTTGGTCAACTCAGGTAAAGGACCGGCTATGGTGCCGAAATCTTTCACAAAACGCCGGTAGAAACCTGCAAGACCAAGAAAACTACGTACTGCAAGGTTAGTTTTAGTTGTATGCATGACACGTCCTTTCAGATTAATAACTTGCGATGAGGAAGGAGAAACAACTTTGTCTTTTGTTGCCTCGAAAGTGTTTTAGGTACTTGCTGATTTTCAGAAAGTTGTTTGCTCTTTTGTGCGTCCCTAGCACGTTTTTCTTGTTCAAATTTCACAATTTCAGCAGGAGTCATAGGAAGCAATGTAACTTTCTTTCCTTTATACATAAATGTGTACTTATTGCTCCTACCATGGTGTGTAGCATCAGTATCATATACCCAAGGTCTACCAAGTAATAGAGAACATGCTTGCATTGGTACTACATCAAATTCAGCAACACCGAAGTATGTACCAATGGAAAATTCGATGTGAGCAGTTTGTGTTACCATGACCTTACCACTATTGTTGAACCATTGCACGTGGTAAGGGTGTGGATGTGCACGTGTGGGAAGTTGAAGCTTAGTTACCACGTCGAGGCTCACCAAATTGTTGCAACTACCGCTGTCGATGATGACATGCGCACGATGGTTATTGACGAGGAAGAAGGTCTGAAATATATTGTTCCGTTGTGCCTGGTCGTCCTGGTCCATGTGAGTGCTCAAGTCACGTTGTACAATAAGTGCTGCCATGTTAGTGAAAAGACAAAGCAACAAAGAATAATCCTTAGGGAAAAAACAACTAGGTGTGTTGGTGGATGTGTGGTGGAAGCAATCCGTCAAGCACCTTACCCACGCTTGCAAGTGTTCTTACCACGCCGCAGTGAGGTAACCGGCCTACAGGTGATGAACCAAGTGGAGGGTGGTGGCAATTGCAAGGAATGAACCTGTCCTGACCAAGAGAAAGGTGTAGCTTGGAAGGCAAAGTGAGTAGCAAGGATTAGCGATAATAATAACAGTTAAACCAAGTTCAATAAGTATTCCCTAGTACTCGTCAAAGTTGCTGGCCTTAGTGCTCCCAAGGTGAAAATTCAAGCAATAGAGGGAAACTATGTGCCCAAAACTCAAATGGAAGCAACACAGGCCAAATTCAGCTCTCTGCAGATCGGACAAGAGATCGGACAAGCAGAAACTGCCACTGAAACTGCCACTGCCTGCCACTGATCGGACAAGAGATCGGACAAGAGTTCGGACAAGGGACTGGACAAGCAGAAACTGCCACTGCCTGCCACTGATCGGACAAGAGATCGGACAAGAGTTCGGACAAGGGACTGGACAAGCAGAAACTGCCACTGCCTGCCACTGATCGGACAAGAGATCGGACAAGAGTTCGGACAAGCAACTAACAGGACCGCTTCTCTTTTTTTTATATTTTTTTCTCCTTTTTTTCACTCTATTTTTTTTTGAACAAGGATGACCAGAGATGCAACCACAAAAATTGGCACCTACAACTGAGGTGGGATGTGGCTCACAAAAATTCAAACAAGTTCACTGACCGGCGAGCAAAAACTTTGACCAATTTTTTTCTTTATCTTCCTGATTTTTTTTGGTGATTTTGGTGAGGGCTAAAAGGGGAACCTTGTTAGGGTACCCACCCAAATTGGGTCAGGAAGACGCTAAAAAAATTTCAGATTTTTCTGCCAAACGAGCGAAAAGTTATGCCTGTTTTACTGAAGGGGGGTCACAAAGAGTCGATGTCACAAAGAGTCGATGTGTAAAACAAATAGGGTTGCGGAAGGGGGGGTTTTTTGGTGGGGAATTATTTTCTGAGACACAAGAACAACTACTACTCAAACGACACAGAGGGATGACTAAACCAGCAACAAGACTCGACCAAGAACACAAACTCAACAAGGTTAAAAACTGAAATTAAAATCGCAAGGCACAAAGGATGAGACTTTTCAGTATGTTCATGACCTGATTTTGAAGCCGAAGAACGAGAATAATGGTCTGATGCGAGCAATTTGTTCGGACAACGGCTCCGAGTTTAAGAACTCTCAGTTCGTCAGTTTTTATAGTGATCAGGGTCTTGATCATCAGTTCTCTGCTCTTTACACTCCCCACAGAACGACGTTGTGGAACGAAAGAACCGTACGCTTGTCGAGATGGCCAGGACGATGCTTGATGAGCATAGGACTCCTAGGCGTTTTTTGGGTTCTGTGGACAAGACTCTTTTCTTGCTTAGAGATGGCGCAGACTTATTGGTTGCTCATATTTATGTGGACGATATTATTTTTGGTGGTTCTACTAATGAGCTTGTATCCAAGTTTTCTTAGCAGATGCATAGTGAGTTTGAGATGAGTCTCATGGGAGAACTCAAGTACTTTTTAGGGCTCTAGATCAAGCAGACCAAGGACGGCATTTTCATTCACTAGGGTAAGTATACACGGGACATGCTAAAGAAATTTGATTTTGGTGGAGAGCTAAAGCCACAGATGACCCCAATGGGTACATCTGGAGGTCTGGACAAGGACGAAAACAGCGTCAAGGTAAATAAGAGAGATGATGGGGGAGTGGTCCCGATCTTCCGCTAGGTAAAGGATAACTTGAGTTGGTGGAGAATCTCGACGTTGGCGATCCAAGGCTCCGGTCCGGCGGATCAAAACCTTGCAATCGTTACACCACTGTCTCCGTTGGTTATCAACCACGCAGAACGCGATTGACCTCGCCACGAAGGCTAATTCCTGCAAGCGAACCCAAGAACACAAGCAAGAACAGGAAGGATACAAGTCGAATGCCAAATCACAGACAAACGATGATAAGGCGAGGTTTCACAAACGCCAATGCAGCAGCCAATCGGTCCGGTGCAAGAGGCAGGATCTAAACACAACAGTGTAGATGCAAACAAAGCAAAACCTAACCCTAAAGGCGGCTGGAGTGAGTTATATAGGGCGTGGGCAGCCTGTGGAAGGCGAACAGACTCAGTAGAAGGTGAATAGACTCAGACTATGGCCCAACACGGCCCAGTTCTGTCATGCAGGACGGTTTCAATCACATAGAACGACTCGAGACTCCAAATGAGGTGAAACCAATGGCAAACGATCCGTCTTCTCCTCAGCTTTCCAAAAAGTCAAAGAACGTGCCAATCGGACTTCGTATGAGGAAGTTATGCCCATTTTGGTGCATGGTGGTCGATGTAGTCCGAACCAGCGAAATCTTGACTTCAAAACATCCGTGCGACTCCGTCTTCAACTCCAACTCTTCTATTCCATCTCCCATGTTCCTAAGCAACAAAATATCACTAGTATTCAGTAGCATCCCGTCCAAACAAATATTAACATAGTTGCTAAGGAAAGAATTAACCTCATGGTTCAAGCGACGGGCACAAGCGCGTGTGATTGGTCCTAGTAATTGAATTTTAGGTGGAGGCTCCATGTGTGTATCATGTGAAGAGATGTCCTCATCAAGAGAGTATCGAGGGATGATCGGATCGCTGCTATACTTGACTGTGATGAGACCGGACATTCAGTTTGCCGTGGGTGTGTGCGCGCGCTTTCAGTCTTCGCCACGCGCATCTCACCGGCAGGCTGTGAAGCATATTTTCAGGTATCTTACTTATGCTCCTGATTTAGGTCTTTACTATTCAGCATCATCTTCTCTTGATTTAGCTGGTTTTTCGGATGCTGATTTTGGTGGGTGCCGCCTGGATCGCAAGTCAACTTCCGGTACTTGCCAGCTTCTTGGTTCTTCACTAGTTTCTTGGTCTTCTAGAAAACAGTCTGGAGTTGCGCTTTCTACTACTGAGGCTGAGTATGTAGCTGCTTCTACCTGTTGTTCTCAATTAGTTTGGATGATTTCTAATTTCCGGGATTTTGGGTTGTTCTTCCCTTCGAGAGTTCCTTTGTTTTGTGATAGCACCAGTGCAATTAGTGTAGGGAAAAACCCATGTCTTCATTCAAAAACCAAACATATTGATGTGCGCTTTCACTTTCTAAGGGATCAATATGAGAAAGGAGTCGTAGATCTTATTCATGTTGATAATCATCAGCAGTTGGCTGATATTTTTACTAAACCCCTAGATCAGTCTACTTTTGAGCGTTTACGAGGGGATTTGGGAGTTGTGTATCCTTTCTAGAATACTTTGAGTCGGTTTTTCTTTTCTTCTTTATTTTTTATTAAGTCTTTTTGTGTGCGTTCATATTATGCATAATCATCAATCATATTTTGAGCTTGCTTCTGTTATATGATTAATCTGCTTTACTTTCTCTAGCTAGTATATGTTTTTGATTACTTGTCGATGATCATGTTTTGTTTCAGTTCACATGATATATCTGATATTTGTCATACGCATGGCTTTTATGTTTTAAAATTGAAAAAAATGATCACCATTGCTTCTGGTAACTAGCATGTGTAGGCTAAATGCTTTCGCTATCTTTTACATGCCTTGTAGCTAGATCCTTACTCAGATGCAGATATGCTACTTGGACACCTATATGCTTTAAATAAAAAATGTGCTATAAAAATGTCAAAAATTCTGAAAAATGAAAAATTTATGCATTTTTATGATTTTTAGAAAAGATCCAGGTGGGTTTGCTTTGTCGCATTGCATTGTTCTGGACTGCTTACCATAGCACTTTGGTATGAACTAGGACGGTGTAATGTATGCCAAGACCACTGTCTTAAGCTTCTGATGGTCCAGTTCTGGCCTAGGCTTGACTTGGTCGGTTAGCATAAGGTTTGACATGCAAATAACCCCTGGCAGAAATGATAAATAAAAAGAAAAAGAAAATGTCTGAAAAACTTAAAAAGATGACAAGTTTGCTGAAGCACTTTTTTTTGGACAATGCTTATCTTGGTAGATATCAGTTAGCTTTTGCATCTCATGCTTTACTCTGCTTGTTAACTAGAAAATGTGGTGATGCTTTTGTTTGCAAAAATCGAAAAATGCGTGCTAATGACTCTCTTTAGATATCATCTGTTGCACTGATCATGTCGTGTATCTTAGACAGTATATCTTTTGCTATACCTGTTAGATGTTGTAATTGCAGTCAATCATATCTAAGAAGCATGCTTTTTACACTCCACCTGCACCCCATTTGCATTCATAGCATATTTTGAGGGGGAGCTGCATTTCATGGGGAGTTTGTGTCTATGTCTCTTTAGAGTGCATTTAGTCTCACTTGATGAGTTCAATTGTCACAAAGGTGGAGAAATTTTGGAGTTTAGGGAACATTTTTAGCTTTCTCTGGGATTTTTTTCAGGGGGAGTTCCTTGTTGGTAATTCTGAGATTTACACTTGCTTTGAGTCTTTATTTTTGGTTTACCATAATGATCATTTTCTTGCTTCTGTTTGGCTTTTGGTCATTAGGATTAAACTTTTATTTTCTTTATTCTATTTTCTTTTGTCTTTGTTTTCCTGTTTCCACATGTTTTGTAGGTTCTAAAGAAGTGCTGAAGAGGATGTTGACAATGCACTCATCAAGGGGGAGATTGAGAAACCATGTTGAAGAATATGGTTTTGATACTCCAGATATGATGAGTGATTGTCAACGGAAGTCAAAGGAAGAGAAATGAAGACCTGCCGAGTCTGAGGCGCGTGTGACTCAGGTACACGGGCAGCGAGCGACAACCGGGCAGAGGAGCCGCAGAGTCAGGCTGGCCCAATCCGGGTACATGGGCTAGGAGCGGCAGATGATCCATTGGTCTGTTGACTGGGTTTGACTCACGTATACGGGCGGCGAGCGATTGCCAAGCTGAAGAAGCTACGGGGTCGGGTTGGCCCAATTCGGGTACCCGATGCGAAGACGGTGGACGCTTTGTCTGTTTCGGTGCAAAACTGACAACCTATGATTATTTTGTTTTTAAGATATTAATATTTAGTTTTTAAGTTCAGAATATTTTTATTTGAGTCAGGTGATTTTTCTAAGAATATTTTAGTAATTTTCGGAATTTATTTTAGAGTAATGTTAATTTACCCTAGGGGTAAATTAGTCTTTTCATGTATTAGGAGTCGCCTATAAATAGGCCCCAATCCCCTTGGGGATAGATGACTGTTTTTCAATAATTAATTCACAGTCCAAACATTGTCGTGAGATCATATGTTTTTCTCTGGATCTTTCTCATCTACGTTTTCTCGAGGTTTTTCTCTGGAGCTTCTGTTTTCGCCACCGGCCAGGGTTAGCTGCATCATGCACGGCAGCGCGAGGACTCGGCTACAGATCCTTTCTGCCAGGCGCGCGTAGATGCTAGCTTTCTTTTCCGCTGGCGTAGGCAGTTTTTCCCTAAAGCGGCTCGAGCTCGCGAATCAAGGTCATCATCACGCCTGCAAAGCTTTTTTTCTGGTCTCCACGGCTGTCGCACGCGAGACAGCAACGCAGTGCTGCAAATCTCAACGGTCTCTGGTGCAGCGCTAGCATGCGTGGGCCCCACTGCCAGGCTTCTGCATGACATTGTTTCACGTGCGACGCATCCGGCGCTTGCAGCTTCCAACGTCACGCGGCAGGGCTGGAAAAAGAGCTTGCAGCGACATCTTCACCACGCATCGTGTGGGGCCCGCCTGCCGTCACCACGGCTGGATCCTGTGTGGTTTGGCATGCACAGGAGGAGGCATCCACAACGTACGTGTTGCGTACCACAGCGGATGGCACGACGTTCTGTTTTCTCTTCATGGTAGTAGCTCACGTCACACACTTCGATGCAGGTAAGTTTTAATCTCCTATTTTTCAGCTAGTTTAAATCTAGTTAGTATTTTCGTAGTATAATTTTGTTTTCTGCTAAAATTTTATTAGTTATCTCATAGTATTTGTCTAAGTATTTTTTAATCTGTTCGTATAAAAAGAAAAATTTATTATTAGTCTCAGCAATATTTTATTCTAGACTTACATGAAATATTTTAGGTTTATTTCTGAATTAATTTCTAGATGATCCATGTTTTTATTTAGTTGATTAGTAGTTAATTTTTAGACCGCAATCTGAATATTTTATTAATATATTTAGTTTTTTTGTCATTATATATTTCTAGTACCCATTTTTATTTACTGTAGTATTTTTATTTAGTTTATCTTTAATATCATTTAAATCAAGATACTGACCATTTTTAGGCTAAACAACTTTAATTCTAGTAATTTGCTTTGCTAATATTATTTGTCTCGTTAAGTTTGCTTGGGTGTTGGGATTATATCATAGTTTAGCAAGAAATTTTAGGTGCCCATTCACCCCCCTCTGGTCGCTACTTTCGGTCCTACACTAGGCGCAGCGCTAGGGAGCGCACGACAGAGTTTTTGAGGTGCTTGGCAGCGCACGCGGTAGCTGTGGCCACTGCTTTTCCAGTGCGAGGGGGCGGCGATTGAAAAGCAAGCAAGATGGTGCAGGCCACACCGACTGGACGCAGGCCATGTGTTCGGCCGATTGCGCATAGGAGACAACTATGAACAACAATTGATTTCCTGTCTTGTTCTTCGTGGCACTGTTTCGTTGTTGTTCTGAATATTCTGCAATACATGAATTAAATCCATAGCACATTGCAGTTATTTTGTCAAGTCGTGTAGATGGTGCATGATCGAGGACTAGAGGACGTGTGGATCATGGATTCAGGATGCTCACGCCACATGACGGGACATCGCAAATGGTTCTCCAGCCTCACCTCCCCGAGCTCCAAGGAGTACATCACTTTCGGGAACAGTGGTCAAGGGAAGGTACAACGACATTGGCTCAATTCGAATCTCTGATCATTTCTCTTTGAAGAATGTTCTTTGGTTGAAAACTTGAGTTTTAATTTGGTCTCTGTTTCGCAACTTCTTGAGGATGGTTTAGAGGTTGTTTTAAGAAGGGTGTGTCATCTGTTGTT